>OX424576.1:63425261-64172761 GCA_949152435.1 Gastracanthus pulcherrimus
GTAATGTTTCAGTAATGTTTCAGGTATCGTTCAATCGAATTGTTTCAACTGATATCTTTCAGAATCCTTTCAAAAAGGTTTCATATGAATTTCATTCATAGAGACATTGCAGTAACGTTACAGAAATATACTAATTGTTATGTATCAATCATGTTGCACGCAAAATGTTTCTGCAACATTTTCGATGTAATGTTGGAAGTGTTATACGTCAGCAATGTTTCAGAAAGGTTTCACGAGTAATAGAAAAATGAGCTTTCATCCCTAACATTTCTGTAATATCTCACATGAGATCTTACGTTTGCAATGTTTCAGAAATGTTTCCTTGACGTATCTGTTATAACGTTTCCATCCCATTGTACGTGAAATGTTTCTGAAAAATTAACAATAAAATATTGCATGTGTTAGATGTCAGAAATATTTCAGAAAGGTTTCATGAATAATAGAAAAATGAGCTTTCACCACTAACATTTCTGCGATATACGAGGGTAGTTCAATAAGTCTTTAGAATGACCAACAGATGGCGCGCGAATCGCTCCAAATCATCTGTTTTCAGTCAGCACCACTCCCGACTAGATATATGGTGTAGTCACAGTCCACATCTTCTGAGTTTACGTGTTTTTATAACCAATTGAAAAAAAAAAAATTGCTAGTTAAGAAAGATGGAAAAAAACGAGTTTAGAGCGGTAATTAAACATTTTCATTTAAAGGGTTTAACTCCATATGAGATAAATAATGAATTGGACTCAGTTCATGGCACATCTGCCCCTGCCTTAGCAACGGTTTATAACTGGGTAAATGAATTTAAGCGTGGTCGTACATCAATAAGTGACGAACCACGTTCAGGAAGGCCCATAGAAGCAACTACTCCCGAAATCATCAATGAAATCCACGATGTGGTGTTGAAGGATAGAAGATTAAAAGTGCGTAAGTTAGCTGAGGCCACAAGGATATCTATAGGTGCAGTTGTTTCAATTCTACATGAAAAATTAGGCATGAAAAAGTTATCGGCAAGATGGGTGCCGCGTTTGCTCTCAGCTGAGAATAAACGCAATAGAGTGGTCGCCTCTGAGGTTCTTTTGGCGCGCATAAGTCGGAATCCTGAGGAATTTTTTCGTCGATTTGTGACTGTGGATGAAATATGGATACACCACTACACTCCTGAGACAAAGGAACAATCCAAACAGTGGATTTCCACAGGCGAACCAGCTCCAAAGAAGGCAAAGACCGTAAAGTCAGCTGGTAAGGTTATGTCTACAGTTTTTTGGGATGCACGTGGAATTATACTTATTGACTACTTGGAAAAGGGTAAAACAATTACTGGTGAGTATTATGCATCATTATTAGAGCAGCTGAAAGAAGAAATTAAAAAAAAACGACCACATTTGGCGAGAAAAAAAATTCTCTTTCATCACGACAACGCCCGAGTTCACACATGCTTCGTTTCAATGGCTAAAATTGAAGAACTAAAATTCGAATTGGTCGAACACCCACCGTATTCACCAGATTTAGCCCCCAGTGACTTTTTCTTATTTCCAAACTTGAAAAAATGGCTCGGTGGACAGAGATTTACGGACAACGAAGACGTCATTGCCTCTGTAAGTGCTTATTTTGAGGAACTTCCGAAAACGCACTTTTCTGAAGGATTAAAAAAACTTAAAAAGCGATTGACCAAGTGTATAGAGCTCCAAGGAGATTATGTTGAAAAATAAAAAAAAAATTACCCAAAAAAAATTGTTTTTATACTTTATTCTAAAGACTTATTGAACTACCCTCGTACCACATGGAAGGTTACGATAGCAAGGTTTCAGAAATATTTCCCTCACGTACCAGTTATAACGTTTCAATTCCAATGCACATAAAATGTTTTCGCAACATTCCTTACGTAATGTTGAAAGTGTTATATCTCAGAAATATTGCAAAAAGGTTTCCTAAATAATAGAAAAATGAGCTTTCATCCCTAACATTTCTGTAATATATCACATGAGATCATACGTTTGCAACGTTTCAGAAATATTTTCCTGACGTATCTGTTATAATGTTTCACTCCCGTTGCACGTGAAAAATTTTTGCAATATTACCAACAAAATGTTGCAAGTGTCATATATCATAAATATTTCAAAAAGGTTTCCTAAATAATAGAAAAATGAGCTTTCATCCCTAACATTTCTGTAATATCTCACATGAGATCATACGTTTGCAAGGTTCCAGAAACATTTCCCTAACGTATCCGTTATAATGTTTCACTCCCGTTGCACGTGAAAAGTTTCTGAAATATTACCAACAAAATGTTACAAGTGTTATATGTCAGAAATATTTCAGAAAGGTTTGATAAATAATAGAAAAATGAGCTTTCACCCCTAACATTTCTGTGATATCCCACATGGGATGTTACGATAGCAAGGTTTAAGAAATATTTCCCTCACGTACCAGTTCTAACATTTCAATTCCATTGCACGTAATATGTTTCCGAAACATTCCCTACGTAATGTTGCAAGTGTTATATGTCAGAAATATTTCAGACAGGTTTCATAAATAATAGAAAAATGAGCTTTCACCCCTAACATTTCTGTGATATCCCACATGGGATGTTACGTTTGCAATGTTTCAGAAATGTTTCCTTGACGTATCTGTTATAACGTTTCCATCCCATTGTACGTGAAATGTTTCTGAAAAATTAACAATAAAATATTGCATGTGTTAGATGTCAGAAATATTTCAGAAAGGTTTCATGAATAATAGAAAAATGAGCTTTCACCACTAACATTTCTGCGATATACGAGGGTAGTTCAATAAGTCTTTAGAATGACCAACAGATGGCGCGCGAATCGCTCCAAATCATCTGTTTTCAGTCAGCACCACTCCCGACTAGATATATGGTGTAGTCACAGTCCACATCTTCTGAGTTTACGTGTTTTTATAACCAATTGAAAAAAAAAAAATTGCTAGTTAAGAAAGATGGAAAAAAACGAGTTTAGAGCGGTAATTAAACATTTTCATTTAAAGGGTTTAACTCCATATGAGATAAATAATGAATTGGACTCAGTTCATGGCACATCTGCCCCTGCCTTAGCAACGGTTTATAACTGGGTAAATGAATTTAAGCGTGGTCGTACATCAATAAGTGACGAACCACGTTCAGGAAGGCCCATAGAAGCAACTACTCCCGAAATCATCAATGAAATCCACGATGTGGTGTTGAAGGATAGAAGATTAAAAGTGCGTAAGTTAGCTGAGGCCACAAGGATATCTATAGGTGCAGTTGTTTCAATTCTACATGAAAAATTAGGCATGAAAAAGTTATCGGCAAGATGGGTGCCGCGTTTGCTCTCAGCTGAGAATAAACGCAATAGAGTGGTCGCCTCTGAGGTTCTTTTGGCGCGCATAAGTCGGAATCCTGAGGAATTTTTTCGTCGATTTGTGACTGTGGATGAAATATGGATACACCACTACACTCCTGAGACAAAGGAACAATCCAAACAGTGGATTTCCACAGGCGAACCAGCTCCAAAGAAGGCAAAGACCGTAAAGTCAGCTGGTAAGGTTATGTCTACAGTTTTTTGGGATGCACGTGGAATTATACTTATTGACTACTTGGAAAAGGGTAAAACAATTACTGGTGAGTATTATGCATCATTATTAGAGCAGTTGAAAGAAGAAATTAAAAAAAAACGACCACATTTGGCGAGAAAAAAAATTCTCTTTCATCACGACAACGCCCGAGTTCACACATGCTTCGTTTCAATGGCTAAAATTGAAGAACTAAAATTCGAATTGGTCGAACACCCACCGTATTCACCAGATTTAGCCCCCAGTGACTTTTTCTTATTTCCAAACTTGAAAAAATGGCTCGGTGGACAGAGATTTACGGACAACGAAGACGTCATTGCCTCTGTAAGTGCTTATTTTGAGGAACTTCCGAAAACGCACTTTTCTGAAGGATTAAAAAAACTTAAAAAGCGATTGACCAAGTGTATAGAGCTCCAAGGAGATTATGTTGAAAAATAAAAAAAAAATTACCCAAAAAAAATTGTTTTTATACTTTATTCTAAAGACTTATTGAACTACCCTCGTACCACATGGAAGGTTACGATAGCAAGGTTTCAGAAATATTTCCCTCACGTACCAGTTATAACGTTTCAATTCCAATGCACATAAAATGTTTTCGCAACATTCCTTACGTAATGTTGAAAGTGTTATATCTCAGAAATATTGCAAAAAGGTTTCCTAAATAATAGAAAAATGAGCTTTCATCCCTAACATTTCTGTAATATATCACATGAGATCATACGTTTGCAACGTTTCAGAAATATTTTCCTGACGTATCTGTTATAATGTTTCACTCCCGTTGCACGTGAAAAATTTTTGCAATATTACCAACAAAATGTTGCAAGTGTCATATATCATAAATATTTCAAAAAGGTTTCCTAAATAATAGAAAAATGAGCTTTCATCCCTAACATTTCTGTAATATCTCACATGAGATCATACGTTTGCAAGGTTCCAGAAACATTTCCCTAACGTATCCGTTATAATGTTTCACTCCCGTTGCACGTGAAAAGTTTCTGAAATATTACCAACAAAATGTTACAAGTGTTATATGTCAGAAATATTTCAGAAAGGTTTGATAAATAATAGAAAAATGAGCTTTCACCCCTAACATTTCTGTGATATCCCACATGGGATGTTACGATAGCAAGGTTTAAGAAATATTTCCCTCACGTACCAGTTCTAACATTTCAATTCCATTGCACGTAATATGTTTCCGAAACATTCCCTACGTAATGTTGCAAGTGTTATATGTCAGAAATATTTCAGACAGGTTTCATAAATAATAGAAAAATGAGCTTTCACCCCTAACATTTCTGTGATATCCCACATGGGATGTTACGATAGCAAGGTTTCAGAAATATTTCCCTGACGTACTACTTATAACATTTCAATTCCATTGCACGTAAAATGTTTCCGCAACATTCCCTACGTAATGTTGCAAGTGTTATATGTCAGAAATGTTCCAGAAAGGTTTCACGAGTAATAGAAAAATGATCAGCTAAATATAGTAAAGAACTCTGTTTTACCGACACTCTACTTTGAATTCTAATGTAAAAATATGTTATCGATTTTAGAATAATGTAATTTTCAGCCATCTTTGTGGATGTTTATTTTTACGAAATATAAAAGTATTTTCATGACCAGTAATTGTAGATTATAAGTCAGATTGTTTTATCGATTTCAAAGTTCTTCTGTAGCGGAACGGTTAGAGCGTTGGAGTTTCACGCAGAGGTCTTCGGGTCGATTTCCAGCCCCGTCAAAATTTTTTAATTGATTTATTCTTTCAGACACATCTATTAAATAATTGTAAGCAAAATATTTGTTTCGGATTAATAAATACCTAGGTATATAAATAATATATAAAAAATTTAAATTCTAAAATTATCGTAGAAATTCATAAATAAATGTCAATAAATGAGTAGATTGGATTAAAACCGATTAAATATCTAATAAGTAAAACGATAATCAAGATTAAAGATTAAGATTACACCAAAAGAAAATGCATTTTTTTATCGATTTCAATATCATATTTTTAACAGGATTGTAAAGCAGTATTACTGAGGTGTTATTGAAACCTTTCAGTAATATTACAGTAATATTACTTAAAACCTTTCAGTAATGTCACAGTAACATTACTTAAAACCTTTCAGTGATGTTACAGTAACATTACTTAAAACCTTTCAGTAATGTCAAAGTAACATTACTAAAATGTCACTGAAAGCTTTCGATAACATTAAAGTAACATACCTGATATGTTGCTGATACATTTCGGTATTATTGCATTAAAGTAATCACGCTATCTAAAAATTACAGAAAGATTACACACATGTCACAGAAATGTTTCTATAATCTATCTGAAATGTTACATTTCACATGTTAGCGGACATTTAATGTTTCTGAAACATTACAGAAAGGTCCATGAAACATTGTATAAATATTTCTGAAAGGTGTAATGTTTCAAGTGAAATATTACCGAAAGCTTTTAGAAACATTACGTGCCGTATGGGAACTTTCCGGACAAAAGAATATTATCTGTTAGTTCGGGTTGGTAATTACATTTGTAATTCTCCAAATTTTCTGAATAAAATTATGTTATTTATTGACATAATCTATATTATTATTATTATTTATTAATTGTTATTTATTGTTAAATGTTCAAAATGATATATATATACATGTATAATACACATACGTGTAATAAAAAATTTTTTGTTATACAAAATGCTTGAAAAAATGCCTCATGGGAGAATTCCGAACCACAGTGGTGAAAGGATCATGATTTGCAAATGCTTTTATGTGGGCAAACACAGATTTTCTTTTCATAACAAATAACATAATAAGTTTCAGTCCGGTTTTACACACTGAACATTTTCTGAATATTTTGCGAATTAAATTTTCTCAAACATTAAAGTAATTAATATAGTGCGGTGATTTACTTCCATAAAGGTTATGCAAAAGTAAATATAACATACTAATAAAATGTAATTAGTTATTTTGTCTAATTATATATAATTATATTAGAATATTAATTTTTTGTGATTTTGTTGATTCACTCGACTTAATTATAAATGTTATATGTAACAAAATATGACTACTGCATTTATTTAAACAGTAAGTTTAACGTTTATTAAAATTTAATTCGTTAAATATATGCGAATATCACCGAGCAAACACAAATATTTTGCAAATTGAACTTTGAAGTTACTATTATAAATAAATGCATCATATTTTGTTATATATAACATTTATAATTAAGTCCGGAGAATCAACAAAATCACAAACAATTAATATTCTAATGTCATTTATAAACCAATAACATGTCTCAATTATGGAGTTATAATTAGACAAAATAACTAACTACATTCTATTAGTATGTCATATTTACTTTTGCTTAACCTTTATGGAAGTAAATCACCACACTATATTAATTACTTTAATGTTAGAAAAAATTTAATTCGCAAAATATTTCAGTTTTCCCTTAAGGTTTATAGTCAGATGTTATACCATGCGAATATCGCCCTTAAGGTAATACAGATACGTATTCTGTTGGAAATAAGTATTTTCCCATATGGCACGTAAAGTTTCTAAAAGCTTTCGGCAATATTTCACTTGAAACATTACACCGTTCAGAAATATTTATACAATGTTTCATGGACCTTTCTGTAATGTTTCAGAAACACTAAATGTCCGCTAACATGTCAAATGTAACATTTCAGATAGATTATAGAAACATTTCTGTGACATGTGTGTAATCTTTCTGTAATTTTTAGATAGCGTGATTACTTTAATGCAATAATACCGAAATGTATCAGCAACATATCAGGTATGTTACTTTAATGTTATCGAAAGCTTTCAGTGACATTTTAGTAATGTTACTTTGACATTACTGAAAGGTTTTAAGTAATGTTACTGTAACATCACTGAAAGGTTTTAAGTAATGTTACTGTAACATTACTGAAAGGTTTTAAGTAATATTACTGTAATATTACTGAAAGGTTTCAATAACACCTCAGTAATACTGCTTTACAATCCTGTTAAAAATATGATATTGAAATCGATAAAAAAATGCATTTTCTTTTGGTGCTAATCTTAATCTTTAATCTTGATTATCGTTCTACTTATTAGATATTTAATCGGTTTTAATCCAATCTACTCATTTATTGACATTTATTTATGAATTTCTACGATAATTTTAGAATTTAAATTTTTTATATATTATTTATATACCTAGGTATTTATTAATCCGAAACAAATATTTTGCTTACAATTATTTAATAGATGTGTCTGAAAGAATAAATCAATTAAAAAATTTTGACGGGGCTGGGAATCGACCCGAAGACCTCTGCGTGAAACTCCAACGCTCTAACCGTTCCGCTACAGAAGAACTTTGAAATCGATAAAAAAAATCTGACTTATAATCTACAATTACTGGTCATGAAAATACTTTTATATTTCGTAAAAATAAACACCCACAAAGATGGCTGAAAATTACATTATCCTAAAATCGACAACATATTTTTACATCAGAATTCAAAGTAGAGTGCCGGTAAAACAGAGTTCTTTACTATTTTTAGCTGATCATTTTTCTATTACTCCTGATACCTTTCTGGAACATTTCTGACATATAACACTTGTAACTTTTTGTTGGTAATATTTCAGAAACTTTTCACATACAACAGGAGTGAAACATTATAACTGATACGTTAGGGAAATATTTCTGAAACCTTGCAAACGTATGATCTTATGTGAGATATTACAGAAATGTTAGGGATGAAAGCTCATTTTTCTATTATTTAGGAAACATTTTTGCAATATTTATGACATATAACACTTGCAACAGTACGTAAGGAATGTTGCAAAAACATTTTACGTGCAATGGAATTGAAACGTTATAATTGGTACGTGAGGGAAATATTTCTGAAACCTTGCTATCGTAACCTCCCATGTGGTATATCGCAGAAATGTTAGTGGTAAAAGCTCATTTTTCTATTATTCATGAAACCTTTCTGAAATATTTCTGATATCTAACACATGCAATATTTTATTGGTAATTTTTCAGAAACGTTTCGCGTACAACAGGATGGAAACGGTTTAACATATACGTCAGGGAAGCATTTCTGAAACCTTGCAAACGTAAGATCTCATGTGAGATATTACAGAAATGTTAGGGATGAAAGCTCATTTTTCTATTACTCGTGAAACCTTTCTGAAACATTTCTGACATATAATACCTCCAACATTACATCGGAAATGTTGCGGAAACATTTTGCGTGCAACATGATTGATACATAACAATTAGTATATTTCTGTAACGTTACTGGAATGTTTCTATGGATGAAATTCATATGAAATCTTTTTGAAAGGTTTCTGAAAGATATCAGTTGAAACAATTCGATTGAACGATACCTGAAACATTACTGAAACATTACCAATGAGCGCATACCTTTCGGTAACATTACGTGCCGTGTAGGTTATTTATTCATCAAAAAATAAATAAAAATATTCTTTATATAAATAATATTCCGTAGAAAATTTACAGGGTGTAAATCCAGACTGAAACTTATTATTTTATTTATTATGAAAAGAGAATCTGTGTTTGCCCACATAATAGGATTTGATTCTTTCACCACTGCGCTTTGGAATTCTCGCCATGAGGCGGCGTTGAGTACAATATGCACCCAGCCTATAGTGTATTACTGTATCTATAATTTCAATAACAAAAGAAGCTCTATAAAATATTGAAACTGTGTAGCAGGCATTTTTACACTTTGCAATTTAAATTTCTTTTTTTTATAATTTGAATACAAATGACTTTTAAGTTACTGATTGGATGTATAATAATAAAATGTTGGCAAGTATATGTTTCATTATTACCCCACGGCGCGCTCCGATCAAGTTTAAATAAAAAGATCTTGCACCTCGCGAGTTTTTTTATAAATCATTCCTGGGATATCTTCCGATGATTTTAAGCCTAAAATGAAAATAATCCCTAGAGGGATTTTCAAATAAACTCGATATTTGATCATTTTCGTAGGTTATCGTGACTATTTTCTATATTGCATCTTGTATTTAGGTTTCTTAGGTTTTAAAAATATATTTCAACATCAGAAATAAGTTTATAAATGCTCAATAGGTATTAAAAATTTTAAATTCATAAAAATTTTCAAAACCGTATTCGAATTTTCAAACTTTGCGATCATTTTATTACATTAAAAAAATATCTTTATTATGTACAATAATTAAAATGAATGTAAACTATTATATTCACATAAAGCACATTGCAACCTCTCTGCATATTCTGGATGGTTCTTAAAAACTTTATATTTCTCCCACACATATTTGAAATCAGCATGGACAGATTCCATAGCCTGTTCACTATAAAATCCAAGTCCCGTCTGAACTTCTTCGCAAAAGTCAGGCACATGAAAAAATACTGCATGAATAATGGGCGTTATTGGTACATTTAAATGTAAATAACTTTGCTTGAAGGCATTAATCTTATCTTTGAAAGATGGGTCAAGATTTTTTCCAAAGCAGGCATGTACAACATTTTTGAAGTGCTCAAAAGCATTTACATATTTCAAACATCCCAAATTGTGATTTCGTGAACGCAGGAAATCAAGTTTGTCTAATAATATCTTGCACGAATTGCCATTAAAACTTGTATTACCCTGACGTATATCACGAGTGACATGGCATGATTGTGCCCATAGAAGAGCGTCTTTCTCGAATTCAGCCAATAAGTGTCTATACAATGTATTTACTACACCTAGCATCAAATGAAGTTCAGGTGGAGGTATTATCTGAAGAAATGTTTTGTCTACATCAGTTGATAAAAGAGGCGGATGAATACAATTTTTATGATTCTTCACATCTTTTTTGACAGATCCGGCTTGATGCCAGTTTATATAATTTTGAAACGTATTATTTATTGTCCTCGGTATTCCGCAGCTACTTAAATCATTTTTCGATACGAAACATCAAGTGCAGGGGTAAAAGCTGCTATGCGACATGATGCCAACCATAATATTAGCAAGTTTTAAATCTGTCGCAATAGTTCCCTGAAAGTTGTTTATTTTTATTGCAGACCACAGCTGCGATACATTTTCATAATTTTCTTGAGAACTGTTTGCTAATGCTAGTATCAATAATTTGTTAACACCTGAATCTTTAAACCGTTTAGCAGAAATACCATCTTCGAATTTTTGCCGGTGTCTATTTAGCTTTTCATTTTCTGAAGTAGATTGAATGGATAAACATATCTTCAGAAAACCCCCTCCCCCGTCAATACCAAACTTCAAGTGAAATTCAGACAATGAGCGTTTTTCTTTAATGCGTTCTATTAAACCATCAAGATTTGTGCAGTAAGCGACTGTTTCGGCTACAGATGAAACTTTATCAGCCTTGACGTGAACAAAGTCAAAGTTTTTAGTACCAAAATAATCATTAATCATCAACACAGTGACTTTTAATTGATAGTTTTTTTTTTCAAATGCGGTTCCACGACCTTAGCATTTTTCGTAGCTACTCGTAAAGCTGTAGCAATCGCAAGTGTCTTCGTTTGGCTCAAATGTAAACTCGTCTGGATTTTTAAAAAATCGTCTGCAGAAAAAAGCTCAGGTTTGCTTAAAGCTTTGTTATTTTGTGAACCAATAGCAACTTTAAGAGGCTTACCGCGTGTTTGAGAAAGTGATAGAGTTGTAGTATTTTGTGTATTTTCTGTAATCATTTTGCGTTTAAGCAAAGACGAAATTACTTGATCTGTAGCTCTTGGGCTTGTTTGCATAATGTTTTCAGTCAAATTCTCCAAGCGTACAATAAAGTTACATTTATGAAATTTTCCTTTTCCCAACAAAGAAAAGCAGTAACTACACCGGCTTTCAACGGAAGGTGATTTTCTTTCATCTAGATTAAAATTGTATTATTATATTGTAGTTATTATAACTAGAAAAAGATATGTTTTAATAGCTTACGTGGAACTTTTATATTTGTCGTATCAACAAGGATTCCATGTCGCTGAGGCATAACATTATTCTTTGCAAAGTTTGAAAATTTTCCAGGAGGGGGTTTTCTCGCAAGCTCACAAATATGACAAGCACATAAAACATCGTCGCTTGATCTAGTAGATTTCTTCAAAGGTTGAAGATCAGAAAATTTTGGTAGATTCACACTTATATCTTCATTGTTTCTAATTCTGTATAAATCTCTTTTGCAACTACTGCATAGAACGAGAGGTAATCGGTCATCACTAGTATCGTACTCAAACTGTTTTTCAACAAGCACTTTTAATTCTCCTTTTACAGGAATCATTACTTTAGTTTTTCCAAAGCAAAGTAAACAAATTTGATGACGATTTTCATCGTGTGTTCTTGCCTTCGGCATTTTTACTAACCGTAAAATCAGCATAAGTTTATTTATCGCAGCCATGGCAACGGAATACCAAATTTATCCTCGATGAAAGAAAAAAAAAAAAAGAAACTTCGAGCGCACAGAAAAATATTTGAAATAAGAAGTTAAAAAATTTAATTTTTGAGCAGTATTTAAAAAAATTTATATGAATTTTAAAAGTTTAATGAGTATTAAGAATTTATAAACTTATTTCTAATATTGAAATATATTTTTAAAGCCTAAGAAATCTAAATACAAGATGCAATATAGAAAATAGTCACGATAACCTACGAAAATGATGAAATATCGAGTTTATTTGAAAATACCTCTAGGGATTATTTTCATTTTAGGCTTAAAATCATCGGAAGATATCCCAGGAATGATTTATAAAAAAACTCGCGAGGTGCAAGATCTTTTTATTTAAACTTGATCGGAGCGCGCCGTGACCCACAATATAAATTAAAAGAAATATGTTATTACCAAAATAAGTCGTTCATTCATGAGTTTCATGAATAAGCTCAAAAAATAAAATAGTAAAATAAAACTAATATTCTATTTAAAAATCATTATAGTTTAAAATATTTATATTCTTTACTAATTCCGATAAACTCAAATGAAAGAAATTAATGAATTTGATTCGTTAACTGTCATGAAGCTTGGGTGACTCGAGCAGTGTTCGAGGTTATTTCTTCCGAGCTCGCGCAGTGTTCGGGGTTTAACTGTAGTTCAATATAAAATACAGTACATTGACATTGGATGTTTATGATAATAAATTGATATTGGACAAGGTAGGTAGTCCACCGATAGACTGCGAGATGACCGTAAAGTATGTTCAGAGTTATATGTCAAAATTAACGAGACCTTCAATGCACTATATTTTATATTGAACTACAGTTAAATCTCGAACACTGCTCGAGCCACCTAAGCTTCGTAACAGTTAACGACGGCAACAAGTCAGAGTCGTAAATACGGTATAAACAGTGTGTCCCTAATATTATATTGGCTTGATTGCAAAAAATATCTGTTTACCTACAAGAGAAATGAATTACCATATGTGCACTTAATTTAACGCGAGTGTAATGTAGTGAGACTATTATAGATCAGTGTTCGATTGAGATTCGACTGTATGACCTATTTCTTATCAACATTTATTTATGTCAAATTTAATGTCTGACAATATTAAATTTGAAAGATATTATTAATTTACATGCTTCATACGAATTAATAAAATAAGGAAATTGATTCACAAATAAAAATACGATACTTGACAATTTATTAATCGATTTCATTAATTTCTTTAGCGTTCATTTGAGATTATTGGAATTAGTAAAAAATAGCAATATTTTAAACTATAATGATTATCAAAAAGAATATTAGTTTTATTTTACTATTTTAATTCGAGCTTATTCATGAAATTCACAATTCAACGACTTATTTGATAATAACACATTTCTTTAAATTTATATTGTGGGTAATAATGAAACTGATACTTGCCAAAATTTGACTTTTTGGAAGGTATTGTTTATAGAGAGTTCACAACTTTTCTAGAGACTATAAATTTAATCTTACTATGCTTGTTTCTTGGCTGGATTTAATTCATAAAATTCTGAATTAAATGAAATACGCTTTCATAAATTCATTAAATGGTTTGCAGTATTATTCGGATTTTTTAAAATATTTAAAAGTTCTTTATAGGTATAGACTTAAAATTAGGTATAAAATATTACTAAGTTCCAATTTTATTAACCCTCCATATCCAAAGCATACAAGTAATTGTTAAAAATTTATGAAAAAATTCAGGGATTATCGTTGAGCCTTGGGATGCGGATGTATAATATAAATAGAAAAAATTTTTTTTTAGTAGTCTCAGTTCTTTGTGGTTAAAATAGGTTAGTCCCCTTTACGATAATGGAAATGGCCAACTTTAATGTGTGGCATCCTCAGATTTGCCGCCACACGAAGTGCGCCTGCTCTTGCCGACAGGTGCAATCTACGTCTGGAGCCGAGAGCGCTGTACTAGCCTCGTCAGCCTCGCTGTCCCACTCTACATCCGGCTACGGAGCCTCGCGAGCTGCACGCACCGCATCTGCACGCATCAGCTCGCTCGTACGCCACAGCTCTGGCGCATCACCTCAAGCTTAGAGTTCCTTTCACGGCTGACACAGTCATTTATATATTACTTGTACATAGTTAAATATAGTGCTGCAAATCATAAAATCTGTATCAACCGGGTTTCTCTCCTGCCATCGTCCGCCTCGCGCTCCTGTCCTCGGCCAAGTAAGCTGCACCTGCTGGGGCGATTCTACACGCGCCCTGGCAACCGCGCCGGCCAAGCCCGCACATTGGTGACTCCGACGTGATATTCAGGTACAGCACGTCGACAGCGGAGTCAAAGAGGACCGGTTTTTCGCAACGAAAAGAAAACACGAGGTGAGAGGAGAACTTTTCCCGCGCTTTTGACGGGTAAAGCCAAGATGGCCGCCGCTGCGACCCAAAAGGCGCGCGCTGGCGCACGTGCACGCTGAGCTGCTGCGTGGAACATCGACACCACGCTGCCGTACTCGCTTCAGCACTGCCAACGACTCATACGACGAGGACCTCGAGGACACCGTAGACCCTTCTCCCAGACGGAGTCCCGCCAGCGCCGCTAGCTCCGCCAGATCAGCAGCAGCAGGCAGCGCTCGCCGCTCTCCACGGAGCCATGCTCGACGGCAACGTTCAGCACAACGATTCCGCTGCCACAGCCGCCGCAGCCGCCGCTGCCAACATTGCGCCCCAGGTGCAGAGCATCACCGCCAGTAGGATGCCGCCGTTCTGGCGCGCTCATCCAAAGCTCTGGTTTCTGCAGGTGGAAGCTATCACGCAGGTAAACCAGGTACGCTCGGACAACACGAAATACAACCTACTGATCAGCGCCCTTGATCAGGCGACTGCCTCGGAGATGACTGATGTGCTCAACAATCCTCCGAACACCGGCAAGTACGAGTCGCTCAAGGCGAGCATTCTTCAACACCTCACCGACTTAGCTGACCGGCAGCTGGATAGAATGCTCAATGAGCTGACACTCGACGGTAAGAAGCCCTCGCAGCTGTTCCGGCACATGCGGGCTCTAGCTGGCAATAAGGTCACAGATGCTGTGCATCCACTGGAAGGCCTACCTGCCGTCGCACGTTCAAACCATCTTAAATATTTTTAAGACGCACACGTTGGACGAGCTGATCGAGATAGCGGACCGTCTAATGGAGACGCCCCTCGCTTGCCAGGGTTCCTGCTCCGTGAGCCCAGCCTCGTCACCCGAGCCACCTATGGCAGAGGTCAACGCCATTCAGCGCAGCTCGGACTCGACCGACCTCTAGCTGCTGATCTCGCAGCTCATCACGCTCACGAGGGAGTCCCTGGACAAACTCACCAGCATCAGCAGCCGCCTTGACAGACGCCTTGACAGCCGCATGGACAACCGTCGATACAGCCGTAGCCGGCCAATGCGCTCTCGCTCGCCGTCACCACGACACCCAGCAGACGGGTTCTGCTGGTACCATGCGCTCTAAGGCACAGCGGCACAGCGCTGCAAGCAGCGGTACAACTTCAACAGCCGCGCATAGTCCAACCAGCAGGGAAACCCGTAGGGCTGTGCTCAGTCCAGGCAGCAAGCGAGAGCCCCTGATCATCAAGCCTGCCGACTCGCCGAGAGGTCTGCCTTCACGTTTATGACCGCAGGACGAGCCTGAAGTTTCTGGTCGACTTCGGCTCATCGGTCTCGCTTTTGCCTCACATACCCAAGAGGGGCAGCACGGCCAGCTCCACGCCGAAACTCACCGCTGCCAACGGGACGCCCATCGCCACGTACGGGCACAAGCACAAGGTCCTGCCTCTGGACTTAGGCATCCGCCACAGCCTGCCCTGGGACTTCATCACCGTTGCGCGCCAGGCTGCACTCAGCGAGCAGTTGTCATTGGCGTCAACGTGACGAGCCAGGACAGCCCAACTGAGGACGCCGTCATCAAGGCCCTCATCGATGAGTAGTACAAGGTTTTCCAGGCTACATTATCGCCCACCGAAGGTCCCTCGGCCCGGTACAGCATCACATCGTAACGACGGGACCGCCAGTCTTCGCACGATCACGGCGTCTGGCAGGCGAGAAGCTCCAAGGTGACAAGGAGGCCTTTGACCCGCTGCTCTTCCACGGCGTCATCCGTCCATCCAGCAGCCAATGGGCCAGCCCGCTGCACATGGTGGAGAAACCAGGTGGAGGTTGGGGCACTACGGGAGATTACCGTCGTCTCAACTCTATCACCGTCCCGGATCGCTACCCGCTTCCGAGGATAGAGGACTTACTACGCAGCCTTTATGGTTGCAAGCTTTTCACGACTCTGGACCTCAATCGAATCTACTTCCAGATTCCAGTCGCTCCAGAGGATGTACCCAAGACAGCCGTCGTCGCACCGTTTGGGCTCTTCGAATTCCTGGGCCTACCTCTAGGTATCAGGAATGCGACCCAGGCCTTCCAGCGGTTCCTGGACACGCTTTTTAGAGGCATGTCCTTCGTGCGTGTCTACGTTGATGTCCTCATCATTGTTTCCCGCAACCGAGAGGAGCACCTTCGCGACATCAAGGCCGTCCCCGAGGTGCTAACAAAGCCCGGGCTTACGCTCAACTTGGGCAAATGCCACTTTGCTTGCTCTGAGGTAAACTTCCTGGGTTACCACATCGACATCAATGGTTTCGAGCTTCCAACGGCCAAGATTACGGCCATAGCCGACTTCATACGACCAGTCACCATCATGGACCTCCGGCGCTTCCTGAGGATGGTCAATTACTACAGGGCACTCATACCGTGCGCAGCAGCTGTGCAAGCGCCACTCACAGACCTTCTTCGCGGTGCCAAAAAGAAGGACAAGTGGCAGATTGAGTGGACTCCGGAGCGCACGGATGCGTTCAACAGATGCAAGGAGAGCTTGGCTGCAGTGGCGCAGTCCAGCTTCTTCATACCAGGCGCCCCTCTCGTCCTCTCCACAGACGCCTCGTCGACGGCCTTTGGGGGCTCACTGGAGCAGCTCGACAGCGACACCTGGCGTCCGCTAGGCTTCTTCTTGCGGAAGCTCACCCCACTGGAGGCTAAGTACAGCCCGTACGACTGGGAGCTCCTCGGGGTCTACGCAGCACTCAAACATTTTGAGCATCTCCTCGAAGGGCGACAGACAAGGCATCTCCTCGTCAAGTCAGGCAGCTGGACTTCATCAGTCAGTTCTACGTCACCATCGAGCACATCTCCGGAGAGGACAACGTCGTGGCAGACGCTCTCTCACGAGTGAAAGCCATCGACATGCCGACGACATTGAGCCCCGCAGCCATCCACGTTGGCCCAGCAGCGCGAGGACGTTGACGCCAACCAGGATCTTTCCAGCTCCTCGCTGAATCTCCATCCCCTGGTGATTGAAGGCCATAGGCTCCTGTGTGAGACGTCCACAGCGGTCGTTCAATCTTACATCCCCCAGGAGCTGCGAAGGACAGCGTTCAACGTCGTCCACTCGCCTGCACACCCGAGTGGGCATGTCACCCCCCGCATGCTGAAAGAGAGGTTCGTGTGGCCCCGGATCAAGAAACACGCGCTCAAGTAGGCGTGCGAATGCCTTCTCTGCCAGTCACGTACACCTGGACATCATCACCATGTCTCTGCTCGACGGTTACAGGTATTACCTAACGATGATCGACCGATTCTCCAGGTGTCCTTACGCGATTTCCCTTAAGGACATGCAAGCCGAGACCATAGCAGCTGCTTTCTACAGTGGCTGGATCGCCACCTTCGGCATACCGCTCACCATCACCACGGACTTGGGAGCGCAATTTGAGTATGCGATATTCGCTGCCCTCGCCCGACTGATCGGAGCAGGCAAAATAAGGACGACGCCTTACCACCCACAGCCCAACGGGATGTTGGAGAGGTGGCACAAGATGCTGAAGGCCGCGCTCATGTGCTATCTCGACCTGCCGTGACTCGAGCGCCTACCAACCGTCCTCCTTGGGCTCAGGACCGCCTACAAGAAGGACCTCAAGGCCTCACCGGCCCAGTTTATGTTCGGCACTTCGCTGCGCATACAAGGTGATTTTTTCACGACGCAGAAGTACCCTGCGGACACATTTTCTTTTGTAGGGAAGTTGCAGAACCACTTCCGAACGCTGAAGCCGCTGCAGACTGACCAGCATGGCACGACCAAGTTATTTCACCGTCCTTCACAAGGCCGCACCGTGTCATGCGCCCCTTGGACAAACAGCGCTTCGTCATCGGCTTTGACGGGGAACCAAGAACGGTCTTCACCGGCGACCTCAAGCCAGCTTACATCATTGGGGACGAGCCCTCGGCCCCTATGGACCAGCGCCCTCAGCGACAGCCTCACCGCACCGTCACTTTTCAGGAGCCACACAGCTCTCTACCTCCATAGACACCATCATCATCATCATCATCATGTCCTCCTCAATCGTCAGCTACTAGGGGGGGGGGGGGGTGGCTGTGGCACCACCGGAGTTGCCGCCACACGAAGTGCGCCCGCTCTTACCGACAGACGAGCGGCAGCACAATCGGCGCAAGCAGCGTCCAGAGCCGAGAGCGCTGTACTATCCTCGGCCGCCTCGCTGCCCCACTCTATATCCGGCTACGTAGCCTCGCGAGCTGCACGCATCGCATCTGCACGCATCAGCTCGCTCGTACACCACAGCTCAGGCGCATCATCTCAAGCTTAGAGTTCCTTTCATGGCCATTTGTATATTACTTGTACATAGTCAAAAATATAGTGCTGCAAATCATAAAATCTGTGTCAACTCGGTCTCTCTCCTGCCATTGTCCGCCTCGCGCTCTTGTCCTCGGCCAAGTAACCTGCACCTGCTGGGGCGATTCTACATGCGCCCTGGCAACTCCGCGAGCCAAGCCCGCACAAATGTACTAATGTACAAACATATTTATTATTTTGCATAATTTCAAGTTTAGCACGTGAAGTTTAAAAAAAGAACAAAAAATGTATGTGTTCTGAAGGATCCACCGAGACTTAAAATGTTAATACTTGCTAACAATTTTAATAATCCACAAAAGAAAAAAACTTCTTTGTTTTTTTTTCTATCATGAACACAAGATAAATGAAATCACACTGAAAGTGTGCGCTTGAAGCTTTCTATCGATACTTTAATTCGGCGAAGTTGCTAGGTGAACTGAATAGAATTTCTTTTTTGAAATTAATATTTTTATCATTAACTCTTATGGCAAAGTAGCATTTACGCCTGTAAAACCATGATTTCTTTATAAAACCACTAGAAGATTGTACTCTTTTAATTGAATATTTCGACTATTTAAATAAAAACCCCGGTTACCAGTAAAATATAAAACGTAATCAATAAATAACTAAAATGAGTGTATTGATTGTAATACTTATTGACCTAAATATATGTTATAAAATATGAAATATATATATGCTTACTGTTATTTTTTTTTTCATATATTATAACATATATTTAGGTCAATAAGTATGACAATTAATACGAAATCATTTTTATTTGAATTGTGTTAGTAAAAAAAAATTGTATCCCTCTATGGGGCGTGTAAATATGCGACTGCGCAACGAAGTAACTGGGTGTCAAGCCATTCAAATTTCCCGCTGAAATTGCTGACCTCAAATCTTTAACTGAGATACAAAGAACAGATAACAATAATTAATAAATAAACCGGATTATGAAAAACCAAAGCATCATTGCCCTTTCCTTTGTATCATTCTACCACTGTGTTAAGTTCAAGTAAAAATATCATTGCATATATAAATGGCAATTGAACGAAAATTGGTATCATCTTTCGTAGATTGCTGCTTTCCCTGCTAAAAAAGACTCATTGAAGTCGATAGAAAAAAGTTCAATCGATTCTGAATGTGAATCTTAATACCTATAATCGCTATTGAATACAATTCCAAATCAAATATATTAATGCTAAATTGAATGGTCGATTCAAAACGATTAGCGAAAAAGCATTGCAGTCGATTGGGGGTTGAATCTGTATGAATCGACTTAAATATCCAATTTTCATATTAATTTTATCACATTCAATCGATTTGTATAACATTAGTTTTTAATTGTATTTTAATCGTATTCCGTTCCAATAATTGGTATTAAGATTCACACTCAGAATCGATTGAATATTCTTCTATCGACTTGAATGCAGATTTTGCGATTCATTGGATGGATTTTAATCGAATCGAATCGATTTCAATAAAATTACGCTTTTAATTGGTTTTAAATCCTATAGTGAGCATTAACATAGACATTTAAAATCGATGCAGCCATTATGTATCGACTTCAATGTCATTTTTGCGATTCTTTTCATCGATTTTAATCGAATTTAATGTAGTCATTTGGAGATCATTACTTTTAATGAATTTTTATAGTATTCTTCAATATTGCTTGAACCAATACATTGTTATAGTAAATTATAGTAGAATTCAAGCTTAATATTTAATTGAGATCTATTATAAAAATTAATCGCTTTTAATGACAGTCGATTTCAACGCGTTAATTTTTATGACATTTAATAACATTTATAAATAAAATTAGAATTCAAATACCTTTGGAAATAACTTTTTATTGTTTAAATAAACTTGTTTAAATACACTTTGTTGTTATTTTACTTTGCACCACAAAATGCATGAAATTTCATTGTTTGAGATTTTTCCTGATGACCGTTTTGAATGCGTGCGACACATTAAAAAAGTACACTCGGAAGATACAAAAAGTACCCTTACGGTACCAATAGATAATGTACAGTGTTAAGTTTTGATTATAAATGTAAAAAAACGCCCGTTATTTATCTATATTAGCAAACAACATAGCAATACAATAAAAATATTTGTTCATGTAAATATTCTGTTAATAATCAGCATTTAAAAGCGATTGAATGACTCATTTGCTTCAATAGTAGATCAAAATCTAAAGTTACCAGATTACAAACGATTGAGCAGATTATACTCAATTTAGGTGGATTGGAATCGATTAATTATCTAATCCATCTCAATCAGTTTCAATCGGTTAAAACAATTATTACCTGGTGATATTGGATTGAGATTGTTTTATTTATGAATTGATTTGTCATAATATCAGGGTATCTCTACTCAATAATTGTAAACATAAAAGGCTTTATTATAACTATGATTACTTTCAGTGTCGACTGGTAATTCAATATCTAACTTAAAAAAAGAATTTCAAACAAATGATCCCCTTAAATATAAATCCACTTAAATGTAAATCCACTTAAATATAAATCCACTTAAATATAAATCCACTTAAATATAAATCCACTTAAATATAAATCCACTTAAATGCCCATTAAAGTGAATTATTACGGCAATCAAACACACGAAAATATTACGGAAAACTCTCTGTTGTAAGAAACTAGTACCCTGGCAGCACAGTCTGACGCACTCTCGATTGCGCCGAAAGTGCACGGTCTGCTTCATACCTCGACTAGGTTTCTACTGCACGACGAGTGCGGCAGACGAGTGCGGCAGGATTACAGCAGACGTGCAACCGACAACTGCGATAAAGGAGGATGAAATAATACACTCGCGAGTGCAGCAGGATTGCTCCCGAATTGCGTACGACGATTGGGACAAA
Source organism: Gastracanthus pulcherrimus (assembly GCA_949152435.1). Taxonomy (NCBI): domain Eukaryota; kingdom Metazoa; phylum Arthropoda; class Insecta; order Hymenoptera; family Pteromalidae; genus Gastracanthus; species Gastracanthus pulcherrimus. Next base: position 63,446,841 of record OX424576.1, read on the forward strand.
CGAGTGCGGCAGAATTGCAGAAGACGTGCAGCTGACAAGTGTAATTAAGGGGAATGATGTAACGCATTTGCGAGTGCGTTAAGATATACTTCAAAATCAAGACACACATCTCGTAGCGGAAATCTTCGGAACGCCGAGAATGGTAACAAAAAAAAGAGCTCCAAAGAGTTTTATCTTCCAGGCGGCTTGTGCGCGATCTCTTATAGTATGTACCATGCCAAACTAGTCGAGTGAACCCAAAACTGATGTGCTCGCCGCCTGGCGGCGGCGACGTATGTGCTATACGCTGCTTCCACCGACTTTGTGGACTACGCGTCTGCTGCAATTGAGCCGCACTCGTCTGCTGCAATCATCGTACGCAATTCGGGTGTAATTCTGCTACACTCGCGAGTGGAATATTTCATTCCCCTTAGTCGTACTTGTCGGTTGCACGGCTGCTGCAATCCTGCTGCACGCATCTGCCGCAATTGTCTTGCAGCAGAAACCTAGTCGAATTGTGAAGCAGACCGCAATCGGCTGCTGCAATTTTTATGATGGCACGCACGATTGCAGCAGAATTGCAGCAAATTTGGGATGCTTTGGTTACCAGGGTAACTATAGTAACTATTGGATTTCACGTAGAAGCGATATATTGAAAGAATACTATATTGTAAACTTATAATTGTATTAAACCCACAGTGAAAAGAGCATTTTCATTCAACTGTATGATAAATTTTTAAGTTTGTAATAGTATTCTTTGACAATATAGCTTTTGCGTGAAATCTAATAGTTACTAGTTTCTTCAAATACTAAGTTTCGTTATTTTCTATAGCTCGTGTATTTGATTATTGCCCTAATGATGTACTTTAAAGTATATTACGTGTTTATGATATTGCGTATATATGTCAAGATACTAAAGTCAGAGAACGTTCAGCGTGATTGTTAGAATTTATTTGCCTTTTTTACCTCAAATTTACCATTTTGTAACAAATGTTAAGTGATAAAAACTAATTTACATGTCTTATTTAATATTTATTGTTATTTATTGTCAAAAAATATTAAACAGCTTTGTGGCCGCGTATAATATATATTATTAAGTATAGTTTCTAATTCAGTAAATGATGTGAACTGCAGACCTATAAATTATATTCCTGCATATTTTATGAAATATTTATGTACCTATATTATTCTATACCTATAGCCTGTACAATTAAATTCTTCCGAAAGGCCATATTTTCCAAAGTGTGAAAAATTATCGTACATCATCTTTCTTATACGAATACATCATGTATACTCGTATATGATCAGACTGTATGCAAACGGGTTTCAGCCTATTGCTTTTAAATAATAAATAAAATACTTGTCCTAAAAATGGTTAAGACTATAACGTATTAATCCCTTTTATTCTTACTAATCAATATAAAGATATACTACTAACAAGCGCACTATGAGTTCACCAATTCGAACGACTATTTAATGCACAAAAGTTGGTGCATTCAAATCGATCAATATGATTAAAATCCACAAACAACAAGTTTAAATTACAGAATTCAAATTGATTAACTTTCGTTTCCATGACTAAAGTTATAACTTATGAGTTTATTTGTGTCATTGCATATATTATCTATTAAAACCAATAAACTATTACATCAATAAAAGTCAATCAAAAGATATTACTAGGTTCCGCTGAGTTTACGCATTCAAAACGATTGGTGACCGTGTTCATTGAACTCAATTCAAATAGATAAAAAATTAATGCAAAAATTATAAATTGGGATTGATTCAGTTTTCTGGCTATAAGTATTTATTAAAACCGATTGAAAAGAATCGCAAAAAACACATTTAAATCTTATTTATAAAATTGCGCGATTATATTATACTGAAGTCTATTCTCTCTTTAGGCATTCAAAAAGATTGATGATTGTGTTTATTAAATCCAATTCGAATGGATAAAACATGTATGCGAAAAATATTAATTGGGATCAATTCACTATTGTAACTATAAGTATTTATTGAAACCGATTAAAAAGAATCGCGAATAACACATTTAAATCTTATTCATAAATTTGTGCGATTCAATTGTATTGAAATCGATGAATTTTAATGTAAAAAGTGAGCATGAACAATGATTGCGATTAAAATCGATCCATCTTGATTAATTTTTAATCGGTCACTTTCAGCAAGTCGATAGCATCGATTCAAAACTATTAAATTCGATTAAAATTCAGTCGAATTTAAATCGTTTTAATTCGTATTTTTTAGCAGGGTTATCACCAAATTTCTTTCAAATGCGATTGACACAAACCGTCAAATTTTTACTTGAAACTTTGCCCAGTAGTAGATAATTACAATACGAAGGGCAGTCATCTAGTTTTTCATAAATCTGTTTATTTTTTAATAATAGCCAATATCTTAGAATTCTCAGGTCGGTAAAGTAGGGATGATACAAATTGACTTAGATACCACCTTTACATGATTATTCATATAAACTTAAATTACATTTGCCATATTGTAATTCTGCAACTTCTTGTACTTATGTAACACTTTATAAATTTGTATAACTTCTTGGCATTTTTTGATAATTCTTTGTGACGTCGTCTAAATTCAGTTGAAAAGTTACAAGAAAACTATAATAACTTCCTATATACAATATAATATACATTCCTGGTTTGTTACGACTAGTCAATAATAAGGAAATGAGTTTATACTGTGAAAATAATTATAATAATAAACCTGAAATAAACAACAATCTACAGTAATTAGTGCATATAAAAAATATTGTGATTTAAAAGTGTACATAAGTTATTGTAAACAAAATTGTTGAGAATACTTTATTTGCCAATTATTCACCATTGATGGAAACATTAATTTATCATTTCTATTATTTAATAATAAAGAAAAAATGTTATCTTGAATTGTAGTAGTTATTAAACTATACTGTAACAAACATTATACAATGTGTCATGTACTAAACTGTCTTAACATAATAATTTAAATATCTAATGTAAGGTTTTTCTCATAATAAAATATACAAATAACAAAAATGGATTGTGCAAGTTCTGCATGAAGTTTAAAATATTATCAAAACATTATAAAGTAGTGAAATATGTTAGGTTTTGGGTAGTGTCAGGAATGACAACACAGGATGTACAAGATACAAAATGATTTATTTAAAAAGTATATATGTAGCACATGGTGGCATTTACAGTCCATATATACAGATATATATATAGAAAATTCAAGAAAACAGTGGGAGTGTTGAGATGTTTTCTTAAACATAACATTTGACCTGAAGTCTGTAACACTCAGTCAAATGTTATGTTTAAGAAAACATCTCAACACTCCCACTGTTTTCTTGAACATATGTTATTTAACTTATTTGTTGGGGCCTGCGGCGGCTCAATCGGTAGAGTGTCGGATTCCCACGCCGGTGACCCGGGTTCGAATCCTAGTCTCTGCCGATTGATACAAGCACCTCTGTAAAAATGACATGTGCTTTGTTTACAAACACACCGCAGACCCCCGTCGTCGATTAGCACCACATGGAAGCACAAACATGGCGACGTTAAAATAAAAAAAAAAAAAAAAAAACTTATTTGTTATATATATAGAGTTCAAGTCCTTAATTATCACAGCACATTACATCACGATGCTTCTGAAATAATTGTCGAGGAAGTGCTTTTGTGAGGATGTCTGCCAGTTGTTCCTTTGTGTTTACGTATTTTAATTGAAAAATATCCTCCTGGTATTTTTCTCTAATGTAGTGAAAACGTATGTCGGTGTTTTGTTCTCTTATGGAAAACAGGGTTCTCGACAAGTTTGATAGCACTTCAGTTATCTATCAATAGTGTGATATCCAACTGCTTTGCCCCACACAACGTTGATTAACTTCTTAAGCCACATTATTTGTCGCACAGTTTGTGATGCAACCATGTATTCTGCATCAGTTGTAGAAAGTGCAACAACTGACTGACGTTGAGAACTCCAGCTGATTACACTTGAGCCCCATAAAACAACGTATCCAGTAGTTGACTTTCGTGTTTCAACTTCTCCTGCGTAGTCAGAATCACTGTATGCTCTAAGTTGGACATCTGAATCACTCTTGAACATAAGTCCATAGTTTGAAGTACCTTTTATGTAATTAATGAGCCTTTTGACAGCGTTCCAGTGGATTCTTGTAGGAGTTTCCATGTATCTACTGGCTTGATTGACGGCGTATGAGATATCTGGTCTGGTACCAGTCGACAGATACATTAAACTACCAATAGCTTCTCGGTAAGGTGCTTTTGTTAATTCTAATTGTTCTCCTGGATGAAACTGTGTACACAATTCTTGATGCGAGTCTGCTGGTATTGTAACAGCATTGCAGTCCGTCATCCTGAATCTTTCTACTATCTTCAATGCATGTGCTGTTTGATGGAGGCAAAAACCATCGCATTTTCTCTCTAACTGCAGTCCAAGATACATCCCTGCTTCATCGCATGTGACTTCAAATTCCTTCTGCATTTCTTGTATCAACTCATTTGCTATTTCTTGTGCTTCCGTAGCAATGAGACCATCATCAATGTGGATACCCAGGATCAACATTTTTCCTTTTATTTTTCCTGTGAATATACAAGGATCTGCATCTATGGATTTTAATCCAAACTTCTTTAGAAATGATGTAAACTTGTGGTTCCAACATCTTGATGACTGTTTCAAACCATATAAACTCTTTAATAATTTGCAGGCTCGTCCAGTTTTGTCTGAAAAACCTTCTGGTTGTTTCATATAAATATGTTCTTCTATAGTATAGTATATATAGTGTAGGAATGCAGTTTTGATATCAAATTGCCGCAAAACTAGTTTTTCCGTTGCTGCCATAGTAAGTATAACTCACATTTCTTTCAGCATATTTTTCAGCACGAGCAGCTCCAGGATTTTAGTCTTCTCCACCATCAGGATTGTCTTCTTCAGGATCTTCGTCTCCATGACCATTATTTCCAGGGCCTTCAGCTCCAGGTACGACCGTTTTTTCTTTTTCAGGATCTTCTTCTTCTTCGGGTATTTCATCCGGTAAGTATAATAATACGTATTCCTCCTTTGATTTTGTTTTATTTACAGGTTCAATTTTATTAGTGAATGATAAATCTCGTTGTATTCTTACCAATTTTTATTCTGGATCCCAGACACGATAGCCTAAAAAATATCCTACAGTTAGCATCTAATTTTTGTCTTTTCATCTTTGTCACATGCACATACACTTTTCCACCAAATATACGCAAGTCTTCAATGTTTGATTTGTATTTATACCATAATTCATATGGCGTTGCATTTCGAACACTGCTCGTTCCAGTACAGCTTAGCACGTAGACTGCTGTCTGCATAGCTTCAGCCCAGAATTGAAGTTCAAAATTAGCAGCATGTAGAGAAGTCCTTACAGCTTCTACAACTGTCCTATTTTCTCGCTCTGCTGATCCATTTCATTCTGGTGTGTAAGCAGTTGTTCTTTGGTGTTGTATTCCATGTTTCTTCTAATAGAAGTTCAACTTGCTTGTTTATAAACTCCAAACCATTATCAGTTCGAATAGTTTTTACCCCTCCAGGGCAATGCTTTTCACTTTTCTTGAGGTAATCTTTTAGACACTCATACACATCTGACTTAGCAGCTAAAAAATAAATCTGTTTAAAATGAGAGAAATCATCCTTAAGCAGCAGAAAATATCTAGAGTCTTTCATCGACTTGACTTGCATCGGGCCACAGACGTCAGCATGAATGATTTCTCCAATACGTTCAGTCTTCGAACTGCTCCTTGGGAATGGAAGACGATGAATTTTCCCAACTGCGCATGCATCACAAAAACCATGGTCTTCATTTATTAACTTTACGTCAAAGCGTTTTAGTACTTCTTTGACTTGTTTAAAATTTTGGTGGACTCAAGAAAGTCGAAAGTTTCTGCTGCTGCGTGCATCTCATCCTCCTTGACCATTTTCTTTGTATTAGTTGGCATTGTGATTTTGAATTTCATTCTAAACAGTCTTTGCTCTGGACTGCGTTCTCCCACTGCAACTATGCTTTTTCCTCTTAAGAACTTACACCGTGATTTATCTGACAGCATCTTCAGTCCTTTGTCCATAGCAGTGCCAGACGAGAATAAGTTATACTTTATTCCTGGAACATGCAACACATTAGCAAGGTGGTTTTCCTGCCACTCTTTTCCATTATAGGTTAGGATATTTATATCTCCTTTTCCAATTCCTTTTAGGTATCCACCATTGCCTAGGCGTACCCACACTTCTTCTTCTAGTATTTTGTATGACACAAACCATAACTCTTTGATGTGTCATGTGTTCAGTAGCTCCAGAATCTAAAAACCACGTATTTAGGTAATCACCTTCAAGCTGCATGGACGCTAAAGCTTCACTTATGAAAGCCTCTCCATGAGTTGCCTTGTTGTCTGTATTCAGGTGTGTATTCTTTACTGCGACATTATCTGGTCCAGTGCTCAGGCTTGTTGCACTTGTTGCACTTACCAGGTTTAGTGTTTTTGAATTTACTATAATTACCTTGATTCTTCTTATTGTATCATTTTCCACTGTGATTATAAGAACTTGACGCTAGAGCACTTTCATTATTTTCATAACGCCTTGATTGACGCAGCTCTTCAATGGTCAGTCTTGATATCAAATTTGTTTTTGTGCGTTCCGCGTCAGCAGTTGACTCCCAGGCACTTACAAAAGGGTCGTAACTAGCAGGTAAGGTAAGTAATATCTTTGTCATGAGCATCTTATCAGAAATGGTCTCACACATGACCTTTAGACGATGAGCCACATCTTCTAGTTTTGCAACATGTGTGGCGATGTCATCTGCCGGACTCTAGGTGATTGTGAACCATTGCTGCTGTAGAACATGTACTGTTGCTTCTGATTTTTGGTCATATTTTCCTGTCAACTTGTCCCACATCTCTTTTGATGTATCATAGTTGATTATATGTAATATTGGCTTTTCCGCTATCGTGGTTACTATCACTTTTTGAGCTATGCCATCTGCTTTTTTTCATGATGAAAATTTCTTTTCATATTCTTCTCTGACTGCTTCTGCTGCTGTTGGGGCTATACTTGCTGGCCGCGTGCTTTCGCCAGTTACAACCTTCCATGCACTGTTTGATTTCAGAATTACCTTAATCTAAAATTTCCACAGACTCCAGTTTTCTATACTTTTCAACTTTGTAACTCTTGTTAGTTCATTATCCATGATGCTGATTTTGAGGTTATCTTTCACTTTTGCACGAGGCTGGAATTATCCTCTCCACACAGCACGTTTATCTGGATAATTATTAGTCTTCTTGTTATTTAATTCCTTTTATTCATTTCTCACTACGTTCCTGGGCCCATAACCTGTTGGGTTTCGGGTAGTTTCAGGAATGACAACACAGGATGTACAAGATACAAAATGATTTATTTAAAAAGTATATATATAGCATATGGTGCCATTTAAAGTCCATATATACATATATATATATATATATATATATATATATATATATATATATATATATATATATATATATATATATATATATATATATATATATATATAAGAGTATTATTATTTCTCTCCATATTTTTAGGAATTGGATTTGAGAAGCACAAACGTGGGAGAATAACCCTGGTCTTCAGAAAAAAAATTCTCAACTCATAATTAAAATTAAAAATAAACGGCAACGTTTCGTCCCTGGTGGGGACCTCTTCAAGCCATTCGAAAAATACTGGTCATACTATAATAAGTAAAAAATATCAATTAAATATCACATGAGACAAACGTGTCTCTCTCGTTATAAGTATTGTCAGTCTATAGAAGTCACATTGGAATGAGCGCCAGAATTTTCCAACTCAAAATGAAGATGACAGGGGACCCGCGTAAAATCCATTAAACTGCATCCTAAACTATTTGGTGAGGGCTGAAAAGTTACCGTAAATTATCCGTAAATTATCCGTCGAAGCGAAAAATTTGCCACCGATTTATTTTAAATAATAACCGGGGCCTGCTAACTTTGGAAAAATTTCGCAGGGTACCCCACTTCAAACTATGAAGGAAGTATTTCATGTCATTCGGACCGAGCTTAGATTTTTCCGCTTTTTTGCCGTAAAAGAATCCTGCACTCAGATTTATGCGAAACTTTATTTTACCGCTGATATGATCCAGAATTTTCCAACTCAAGATAAATTTGGCAGGGTACCCCCTAAGAATCCACAAAACTCCATCCTAAACTGTTAGGTAAGGGCTCAAAATTTGCCGTAAATAATCCGTAAGTTATCCATCGAGATGGAGAAATTGCCGCGGATTTATTTAAAAAAAAAACCGGGTCTCTGCTAATTTTGGAAAAAGTTAGCAAGGTACCCAGTTAGTTTTAAAAATAAATCCGCGGCAAATTTCTCGCCTCGACGGATAATTTACGGATAATTTACGGCAAATTTTGAGCCCCTACACAATAGTCTAGAACGCAGTTTAGTGTATTTTATGGGGGTGCCCTGCCAACTTCATCTTAAGGTGGAAAATTCTGGCGCTATGAGCGCTACAAAATGTTTCGAGTAAATCTGAGAACAGTGTTGTTTTACGGCAAAATAGCGGCAAATTTTAAGACCTGTCCCAATGAGGTTGAATACTTCCTTGACAGTTTTAAGGGGTTACCCTGCTAACTTTTTCCATAGTTAGCAGAGACCCAGTTAGTTTTAAAAATAAATCCGCGGCAAATTTCACGTCTCGACGGATAATTTGCGGATTATTTACGGCAAATTTTGAGCCCCTACACAATAGCGTAGGATCTAGTCTAGTGGATTGTACGAGAGTACCCTGCCAAATTCATGTTGAATTGTAAAATTCTGGCGCTTATGCGCGATAAAAGACGTTTTAAGTAAATCTTAGTGCAGGGGGTCTTTACGGCAAAAAAAGCGGCAAATTATAAGCCCTGACCCAATGACGTGGAATGCTTCCTTGATAGTTTATGAGGGGTAAGTCGCTAACTTTTTCAAAATTAGCAGGGACCCGGTTAATTTTAAAAATAAATCCGCGGCAAATTCTTCGCTTCGACGGATAATTTACGGACTATTTACGGCAAATTTTGAGCCCCTACTCAATAGTGTAGGATCTAGTCTAGTGGATTTTACGGGAGTACCCTGCCAACTTCATGTTGAGTTAGAGTATTCTGGCGCTTATGAGCGCTTAAAAAAGTTTTCGTCTAAATCTGAGTGCAGGGTGGCTTTACGGCAAAAAAGCGGCAAATTTGAAACCCTGTCCCAATGATGTGAAATGCTTCCTTGGTAGTTTTAAGTGGGTACCTTGCCAACTTAACCCTAAGTTAGCAGGGTACCCGGTTATTTTTAAAAATAAATCCACGGCAATTTTGTTGCCTGTACGGATAATTTACGGATAATTTACGGCAAATTGTGAGCCGTGACCCAATAGTCTAGGATCTAATCTAGTGTATTTTACGTGGGTACCCTGCCAACTTCATCTTGAGTTGGAAAATTCTGGTGCTTATGCGCGGTAGAAAATGTTTCAAGTAAATCTGAGTACAGGGTGGCTTTACGGCAAAAAAGCGGCAAATTTCAAACTCTGTCTCAATGATGTGAAATGCTTCCTTGGTAGTTTTAAGGGGGTACCCTGCTAACTTAACCCTAAGTTAGCAGGGTACCCGGTTATTTTTAAAAATAAATTTGCGGCAATTTTTCGCCGGTACAAATTATTTACGGATAATTTACGGCAAATTTTGAGCCCTAACCCAATAGTGTACGATCTAGTCTAGTGGATTTTACGGGAGTACCCTGCCAACTTCATGTTGAGTTAGAGTATTCTGGCGCTTATGAGCGCTTAAAAAAATTTTCGTCTAAATCTGAGTGCAGGGTTGTTTTACGGCAAAAAAGCGGCATTACATAAAAATTGTTATTTTGTCATTATATTAAGTCTTTGATCACTATCACAGTTCGTCAGTGTATAAATATAAAAATTGTTGCACAAATTTGTCATTATCTAATATCACAGTTTGTTTATATCACAGTTCCATAACAATTTCTGAAGTCTACTCATTCTTGCATACACGTACATCCATCACGTCACAATTTAAAAACAATTACAATTCAGCCGATACATACACTCAGATAGGAGAACGGATAAATTAAAATAAAAAATAAAAAGATACAATAAATAAATAAATAAATAAATAAATAAATAAATAAATAAATAAATAAATAAATAAATAAATAAATAAATAAATAAATAAATAAATAAATAAATAAATAAATAAATAAATAAATAAATAAATAAATAAATAAATAAATAAATAAATAAATAAATAAATAAATAAATAAATAAATAAATAAATAAATAAATAAATAAATAAATAAATAAATAAATAAATAAATAAATAAATAAATAAATAAATAAATAAATAAATAAATAAATAAATAAATAAATAAATAAATAAATAAATAAATAAATAAATAAATAAATAAATAAATAAATAAATAAATAAATAAATAAATAAATAAATAAATAAATAAATAAATAAATAAATAAATAAATAAATAAATAAATAAATAAATAAATAAATAAATAAATAAATAAATAAATAAATAAATAAATAAATAAATAAATAAATAAATAAATAAATAAATAAATAAATAAATAAATAAATAAATAAATAAATAAATAAATAAATAAATAAATAAATAAATAAATAAATAAATAAATAAATAAATAAATAAATAAATAAATAAATAAATAAATAAATAAATAAATAAATAAATAAATAAATAAATAAATAAATAAATAAATAAATAAATAAATAAATAAATAAATAAATAAATAAATAAATAAATAAATAAATAAATAAATAAATAAATAAATAAATAAATAAATAAATAAATAAATAAATAAATAAATAAATAAATAAATAAATAAATAAATAAATAAATAAATAAATAAATAAATAAATAAATAAATAAATAAATAAATAAATAAATAAATAAATAAATAAATAAATAAATAAATAAATAAATAAATAAATAAATAAATAAATAAATAAATAAATAAATAAATAAATAAATAAATAAATAAATAAATAAATAAATAAATAAATAAATAAATAAATAAATAAATAAATAAATAAATAAATAAATAAATAAATAAATAAATAAATAAATAAATAAATAAATAAATAAATAAATAAATAAATAAATAAATAAATAAATAAATAAATAAATAAATAAATAAATAAATAAATAAATAAATAAATAAATAAATAAATAAATAAATAAATAAATAAATAAATAAATAAATAAATAAATAAATAAATAAATAAATAAATAAATAAATAAATAAATAAATAAATAAATAAATAAATAAATAAATAAATAAATAAATAAATAAATAAATAAGTAAATAAATAAATAAATAAATAATTAAATAAACAAATAAATAAGTCAATAAATAAATAAATAACTACCCATGTATGTGAATTCTCCGTCATCATGAAAAAATGTCAACTTACTCACCGTGCAGTTGTCTGAGGTGCCTGCCTAACGCCGTTTTAAATGTACATAAGGACGGCAGATACCTCACACTGCAGGGGCGGGTGTTCCAGAATCGCGAACCTTGGGCTCTAAACGAATAGAGACCCTTATCAGTCCGCGATCCCGGAACCGAGAGCTCTTTCACATCTCTCCTACTGGAAGTCCTAGCTGTGTTTTTACCAAAGAGAGCCGCAAGGTACGGAGGTTGCCCCATATTTATTGCCCTATACAATAATAACCCCGCAAAGTACGCTCTTCTTTCCTTTACTGTAAGCCAGCCAAGATATTTCCTGTGAGGAGTGATGTGCTCATCCCTTCTAACACTACATATGTATCTCACACATGAATTTTGAAGTCGTTGCAACTTCGTCTCAAGCTCATCAGACACATCAAGGTGAACCACGGAACAATAATCTAAATGTGGCACTACCAGCGCGCATGCAAGCTGCTTTCTCAACGCCTTAATTGTGCATGAATTAAAAAATCGTAGGCTGTAAAGAGCACGATTTACCTTTTTTCCAACTGCATCAACCTGCAGTTTCCACGTGAGTTTAGAGTCCATGACAACACCAAGGTTTGTGACCGAGTCAGAGAAAGGCACACGTACACCTTCCTGAAACTCAATGCCGGGCAAACCAAGATCCTGCAACCGATTGATGTTGTGCTCGGAGCCGAAAATGATCGCTTTTGTTTTGCCGACATTGAGTCGCAGTCCGGATGCTTCGGCCCACTCCGACACTGCCCGCGCAACAGCCGACATGCATCTGATACCCACATAAAGATCTCGCCATGTCACTTGAGTGTAAGTTTGCAAGTCGTCCGCGTATAGCAAGTGTTTAACATCACCACCAGTCAGTACGTCTTGTAAGTCATTGATATAAAGACTGAATAGCAAGGGCCCCAGGACTGAACCCTGTGGCACACCTAGATTGGTGGTTAGCCAATCAGATTCCCCGTTGTTGTCAGTTATGACTTTTTGCCTGCGACCAAAAATGTATGATTTGATCCACAGAAGAACACTTCTGGAAAAACCCATGCGTATCAGCTTACGAAGTAATCTAGATGGTGATATAGTGTCAAACGCCTTACTAAAGTCGAACACTAGCAGTATAGTCATTAGTTTCTTATTGTCGTTTATCCCAGTTCGTATGTCCTCCGTTAGTTTTAGTAGAGCTGTCTGGGTGCTGAGATGCTGTCTGAAACCGGTTTGCAGAGGATCCAAGATATTTTTGGATCTTAAGAAATCGGTAATCTGGTTGTGTACTATCTTCTCCAGCACCTTGGAGAGAAAGCTCAATAGTGCTATTGGGCGAAAATCTGATAAAGTAGATGGCACTGAAACCTTTTTTAGAGGCACCAAGTGAGCCCCCCTCCAAGCCCCTGGGAAGACACCATCAGACAAAGAGGAGTTGAAAACCCTCGCTATATGATGACTTATATACGGGAGAGCCTTAGCTACAACGCTTTGGGGAATACCGTCCTCACCCCTAGCCTGCGACGAGAAATGAGCAACAGCCAGGACTACGTCTGTCACTGTAACGTCTTTGAAAACAAAGCCGTCGTCACTGGCCGCGTCCAAGATGCTACCCAAATCAACGTCACCTTCACTCTGGGAGACCGATACCCCCGCAAAGTGCGAGTTCAGCTCACCCGGCGAGAAGCCATGCAACCCCCCTCCCCGTGCCCTTGGCAGGAGCCCCAAGCCCTTTAGTTCTTTCCAAATATCCTTGGAAATGACGTGGAATGCTTCCTTGGTATGTTTAAGGGGGTACCCTGCTAACTTTTTCTAAAGTTAGCAGGGTACCCGATTATTTTTAAAAATAAATCCGCGGCAAATTTTTCGACTTCACGGATATTTTACGGATAAATTACGGCAAATTATCAATTAGTTTATATAACCTAAATAGAAAATGTCCATGCCAAGTTTAGGGAGGTCAGTTTATGTATTATAAGAACTCACATTAAATACAAAATTATTTGTAGTTCTGAAATTAAAATTCTAGTTTTTAAATAAAGCATGCCATAAAGTACATATTTGTATATATGATATTATTATTATTTATATATTACTTTTCAAGAAACAACTACATCAATCAATAGCATTAGTTTGTGATCACTGTTTTTCATATGCAAAGAACATTATTTCTAAATTTTCATTTCTTAGGTTAAATATGCTTTTCGACAACTTTTATATGTGACCGATTTCATCTCAAATCATGCGGGCCGACCGCACGTATCTCTCCGAATCAGCTCAAATTATAGTATATTATTCTACTCGGAAAATAAGCGTATACGTATTTTTTTATTTTTCGATAGCATCAAAATTGCATGTGTTATGCTTTTTTCAAAAATGACTCCTCAAATTTCGTTTCTCAAAAATCGAAAACTTTTTTCTTTTTAAATCGTTCTAATTCGTCTTTTTATGGATATTTGAAAATAATTCTGTACATATTCGATGCTGTTGGTAATACTCTTTCGATCTGCCAAGTTTAAAATTTTTTTTACAAAAAATCAAGGATGATACGGCATTTTTTATGAACAATGAAAAATGCTTTTTTCTCAAAAAAGCCATCTTTTTTTACTCAATTTTTTTTATATAGATAGCTAGTCTCAATACCTATATGGTCATATACATGACATTTGGAATATTTTTGTTTTTTAAGAGATATAAACGAAATAAGAAAAAAAATTTATGTTCCCCCATAGCACTGTCGTGCAAGAAAAAATCCTATGTATTTTTCCCTTTTTTATGATTTTTAGACATTTTATTGCTTTTTCTAACTTTCCTGCTAACACGATTCTTTGAGTTGATTTTCTTCTTCTTCTGTTTTTCTTTATTTAACAATTTCGTTAAAGAATGTAGAGCAGTTCGACCTGTATAAGATTTTTTCTTTTTACCTACATTTACTTTCCATACATGGGTTTTCTGAATACCGTTATATTTAGGAGCCTTAAGCCACTCTTTTATTTTATTTTGTCTAAAAACTTCAATATCTTCTTTTGGTAGTAAGATTAGTTTAATATTATTAGTATAAGATTGAACTTTTGTTACAAAAGCATTGGCATCTTGTATTGATTCAATATGACTGTTCTGAAGATTATGTCTAGTTGCATAGTGTTTGACTAGTCCGCCAACAACAAAGAAAGCTAATAATATTTATATTGCACCATTCCCTTTTGTTTAAATATTAGCACAGTGAAGTATTATCTTTAACTTCAAACAAAATTTAAATAATCCATTCTATTAATTATATATCTGAATTTATATTAAAATGTTTATATTTATCAATAATTTGTCAAACAGGAATTAATCTTTAGATAGAGTTTAGTGTCAATAATATTTTAAGCAAACTCTTCTAATAATAGTAGTAAAAAACTTGTCACATATTTTATACTTTTAATATATTCATACTTTTAATTACACAATTTCTTTTTTTATGCACTGTTTATTGTTTTTAATAATAACAAAAATCAAAACCAACTGAGATTATATGTATAACTTTTATATATATAACATGCTTTTGTCCGCTTGCTACATTTCAACTTTCGATCCTTCTGCTTCTCTTCGAATACCCTGGTTGTAAACAAACAACGTTTTTACATATTTTATCATTTGATTTACCAAAAAAATGACAAAAAAGTGGTTATCGCCGGAGTCATAAACTAATTTTCGCCTTAACCTCAATAGAGCCCCATCAGTTGTTGTAGAATCTGCCTCTCTCTCTCGTTTAGCAGGCACCTTAAGCAATTACATGGTGAAGAGTATGTACAGAGATGAGTCGAACATTTATTTAAGCTTTTTATTTATTTGAATTATTTATTTATTTAATTTATTTATTTATTTAAACTTATTTATTTATTTAATTTATTTATTTATTTAAATTTATTTATTTATTTATTTAATTTAATTATTTATCTAGTTTATTTATTTATTCGACGTATTTATTTATTAATTTATTTATTTATTTATAAAATATGTTTAGTGTTAGTTAGGTGTGAATGTATTTATTAGCGTGATTGTTAAAGTGTTATGAATGAGTGTGTTTTAAATTTAGACGTGATAGTATACGCAAAGATTTAGCAAAGTATGTGTATGTATTCTTTTATATTTATCTCTATCGTATTTATTTTTTATTCTATGTATTATTATTTTTTGACGAAGCGTTTTCTGTGATATCTGACTGTGACTAGTTCATTACATTTAAATTTTATAAACTGATGAACTGATAAAGTGAATTATTATTTTAATAAGAAATATGCAATAAGTGAAAGTTAAGATAACAATTATATTAAATCGACTGATATTTTTAATTATAATTATAACTACATGTACATGAAATTGTAAGATTTTGTCTTTTGATGAATAAAAAGTATATCTATCTATCTATCTATCGCTCACATCTTCCCCTCTAGCGTGGTGGCACACATATGTATATCTGTATATACAGCAATGTAGTAGAGAAATCGGAACGTCATATATATATCGGAGAAAAGAAAACGGAAGTACGGAGAAAAAAACGAAATGAAAAAACTGAGCAAATATTCAACGCTTTATATCGTTTTTAGATGAATCTTTTTTTATCAGAAACTTTTTTTACGTTATAGACTACGTTATAGACTAAATTATTCTCTCTTAAACAAGTGCCAATAGATATTTGAAAATTTTGAAGAGGTTAAAAAAGCACAATGAGACGTACATTAGGACGTCGGAGAGCCCGCTCGTACCGTTTTACACTTATACTTGCGATCCGGCGCCATCGCGCCCCTTAATACATTAATTATATTTTATTACGAGTTTTTACAAGATATTAGTAAATAATTATTTTTATTTCATGTTAGCAGCTTGAATTTTCAAAAAATAGTGTACTTAGTACCACCTCTAGTGAGGACTCGAGCACCTAATATTAGGTTGGATATTAACTTGTGTTTAATACACATACTTTTACACCTATAATGCGTTACATTTAATAAAATATTATCTTGAGCTTATATAGCTTTCATTCTCAAAGATTAGTGTGCATTATTCCACCTCTCGTGTGGACTCAAGGCAAGCCTGGGTTAAGCCAGAAAACTTGTTATGTTTAATAGCAATTATTCTGAAAATTTGTATACTATCAATACTTAATAATATCTTAAATTTTACTGCCGTGAATACTGGAAATATTGATCCTACGCGTCACAATAAATCACTATTTTCAATACTATTTTTAGTAAAGGAACTTTGTTCCTTTGTTGGATGGAAAAGGCTCAATTATTTCCTTGTTCCTTATTATATATGATTCTAGGTGACACGATAAACGAAAAATTTTTCAGTTATTCACGCGCGATTTTCGCCTTTTTTCGAGTCTCTAAAGCGGGCGCAAAGTAGCTATTTTTTGATCGGCGCTCAAAACAAAATAATATCGTTCAGCGGGCGAAAAGTAGCTACTTTTCCCTCGCTACTCAGACAATTGATATTTTGTGTATAAAAATGTACGTGTATGCGCGTGAGCGTACGTGCGTCAGTGCGTGCGTGCATGCGTGCGTGTGTGCATGTGTGCGTTGATGCGTGAGTGCATGTGTAAAATTTTTTGAAAATTATTGTAAATTATGGAAATAATTTTATTGATATTATATTTTTGTTTTATAAATATATGTTTACATCGATTCGAATAATAGCCCTAATTAAACCCGCTTTAGAGACATAAAGAAAACGCGAAATCAAGACATATATGACAAAAAGTACGATGTGTACGTATGGTTAAAATGAGTACTGCAATCACACAATTTTTTAAAAAATATTGAAAGAAAATATTCCAAAAATCGATTGGATAACCATAAAAAAATAATAAAAATTAATTTAAACGAAAAAAGTGCTCATTTTGTAATACATGTCAAAAGGAGTCGAATAACATTCGAAAAAAGAATTTTCGTTTATTATATCACCTAGAATCGTGTGAGGAACAAAGTTCCTTTAATAAATATAACAAATAATATATTCCTGAAAATAATGATTTATTGTGACGTGTTGGATCAAAGTTTTGACGTTTTACAACAGTGAAATTTAAGACATTATTCTGTATTGATAGCATACAAATTTTCAGAATGATTGCTTTTAAACATAAACGGTTTTCTGGACTCGTATGAAAACCCATTTTTTTGGGATTAACCCAGGCCTGCCCCTTAAATGCAAACAGTGTTACGTCTATATCATCAATTATATTTTTGAAAAAATACTTTTATTTTTAAGCTTGTAGCTTACAGTTTGAAAAATAATGCGTAATATTCAAACAATTGCGTTGACTCAATACATAAAGTAAAGTTACACATGAATTTATTTCAAAGTAATTTTATGTCCATATTTTGTGTTACATGAAATAAAATAATTATTATTTATAAGCATTTAGCATGATTTATCAAAAAATACTAATTTTTGAATTATAGTTAAATATTTCCTAATTCTGAGAACAATGCATTACGCTTTTGTATTAAAAATATTCAAGCATTAAGAAATTATTAATTAATCCGAATTAATCCTATTATTCAATTAAAATAATGATTACACTATAAATACATTTATTTTTATTTTATTTCATTTTATTTTACTTACAAGGAGACTATCAGGGATGTGGGTCCCGAAATTTTCTGAAACGTTCATTGAAGATATCAACTAAAGATGCATGAATAGTCTTGGAAATTAAAGTATTTTAAATCCGTTGATTTTTCATACTTTTTTGTTGATATATTCAAGTATTACTAACTTTAGCTCAGATTAATATTTTTTAACGTTCCAGGTCTCAAATTCAATCTCTTCTTAACTACTTTTAGATACTTTAAGGCAGTTTTATTCAATGCAAAAACATGCCGAGTTATGATCACAGCTAAAGGTACCATTTTTTAATGGAATAATGCACATTTGGAGCAGAATAGCTGATATCTTACAAAAAAAAGCGCCCAATCTCAAAAACTACAGGCACTACGCTTCATTTCTGGCTACCAGTGAATGATCCGGAAAGTTTCAGAAAATTTCGAGACTCGCATCCCCGATAGTTTCCTTGTTAGTATTATGTTGTAAATAACTAGGATCAATATTAGTGAACTATGTCTTGTATGAATATTGCCTATCAATTACTTAAACCTTTTCTCTCATAGTAATTGTATTGAAAATGCTTAACGTTTATATGTACCACTGACAAGGAGAGGGCATACCCTCCAGGAAATGGAATTTGGTCAGACTTTGGGAGGTGTTTTCTGGTACCCAAAAATGAAGCCTAGTACTCATAATTCATTCTAATGGGCCCTTGTTCTCAAGATATAAGGTAATTTACTCGAAATATTCGTTATTTTAATGAAAAATAACGAATATTTCGATAAATGACCATAAATATAATAAAAAGTAGGAAAAATGACCTTTAATTTAAGTTCTGTTACGTATAAAAATATTAATCTGGTCAAAAGTTATTTACAATTGAAAATGGTGACCGAAATTACATGGATAATCAAAGAAATTTAACTCTTTTAAATTAGTTGTTTTTCCATGTATTTTCAGTGACCATTTTCAATTGTTAATAACTCTTGATCAGATTAATATTTGTATACGTAACAGAACTTAAATTAAAGCTCTATTTGCCTACTTTTTATTATCTTTTCATAAAAGCTTGCAGAGTTATGGTTAGAAGAAGGGGTATAATTTTTCATTAAAATAACGAATATTTGAGTAAATTACCTCATATATCGAGATCAAGGGCCCATTAGAATGAATTACGGGGATTAGGCTTCATTTTTGGGTACCAGAAAACACCTCCCAAAGTCTGACCGTATTTCTTTTTTCGGAGGGTGTTTCCTCTCCTTGTGAATGTACAACATTTATAATATTTACGATTCTACTAGGAAATTATTAATCTTATTTCTTGTTAAATAAAAATTTTGTCTGTGGTTTCTTAATATTTTAGTTAATAATGTAATTAGTAGACTAAAAGTCTACAAAAGTTTGAATTTTTATTTCTAAGTTCTACATAACTTTTAGAAACAGATAAACCAGTAATTACGATATACGACATTTCTATATAAATTCGATATAGATAATAAAAAATCTTATTTCTATTAAGTTTTCAATATATTTTAAAATAAAACATAAAAATTAAATACCTCTAAGTATATATAAAGAATAACGGAGAACAGCCTTTTTGTAATAAAAATGCTTAAACATTTTTATTATCTTGATTAATAGTTATGCCGACAAAGTAGAATTCTTCACTTACCAAGAGTGCTCAAACTTTCTATTGACTCGTATTTAATACATCATAAATACATGTATCAAGAAATTAGATCATAGGTACAGTATATATTGCAGAGCATGACTATTTTACCTATCGTCCCCTCTCTCTTTTCTATGACAAGCTAAAAGCTACGTTTATTCTAAAGAACGATTACAAGTGTGTGATACCTCGTAATGATAACACAGAGAATCAGCTGCTATCGAAAAAGAAGATAACAGGTTTTTATGCAAAACTTTTTACATCGCTGATCGCTCTCATGTCCCGTACCGTGGGTACACGGCGGGCCGCAGCGTTGATCTATATAAGTACGCTTGAATGCGCAAACATCATATAGTCCAGCGGCCACTGTAGTGATCCAGGGCCGATCTGAGAGACCGGTTAAGACAAAGTTTTTTTAATATATTTTGACCAATGTTGCGAAATGACCGTCATTTTGAAAATAGTCATATTACCGAGAACATAACCGTCATCGTGACGCGCTATGATTGTGACGTGACCATTCCAAAATTTTAGATGCAAAATGACGGTCATTTTATTCAGTCACATGACATAACGTCACAAAGGTTGAAGAAATAATTGTTTTATTTTGGAATCTTAAAAAAGTAGCCACAGTTTATATCTGAAATAATATTTTAAAACAATACATATAATAATATTTTAAAACAATACATATAATAATATTTTAAAACAACAAGAATTTATTGCAACAAAATTACGCTTAAGACCTGACCACCTACGAATTTTAATTAAATTGGTTTTATATTTTTTGGTGAGAATGAATTATTTATGATATATTACACTTTCTATTTCGGTAAATTTATATATTTTATCGAAATTATCGGATAAATTATTTGTTGGTCCTTAAATCACCTTAAATATCTGTCGAAGAGAAACTGCTATTTTTTCATCATACACCTGATTTTGAGAGTTCCAAGCATAGGATTGAACTTTTTTAACTGTTATTTTGTGCAAAATACAAGTAATTCTATCATGAGTGCAGGAATTTGTATTAAATATTCACATATATAAGTTATAGCCTTTCAATTCCAAAATTTAGGATATAAAACTAAAAAATCAAAAAAATGTTACTTTTAGAATCTATAATTTATGTCTGTGAATTTTGAATACAAATTCCTTCACTCATGTCAGAATTACTTTTACTTGGGACAAAATAACCGTTGAAAAAGTTCAGTCTGATTCTTTGAACTCTGAAAATCATGTGGACGATGAAAAAAGGTAATTTTCTCTTCGGTAGATATTTAAGGTGAGCTAACAACAAAAAGAAATTTATCCGATATATTTCGATAAAATATATAAATTTACCGAAAAAAAGTGTAATATATGATGAATAATTCATTCTCACCTAAAAATATATAACCCATTTAATTACAATTCTAAGGTGGTCATGTTCCCTTAAAGGGGTATTCTTATGTGTTGGTTTCAAAAACCTCACATTTATTTAATTGACTTTCTTTAAAGTACTTGGTTGTTAGAATATCCTAATAAAATTTGATAACGAAATTCGACGAATTTCGATAGTTATGGGCCTATGAAGTGAACGCATCTCAGCGCGGTAGTATTAGTATCGAAATCTTTAAACGCGTTTTTCTCGAAAGGCCGGGTTTTTCTTTATTTGCGGGATGGATAAAAACACTTATTCAACCTGCAATCGGTCCGAAAATGTTTGAGAAACGTCTGAAAATCATTGGATATAACCCTTTTACAGTATAAAATACAATATGAGGTAGTAGTAATAAACGCACTTGGTTCAAATTCACTGTTGCAAAGTAAATGTTACAAATAAGTATAAAATTTTTTGTCAACATTACATACGGGTAATAGCTTCTAAACTAGTTAAAGATGGTAAAAGCGGAAAATACATGTTTTAAATTTGTTTAAATTCACGCTGTTTCTTACATTATTTGGAATATAATTTCAGATCCTATGCAGTCTAACAAGTGGTTCATTAAAGCCATATGTAGATTTTATTAAGAGCTTCTTTGAGTACTCTAGGGTTTAAAAATTAAAGGAAAAAATATATTTTTGTATGAATTTAAGATACATAAGCGTGATATAAAAAATCGATATGTATATATTTGGTATTCATCGTAAATAAAAAATCCTCAAAATTGTTCAATTTTTGATCAAAGCATAAGAATACCCCCTTAATATATGATTGTACTATCCATTGGATAGTTGCGAACAATTGTTTGAAGCTTATGCGGTTGATATCATATAATGACATTAACTATGTATTTGCCAGTGTTGGGTAAGTTACTAATTTAAAAGTAAATAGTTAAAGTTTTCGATACTTCATGAAAAAAATAACTAGTTGAGTTATAGTTACTGCATAACGAACCCCAGAACCGGCAGCTGGTCAGGGTGGAGAAGCGGCTCCGCAGGCGTCACCATCATGCGACCGTGGCTCAACATTGGTGAGAAACTTGGCCTACGTTGAGTTAAATGCTACAAGTGAAAAATTGGCTGATGATTTGAATGAAGTGGTTGATGATCAGCAAATCACATTACCTTTTATTCAAACCAGTAAAACAAAGTCTCGTTGCCTTATTTGCCATTCCACAGGTAAACTTGTTACTACACCATCTAAAGTTAGACTGCGTATCTTCATTAACCGAGGGGTAACTATTCAGGGGCGAACTCAATGTTGTAAGAGACATTTACAAGGAAACTTCCAATAACTTCTGATAGATCAACACTAACAACTATCTCAGACTGACTGGAATAACGGCATTGAACTTCAATAATCATTTTCAATTCGTCAAAGATTCTATTTACCGTACAAAATATAGGCGTGCGTGAACTTGCCTTGCGATACTACCAATGAAGTTAAAAACTGACTTATCGTATTCTATTCTCTTGACACTCTTTCAGATGCCAAGAAGATATATAGGCAAAGCGATCTCTTCCGCTAGAAAAGCTCTTATGTTAAAGTTTGTTCCTTTTCATCTTGACTTGGATCATTTAAGCAGAAATAAGTTCATACAAAAGCACACGCAGACATGGGAAAAGCCATATTTGCAAACGGTGAAGATGTGGCTATTATAGTAGCTGATTGCACATATGTATATATACAAAAGAGTAGGAATTATACGTTTCAATGCCGCAGCTTTTCTGTTCACAAAGGTAGGCCACTATTTAAACCCATGATTTTCGTTAGCACTACAGACTTTATTTTAGAAGTATATGGACCTTACTTTGCCGATGGCAAAAATAATGATGCCAGCATCTTAAACAATATTATAAAGCAAAGAACATCTTCTTTTCTAGAGTGGATTATACCTGAAGATATATTGGTCAATGTAGAGGGTTTCGAGATTAGACTGTCACTTTAGAAGAATATGGACTGATCACTAAAATGCCTTGCTTTCTTGAGAAAGGATCTCAACATGATACAACAAGTGCAAATGAATCTCGCTTGGTCACAAAAATAAGATGAGTCGTAGAATCTGTAAATGGCTTATTAAAAACATGGAAAATGCTTGATCAGGTCATACCTAGCACCCACATACCATTCATCGGAGATTACAGGAGAATACATTACCAAGAGTTTCAGCAGTATCACCTGATGATCATTATTTCTGAGAGAATGCTTGCTTTGAGTAAGAAAATAAATTCTTTACAGAAACTGATTGAGGTCAATGGCTGGGTTAGAAAACAGGTGATGTGGGAGAAAATAAAAGCAACCTCTCTTGAAGATTTTCCTCGTTTGACTATAGACGATCTCCAAAGATTAACAATAGAGGTTTATCAACTGAAGCAAGCGACATCCTACACTAGAGAACATATCGACGATGATAAAAATTACGTTCTGTATGTAAATAAAGACGAGCACGATGTACTAAGGGTAAAGCTGCAATCTCGTTACACAAGCTCAAAGCAGTACCAACTTTGGATTAAATACGAAAAGGACAGTTTTGACCACAGTAAATGTTGGTACTGCCAATGCAAAAGCGGTGCCCCAGTAGTAGGTTGCCAGCTCAAATAGCGTCTGTGCTTTGGTATTTGGGATACTACAGACACCAAGAAAACACTCCCCAATACAACAGTGATAGCTACCCAGAATTTTCGTTAGATACTGCTGATTTTAAAGAGTCAAATGAAGCATCAGGAGAAGAAAATGAAGAAGAAATGCAATAAAACAATTAAACAGAAATAAGTGAGAAGCAAGGAGACACACGTTAAAAACGCACCCTAAAGGGAACATTAATCTACCACGTCCACGTCATTGTTCCTGGGTAACGCAAAGTGTAGATCATTATGCCTAGTGTAACTTTTGCATATTCTATCTAACATTTGCGTAGCTAGCATACTAGCGTAACGCTACATATAACATGATTCTTGATTAATTACAATGATCAAGGATAACGATAAAATTGAAAAAACTTCTATCCTACATGGATCATTCCCGTTCTTCCTTTCCCCCTCGGCCCTTTTAAGGGAGAAAGTAAATAAAAAGAGATCGACAGTATACGTGCCCGCATGTGTAGAAGATTCATAGCGCCGAATCTTTTCAAAACTGCTGTTGGCAAATAATAGCACTTTCTGCATTTGATGGGATGGCAGGGGAAACTAGGAGGGTGCGAATAATTCATTTAGGTTGGAATTACTTACTATTGTTAGTAGCTAACACGAAAATCATGAATATGACGAATAAAATCGATTTATTATTGCTAATTAAACGTTAATACACATTTATTTTGTAACTGCTAGTAATATTAAATACTTTTCATTTTCAATGGATCATTCCCACTCTCATCACTCACCCCCTCCACCCCCTTAAAAACCTCTAGATGATCTTAAGGGATAAAAAGATCCACTGATTTGAATTGAACGACCCCAAAAACCTATATATCTATTTATCTGGATTTCTTTATCAACTTTTTTCAATTTGACCTTCAAATGACCTTCAACCTTATGTGATACAGGTTAGTGGACCTCGGATTTGGAATCAGCGACCCCAAAATCCTTAAGATAACCTGGTCATGTATGGTGATCTTAGATATTTTGTATTTATATACTCTGGACATGGATAACTAGTAAAACCACCTCCCACCCACTCCTGCCTAAAGGGGTTAAAAAGGCAAAAAATGATAAATAAAAGTAGAGGTAACTAATAGGGAGTTGATAGAGTATTTTATTAAGTAAATACAAGTTTGAATGCGGCGCATCTCTTAAAAAATGCTGTTAGCAAATGATGGCATTTTCAGTAATTGAGGGGGTAGCGGGGAGAAATTAGGGAGGGTGTGACTGGTCCATTTAGGGTAAAATCGACTTATTATTGTCAGTATACACTAAAAACAGTTTTTTCAAATTTTTTCTACCAAAAATAATTTGGGGCTAAAACCACCCAAATCGACCCTCCTCCTTTGGAGAGATTTGATTCGAGATCTTGCGAGTATTGGACCTTATTGAACGAGCGAAAATCTCTGTGTACCACTTCTCGTGAAGTAGGTGAAAGGTAGCGGAAACGAAAACCGAGATCAATCCTATCATGTCCTACGGTGAACGCCGAATCGGATTTCTTGTAGCTGGTGACGGCATTAGAAGAGTGAGTAATAAATAGATCTAACCATGTATGTAAAATAACTGTATGTGCATTAATTGCGTGATGAGTGGGACCTGATGGGAGTAAATACAGTGAATAGTTGTTTATTACCGAATATATAAATTGGGATTCGTAAGAATCGTGGAGCATGTTACAATTAAAATCACCTGTGATTACGACATTGCTATATGATAGAAGAAAGCCTGATAGGCTATTCGAAAATTCGGATGGTAATGCAGTTTTATGGGGACGATAAAATACCGCAAGTAGCAACTTCTCATTCTTGCAGGAGGCTTCAAGTAAAACGTCTCATTAGATTGAGCGCTTAGAACGGATGTTGATGTAATTAAGGTTTTAAAATTCAGAAAGTTTCGAATGTATATAACTACTCGATCGCCTCCACTATTCAAGCGATCATAGCGAATAAAATTATAGTTGTCAATTTCAACGGAAGCATCTTTATCGAAATCTATCAGTTTAAATTCAGTTATGGGAAAAACGTGCGTTTTGTTCGTGTATAAAAATGTCTCTACTTGCTCATAATGCGTGATGAGCCCATTTACATTCGCGTGTGAAATAGTGAAAATTTCTTGAGAGAGAGTGAGACTCCTGTTATGAGGGGCAATATGTATTGCGTTTATGTTTGGGGTTACAATTGTACCAACATTAATAGGTTGTCACGCTGATTGTTGTGAGTTATTAGGCTGATTTATTATTTGAGCTGGAGTCTGACCTTGTACAAAGTCAGCAGTCTGGTTTGACATAGGACTACTTGCTTCGGAGTACCTGGGATGTGACATGGGGAAGTATGCATAGGTAAAATCGAGTTTAAGTCCGTTTCATTAAAAATCGGAACAAGGGGTAAGCGAGACCCCTTACGTATATCCACACATATATTTTGACTATTGGATTTTTATAACGCAATTCCAGTGACTTAGTTCGTGCTATTTGCAAAAGTTTAAAAACATCTTTAGGGTAAAGTGGATGTACATATTTGCACGTGTGGAAACAGTAAAGTCGCGTATCTGAGATGATTTTAGTTGCACAACTATGTTACGCTTATTACGTCTCAGTAGTTGCTGTGCTTGGGCGAGAGCCGCGCTAGGAGCTAGTAAGTTGGGATTTGTTGAAGCTTGTACAAGAGCAGGGGACTGGTGAGCTACACGTGGGACCGAATGAGATCGGGGAAACGTATCTGCAATGAGGACGCCGCCATCTACGTGTCCAAGGCCAAGAGATGTGTGCACTTGTCGTGAGACTTCTCGCGGTGAATGTTGGACATCTAGAGGCAAGCCCCATATTATGATGCGTGGGGTTGCTAGCACTATTGACCAAAGATGTAGAGGGGCCATCCTGCAGATGTACGTACAGTTTCCGATTCATATCAGCGAACCGATTTTGGAGGTTAGTAATCTGATCCCCGCGTTCATCAAGACGTAAATTAAAATTTGTCAAGTCAAGTCATTTGTTAAGTCGTGTTTCAAGGGCATTAATTGTCACCGTGTGTGACTGCATGAAATTTCGGATTTGTTGATCTTGCAAAGTTTTGAGTTCTGTAAATTGATTCTGTTGTAGAGTGCGGAAGGTGGCGAGTTCTTGCGAAAGATACGAGTCGTCGGGTTTGGCCAGCGCTAGACCACGATTTACAGTAGTTGGAGGAACAGAGTTCATTGAAGAATTTGGGGGCAGTGTATTAGCGGCAAATAAAGCTGCAGGTGTTCAATTAAGCTAGTGTGTAGAGGCTACAGTTGTGTTAACAAAGAAGCCGGTAGAAGCTAGAGAGAAATTACTGTCATAATTAAAGATGAGTGTACCTCGGGTTTGACCAGTTGGCTCATTAGACATATGGTAGATTCTGGGGAAATATCTTGGCGTTAACTCTTGGTCGATTTAGACCGAGAGAATGCCTGGATGCAGCACTAACGTGTCCCTCTAGCTCTAACGTATTGGCAAGCTCACCCAACGTGAAATACTGCGTTACATGTGCTACAAATTACTATTTCTCTACGTGCGTTTCCCTTACACCTTTCGTAGCGAGGCATTAATTGGCTGACCCAATAAACCAGGCAAGTTAAATAAAACAGTAATACATAACAGACGATAATAGTAATTGTACAATACATTAGGCTACACTAATAACATAAATTACATTGTATAATGATAATTATTTATTAAACGCAAGTGTTAAAAATTATTATGTTCAAAAATCAAGCGCACACAGTTAGATATGTAAAAATATATATGTCAGAACGAGAAAGAGAAATAAAACACCAATTTATTGATAAATTCTAAGTATGAGTAGTCGGGCAGATGGAAACACACCTTTATGTAGTTTTGTGATTGACGTATCTATCGTAAGTGGATGCGCAGTATAATAGATCAGTGGTTCCTAAGTAAATGTTATCGAGCTACTGTAAAAACACCTTTATGTAGCGTAATTATGTAGGTACGCAGGCTGCTTAGATCTTAAAACATTCGCAAGTAAACAAAGCATAATATAAGTTTTCCTCTCCGAATATGTCAATATAAGGTTAGCTTTATAAACTAGCGTTAAATGTTCGAGTTTACTCGTGCCCACAGCATATCGAATCGCCGCATTTTTACATCGTCTTAATTTACACGTAAGTTCAGAAAATAAATCAGCGAACAGACTGGTGCAGTAATCAAACTAGGGAAAAACTAATGAGATTACTAAACTCATTTTAGTACGCTCGGGTAGAAAACGGTACATTCTTTTTATTTTCGAAAGGGCTGCAAAACATTTTCTTGAGGTAATTGTGGTTTGCTGGCTCCAAGATAGCGTACTATCTAAAGTTATTCCGAGAATCTTAATGTCATTAAATGTATGGACTTGAACACCATGAGGGATTAAATTTGGAAGTTGGATGTTTTTAAGTCTACTATTAAAACCTCTAGATCCCAACCAAGTAGCATTAGTTTTCCCCGCATTTATGATAAGGCCATTATCTCGTGCCCACCTTGATATATTGGACAGATTAAAATTAGCTAGCTCAATAATTCATGCAGCATCTCTGAATGGACCGCTAATATAAAACTTGAAATCATCGGCATATATATGATATTTACAGCCGTGTAAGACTTGAGGAGCATCAGTAATAAGTAGAGAAAAAAACGGTGGACCCAAGACTACCCTGGGGCACGCCAGCAGTACGGGGGAGAGGGGTAGAAGTCTCGCCTGAAGGAGCAGCAACTATTTGTGATCTATCCGAGAGGTATCATTTAATCCAGTTACACGCACTATCTGAGAAACCAAGTTGATGCAGTTTATCGACGAAGATCTCTATAGAGACCAAATCAAAAGCTTGTTTGTAATAAATGGCAATAACCAAAGTAACCACTTCCTCATTAACAGAGTATCTAACATCATCCACGATTCTGACTAAAGCTGCATGGGAGCTATGTGCATTTCTGAAACACGACTGACGTTCATCAAGAAAGAGATTCTGAGTCATATATTCGTTAATTTGCTTAAATACTAATATTTCGAATAATTTAGCAACGGCAGAAATAATACTTATCAGTTATTGCTTTCTTCCAATTGGTAAGAAAAATTCTAGATTGCAGACACTGATCGAAAATATTGAGTAATTTCGGAAGAATAATACTTATGCAATCTTTGATAAACTTTAAAGGGATCAGATCCGGGCCTATGTATTTAGAACGATCAGAATGAAGAGCTTCAAGAATATCAATAATTTCGATATATCTAAAAAAGAATTGGTTGTCCAGTGCTAGGTCCACAGTAGGTCGTTTAATAACGCAAAAAAGTTTACAAGTGTGTATTTAACGTGTCTATATCAACTGGTAGCAAAAGAGGTTCCTGAGTTTGTCCAGACAATCCAACTTCTTTCTCTATCTTCTACATATTCTTAGTGCCAGGGCAACTAGCTAGTCAATTTTGATAATGGGAATATCGCGTGTTTCTTATGGCTAATTTTATTCGATTCCGCAGTTATTTATATAAAACATGATCTATTTCTCCAGTAAATCGCTTAAATCTACGTCAGACTTTATTACGTTCAAAAATGAGATATTTTAATTCTTGAGATATTCACCGGACAGGACGTTCTTTTTTTACTTTTGAGCTAAAAGGAGCATGATAATTATATGTATTTAGCAACACCGAGGTAAAAAAAATCAACTTTCGAATTCACATAAGTAATATCATTAAAAACCAATTAATTTTATTTTAGTCTTTTACACCTGAATCAATATTAAAGTTTTTAAAACAATGAACTGAAATTATTCTATTCGTTATTTGAGTGATTGGATGCGAGATTGTAGCAAAAATTACGTCATGCTCCGAAATCCTCGGGGCACTAAATTGCACGTGTGCTAATACTTTGCTAATATCGCTTACACACATATAGTCAATGGTTGTATGCGCATCACCTCTGTAAAAAGTTGAAAGAAATGAAAATGGTTCTAAACCGAGCATCGACAGCGAGTGTACAAGTATGGTTCGTGATGAAAAAGAGTGTGTCCAGTTTATGTTAAAATCGCCTGATAAAATCGTGAAATCGTAGTTTTTGTTACAATTTAAAAATGCCTCATCAACATCTGACCAGAAAGCTGCCTTTGGAGGATTATATACTAGAAAAAGAAGAATTTTATATTCATTTACATTCAATATATTGTATAAGGTGACATACAACTTTAGCCTTAAGTAAGTTACGCATATAGAAGGTGATACCTCCACAGTTTTTCCTCAATCTATCAGCACGAATTAATGAATAACCAGGTATATTAACAAGCCTTGCAGTAATGTTTGGTTTTAATCATGATTCGCTAATACCCATAACATGCGCCATTTTTTATCAATGATTGCACGAATATCGTAAAAATGTGGGTCAACAGACTGCGCATTAAGGGGTCACTCTACGATCTTATTTTGAAAAAATGGTTTTTCTAAAACCCACAGATTCTTATACTAGACATATGTAAAAATGATGTAAACACAAATATTTTGGTCAGAAAGTTCGAAAGCAGGGATAGAAACGCGGAGCAAGCGAAGGGTCTCGGGCGCGCGGGACCGCGCACCTGGCTCGCTCAGTGTATACCTGCGGTATACCTTCGCTTCTCTCTCCCCTCTTCGTAAATCTCGGCTAGATGTTTACGTTGCTTGAATTTCGAAACAGAACAGTTTTAGAATTCATTTCGAACGGTCGTATACAGTTAGTACACGCTCTACAAATCGTTGCTCTCTATTTAAAGTGTATATCGAAAAACGGTGTACGATGGATAAAAAAAGTACGAGAGAGTCTAATACAAGAGCAGATCACACGCAAAAAAGAGTATTTCGTGGTAACCAGCACACAGTTGAAGCTAATACAACCGCAACAAGTGCATCGGCACAAAAAATTATAAAAAAAGCACGGATTTCGAAGTGAACTTGGATGAAAGTATATCGTACTGTATTATAAACTTTACGTTATTTTTAACTTTACAGCACCTTTTGATTTGCAAGACTTGTAAAAAGGACATTCAATTTTTAAAACGAAGTGAAAAAGGATTAGGTTTTTTATTGACTGTGTCTTGTGGCTGTGAAGAAGAAGCTCGTATTCCAACGAGCCCGCCAATTTATAACTCTTACGAAATCAATCGTAGATTTGTTTTCGTAATGCGTATGCTCGGTCTTGGACTTGAAGGCCTAAATACTTTTCTCGAATTGATGGATATTAATAAAAGTTTCGCATTGAACACTTATTATCAAATACTGGATCATATTTGGATTGCAGTAGAAGCAGTTACTAAACTTGTTTTTCAACAAGCAGCCAAAGAAGAGCAAGAAAAAACTCAAAATAGTGTGAAAAATCATTTGTCAGTGTCTGGTGATGGCTCATGGGCAAAAAGAGGATTTTCTTCTCTTATTGGTATAACATCTTTAATCGGAGAATATTCAGGCAAAGTAATTGACGTTATTGTGAAATCGAGTGTATGCAAAGCATGTGAACCGTGGGCCGGAAAGGAAGATAATGTAGAGTATGCTGTGTGGTATGAAACACATGAAAAGGATTGCGATGTGAATCACGAGGGAAGTGCCGGCATGATGAAAGTGAACAGTATTATTGAAATGTTCAAAAGATCAGTGGAATCGGCGACGGAGACACAAAAACATTCAAGTTATTGCAAGATGAAGAGCCATATGGCGATGCTTTGAACGTAGAGAAAAAGGAGTGTGTTTTGCACCTTAAAAAGCGAATGTTTAAACGTACAAGAGATGCCAAAAAACAGCTTACTCAGTTAAAACAATCAAAAAAACTTTTGGAAGCAAAGCAAGCCGCAAAAGTGAAAGTGCAAAAGAAGATAGTGATATCTACTAAGAGAAAAACTGCATTGAAGGCTCCAAAAACTGCAGTTGCGAAAACTACATCTCTTACCAACAATTTGATGAAGGACCTCTCTTTGTATTATGGATTAGCCCTTCTGAGAAACAAAGATTCTATACAGGACATGAAGAAATAAATATGGGCCGCCTTCTATAACAAAATCTCTACTAACGCTAATTCGCAACACTCGTACTGCCCAGCGGGGGCCAGCTCATGGTGCAAGTATCGTCAGGCAGAGGCAGAAAATTCTTTGAAGGACTACAAGCATCCTCTAGCTCTCGACGTGGAGACACAAGAACTTTTAAAACCTATCTATAAAGACTTATCTTCAGATGATTTGCTCCAAAGATGTGTCAGCGCGCACACTCAAAACAACAACGAAAGCTTCAACTTATGCGTCTGGCGTCTAGCTCCGAAACATACATTTTCGGAGAAGAAAATAGTTGAAATTGCAACTTACTGTGCGGCATGCAAATTTAGTATAGGTTTCCAACCTATAATAAAAATTATGGAAACCATAATTGAGCAAAGGGTGGCCCTTAGGAATACCCGATTGGAAGCAGAACACTACTACGAGGAGGCTGAAGGTGAAATCTATGGAGCAGGCATCGCAGATTGAAGGTAAAGTAATAAATAAAGTAAAAAAAGCCATTTTTTAATAATAGGCTAAGAATCATTAGATTTACGGTACATTTTTCGATGAGATAAAGTAAATCGCGTTTTTCTCGACCTGGTTGACATGATTAAGAAAAAACTATTTGACCGATCGGGCTGAAATTTTTATGGCATATTCTACACACGTGTGGTTATAGCCCCTAGCAGAATTATCATTATTTATTAATATTTACCCTATTTATTTAAACAATTTAAGCAAAAAAAGGTCAAAAATTTCAAATGTCCGCCATTTTGTTATTTTTCATCAAATTTCACTTTTTTGCTTTCAGGCTCTTCAAAGTGGAGATATCACGTCAACCAGATTGTAGTAGGGTCAACTTCAGGCAGCCGGACCAGCCAGATTTTACATACAAAACAAAAATAAAAAATATATTTTATAAGTGTAAAACCTCTTCTTTTATGTGTAATAAGTTTGAATATTTTAAATAAATTTATCTATCAATAAAAATTATTGAAAACTATTGCTAAGATCGTAGAGTGACCCCTTAAGGTGACCGATACTTAGCGCATTTTGAGAAGGTATTTGTATATTAGCCATATTTAATTGAATTAGTTTTTCTTTCAATTTTTAAACGTAATAATGGGCAATTGATTTTGTCGAAGTCTCAGTGTCTAGGGTCACCGTGGTTAGACTCAGCACAGTTAAGACATAAAAGTTCAGAGCTCTTGGGGCAACCATTAATTAAATGCTTATTGGCACAGGGTCCACAGTGAGGAAAATCCTCACAATTGCTAACTAAACGTCCAAAATTTATACATTTAAAATACTGAAGGACAGAAACACTCCAAACGATAAAAATTTTTTGCTTCAAAAGTAGAGAATTACGTATTTCTGGTGTGATTTCCACTATGCAGGACCCGTTATTCTTTTTCCATTATTTTTCATTTTGCAGTTAACTGGGTACCAAAATTTAATTTTGATATCGTCGATGTCAAAATTTGGGACATTCTGCTTATGTAATGAGTGATTGATATGCTCTGCTTCTAAATCGACTGGGGTATCGTAGATAATAATGCTCGGATTGATCCGTGTATTTATGATCCAAGGGGTTGCAACCCTTATTTTATATTTAAAAAAGACTACATTTCTTATCAATATTTTTATCTTAAAAATCAGGGTATGAACTCAAAAAAATTAAAAAAAGCATTTTTGTTAATAATATCGAATATTTAAATTGACGTGTTTCACAATTTTTCAAATAACTACCATCAAGTACCGTTAACTACCCCTTAAAGCGATGGGCCACATGTAAATAGTGAAACATATATTTTTTTCTTAAAAAATATTCCACGTGTAAACAGAATGGAATTTATAACAAATGCAAATATGTTACAAATTTTTAGCAAAAGTAGTATGGAAGGGGTGAGAAAAAGTCTCCTCCAAAAATGCCTTATCCAATATAACTAGAGTTCCAATTAATATTTTTTCACCATACCCTGGCCGAAAGTACCACATTTCCTTCCGGCTCCGAAACTGAAATGTGTCATTTTCGGCCCGGCTACGATGAAAAATAGTATACGCACCACGGGAGGAGAAATGGCTACACCATAGCACGTGTTTACCACCTTGGCCTTCAGCTCGGGTGGCAATTTACACATGCTATGGACTAGCCAATACTTTTCCTCCCTAGATGCGTACTATACTATTCAATGAAACAAAATGGAAAATATTTCTTATATGAAACCCCAGATATTAGATATACTTATGACCCATGGGATTGCAGCCCTTATTTTATATTTTAAAAAAGTACATTTCTTATCGATATTTTTATCATGAAAATCAGCGTATGAACTCTCTGAAATATCAAGAAAAGTATTTTCGTTTCAACAATATCGAATATTTAAGTTGACATGTTTCAGGATTTTTCAAATACCCACCCCCAAGTACTGTTAATTATCCATTTAAGTGATGGGCTACATGTATAAAGTAACACATGTCATTTTTTTTTTAAATATTCCACGTTTAAGCAAAAAGTTATTTATAACAATTCAAAATATGAAACTATTTTTGCTGATAAGTAATATCAAGAGGGAGCCGAAATTTACCCCCAGAAATGAAATAAAATGAAAAAAATTTTCAAAACAAGCTACATTCATTTACATAAAGCTCATGCAAATACAAAATGTTATTGACAAACATTGAAATTTTTTTGAAATCATCGCTACATGAAGCATATTTCTCATTGAGATGCATAATGAGTCAATAAAATATCATATATTTGTAATAGCATATTAGAATTACTATTATAATTACAATCACTGCTGCCATCATTTGTATTATTATTATTACTATTATTATTATTACTATTATTATTACTTTCGTTATTATTTTAATTTTTTTATTATTTATCTCATCATCATTATTATTACTATTATTTCGACAAAATCATTTTAATTTTTTTCTTTTAAATATTATGTAGTATTGGTATGTGCATTGCAATTTCTTCTCATTTCAATTAAATTTCTATTACATAATTACAATAAAGAATTATTTCTATGTTTTCATTTTAGATTCAAAGCTGAGGATTAATCCTTGAAACGTAGTGAATTTATTATTAGAGTATTCTCAAACCTTACAAATATGATATAGCGTGACAAATTATAAAGAAATTGAGTTGTCAGAACAATTTAAACAGATATTAATAGATGCTGCATATGACTTTAATGATGTAGACATGATTATTGTCAATTACACTAGATAATTTTAAAGCTGCTGTTGAAAGTGATTTAATAATTCACGATCGCGACATACGTAGATGGGCGTTACAAGCTCAAAAAGAAATTGTCTCTGAAGATTTAAGATTCAAGGCTTCTAAGAATTGGTTATTAAAGTTTAAAAGGCTCATCGAACACTATCTAGAAAAGTAAATAAGTTTATCACTAGGAAAACATTGGAAAGTGGTTCAGAGCTTCAAACTAAAGTAGATGCATTTGTGTATGACGTTAAGTCGTGTATAATAACAATTGAAATACAGAATTCGTACAATTCAGATCAGAGTGGATTTCAATTAGAAATGCATTCTGTAAGAACATTAGCAGTTGAAGAAGAAAAACAAGTACAATGCCTGGTACAGTCAGTTTCATCGACAACGCACAGTTACACCATACAACTACTTATATTAGCTACTGGATAACTACTATCACCACTTTTTATGCTGTTAAAGTAGGCAAAGTGGTCAATTTAGTCCTATTACAGAAGCTAGTTTATTTAGACCAGAAAACGTGTATGTGGAAGCATCCAAATTTGGAAAACTAAGTGAGCGCACTTTTGTTTATTTTTATGAAATAATATAGTGAGCGCACTTTTGTTTATTTTTATGAAATAATATAGAAAATGAGTTGATGAACAAATTTTCTAATTACAGATCGCTTTAAAGTTTGGTTATAAAAAATATTTTATCGAAATGTAGGTCGTCAATTTGTACTATTATTCGATTCTTGGAGTGGACACTGTGATAAAGTTATAGTGGAAACAATGCCAGAAAATAAAATTGTTAACATAAAAAAAATACCAACAGGAATAACAGGAAAGATTCAACCACTTGATATGGGTTCTGCGCGTGGAAAACCTTCATTCGAGAATTCTCAGATCAACTGATTTTAATGGATTATGAGTTAAATTTACATTTAAGAAATAACATCATAAAAATTCATTCTCTAATTAAAATGAGTAATATTTTATTACATTTAGATTTGTACTATTTTTATTTGTATCAATATTCACATAAAATTTTGAAATGTATTCCTATGCAGGTATGGTAAATGTTTGCTAACTCAAAAACGAAAATTAATTTTAAAAAGAATATAAAGTCAAGCCGCGGGGACTGAAAAATGGGGGACTGAAATTACGTGGAAACTGCAATGGTCTTATACATGGGGATGTCTCGGGGACTGAAAGGCTCCTATACTAAATACGCATTGCAGTCCCCGAGAATTTCGGTCACAAGCTTTTTCAGTCCGCGCAACTCGACTGTAATATACAAATAAAGGTATAGGATAAAAACTTCATTGCTCACGTAGCATAAATTTTGAAAACAATAAAGTACATAATTAACGTATTTATCAACTTAATTTTGTTATTGTATTTTATGATAAATATTTTCCATTTTTTAATTGGATAATCCATTTCTGGGGGTGATTTTTAATCACCCCTTCTATACTACTATTGCAGAAAATTTGTAATATATTTGCATTTGTTATAAATCCCATTCTGTTTACACATGGAATATTATTTAAGAAAAAAATATATGTTTCACTATTTACATGTGGCCCATCGCTTTAAGGGGTAGTTAACGGTACTTGAGGGTGGTTATTTGAAAAATCCTGAAAAACGTCAATTTAAATATTCGATATTGTTAACAAAAATGCTTTTTTTAATTTTTTTGAGTTCATACCCTGATTTTTAAGATAAAAATATTGATAAGAAATGTAGTCTTTTTTAAATATAAAATAAGGGTTGCAACCCCTTGGATCATAAGTACACCTAATATCTCGGCCTCCTTATGAGAAATATTTTCCAATTTGTTTGATTAAAAAGCATCCATTATATGCCGAGATATACGAGAAAAAAGTGATTTTTGAGGGTAAACTTTAAGGGTGGTTTGCACCCCTTAAAAGTGGATATTGGCACATAAAAAAAATAGTGTATCTTATTTTATCATGTACTACGACATATCCAAAAATTATTAAAATCGGTGAGGTCGGGTTGGGGGGGGTTTCTTGTCAGTGCGCATGTGTGTAATTGAAAGTTCTTTTGCTTCACCTCTTACAGGGCGCTTGGATTCATACTTTATGATTAGCGATCTCATGTAAACAGGTTCTTTAATGTTCATTATTTTATAGGTGGTGATCGCCACGAAAATCGAGTTTCTAGAGTCAATTGGTGTCCACCCTAATTTTTCCTTGTAAGGGGGATGTGCTCGTCCTTCCTAGCACCTAGGACGTATCACACACGTGAATTTTGCAGTCTTTACAGCTGGCTACCTTGTTCTAGTGACGCATCGAGATACACTACAGAACAATAATCAAGGTGTGGAAAAACTAGAGCCATGGCCAGATGTTTTCGCAGATCCTGAGCGGTATACTGTCTAAAGAACCTCAAATTATACACTAATCTAATAATTTTCTGTGTAACCATGTCTATGTGAGGATGCTACCTAAGTTTAGAATCAAGTATAACATCCAGGCTCGTGACAGTCTGTGAGCAAGGTACGGAGACGCCGACTCACAAACTTATTTCTGGTATACCACACGACTCAAGACTATTTATATATTTACAAGAGGCGAAAACAATAGCTTTAGTCTTGGTCTCATTTATACTTGAGAGCGACATCTCCGGCCCAAACAGCCACCGCCTGCGTAACCCTGGACAGGACCTCAACACCTTCAACAAAGTTTTTCGGACTGATCTGTATATAAGTCTGTAGGTCGTCAGCATAGAGCAGATGCTTGACGCCTCTCGGGTCATCCTTTTTTAGATGTTTGTTCAAGTTGTCGAATAGCTATTTCATGTCATTTATATAAAGACAAAACAGCAAGGGTCCGAACACTAACCCCTGAGGTACTCCAAAATTTGTGGATAGCCAAAATGACTTGATGTCGGAGCATGTTACATCGGCTTGCCTTCTACCTAATATACAAGATTTTATCCACACCAAGGCATGCCTGGAGAACCCCAGGGCTCGCAGCTGTGCTCAAAGCTTAGCTGACAAGATCGTGTCGAAAGCCTTGCTGAAGTCAAACAGTAATAAAAGAGTAACCAGTCTTTTGTCAATCCTCGTTCGTATGTCTTCAGTTAGTCTTAGTAGAGCTGTTTGCGTTGAGTTATTCTGTCTTTACCCGGACTGCATAGGGTCAAGTTGTTTTGTCTCTTTCATATGATCCACTAATCAGCCGAAGTCCGACACTGACGCTGGTGTAGTACACTTGCTAAGTGACACTATTCGTGCTCCCTTCCATAGGTTCAGAAATTTTTAAGGGAAGAGGTGAATAGGGTTCACTACGTGTTGCCCGATTACTGGCAAGGCCTTTGCAACTGCGCTCTGCGGGATGTCATCTTCGCCCCTCGCTTGCGAGGAGAAATGCGAAATCGCAAGTACGACATCTGCGATGCCAACTGGTTGAAATTTAAAGCCGTCAACACTGGCCGATTTCAGTATATGATCCTCCGCTGTGAACCCATGCAACCCTCCGTTGCTTTTAGGGAGAAGTTCCAAGTTGCGCAATTCATTCCATTTATCTCTCTGCTAGTTTTCCAGCAGTTCACCTTAATAATAAGCAATGCGCGTTTTCTCCGTCTTTAGCAAAGATTCGTTACGCAAGTTTAGGAACTCCTCATAAAATCGCCCATCACCCGTTCTCTTGTAACGTCTGTATGTCGCGTTTCATTTTTTATTAAGTTGTTCAATATTGACGTCAACCCAGGGTGGACTACCTTTAGTAGGTTTAACTCATTTTATAGGCGCTAGGTTGTTTATTGCGATTAATAAGTTATTATTATGCATTATTACGCATTCAAAATAGACCAGTAACAACTCGATAAGAAGGAATGCAATTCTAACGGATTGATGCTCCTATAATCTCTATATGAGAAAGGCTCCTCGCACAGAATAGGCGCATGTACATTTATGGCAACATCATTGTTGTTATGTTTGCTAGGTCAAGTTGCATCGCGGTTTGTAAGTTCCGTCACTATGTCATTACTGTCTACAAGTATCACGTCAATCCATGTGTGCGATGTTTCGATATGATGTGTAGCCCCTTGTTGGACAATTTGAAGTGATAGTTCAGCAGTAAGTTTGCGAAGAAACTTCACATCATCGCTGTCGGTCAACATATCTGCAGTCAAATCTCCAATAATAATTTTGTGACTGCATGCATCACAATATTCTCTCAACTTGACGACAAAATCTGAATATTTAATAAATGCAATGGCAAGGGCTCTATAGATGACAACGACAAATAAAGGTTCTTTGGCACCATATTGTATCTCGTACATGATGTACTCGGACTTGTTAGGTTTATCCGGTCCATCAGTGTTTGACTCAACCAGTACTCTGACCCTATACCTGTCTCGAACGTAAAGTGCCATAAGGCCAAAGTTTCTTTCTTTTGTACTCGCTGTATTCCTGAGTACAACGCGCGGGCGTACTCCAGCACGACGCTCGCTCTCCCGGTCAACCCCGGCTCAAGTGAGTACGTGTATGTGTGTGTGGGTTGTTGTCTGTTATATATCGCTCTGTCTCTCTCTCTCTTTCGTGCTGCTGCTGATGAAACATAAGAGAAAAAAACCAGCTCGCGTCCCTGTAGCCTCGCCGTCTGTGGGATCTTCTGGTGCTGTCCAGCTTTAGCTGAGCTCCTCTCTTAGGCTGAGTCGGCTGCTAGACTGCTGCAATTAACGTGTGTGTTTTGTGCTGCTGTTGGTGTGTGATCGTTCTTGCCCAAAAGAAGGACGGACACTTCAGGTTTTGCATAGACTACTGTCGACTCAACGACGTCTCTGAGGACTCGGTTCAAACCATCCGAAGGATGCTACCACTTTGTTGTTATGCCATTTGGCCTCAAGGGAGCACCCAGTAGATTTCAGCGACTTATGAGTCAGAAAGTGCTTACTGGCTATATCGACAAATTCTGCATCATTTATCTCGATGATATCATCGTTTACTCCTGAAATCTGGAAGAACACTTATTTCACGTAGCCAAGATTCTGGAGCGATTACATCTACATGGACTGATAGCGGCTCTTGAAAAATGTCGCTTTGCCATAAAGCGTCTGAAGTACCTGGGTCATATCCTCACCAGCGAGGGCAACGAAGCCAAGCCTGCGTACATCGAGGCCGTCATTAACGCTCCAGTTCCAACCATAAGGAAGCAGCTCCAGTCCTTCTTGGGCATCTGCAGCTGGCTACGGAAATACATTCAAAACTACTCTTTGATCACGGCTCCATTGACCAACCTGACAAAGAAGAAATCTGGTTTCCGGTGGACCTCTGACGCTCAGGAAGCAGTTAAGAAGCCAAACGAAGAGTTTAGGAAACCGCTCAAACTGGCACGACCACATCTCAACTGGCCATATGTTCTGCAAACCGATGCCAGCGCCCAAGGAATGGGCGCCGTATTATATCAGGAACGACCGGATGGGGGACGGAGCATCATTAGCTACGCAAGTTCCAAATTCAACGACATGGAGGCCCGCTATCACAGAAACGAGCAGGAATGTCTTGCGGTCATTTGGGCGATAAAAAGATATCGTCATCTGCTGGATGATACCCCGTTCACGCTACGGACGGATAATAAGGAACTAACCTGGCTTTGCAACTTCAAGGGCTCTCGATACAAACTACTAAAGTGGGCTCTATTACTGCAGGAGTTAAATCCAAAAATTAAACTTTGCACTGGAAAAGAAAACCAGCTGGCTGACTTCCTTTCTCGAAATCCAGTTGACGATATGACCGAGGAACTGGATGATCTGGCGCGCCTTCTTCCACCTGATGGGGCTCACAAAATGATGAAACCTGAGGAAAATACTCCGCCAATCTGTGATATCGACGGATCAGGACAGAAAGGGACGATCTTTCAGAAGAGAAGAATCACTTTCTGGAACAGCATGGCATTGTAAACAACACTCTCTGGCTCCGTGACAACGATCAGTCACCATGGAGGATCGTAGTTCCTAAGTCCGTCACGGGAAGAGTTCTTCACGAGTACCACAATTCAATCTACGCAGGGCACCCCGGTGTCGATGAGACAATAAGAGTCACCCGAGAGTTCCTTTGGTGGCCAAAAATGCGAAAGCGTCTGCATAACTTCTGGACCTCTGCAAGCACATCAACCAACAAAACCATGGGGCACCATAGCCGTGGATCTAATGGGACCGTACCCCCGAAGCGCCAATGGACGCCGATTCTTCTTGGTAGTTGCAGACCTCTTCTCGAGATGGGTTGAGGCCTGTCCCCTTGGTTCTTCAGATTCTCCAGGTCTCGCCAAGATAGTCGAGGATGATGTCTTCAACCGGGGCGGTTATCCACAAGCTGTTCTATCCGACAACGGGCCTCAGTTCTGTAGCAGAGTATGACGAGACGCTTCTAATTGCTGGGAGGCAGAGCAATGAACAACAGCCATATAGCGCTCTCGAGCTAACCCAACCGAAAGAACAAACCAGGAAATCAAGAAGGGCCTTCGACTCACACGCACGGGAGGAAGCACAAAGATTGGGATCTTCGCCTATCAAAGGTGTTCTACCAAGTCCGGAATCGCTGTAATGCAGCTACAGACTTTACACCTGTCGAGCTCTTGTTGGGCCACAGCCTTCCAAGACCAGAGGACTGGTGACTTGACTGGTCGCAGAACTCACCACCGCTGTTGGAAGAGCGAGTAGCCATCTACATCGTGGACAGGGATGGCAGTCCCACGAAAATCCACACCTCCAAGATGAAGCTTGATAACATTACAACTAGTGGTCAGGAGACTGCTACCCCCGCTCATCAGTCGCCAGCGCGCTCGAACAGCGCGCAGGCACCCGCATCTCTAGCAGTCAGGAGACTGCTAAACCCGCGCAACGGTCGTCAGCACGCTCAGCGCAGGCGCCCCTCATCTCTAGTGGTCAGGAGACTACTACCCCCGTTCATCACTCGTCAGCGTGCTTGAATAGCGCGCAAATTCCTTCCATCTCCAGTGGTCAGAAGACCAGCAACAGCGCTTCGATCTACGTCCAAGATCAAAGTGAAGTAAAAAAAAAAAAACTGCACCAGTGAAAAGATTATTTATATTAATCAATGAATGATATCCACATTGAAAATAGACTTGTCTTAAGGACACCTACACTTAGTATTGTAAATCGACTTAATATTTTAAAACGTCGGGGAATTGTTATACGCCTAATACTATGCTCTTTCGCGCAGCTCAGGGTAGCTGAGTTTAAACTTTCGCGCCGCCGCCAGGTGGCGTCGTCCAAACCGTGGTAGGAGTAGTCATGGCAAATCCATATAGGACCGGCCGTCGCGGTGGTAGTCGGCACCCGTGAAATCTCACTTGAGTAACTTACCTCGTAACGCCTAGAAACGACTATAGGGCTAACATCTAAAGTTTAAGAATAAATCACGGCTTTAACTAAACTTCTTGTCTAATTGTTTTGCTTTCCCCATCCTCTCCATATATATCTATTTTATCTTGAGATTGTTTCATCGGCGGCAACTGTCGCTGGGCTGCTTCTCTGAGCTCTAGGCTCGTAGAGAGCTAGGACAGGGGTCAGTGCTGCGTCCTCTTCTCTCCCAACGTAGAAGCAACATCGTGGGATGACTAGCCAAGCGGTGTACTTCTCGGGTATCTGCAGATCGCTCAGATGCTTTTCTCCTCTTCAAGACAAGTCGAGCTACGACTCGAGTTCTCGTAAAGCGCTCGCCGCTCTTCTTTCTCCACGTCAAGGGTCGACGAGCCAACCAGTCTACACCTTAGATCCGAAACAGTACTCAGCCGCTTCCCTTCTGTATTCTCCATCAATCTGGCGTACATCATACTAAAATAAGATTTAGATAAAAGTTTTGAGAATAGGAACACTTACTTATTCACTTTCAATCTTAAACACCATATTTACTAAGAAATATAAAATTTTACTAACCTATATCACTCTAGACTGTACACGTACAGCTTTATTAAGTGTACAAATGCTGATACATATATGTAAGTATTATTATTATTGGGGTAATTTTTTAATAGCAGTCTACAAATATTAGCACAAAGTAGATATAACTATTTTGTCATTTTCACTTTGTTCAATAAAGTAATGTAGACTTTGATAGCATGCATTCGATGACTGATATTCTGGTGATTGAATTAAAATATCAGTATGCGCAGTAAACATTCCTCAATATACTTTATTTTGGGATAATATTTATATAAGTATATTACAAAGTTATAAAAATAAGTAAGTGAAATTAAATTTCATCTTCAATTAAAAATTACTGTACAAAACAATACCAATATTTGTAACATAATAATATAATCTAAATAAATAATTCTTCTCATGTACTAGATACAAACAAAACTGGGTACTTATCTGACTTGGTAATCTTTTAATGAGCTAGTGAAACAAAAAATTCGCTTGGCCGAAACTTTGTGAATAGTCAAATGTAAAGTAAGTTTTCTATCATAATTAACGTGACAAAACAACGTGGCTTTCTATGTATACAGTTTCTAGAATGCATGTTTTAATATCTAATTTGTTTACTATCTGCTTTACGTGAACCGGGGTTTTTACATATTCTCGACTAGTGAAACTGATGAATGTGATGACGGTTATTGTCTAGAAGGCATGTATAAAAAATTGTTTCGGGAATCGCTATTATAATTACGTGAATAAGAAGAATTCACGTCACATTTTATTCGGAGACTTGATATGTCAATTTGAAAATAAATTGTGCATTTTTGTGGAAAACGAATTGTTTTAACTATCTGTTGATAAAAACGTTATAGACATTGATTAATATTTTTTTTACAAATTTAGTTATTTTGCAAAAGATTTGGAAAATAACTCTATAGTTTGGAAATAATTTGTTTTGCATTTGAATAACAACTAGTCTTTATATCTAATTTTTAAGTGAAAATATACAATAGATTTAAAAATTGTGCCAAAAATACAATTTTAATCTCTTAGAAATGAGTGTCAGATTTTGCAAAATACATTTTTCTTTTCATTTTTTTAGATGCTTGAGCTGAGAAAAATTTTGCTTTTTCGTTACTCGTAAACATCTGTACTCAAGATTAAATTGCTGGAAGATTATGAAGTCTATTTAACTTTTTCAAGGATTACGAAGTCAGAGAAGTACCCAGTTTTGCTTTTATCTAGTACGTGAGTAGAATTATTTCTTTAGATATTTTTCTTTTATTTCAGGTCAGTAATTAAATATCCGCAGAATGATTTTGGTATTATTTTATACAGCAATTTTTAATTGAAGATGAAATTTAATATTCACTTCTATATTTTTATAACTTTGTAAT
Organism: Gastracanthus pulcherrimus; assembly: GCA_949152435.1. Classification (NCBI taxonomy): domain Eukaryota; kingdom Metazoa; phylum Arthropoda; class Insecta; order Hymenoptera; family Pteromalidae; genus Gastracanthus; species Gastracanthus pulcherrimus. The sequence continues at coordinate 63,491,213 of OX424576.1, forward strand.
ATACATATGTAAATGTAATTCCAAAGTAAAGTACATTGAGAAATGTTTATCGCACATACTAAAATGTGTACACATACTACAGTGTTTACTCAATTCTATGGATCATTCGATAATAATTGTTAAAGTATGGTATACATAAATTTTTGGGGTTGCTGATTACGAATTAAATGTCAGAATTAAAAAAAAATATGGTGGAGCAAGTAACACAACAGTGTTACCATGTTTAATGGGACCTAAACACTCTAGTAGCCTGGTTTTTAAAAATACGCCCTAAAAGTGCTTAGGCCTTCCGAAACATATAGTACCATTCAGATGATACCACATGTTCAGGGGTTAAAAACTCTAAGCACTCTATTATCCTGATAAGAAATAAACGCACTAAAAGTGTATAGGCCAGGGATGTTAATACACTCTGCACGGGTGTAAGTACACGTTTATTATAGTATAATATACGTATTATTAGGTATATTTCCTATAAACATAACCTAATAAGCGAAGCTCAGGCAGAGACGTTAACACACTCTGCACGGGTGTAGTACACACATATTATACACATAATACACAGATAATTTTATGTATTTCGTATAATTATGAACTAATGAGCGGTGCTCAGCCAGGGTTGTTAACCCATTCTGCACGGGATGTAGTAAACGTATATTATACGCTGTAATAAGGTATAATAAGTATGTCAGCTCAGCACCGCTCATTAAGTTAGGTTTATTTGTCATGTTACGCGATTGAAACGCCCTGCTGGTGGCCAGGCGTGGTACTATTGAGGAAGTTCACGGTAGCGGCTTAAGTGGTTCATATCTCGAATTTATATATCAACTTATTATCACCGTGATATAATACAAATGTCAAAATCGAACTAATCGTTCAAGAGCTTACATCTAGGGTGAAAATGTTCGAAATGCTAATCATTTAATGTACTGCGGAATTACCAAAAAAATACTACATAAAAATAGAGATAATTTGCTTGTGTTTCCAAAGAAGTGATTTGTTTGGAGTCCCTCGTGAAATAAATTTGACATTATTAGCAACTTTTATCGCATACTTTTACTTTGAGCAGATGAAACAAATACATTCTTACCGTTAATAATAATAGTAATAATTAAACAGCTGATCTTGTACGTTAAACTTATTTACCTGATGCATAATCTCTTTTCGAAAATGAGCATTGCAGACATACATAAGTTTTGTTACTGGTTTAGTTATGCTACACGTCATAATCAATTTTTTTATTTCCTTATTTCTAGGAAATTTATGAAAAATTCTATTATACGTTTTTTTACATTACAACTTGACACACAATACGCTATAAATCTCTTTTGCTTATTCATAGTGGTAATTATCAAAACAAATTTAAATGACTGTTGTTAGCGTTCCACTTGGTTTTACGATTTGAACAGGTACCGGAAGCTTCCAATAGTATCGCGGCTGGCCATCAGTAGGACGCTGTAGTAGCTTAACACGACGAACAGGAAATAAACCTAACTATACATGTGTTATACAAATATCATACGTGTACTGCACCCGTGCGTAATATGTTAATACACCTGGTGTAGGCCCTCCTAAACACTTTTAGGGCGTAATTTTAAAAATCAGGCTACTGGAGTGTATGCCCCCTAAACATGATGTAACGATCGAAAGGTACCCCATGTTTAGGGAGCCCTATACACTTTGAGAGCGTATTTAAAAAAATCAGGCTACTGGAGTATTTAGGCCCCCCTAAACAAGTGTACCACATACATGTATATATATCTTCCTATATTATATAGTTGTTTGTAAATCTTATAAGATTTACGCCCTCCTCGCCCCTCCTCGCCACTCCTCGCCCCTCCTTGCCTCTCATTTTGCCCTCCTCATTCTCCTCCTCAAAGCAAGGTAATATCGTTTCAAAAAATACATTATTTTGATCTTATTTTTTGCATCCTCCTCTTTGTATCCTCCTCATAGCCCTCCTCCCAGCCCTCCTCATGCCCTCCGCATGCCCTCCTCATGCCCTCCGCATGCCCTCCTCATTTACTTATTTCTATGAATTATCATTTTTTAATTTATGTTTTTTTTTCTATATACATATTATACATCTAAAAATTGTTTATAATAATAATTGCGAATGTTTATAAATTTATAAAGTGTTTTATTCATTATACATATCAGTGCAGTTTATTCCATTCTGCTGATTTTCTGATTCTTTGTTTTCATCAATAATTTCTTGGTTTTTCTAAAATTTAATAACTTTATAAATAATATTCAGTATTAAAAAAAAGTTTGTTTTAATTGGCTGAAGGTTAAGAGCAACTTAATGTAAATATTATTTGAAAATAGTATAATATAATAAAAAATAGAATTATAGATATATATTCTTATAAATCTAAATAATATGCAAAAAGTATGCACATTATTACAAATAAAATACATGCTACCATATTTAGATTTATGAGACTTAAATTTTATAAAATACATTTTTGGATTCATCTTCATTATTACTATTATAAATCTAAAAAATATGTAAAAAGTATAAAACATAAATAAAATACATGCAAATTAATTTAGATTTATATGAGTGAAATTTTTAAGTTTTTCATAATATAATATAACAAGATATATTGTTAATTTAAAACAAAAATTAAAGTAATGTAAATTCTTATTACATTCAAAAGAATTATTTGTTTTAATTATATTCATTAATATTAAATATACATATATAGATTATTACATACGAATTAAAAAGAGCTTTACAATATTACATTCAAATAAAAAACAAAATTAAAATAAATACATATGTTAAAAAATACAATACTTAAAACTAAAAATAAATAAATGTAAGTATGAGTTACATATATTTATTTATAAATGAATGAAATAAAACATAAATTTGAATGTATAAAAAAGCTTAATTAACAAAACAAAAAAACGCGCCAATCTATTTACCTCCCGGGTGGTGTGGAAAAATAGAAAACCTTCATAAAAACAAAAACTTTCATGATACTTTAGGGGTTGGCGAGCGGAGCGAGCAGGGGGGTACCCCCTAGTATATATATATATATATATATATATATATATATATATATATATATATATATATATCATAGATATATAATTGTGTAACATGGCGGCTAAGGAGAGAGTACCCCCAGATAAGCTCAATAAAAAAACGTGTTGTAAAAAAAATTGCTGCTGTTGTATATATAATTTGTTATAAGGTATCATAGACCCTGTTACAGTGCTATAAGTGAAAAATGTTTCATCAGTAATTCACTAGTTATATGTCCTGATCACGAAGGCATGAAACTAACCTCAAATTTGAGAACCAATGAAGATTTGCTAAGTGAAAATGCAAGATTTCTGATTGCACAAATCAAATAAAAAAAATAGGAAGAAATGAGACAAGACATACTAGATGAAATTGCAAATGAATCAATAAAAGACCAAAACACAACAATACACGAAGAAAAAACAGAATCAGAAGTGCTAAGAATAGAAAATTTAATGTTAGACAACGGGATTCTGAACTCGGAGACAAGAATTTATTACTTAAAGAGTTACTGGCCATTGAAAAAAGTAAAGAGAATAAAGTCAACACAACACAGTCTTTTGCGGAAATAGTAACAAGTATAAAACCTCCTCTCAAACGTATACCTAAATTGATTGTAAAAAAGAATAAGAAAAATTACAATGTTAATATAAAAATTTATATTACAGAAATAAAAAATATGGACACTAACTTACATGCGAAAGGAATAATAATAAAATGAAAACGAAGTAATTATAACCTGCGTTGATAAAAACAGCGTTGAATGAATAAAGGATACGTCCCATGTTTTCAGGCTTTATAAGGTCTCCGATTGGCAACTGCAAAGGTTCTTGTATTGACAATGTCTTTATTAAAACTAATGATCTAAAAACAGAAACCTACAAACTAAAAAATTCGCCAACAGATCACTATCCATTGTTCATTGTCATAAATAAAATTAAAACTGATAGTAAAGTTCCACAAATAACATTAAATTACTTCAAATTAAAGAATACGGTTGATACTAGAAATTGGAATGAAATTATGTCAATACAAGATCCAAATGTAGCAACAGACGAATTAATAAATAAAATAAAACAGTGTATAGAAATGGCCAAAACAATAAATAAAGATAAGAATAATGGTAGAAAAAGCTGGATTACTAAAGCTATTATGAAATCATGTGAAACGAATAAATTTTTATATAATCTATGGCAAATGGATCGTGATAATGAACATTTAATAAGTGAGTACAATAATTATGCGAAAATCTTACACAAGGTAATTTTAGATGCAAAAGTTTAATACGAACGAAATCTAGTCCAAAATAACTTAAGCAATCCAAAAAAATTTTGGGAAATTATAAACTTAAAAGTAGCGAAAAAAGTAAAATCAAATGATACCATAGATTATATAAAGGTTGATACTGTTAAGGTTTCAAATAAAGTGGATATAGCTAATACTATGAATAAATATTTTCGTGAAATTGGTCAAAAACATAGTGAAAAGATAGATAAATCAATAGAAACTGAATTATCACTACCAAAGATGAACGAAAATTAAATGTTTATAAATCCAACAAGTGCATATAAGGTGACAAGTATAATAAATTCTCTAAAATTGAAAAGCGTAGGTGTTGATAAAATAAATGCTAACACACTCAAAGTAATTTGTAAATATATTGCTGAACGATTGTGTTATATAATTAACTCATGCATCGAGCAAGTTACTTGGCCAAATGCACTGAAAAAAGCCGAAATAGTACCTGTATACAAATCTGGTGATAAACATAATGCCACTAACTACAGACCGATTTCGTTGATATCTAATATAGCAAAAGTTTTTGAGAGAATAATTTATAATAGAATATACGAATTTATAAAAAAACACAATAGAATTACGGACCAACAATTTTCTTCTATGAAACAGATAGATACTAAAAACGTATTAAATTATGTAACTAATATTTATATAATAATCTAGATCATAGTAAATCTACTATAATAATAATTTTTTGGATTTAGCGAAAGCATCTGATACTGTTGCTCATGAAATATTATTAGATAAACATTATTGTATAGGAATTAGAGGTCAGGTGTTGGATTTACTGGCAAGTTATTTTACTGATAGGTATCAAAAAGTCAAAATTAATGATAATGAATGTAATTACCTGAAAATAAACACTAGTGTTCCACAAGGAACTATCTTAGGACCATTACTTTTTATTATCTACATTAATGACCTCTTGATACAAATCCCTCCTAATGCAATATCGGCTTATGCAGATGACACTGCAATTGTAACTAGTGATGATACCTGGGAAAAAGCTCAGGACAGTATGAATAGATATTTATATATAATCGATAAGTACCTAGCTAAGAACAAATTATCTTTAAATGTTGAAAAGACGGTATATATAACTTTTGGCAACTATAGTGATAGCGTTCCAAATGAAATAGATATTAAGATCAAAGATAAAAAATAAACAGAGTTGAGAGTTGTAAATACCTAGGAATCTTATTTGATTACAACCTCAGATGGGATAAGGATATACAATATATTATTGAGAAAACTAGATATTTGATATATATTTTTTATAAAATTACCAAGACAATGTCAACCGAAACATTGAGGATGATATATTATGTTTATTTCCACAGTATCATAAGTTATAGTATAATAGCGTGGGGTGGGACGAACAATAACAATTTAAATTTACTGCGAAACTTACTAAAAATAATTTTAAGAATTGTTTATAATAATAATTTTATAAGTCAGGATTATCCCATGAACCTAGAACAATTATTTACTTATGAAGCACTGAGATATCATTACACAAACCTCAAAAATCAATTCATTAAATCTAGCAGTATTACAAGAAAAAAAAATTTAATAATACCTAAACATACGAAAATAATTAGCACTAAAAATAGTTATATGAAAGCCTTAGCAACAAACTTTAGATATGAATAAATATTCACATAAGAATAAGCTTAAAAATTGGATAAAAACAGATATATAATATCAATTGTTATAATATGAATAAGCCAGTTAAATATTGATATAAGCACTGCTAAAAAGTAAAAAATAATTTATTACGATAATAATTTTTAGTATTAAGTTAGATAATTTTGTATATGCCGGATCACGTACAGATGTCTAGTGCATCTCTGCGATATACAGAATGTAATGTATACATTACTATAATTTTTTACTTACTATTTTTACTATTATTTTATTGTAAATGTATGTAAGGTAAACTGGTTTTGAATAAATAAATAAATAAATAAATAAATATTGTTACGACCGGGTTCGGGGTAGTTAAATAAGAATTCGCTATTTATAAAAAGGAACGCAAAACTCAGACTTTCTTCGTATAACCAAATAAAAATGTAAACTAAACTATTCGCTTTAACTGCCAACATCAGACTACTGTTTCTCGGAGTTACGAGTCGCTATTAAGCGCGGCGATGCATGTTGTTCGAATTGTATGCTTGGCTCGGTCACAACATACTCCCCCTTCTTTCAGATTGTCTTCTCGACAATCTTAGGTCTCGTCTACTTGAATTCTTCTCTCGAATTCGTCAGGGTTGAATTATTCACTCGAATTCTTCAAACAAGCTGATTCTCTTCTTACCTCCAATGATGACTTCCATGATCCCACCAACGTCCTCTACCTTGACCCATATCAGGCGTCAAGTTACCGAGTGGTGCTTCCAGGTACAGACTCCAATCATCACTTTCAGGATTAAAAAGACGGACCCTTTTCTTAACCAATCAATTTCTATTAGTTGCACCCAAACTGCAAGCAGATGAATTCTCTTCAAATTCAGTTTTCGTATAAGAGTGGGGAGTTGACGTGCCATGGAATCTCACTGTAAGTCTCTGCTCCGATATTTATCCTCACGCTCACGGGAAAAACCATGATTCAAAAGAATAGTGAGCAGAGCAGTCTTCATATATAGGTCTCTCTTTAGGTGCAACTTCCAAGTGGATTGATGTTGACAATCTTGGGTTTGTGTCTTGGTGAACGATGAATACAATAAACAACATCATTGATTTTCTTCACAACTTCCCAAGGTCCTATCCGATTCGATTGGAGTTTCGGTGATTTTTTTTTGGTTCTTCGAGGATTAAAAATCTAAACCTTTTGACCTTGAAAGTATTCAACGTGTTGTGCTCTTTTATCCTACCAAAATTTCCTAACAATTCTGATAATTCCTTAACTAATTTAGAATCAAAGTTTTTTCCTTAATCAGTATTTGCTTCTAAAGGTACTCCATACCTAGAAATAATCTGATTAACAAAAATCTCCGCAATAGTTTTTGTTCTCATATTTGGGAGAGGAAAAGCTTCAACCCATTTTGTGAAACTATCCGTTATTACAAGGAGTCATTTATTACCTAAAGATGAAACTGGCGATGGACCTCATATATCCATTTGAAGTCTTTCAAATGGAACGCCTGAATTATAAATTTTCATCTTACTACGTCCTTTATCTGAAGGTACTTTATTTGAAATACAAAGCTTACATGATCTACACAAATTTTCTACATTTCTCTTACAAGTAGCCTAGTAGAATCTTTTCCTAACTTTTTCTAGAGTCTTATTTATTCCAAAATGATTTTTATCTAGGAACCACTAACTGACGAATGTTATAACTTAAATCTGGTGTAATCCATTCCCTAAATACGATTCGTTTGTATTCAACAAATGAGTCTCATTGAGAACAATAAATCTTCTTAAATTTGTCCATTGATGAAATGTCTTGCCACACTGGTTTGCTTCCTTCTTTCTTACTCTGAAAAATAAAAGAAATAGCCCTTTCTTCTTTCTGATCATCTCTCCAGTTACGTGGCGTATTTTCGTCAAAGATGATTCGACAAACAGTTTCTTCAATAACGTTAAATTTGTCTTTTACTTTTGAGCAGTACTTATAGGATGATTCTTCAAATGGCCATCTTGAAAGTCCATTAGTGATTCCACGAAGGTTTCTTTTCCTGTGTAAAATTTTGTAATTGTATTGATGTAGTTTTCCTCACCAACGAGCTAGCTGTCCATCTAATTCTTTAAATGACAACAACCAAGTCAAAGATGCGTGGTCTGTTCTAATCAATAATTGTTCACCAGAAAGATAACGATGCAAATTTCCGAAAGAATCTATCACTGCTAACAGTTCACGATGAGTAACACAGTAGTTCTTTTCTGATTTAGAAAGAACTCTCCTATGATAATCTATTACTCTTTCACCCTGAACCTGTGAAAGAATCGATTCAATTTCATGGTCAGAAGCATCCGTATCTAAAATAAATTCACGTTCAAGAGAAGGAAAAGTCAAAATAGGAGGTGTAGTAAGTACTTCTTTTAAATTGGAAAAGGCTGCTTGACATTCTTCTGACTATATAAATGTAGTCGATTTTTCCGTTAACTTATAAAGAGGTTTAGCTATAGAAGAAAATCCTTTAATAAACCGTCTATAATAGGAACAGAAACCTATAAAACTCCGAAGATTCTTCTTGCTCTTTGGAATAAGCCAATTTACTAAGTTTCAATTTTCTTCGGATCCGTGGCTACGCCCTGAAGAAAACGCATTGTTTCGTATTGAGTCGAAGATTTGCCTCTTGAAATCTTGTAAAAACTTTTTCTAAACCGCTCAATATTTCGTCGTAAGTTTTAGCCATATCCATGACGTCATCAAGATAAATTAAAACGAAAAAGAGATCGTGTAATATTTTTCCATCAAACGATCGAATGTAGCGGGTGTGTTGCATAATCCAAAAGGCATGACTTTAAAGCATAACTGTCATAACCCTTTACCAATTGAAAATGTTATTATTTCTCTATTTTCAAGTCGAATTTTAATTTGCCAATAACCACTCTTTAAATCTAAAGTACAAAACCAAAAATATCCTACTAATTTATCAAGCGTATCATCAATTCTGGGTAAAAGATAAGAATCCTTGATAGAGATATTATTTACTTCTCGAAGATCAACAAAAAACCGTATAGAACCGTCTTTCTTTTGTTTTATAACAATTGGAGAACACCATGAACTTTTAGATTCTTCTATAACATCTTGTTCTTTCATCGCAGTAATTGCCTTTTCGACTTCTCTTTCTAGGTGTAATGAACCTCGTCGTAGAGGTTGTTTAATAGGTCGATGTTGACTGAGTTTTATTTTGTGTTGAACTAAATCACATTTTCCAGCAAAATCTCCATCTTGGAAAATATCTTCAAACTTGAGTAGTAATTGAGCGAATTTTTCTTGTTGTTCTAAATTTAATTTTTCAATATTATTCTTAAAAACTTCTTTTAAAGTATCCGGCAAAATTATACTTCGATCAATTATCCTACATACCTGAGAATTCTCACAACTGTTGACTGTACTTGGAGTATCAGAAATATTTCTAATTTGATTTGAAATAACAGTTATATTAAAAAAATCAATTCCAAGTATAGAGTCATCAGTTACATTTCCTACGAAAACGTCTAGGAATTTTTGTATCATTAAAATCTACAAATTTTTTATTTAAAATAGTTACGTCATTTATTATTAATTAAACCGTTGAAATAAAATTTTTTAGACTTCCTATTAATTCTTCCAACAGGATAATTAGTCAGAGAATAATAACTATCTGTTGGAGCCTTGTCATATTCTTTTGAACTTGCTCCAGAAAGTTCAACATAACCTAGTTTCCCTGATCACCTAACTGATTCGGGCAATCTGATCTAATTGGCCCTTTTGTCCACATTGCTAACGTTCAACATGCTTTACGAAATCTTGAAATCTTGAGTTCCTAGATAATTGATGCTGATTTGTCTTGTTTGATGAAATTGATGTATTTCGAATATTCTTCTGAATATTCATAGATGCAGAATTATTCTTTGAATATTGTTGTCTTCTGTTCTGGTCGCGATATTCGCTTGATTTCCATAGCTCGTGCAAGAGTTATCTTTAAAGAAGAAATCCTTTTTAACTGAAGAAGTTCCTTAATCGACGAATCAAAAATAGCAATGATGAATTGAGCACATGCTATCTTGTCTTGAACTTCGTATGGACATTCGGAATATACTAGGCTAACTAATCTCGCCAGATCAGCAGCCAAAGTTGGAAGATCTTCACCAAATTGTTTACGCCTATTCTGAAATTGAGAGTAATACGAAGGTAACAGATGTTTTTCACCAAAACGTAACTATAACTTCGCTTTTAATTTTTCAAAATGTGTAGTAGCACGTTCTGAGAAAGTACTCAAAACGCCTTTAGCTTTTCCACTCAAAGAAGTAGCAAGGGTAACGGTCTTCATTTCTTCATTCTAATTGTTGTAGCATGCAACTAATTGAAACTGGTTGTAGAACACAAGAAATGAAGTAGTTCCATCGAAAAAATCTGTTTTGAGATTATGTCCTAATCCTGAATATGTCTCCTGAAGACACGACCCTTTCTGAGCCCATAAACTATTAGAATCGTCAACAGCTACGGCATTTGCTGTTCACGATTCATAACTTAATCTAGTCCGATTTAATGATCTAGTAGAAGATTTGTTCGAAATGTTAGTCGTTACAGTATTTGTCGCTAATATTGGAAATGTGTATATGTTCTTGTTTGTGTTTGAAATTGGAGGTTGAAGAGAAGCCACAACAGTTTCAGCCTGCTCGAGTCGTCGTCGTTCTTGGGATAAATTTTCTTCCGCGTCTTGTAATGTTGACCTGAGAATCTTATTCTGTTCTTTGAATTTTTTTTATATCTTGTATTGTCATAGTTAGAGATGGATTCGGTTCTTATTGTTGCTGTTGTTCTTGTCCTGAACAATCTTGTTTTAGCTGCTTTTGCGTGTCTTGTTGTTGTTCCGATTAAACTTGTTGTTCTGGTTCTTGTTGATCTTGTTGTTGTTGTATATCTGGCGCAGGCCTCTTTATTCACTCACACAAATTCCGGCTGAACCCCCAAAATGTTACGACCCGGTGCGGGGTAGTTAAATAAGAATTCACTATTTATAAAATGGAATGCAAAACTCAGAGTTTATTCATATAACCAAATAAAAGTGTTTATATGTATAATCTCTGAGATTTTTCGTTCCTTTTTATAAATAGTGAGTTCTTATTTAACTACCCTTCGAACCCACCCACAACTTTACTTGCATGCGCAATATTTAGGAAAAATTTAAAAAGAATAATTATTCTTGCTTCGAAAATACCTCTCCTACTCGCTGGCGAGGATCGCAGAGAACATCAGGGAGCAGCCCGTATCCTGCGCCTGTCCCTGTAGCTTGCCTCCTAGTGCCGATGCAATTTACCTTTCGAGCTCTTCTGAACTCCGACACTTGGGATACAATTGTAGATGTCCCGTCCTTGTTTTCTCTTCTCCGGCGTCACTTGGAGAAAATCACAAGCACACACGCACTTCGGTCATTTTTAGAACCTTAGCCAATTTGAGCTTTATAATGTTATGCATATTAAAATTGTTTAACCTCATTAAATTAGAGCCTGATATTTCTTGATTTATAGTTGTTTTACCCTTATAAAATTTCGGCAATATTTTTTTTTTTGCATAGTATAATTATTTTGTGCCACAAAAATGTAGGCATGATAAATTTTTGTTTTTTTGTTTTTTTTTAAGTCTTGTAAGATAAGGGCCTCTTAATATTTTGCAAACTATAATTTTTGGGTCTTATCATTTTTGTTTATTAATTTGATTTGGCCTTATAAAATTTTTAGCCCAATAATTTTTTGCATAGTATAATTCTTTGACCTTATAATGTTTTGTATTAAAGTATAAGTACCAAGTTCATTTAACTTGGTGTAAACATTACGCAAAAATTCGTTATACATTGTATTGTTTTCTTAATGTTATCAGGATTTATAGACATTTTCAATGCCCACCATGCGAGTTACGCCAGCGAAGCCATTTAACATCTCTGAGCTTGACTATGATGGGCTCTTCGCCATGTGCACACGAACGGATGAGGCCTGAAGTCCTTCAAAGGCTACCTGGCTATCTTCGTCTACATGGTGACCCGAGCCGTGCATATCGAGTTCGTCTCCGACTACACCACTCAGACTTTCCTAATGGCATTCATGCGCTTCATGGTCAGATGAGGCTTGTGCCACACAATATATAACGACAACAGGACGACCTTCTAAGAAGCGAGCACAGCACTGCAAATGCACTTTGCGTTCACCTCACAGCTGAGCAGGGAAGTCGCACCAGCTGTAGCCAACGACGGGGTTTCATGGAAATTCATTCCACTCCGTGCACCACACTTCGGCGGTCTCTACGAGGCGAGTGTCAAGGCCTTCAAGTACCATTTTCTCCGAGACGTAGGGAACTCAAAGCTACCTTTCGAGGAGTTCTCGATGCTCTCTACGCCGATTGAGGCCTGCATCAACTCCTTGTCCCTCAGTCCCTTGTCCAGCGATCAAGAGGAAGTGACGGCACTTACACTAGGACACCTTTTGACTGGAAGAGCATTAAAAGCTCCTCCAAAATTCTTACTCTCTTCTTCGTCTGCTTTAGCAGTCCCTCGCCATCCGCTAGGGAGACCCCCTACACCCACATCCGTCAGCGCAGCACGTTCCGATGCAGCGGGCAGCGATCGCAATCCTCCATCACATCAAGATCTTCAAGATTAATTCTATCTAACTTCACTTTCTTATCTACTTTATTTCTATTCTTTTTTTTCTAATTCTGTTATATTTATATCTATTTTAGAAAGAAACATTTTTTTCTAAATCACTATTCTCTTTTTCAGATTTCTTCTTTTCTTTTTTTAACGGTTTCTCCAGCATCGACACTACTTCGCAACAAGGCGGATGGAATGTTCGGCTTGCTGACGCTTATCGCCAGCCTAGGCATATTTGTAATTTTTGTAAGCTTCTGCTCTGTGCCTTTCTCTCTCTTGAAGAATCATAAGTGAAAACTTCGTTGATGGTCTCCTTGCTAGAGGGAGCCAGGGCGTCTCTTTCACTTTTTTTTCATTTCGCGAGCGCGGTGCGTGTGCCAAAACTAATCACCCCACTCGCGCTCGGTCTCTTCCTACCGGACCTCGCGAGTGAGTAACTGCTTCTTTACATTCGACACGCCGATCTAATTCTCGCGCCTTGTAATCTCTCGACCAGCTTTTCCTTCTTCTTGTGAACACGCAAGTTTCTTCGTATCTAAAAGTTTATTTTATTAATTCGGACAGCTCAAGAATCATTGTTATAAGTTTAATACTACGATATACTAGTTTAATTTAATTATTAGATTGAGTTATTCCATTTATTTCGTCGTCCTATTCGCTCCTGCGCCTAACAAAACCACGTATCTGCAACGTTATCGATTGCGATCTTTTGAAGGTTCGGACGCGTTCATCCCTCGATTATTCAGTTTAATTATTATTCAAGCTAATAATTATAAAATCGGTCAACGCGCGTACAACCTTACAGGGGCAGCATGGGATGCTTCGCGTAGGGGCGGCAACTGTCGTAGTGCAGCTCTGTGGCTTACTCAATGACAATTTCTACGTAAACATAAAATACCTCGAAGAGAAAATCTAGACTTCACTTTTCTCGGTGGTAGTGATATGATGGTGATGATAATGATGGTGCTGCATCAAATGTGGTAGATGATATGGCGGCTAGTGCTAATTCTCTATTTCGTATTCGGATTCAAGCTCCTGCGTGCAGTGCAGCTTAAGATAGAGTAGTTCGCGCTTGAGGATTTGCAGCATCTCGGGCATGCTGTCGGGTAGTATCCCGTTTGGATGCCGCTGCTGTTAATACTGGAAGGGGCGGGGTGCGTGCTGATGCTGCTAGTGTTGGTGGTGTATCTGCATTCGGTAACGCGTACTACTTGCTGCTCTAAACTGAATAATTATTTTTTTTTCATTTTTCCTAAATATTGCGCATGCAAGAAAAGTTGTGGGTGAGATCGAAAGAGTAAATTACGCCCTTGTTAATGGTTGTTTTAAATTTTCCATAAGGCTTAACAGTTCTAAATGATAAGCGGTTAAATATAATAGAATTACAAAAAAGTGTGTCATGTTTTTTTTGACAATTTTATCAAATAGCTCGAACCCCATTTAGCTTAGACCAGGAATAAAATCAATTATTGAATGTCAAATCTATTTTAAAAAGTAATTAAAATCGTCAATTCTGAATATGCAATCGAAGCTGTGAAGTAGTCCGCGTTACCCTCGTGGAATAGAAGTACGGATCTAATGGAATAGCTGTGCTGGTATAGTGCAGTACTTACGATAAGGTTACTTTACTCAAATTTACTGTGCGTTCAGTCGGTGTTGGAGTATTGGAGTCCCTACTTTGGTAAAAAATGTAAATATGCAAAAAAATCGATACATAACTACAAGGCATAACTTACCATAACATCGTTGCCATGTTTAAGTCCACTAACACCTACATCGATCATCGGACGATGCCTCAGCAGCAGCAGCAGCATTATTACTCGACACCGTTGAGTCAGCACAAAAGTTAATAATATCCTGGTAGAAAGTTATCTAGTTTTATCAAGGCCCTCGGTTATTCCCATGGCAAACGTGATAGATCTACATAGTTCTAGATTAATTTTCCACCAAAGTAATTAAGAGGTTTTTACATTCCGGAGTGTCAGTGGATTCTTCCATTAATCTGGATGAACAAATATACTATAGTTACTCTGTGCTCCATCTTGCAGTAGATTATAATAGAAAATATATAGTTGCGTTACTTCTACAGTATCATGATAATGTTGACATTATGGTAGATAGTTAAGAAGTCAGAACTCTGCATGATAATGTTGACATTATGGCGTTCGTACTGGACCACCTGGACCATTGCGACGGGAAGCGCAAGGAGACGGCTGCGCTAGCGGCAATTGCAACAGGCCTCGTCGGCGACAAGGTGAAGCCGCTGCTCACTGCCCTGGCCCGATCCCCTGACTTAACTATAGCCAGTAACAACAATAACAACAACAACAATAACAGTGCCGGCCCATCGGTGAAGAACGGCCTGAGTGCTCAGTCTATCGGTCGAGCCGGCGCAGCAGCTGCGGATGGCGAAGAGCCCATAATAGTCAAGCTCAGAGATGTTAAATGGCTTCGCTGGCGTAACTCGCATTTTCTCTGCGATCCTCGCCAGCGAGTAGGAGAGGTATTTTCGAGGCAAGAAGGGGTGCAAGGTGAGGAGGAAAGTGTTATCGCGCAAAAGGTTTCGGACGAGTCCAGTTTGGCCGTGAGAGACATAGATATATAGAGAGATATACTTTCTATTCATTAGAGACGAAAATTTACGTCTGTATGTACATTTGGTAACAAAATCAGTCAATTTATAAATTTGTTATCACATAACATAAAAACTGCACAATAAAATAAAAACTGCATTCCCTATCAGAGGTCGTCAATTTATATAATCTAATATAATACTATATAGTCAAAAATCAAAAAGTTCATCACAAAGCGCTTCGTCATACATAAAAAATAACATGAAAATATAACAAAAAATATATACACACGCACATTTAAATTGCACGTATATCTATCCCATCATGTATAATATACACACTCCTTCATCCATCATTTTTACAATCATTCACGCTAATAAATACTCCCACACTTAACATTTAACACTTAAAATAAATTAGGACTACACAGAAATGGACGAATACAATCAATTTAATACAGCCCGCAGGCTCATCTCTGTGTAATCTCGGCACCACACACTGCTTGGGAGCGGGTTCCGGAGGCGCGCACTTTGAACTCTAATCGAGAATAAGCCCTTATCGGTGCACAATCTCGGAACTGAGAGCTCTTTCATACCACCCCTGGTTCTTTTCAAGAAGGGCAGTAAGATATAGCGGCTGCTGCATGACAATCGCTTTATAAAGCAACAGCCCCATAAAGTACTCTCTTCTCGCCTTCATGTTTAACCAGTCGAGACCCTCCCTGTAGGGAGTAAAATGCTCCTCCCGCCTAACACCACATATGTATCTCACACATGAATTCTGCAAACGCTGTAGTCGTGTCTGAAACTCCCCTGACACGACAAGAAGAGCCACTGAGCAGTAGTCTAGATGAGGCAGTACCAGTGCACATGCCAGCTGCTTCCGTAGTGCCTCCGTGATATATGAACGGAAAAATTTTAGACTGTAAAGAGCCCTGTTCACTTTTTTGCTAACCGCATTTAATTGCGGCTTCCACGTCCATCTTCCGTCCATCACTACGCCGAGGTTAGTAACTGTATCAACAGCACGTGCATGCCGGCCTGTCTCGCAATGCCTTGCAAGTCAAGGCTCTGAATCTGTTTGATGTTATGATCAGATTCAAAAATAATCACCTTTGTCTTTCCGACATTGAGGTGCAGGCCAGCTGCCAATGCCCAATTCGACACTGCTCGTGCGGCAGCAGACATGCGACCGATACCGTCACGAAGACTTTCCAGAGTCACTTGAGTGTAGGTTTACAGGTCGTCAGCGTAGAGTATGTGTTCAATACCATCTTAGTCGAGTGCGTCTTGTAGGTCATTTATGTAAAGGCTGAAGAGCAAGGGTGCCAGAACTGAACCCTGTGGTACGCCAAGATTGATGATTAGCTAACCAGATTCCCCTTTTGTATTAGTAACGACTTTCTGTCGTCTCCCCTTTATATATTACTTAAGCCACAGAAGAACACTCCTGGAAAAACTCATGTGCATCAGCTTACGCAGTAGATTTGTATGTGAGATGGTATCGAATACTTCGCTAAAATCAAACATTAACAAGATGGTCAAAAGTTTTTTATTGCTGCTAATACCTGCTCGTATGCCATCATTGAGTTTTAGTAGTGCTGTCTGTGTACTACGATGCTGTCAAAAACCAGTCTGCAACGGGTCCAAAGTGTTGTTTCTTCGTAAAAAGCCCGTTATTTGGTCGTGTACTATTTTTTTCAGGACTTTGGAAAGAAAGCTCAGCAGAGCAATTGGTTGAAAGTCTGACAACGTGGATGGGACAGGCTTCTTCTTCAAAGGCACCAATTGAGCTCCTTTCCACGTTCCCGGAAAAATTCCACTGGACAAGCAGGAGTTGAAGGGCGGCCGTCTTCACCTCTAGCCTGTGACGCGAAGTGGGAAACAGCCAGAACCACGTCTGAGAAACTAACTTCGCTAAAGACAAAGCCGTATTCACTGTCAGTGGTCAAAACATTTACATTTTTTGTTGTTTGATCGGTAATTCGTACAGGTTGTGAGGTTGCATACGATGCTACTATTGCTTGAAGATCTGCCGCTGATGAAAATTCATGGGGATGTCGCAATCACGCCACTTTACCAGGAAACGGCTCCCTCTATTCCAAACGCATTTAAAATTGAGCCTCATCGCAAGGGCCTTAAGGCTTCTACATTTAAGGAATGAGTCCTCTGATAAAAGATCATTAATAAAAATTTTCCCATTGATAATCCCATTACTAGTATCCTGGTCAAGAGCCGAAGTGTCAACGTCTCTAGTATGAAAACCTGTAATAAGCTTTTTCGCTCGCATAATTTTGTCTCCTAACACACTGCTGGAGAGGGTAACAACTCACTGTAACCGTTTGCGAGCGTTGTTTACGCCAGCTGATGCTGCAGAAATCGGTTCCTCTGACCGAAGCAGGCGTGTGCTTATTATTTCTGATTTCTGTGTAGATGGGAGGACACGACATAGTATAGCGTGTGCCACGTCTACACGCTTAGTGACATTACCGTCAAATATATTGGAAATTATTAATTTTGTATTTGCACATTTATTGTTGTTATTGTGCACTGCCCTCAAACCGACCATCTTCACCCGCGTGCTTCGTGCAGATGATGCTGCAGCACCGTCTTGCTGTATAGTGTTGTACCATTATCAGTATTATTAATATCACTAGCAAGATTTTTATCCTGCACAACTAAGTTGCAGTCGTCATTATTATTACTATCATCATTATGATTATCTATATTACTACTATTATTACTTATGTTACTATTATTTATGCGATTATTTCGATAATTACAATTATTAATACTGAGCGGTAAGAAAGTAATGTTTTCCTTACAGGGGAGCACGGTAATTCGATAATTTTCAATTTTATTTAATATCATTTGATGTTTTTGTTGAATATTCTCCATTGTATTCTCGATTTTATTTATTGCAGGTTCATACTTATTGTTTGCTGTTTCATTTGCTAGTAATTATTCCTATATCCTTTAGTATTACAGAGTCATCACTTTCAATGGTATTCATTTTTTCGGTCATTATTTTAAAATCATTTTCATATTTATTTGTTGTATTATTTTCAATTATGTTTTGCGACTCTAAATTATACTGCTCTAAATTGTCTATTTTGTCTAATATCGTATTATAGTCTACCTCTACCTTATTCAACCAATTATTTGTTATGTTGTTACATGTTTCACGTAACAATTTATTTTTAATTTTTAAATTATCAATTTCTTGACAAAGCACTTGCTTTTATTTTCTCATCTCCTCTAGCTGGGAGTATTGTTTTGATAGCTTTTTCTCAACTTTCTGCATTTTAGATTCAATTGAAAGTACTAAAGTGTTTATTGCTGGTAACGAATTTAAGGAATGAGTCCTCTGATAAAAGATCATTAATAAAAATTTTCCCATTGATAATCCCATTACTAGTATCCTGGTCAAGAGCCGAAGTGTCAACGTCTCTAGTATGAAAACCTGTAATAAGCTTTTTCGCTCGCATAATTTTGTCTCCTAACACACTGCTGGAGAGGGTAATTTAGCCTATTAACAATTGCTTCCAATCTGCCTTCAAGAGAGGGTTCAATGTCTAGCAAGTGCATTGTCAATATTTTTTTATGTAGAATTGACGTACTCCATCAGGCAGGAGACCGTCGTCCCTTTTTTAAAGGTAGTAGAATCTAACATATGTATAACCGACGCATTCGCATCATTAACGCTGCTATAGTTCCGTGAATTAAATGGCTGCGATGTGTCGTTTCCATGCGTTATCTTCACACTCTTGTTGGAAATAGGCGGGCTTAGTGAGGTCACGGGAGTCTGTGACGCCACTCAGAGCAGACTGCTGGTGGGGGCAGGGCGTAGTCCCGGCAACGGAGAGAGTGAGGAGTTGGTAGGCGCGGTCTTGCTCGTCAGATTGGCTCGCGCAACTGCTGCTGGCTTTTTATTGGCTGGAGTGGACGCGGCTATCTTTTTCTCTTTCGCGCTCATACTAATAGTAGTATTCGTCGCGCGCGGGCGGACGATTCCAACAACGACCTCTTCGATTCTATACAAGCCTGGCATGCTACAGCCTTAGTTGGGAGCTGTAGCGCACCTCGTTGCATGCGGGTAAGCACTGCAAGAGGCTTGCACACCGGATGACAAGTGACATTATATATGCAGCACTTACGTAGGGAATTGCTGCTCCTGGGGACCTCCCCGCAGATGGCGCAGCTGTCGACCATGGTGCCGACGAAGATGAGTCGTTCTGCGAGGGAAAGATGACGATGTTATAGCTAGGATACAGCAGATGTCACCTCGGTAGCCTTGTAGTTGCAGTTCGAGTCGGCAGGTGGCGCCCTGGTAGATGTGGCGCTGCGTTCATAGTGTCCTGATGAAGGTGGCACTTCTATGGCGATTTTATCCTCGTGCTCGGCTCCCGCCACTCTGCCGTTCTCACCGCTCTTAACCTCAAAGCTGCCCAGATGTTGCTGCCACTTAAATGTGTTTTTGTATTGCAGCGGTGACTTGCATGTGCAAGTGCTACATCAAACTGTCCCACAGATATAGGAGGCGGGAGAGTGAGGTCTAAGGGCAAGAGCTAGATAACGAGCAAGTGCACTTACGGGACAGCAGACGACGATATATATATATATATATATATATATATATATATATATATATATATATATATATATATATATATATATATATATATATATATATATATACCACAAGATTAAGAATTATGTTTACAGTTCTGACCACAAACTGCAATACTTTATGTATACCTGACTTCGCATACATGCAATCATATTTTATGTGTATTAAAGATGTAATATTGTCATGTACATTAACGATGTGATATTTTATTTTTTTTTGTATCTTAAGAATTTAATGTAACCCACATTTTGTAATATTAACACAATATACAACAATATATTACAAACATTAAATTCTTAAGATACAAAAAAAATAAAATATCACATCGTTAATGTACATGACAATATTACATCTTTAATACACATAAAATATGATTGCACGTATGCGAAGTCAGGTATACATAAAGTATTGCAGTTTGTGATCAGAAATGTAAACATAATTCTTAATCTTGTCGTTACATCTATCAGTCACACAATTTATATTACATACATACGCACAATTAAACAATTACACATAAAGAAAGTCTCTGGTAGGCTAATCTTGAATTTCTGAAGCACTTACAATACGAGTAAGAAATGATAAGAACATTTCTTAAGTACTTAGAACTTCTTTAATTAAAATTCTGAGAGTAAATTTTATTGCAAAAAATCTCACGAGGTAGCAAAGCTAAAGGTTCAGATAACATGTCTCAATAGTTTCCGGAGCTCCAAAACCCGATATATATGTACTAGGAATCGAAAGTTCCTTAATGTGTCTACATTACCTTCACCCGCCTTACAAAAAAAGTGTGTCACAAGATCTTTTATGCTTGTTGGATAATTTTTTCGTACATTTTAGGACTTATACTATAAAAAAAACTTGAATTGCAGAGGCGTGCCGCATCATCTATTTTTGGTCACTATTCAAACCACTTATCGGCCGATTTTTTGTAGAAATCCTCATATATGATATTTAATGTACGGATAGAGTTATTTTGTTTTGATTCTTTTTAAAAATAATAATTAAAGCCCATATTGAATTATGTGCCATATTTTATTGAACAGTAGTAAAATTTTTAACATTTGCTTATGATTTTTCAAAAATTTAAAAATAGATATTACTTTTAGGATTATATATATAGATATAAATTATTTGTGGGGTATATAAAGTATTCTATATAGTAAACAGCCTAAACTGGTCTCCGATAGATGATTTCTCCAAAAACCTTATTTTTGCTTAAAATATGGTATACACAATATACAACAATATATTACAAATATAATATATAATCATGTATAGTATATAATAATATAGCCGTACAATAATCTTTAATCTTACACCGTTGCAACTAAAGCTGTACTTCACGTGATAGACGAAACCGCCCGTCTAGTCGTTATGGAGTACGCCAGCCTTGTCTGTCAAGATGTGCGCAGCGCCAGATCCCAAACGAATGTCGCCCCTTCGCAAACGATTCGAGTTCGCCTCCTCCGCCACGATGCACGCTACGCCAGTCTTAAATGAATTCCCCTCCCTTCGCAAAAGATGCAAGCTCGCTTCGTCCGACACAATGCGCGCCTCGCCTCGAGTCCAACACAGCTCGCACGCTTCGGGACGGTGCTCGTCTATCGGGCTGCGCTTCGCCGCGTTGAGAAAGGGTATCGCGCGCCTCCGCATAGCGCGAGCATGCAACGTGACTCAGCTCGGCGCGCTGCACCGTTCACAACCATCAAAACTTTTTTCCGTGTAGGATATTGACATGATCTAGTGAATACTTGGTTTTATTGTATGGAATAATTGTAGCTGCCTATTTTGCTAATTTTATACTGTTGTTGGTTTGCTGAGCTGACGTCATCTACATTCTTGCTTTTGTTAATTAGTAGTGGCTTGAGTAGTTAATTCAGAATTTAAAAGTTTTACTTTCTTAAACATTAAGCATACTGCTTAAGCATTTTTATATAGTTGTTGGAAAGCTGAGCCGTCTTCAACTTTGATAATTGCTGATTGCTTTTGAGTGCTTACTCGTTACTTAGTAGTATAAAATTCAGACAACATACTGTTTGTCAATTATATTGTATCCAAGGAGAACTTTAAGTCGACGACCAATGGAAAAGGTACAGGTTCAGCTATTATTACTTCGCTAGGCATGCAGTTTCAGCTCTGGATTGCGACATTCGTCGCTGTTGGTGAAAATTCATTATATATTAGGTTTCGATTATGTCGAAATAGACGCCAAGGGACTTGCTGGCATAATTGCTTAATTTTTTGGTTATCTTTTGGCCTGCTTTCCATGCAGCTGCTTATATTTAGTGTGGATATTTCATTTTTATGTGTTGCACTGAATGCTATGGTTTTGCTTACTCGACTTTCCTGATTTATAAGGGTTGCGAGTCGAGGATCAATTGAGAATATGCAGGTTCAACTATTATTACTTTGCTAGGTATGCAGTTCAGCTTTGGAGTACGATATTACTACCTGTACGTGTGGAGATTTAATTTATTCAAGGTTTGGACTGTTGCAAGGGACACACCAATGGACTTGCTCGCATTATTGCTTGATTATCGGTTTTCTTTTGGTTCGATTTTCTTATTGTTGCGTATAACTAGCCTGAACAGCTGCTTTACTCCTTTTACTGAATGCTGTGTTATTTTTCTTGACTGTTTTGGTTTCGACTTTGCTTGCTTCAAGTTGATTTTGCTGCACCTAGCTGTTTATTGCGTAAATAATTTTACTTTAGTATTAGAAACTTGAATTATTATTTTTACAATTTGGCTCTTGAAGAGAATTTATTGCTAATTGGAAAATGTTGTCACTGCCTTCGAGACTTTACTATTTTATGACAGGAGAACGTCCTCTCACATATTTATTATAATATTATGTCTTAGTACGGTGTTCCAAAGATTTTATTAAGTTTCTCGACACTTATCATTAGTCAATCCTCGCCTTTTACCTTCTGTCACTGGACTTTGTATGTTGGTTGCAGTAAGCCTGTGAACTGTCGACTCTTTAATATTATGGTTTAGTATTTTCTTGATGATCTTCCGGTCGACATCCTAGCTCTGAATATTGTTGACTTTTTCAAAATAAATAAAGCATAGGATTTCTTTCATAACCTCTCATTTAAAAATAAATTTTTTGATATCTTTTAATTTTTGAGTGTAAACAAATAGTAGGAATTCTTTAGTCAATTCTGTATCAGTCTACACCTGATTATTTTTGACTTTTCCAACATAAATAAATCACAGGCCCTCCATTTACACAATTACTACTACACAAATACTTCTCGTTCCTTGTTTTAATTAATTTTTTCAATTCTTTGTTTTAATTATGGGTGAGTTAATGGATAAACAACTCGCTGTAAACAAAAGAATTGGATATTCCTTCTCGACCTTTGAGAAACTAGGAAAGAAATTGATAACAAAAGGAGAGTGTTTATCAGGAATAAAACAGTTAGAGACTTTATGGGATACTTTTTAGAAAAATCATGATTGTATCATGGCCGATACTACTATAGATTCTAAGAAAGATTATTGCACAGCTGATGTATTTAATAAAATAGAAGAATCATATTTGGATAGATTAGGATCGTTTAAAGATTTTTCGTTAAATCAAGAGACGGAAAATGGATCTAATAAGCCAAATGATACTCCAATTAATGCATCCGAGGCTCATATTTTTAATAAAACTAAATTGCCTAACGTGGAACTTCCTACCATTTCAGGAGAAATAAAGATGGGGTTACGTTTCGTGATACATTTAATGAAATGATTGTTAAACGAACCAACCTTGCGAATGTCTTCAAGATGCATTATTTAAGGACGGCTTTAAAGGGAGAGGCTGCTGCATTATTTGAGGAAATTCCAGCTGCCGGCGAAAATTTTACTGGAGCTTGGAATTTTTTCAAGGAGCATTATGAAAATACTCGTTTGCTTATAATAAAGCTTTTGTCGAAACTTTTCTCTATGAAGGCTATGGAAATGGAGTCTGCACATGAGATTGCCAAGTTACGCATGGGTATAATGAATATTCTACAGGCATTAAAACTACTTGGGAGTCCAATCGAGCATTGGGATCACTTTATTGTTTTCTTCGCAGTCAGCAGATTAACGTCTTCAATTCAAGGGAAATGGGAGGAGACTATACCAAAATCGGATCACGCTTTACAGTTACCATCGTTTGAATCATTAGAGCAGTTTCTTGATGCTGAGAGGTTAGCATTGTTGCAATTAGAAAGTTACAAGACGAGTATGAGTAATAAAGATTCTTTCAAGGGTAAAGAAGTACATTCCAAATATTTCAGAAATAAGTTTTTTATTCAGAAAAGCAGCAACCCAATTGGTAAATCACGTTTGAATGTCGTCCAGGAGAAGAATTCAAGATCTTTAATTTGTTCACTTTGCAGAGGATCACATTTTATTATAAATTGTGAATCGTTCGAATCTAAAACTCCATTCGAAAGAAAAGCATTAGTGAGAAGTAAACATTTGTATTACAATTGCTTATCTAATCATCTTGTTACTAATTGTAGAATTCGTAAGAGATGTCAATGCTATTCTGGCAAACATTATTCATTGCTTCATATATAAAATATAGAGGCTAGAAATAATAATGTTTCAATACCAAATGCACCTTCAGCCCCAGTGACGACGAAGGATGGAAGAGCAACAACGAGTACCAATTGTATTGTAGCACTTAACCCTCAGGTTACACTTTCCTGTAATGAGACTTCAGATACAGCCTTACTAGTAGATACAGCCTGGATATATGCCCAATCCTCGGGGAGCAACGAAATTTTAGCTCGTGCTTTGATTGATCAAGGAGCTCAAGCTTCATTTACTTCTGAAGAACTCTGCCAAAAGTTCAGGTTAAAAAGAAAACCTGTAAGATTTCTCATAGTTCGAATTGGAGGAAATAAACCTTATATTTGTAAAAGTACGGTGACTTTGACTGTAAAACCACACTTTACTTCTACATTTTGTTGTGATATATATGCTTTTGTATTGCAAAAAATTACTACATATACTGCTTTCACATGAGGATTGTTGGAGTGGCCTCACCTACAAGGACTCAGCTTGGCCGACCCGTACTTTGATCAACCTGGGAAAATCGACGTACTGCTCCCAGAGTCCATGCCTACATCATTGAAGAAGGTTTAAGAAAGTGAGGAACGGAGGACTCACCTATCGCTATAAAAAGATTACTAGGATGGATCATCTCCGGACCGACTTCTGCAGAATTCTACGGAAATCCTCGAATTTCCATCTACCTTCGAACAACAGACATTGATCTACATTGCCTTCTCCGAAATTTTTTACTCAGCAGCTGTTCGTATGATTTTATGAGCTTATTAAGGTTCTATGAGAGAATATTTGTCTTTAGGTCACACGATTCTAGTTAGTCCTGGCGAGATAAATTTCGAGAAATGTTTCTTCCTACCACATCGTGAGGTCATTAAAGAAAGCAGTACGACGACCAGGCTACGAAAAGATTTCAATGCTGCTATAAAAACTGACAAAGCTTTCTCTCTTAATGATTTCTTACATGTAGGGCCTAATTCACTTCGAGAATTAGTTGATTTAGTCACTCAATGACGTTGTTATACATTCGTTTTTGCTGCGGATATTGAAAAAATGTTTCGACAGATATTCATTCATCCTGATGATCATCATTTGCAGTCTGTAGTTTGAAGAAAAGAACCCTCAGAGGGATTGTTGTCACACTTTCTAACCACTGTTACGCTTGGGTTTTCTTGTTCCCCATTTCTGGCTTACAAAACGTTAATGCAATTAGCTGAAGGCGACAAGGCCAGCCACCCTTGAGAAAGTGAGGTACTAGAGAATGACGTATATATCGACGATGCGCTGTTCAGTGATTATTCTTTGGAAAATACTAAAGTTAAGGAGCAAGACATTATTACATGGGTTAAAAAATTTAAAAAGAAAATTTTTATATTCCTTATTTGCATTTTTACTTGTGTAAATTTTTTCAGAATTTTTAAAACAGTGCGCGATACTCAAAACCCTGTCAAACTTGGTTTCTTCTTAATTTCTCACTATTTATTACACTTAAAATAGGTGATACAACTTATATCCATATAAAAAGTCAGAGAAATTGCCTTCATAACCTAAAAGGCATATATTCACAGGTATGTATAGCTCTAATGTTGGTTAAAGTATATTTTATAACTTTAAAAGCCCAAGGTAACTGATAGCTTGAGGGGCAGGCCTGGATTAAACCCAAAAAATGATTTCTTATCTTTTTATGAGTCCAGAAAACTTTTTATGTTTAAAAGCAATCATTCTGAAAATTTTTAAGCTATCAATACGCGATATTATGTTACATTTTACCCTTGCAAAACCTCAGAATCTTGATCCTACACGTCACAATAAATTATTATTTTCAATACCATATTTATTAAAGGAATTTTATTCCTCACACGATTTTAGGTGACATGGTAAACAAAAATTTTTGTTTCGACGGTTATACGACTCCTTTTGACATGTATTACAATAGAAATGCAGCACTTATTTGTAAATTTTTTTTTATTATTTTTTATGGAGATCCAATCGATTTTTTGAAAAATTCTTTTTAATATTTTTCAAAAATCTGATTGAATTACCATAAAATATTAACAAAAGAGTGTTCCGCTGTTATTATAATACATGTCAAAAGAAGCCGAATAACCGTCGAAACAAAAATTTTCGTTTATCATGTCCCCTAGAATCCTGTGAGGAACAAAGTTCTTTTAATAAATATGGCATTGTAAATGATGATTTTTTTGTGACGTGTAGGATCAAGATTCTGAGATTTTGAAATGGTAAAATATAAGATATTATTGCGTATTGATATCTTAAAAATTTCTAGCATGATTGCTTTTAAACTAAATAGTTTTCGAAACAAATAAAAAAAATCTATCGTTGAGTTTAACTGAGGTCTGCCCATTAAACTAACAGTTAACTGGGTCTTTTACCTTTATAAATATACTTTAACCAATATCAGAGCTATAAATACCTGTAAATATATGCTTTGTGGGTTATGAAGGCAATTTTTCTGACTTTTTATACGGATATAAGTTTAAAAAAGTAGAGTACAACATAAATAATGCAAGAAAACCGTAAAACGATTTGTATGACCTATTTTAAACGCGTACCTTTTAAAAAGTCTAAAAAAATTCACACAAGTAAGAAAGCGAATAAGGAACACAAAAAATTCTTTTCCTGATTTTTTTAACCCATGTGAATAAATAAAAAAATTATACAAATTTTAAAATTCAATTTTGAGGTTATGTATGACCCTAAAAGTATCTTTAAAAAATTTCCTACCAAGTAGAAGCTTGTCTTAATTCCCGTCCTCTTATTCCTCTTACTGATGACGCCTCAGATTTATCTGTCTTAACTCCTGCCAATTTTCTAATAGGAGAATCTTCTTTGTTAATATGTGAACCTAGAATCACCCAGGAGAACATTCTCCCTCTTCAACGCTGGCGCCTAGTGACTCAACTGACTCAACACCTCCGGGATAGACAGTCTCATGATTGTCTACAGCAGCTGCAACAGTGAGTCAAATGGGTTGACAAGCAGATTTCCTTCCAAGTCGGGGATCTGGTTTCACTGCGACACGAGACGACTCCACTTTCACGCTGGCCACTTGTCCACATCACTGAGGTTCATCAAGGTCAGGATGGTCAGGTCCATGTGGTCACGGAGCGTACTGCTACAACCATTCTACGGGGACCATATACGGAATTGGTTCGACTACTTCAAGAACAAGGTCAAGTACCGAAGACTTGAATTCTTAATATTGCGTTTTAAATTTATTAAAATTATTAATTTTGCTTTAAATTTGGTAGTATTACTTGGACTCACGCTTTTTAACTTGCTTTAACTTTGTTAAAACACAATTATTAGGCAATTTGAGAATTTTGAATAAATATTCTATTGTTATTTGTAAAGAAACTACGAATTTGCATCGTTTATGACTGAGCGAGGTGGGCGGAAATGTTTAGGATCTATGTTGCAATACATATTAATTCGATACGCTTGACTTTGTATATATGTACTACGTAAGTCATCTTTACCGACCGTGCGCCGCGTCTTCCGCTCGCGAGTCAGTATCTACGAGGATTGCAAGCCGGACACTTGCCTCTCCCGCCACGTCGTGCACTGTAATACTTAAGAGGGATTGAATGCCACCATGCACTCCAAAATCTGTTGCGTTTCTTTCTCTGCGTTCTCCCGAGTCCTAATAATAATAAGATAAATTTCAACATAAGGTCAAAATTTTATAAAGCTAAGAAATATAAAAGCAAAAAATTATAAGGCCCAAATTTGATATGGCTACAAAAACTATACAAACCAAAAATTATAATGCCTACATTTTACAAGGCCCAAAAGAGTATACAATGTAAAATTTTATCAGGCCGAAATTTTAGAACAATAAAAAATATAAATACAAAAAAAAACAGGCGCACGTGTTATATATATAAGGCCCAAAAATTATACTATGCCAAACATTATAAGGACCAAATTTTATAAGACAAAAAAATATAAAAACAAAAAATTATTATGTCCAAATTTTATAAAGCCCACAAATTATAACACACAAAAAATTATAGGGCATAAATTTTAAATGGCCCAAAACCAAAAACAATATCAAAAAATTATAATACCCAAAATTTATAAGGCTTAAAAAGACTATACAAACTAAAAATTATGAGGCTCAAATTACATAAGCCACAAATGAACTATGAAAACAAAAAATTTTAAGTTCGAAATTTTATAAGGACTAAAAAGAATATAAAAACAAATAATTATTATACCCAAGTTTTATAAAGCCCAAAAATTATACTACGCAAAAAATTATAAGACCCAAATTTATGTAGACCCAAATAACTAATAACTAAAAATTATAACGCCTACATATTGTAAGGTCCAAAAGAATTATACTGTACAAAAATCTATAAAGTCCAAATTTTAAATGGCTCAAAAAAAATATAAAAACAAAAAATTATTATGCCCAAATTTTATAAGGCTTAAAACGACTATATAAACTAAAAATTATGGGGCTCAAATTACATAAGCCACAAATGAATTACGAAAACAAAAAATTATAAGTCCGAAATTTGATAATGCCAAAAAAATTAAAAACAAAAATTTAAAGGCCAACAAATTATAATTTGAAAAAATTATAATGCCCTAATTTTACAAGGTTAAACAGAACTATAAAAACAAAATATTATAAGGCCCAAATTTTATAAGGCTCAGAAAACCAATAAAAGCTAAAATTATCAGGCCCAAATTTTATATGGCCCAAAAATTATACCATTCAAAAAATTATAAAATCCAAATTTTGAATAGCCCAAATAATATAAAAACAAAAAAATATAATGCACTAATTTTATACGGCACAAATAAACTATAAGAAATAAAAATTATAAGATCCAAATATTATAAACCCCAAAAAACTAAACAAAAAATGCGGCCCAAAAGAATTATACTGTGCAAAAAACTGTCCAAATTTTAAAGGGCCCGAAAATATATAAAAATAAAAAATTATTATGCCCAAAATTTATAAAGCACAAAAATTATACTATGCAAAAAATTATAAGGCCCAAATTTATTTAGACCCAAAAAACTAATAACTAAAAATTATAATGCCCACATTTGGTAAAGAACAAAAAAATTATACTATGCAAAAAAATATAAAAACAAAAATTATTATGCCCAATTTTTATAAAGCCCAAGAATTATACCATACAAAAAAATATAGGGCACAAATTTTAAATGGCCCAAAACCAAAAACAATAATAAACAATTATATTACCCATGTTTTATAAGGCTTAAAACGACTATACAAACTAAAAATTATAAGACTCAAATTTCCTAAGCCACAAATGAACTACCAAAACAAAAAATTATTAGGCCGAAAATAACTAAAAACAAGAAATTGTAAAGCCCTAAAAAACTATAAAAACACATAATTATAATGTCCAAATTTTATAAGTCCCAAAAATTATACAATGCAAAAAATCATAAGGCCGAAATTTTATAAGGACAAAAAATTATACTATGCAAAAAATTAGAAGAACCAACTTTTAAAAGTCGCCAATAATATAAAAATAAAAAATTATAATGTTCTATGACACAAGTTCTCCGGCTACTCGGTCCATCTCCTCTTGCTGGATCCGGTGCAGCTCCTCGGCGTAACTACTCCCGGAAAGGAATATTTCCGGTACCTCCGGGCTGATCACCACTACCGAGGATCAGGTAAATCCCTCCGTTATGGTGTCGAACTCCGGAGGTTGGAATACTGCTTCCGCCCGCTCGGTAACCGGGGAGGGGGATGGGATCCGGCTCATCGCTCCTTGGATGGCTCTACTTCCATTAAATCTTGACATCTGTAACAGAGGAAAAATAAGAATACATACGTACCACATAGCCGGGCTGTTAGACCGGCAAGCGCAAACCAGACAATATAGCAATGCTTAGGATTTCTGGCTCGGTTGGTTCCGCAACGGTTTAATTTCAACACATTCACCTCCGCAATCCTATGATCATCCGGAATTTCCAACCCATACATAAATGGTGATCTGATACTAATTGTTTTATAGGGACCCTCGAAGGGTGGGGCCAGTTTCGTGGATAATCGTTTGGCCGTGTTCGATAGTACGTGTGTTTTCCGTAACACACGGTCTCCTATGAGGAACTTTACGTCTTTTTGGCACTGATTATAGTGTTCTGCTTGTTTGGTTCTGGCTTGATCGATGTGTTTACTTACCAAATCCTTTAAAGCATCCAGCCTCTTTATCCTGCCTGCCCAGATTTCTGGACTTAGCCATAGCTTAAGTTCTTTAACCTCAACTTCTTTTCTTAGACTTTTTACTGGTGTGGGATGTCGACCGTAATTAAGAAAGGCGGGAAACACAGTGGTATTGGCTTGCATGGCTGTATTCACAGCGTGCCTGAACTCGTGTAAATATTTATCCCAATTCCTATACTCGGCTCCGGCAAACTTAGCGATCATTGTTTTGAGGGTTCTGCTACTTCTCTCTACATGGTTAGCTTGTGGATGGTAGGTTGGCATGGTTACGTATTTCAGTCCGTACGGGACCAACGTACTTTGGACGCATTTGTTGATAAACTCCTTTCCGTTATCCATTAATAGATAGTCCTGCATCTCCCATCGGAACAGTATGAGCTCCTCAAATGCCTCAGCTACGCTCTTTCCATTTACTGAGCGTACTGGTTTCATCATAATCCACCTAGTGAATAGGTCCTGAAACACGAGTATGTGTTTATACTGTCCTTTGCTAATGGGAAACTCCATCATAACGGCGGCCAATACCGCCCATGGTCTTTCTATGATCTTATGCTCCATCAGACCCTGCGGAGTCGATTGCATTGTCTTGTATCGCTGACACTCATCACATTCTTGGACATAATCGTGCATATCCTGCCCCTGACCAGTACTGTCTGACCACTCGGTCATAGGTTGTCTCAATGCCTAAATGATCCGACGATGGTTCATGATGGGCGCCACCCAGCACCCGATCTTTGTGTTCTTCTGGCACTACTAGCTTCCAACCTTCTTACTACGTGGTGATGGGGTCTAAGAGGGCGTCCTGGCGATAACGATACAACATGTTGTCCTCTACCTTCCAATTCTGGAATTTTACCGGAAATTTATGTACGTCCTCCATTCTTTGTAGGTACAATTCATCCGCTGCTTGATCCTCTTCCTTGTCGAATCCTCGGGAAAGTGCGTCAGGTACATACTGTGTTGATCCACTGCGATGAAAGACCTCGAAATCCCACTGTTGCATCTCTAGGGCCCATCTGGCTAACGGCCGGTCTTATCGTTCAGATTTCTAAACCATTCTAATGCTCGGTGGTCTGTGATGGCTTTGAATTGGTAGCCCTCCAAGTAGGGACGTAATTTCTTATTGGCCCATGACAACGACAAACATTCGCGTGCTGTCGTCGTGTAGTTTATCTCGGCTGGCGTAAGCACTCTACTGACGTAGATAATCGGGTGCTCACTGTCTTTAAATTCTTGTATGACTACGGCCCCAATTGAAAAACTACTAGCGTCGCTTTGGACAGTAAACTGTCTCTCAAAATCTGGGCGAGCTAATACCGGGGCCTTCGTCAGTGCTAGTTTCAGGCTCTCGAACACTTCTTCCTATTTCGTGCCCCATTCTCAGGCTTGGTTGTTTCGTAACAGCTACAACAGAGGAATTATTGTTTCTGATTGGTTGTCTATGAATCTGACATACCAATCCACTATCCCTAGAAAAATCGTTAGTTGCTTCTTGGTCTCAGGTGCAGGGTATTCAAGTACTGGCGCTATTCGTTCTGGACCTGGCCGCAAGCCCTCGCTATCCAGTAGATATCTCATATATCTTACTCTTGAGTTTCTACAGTACCACCTCTAACCATTTAATGTGTTCTTCGAATGTGTCTGTCGCTATTATGATGTCAAGGTACCCAAAAATATGAGGTTCGAATTCGCAGCCGAATATATTATCGATTAATCTTTGGAAGGTCATTGGTGCATTTTTAAGTCCAAATGACATTCTGGTAAATTGTCATAATCTAGAGCCCTGTACTCTAAACGCTGTGTACGTCGAACTCGATTGTTCCATGGGAATCTGGAAATAGGATTGCTTCAGGTCTATCTTTGAGATGGATTTTGCCTTCCGTAATTTTTCCAGAATGGAGTCTATACTTTGAATTGGGTAGGCATCCTTTCTTGTTCGTTTCTTCAGATCCCTATAGTCGATGCAGAACCTATTGCTTCCATCTGACTACTTAACACTTACAGGAGCGCTACACCAGTCACTGTTAGATCTCTTGATGACTCCTTCTCGATACATTTAATCGACCACTACTGGTATGGAGCCAGTCAACTGATTGTTAACTTCCTTCTGATTTCTATTGATATTCGTCCCCAGTTAGGTGTCATTCTCCGTTTCAGAATTTACCTCATCGCTGTCCATGTATGGTAGGTCCCCGCTGATCCGACCCGTATCGGCCTCGTCGTATTCTGGTTACCATGGTACGTCGTGTAACCGCCCCATGGCTCGCAAGCCAGCGCAGAAAACTCTTTCTGACTTTGTTCGAGTATTAACTAGGATACTATACCCTTGATCCGTTAAACTTGATTTTAATACATCCTCGCTTAAGGCTCTTATACCTCTCAGTTTGAATCTTAATTCTCGGTACGCAGTTATCTCCCTCATTCTGGCGGTGTAGTCTTGCAGTTTGATGTATTTACACGTCTTCCGTGGCTAATACTTCCGACTCAACGATCTACAGGCTGTATATAAAAAAAAATAAGATTATCAGTACTTAATATGTACTTTTGAGTGGGATTTACCTAGTATCCGTGATAAACGGTTATATGGTAAAAAACTCAAGAAGCTACCAATTTCTGACACAATTTCTCACGATGTGCCTGCAAAGTAAAATGTTCTAACTCAACAGCTGAAAAGTAAAATTGTTGCGACTTAACAGCTGAAAAACAAAGTGTTCTGATTCAACAGCTGAAAAATAAAGTTGTTCTGACTCAACAGCTGAAAAGTAAAATTGTTCTGACTCAATAGCTGAAAAGTAAGTTCTTTCTGAATCCGTCAATAATTTGTTTGAACATAATAATGAACATACATATGGATACTCTGTGTATGTACTCAGTTCATTATGTAATTGAAGTATCACGCATAAATATATAAAAAAAAATTATGGGCCCGCCCTTACTTCCCTGCGCTAGCGATAAGTAGTAATGGCGTTTGACAAAATAGAATACTCAATATTCACTACACGCTACTATACGTATAACATTGGTAAGTCTCATCAAACCCCAATAATGTATTATGAAAATATAAATAATAATAATAAAAAAAGATTATTGTTTTCTTTAAGTATCAATTATTGCCAATAATTTACCATAATCGTCAAAACAATTAAATCATAAATACTCTATACTATTACATCGGTCCCGATATCCGGCTAAGTGTTGCACGCTCTAATGTAAATTTTCTAAGTCTCACGGCTTGAATTCCCGACTACAAATTTTCCTAATTATTTAAACAATTTTCTTTCTAACTCAATCCCTCAGTGCTGCCCCCACGTGAGGAGGTCGCTGAGTACATTCACCCGAAGCTTGACAAACCCAGCGCTGAGCCAGATGAATAATAATAATAAATAGTTATTAACAATTAGATAATGTTATTTAGTAATTAGTTGCATACATGGAAGTCGGGAACTCACTACGACATAATTACTCTATTGTGCCCAAAGATGACAATTCTAAAATCGGGAGTTTATTTAAATAATAAAATAGCAAAAGGAAGAAAATAATTAATGATCTATTTAATTGTAATAATAATTAACAAAGCCGAATTAATAAGATCGAATCCCGGTTCAGGTCTTGAGCATCTGGCGGTGGGCCGTATTGTTACAAATTATTAGGCCCAAATTTTATAAGGCCCAAAAATTATACTATGCGAAAAATTATAAAGCCCAAATTTGATATGGTCCAAAAATTATACTGTGTAAAAAATTGAAAGGCCCAAGAAAACTATAAAAACAAAAAATTATAAAATTAAAAAATTAAAATGTCCAAAAAATTACAATACTCATATATTATAGTACGCAAGAAACTGCAAGGCTCAAGAAATTGTGAAGTCCAATAAATTACGAGACCCAAATATTATAAGACTTTCTTGATCGTGTCTTGGTCTCGATCCAAAAGTCGAGATAAAACCAAGACAAGACCTTACTTCAAAGTTTCAAGACAAGACCAAGATCTTGCCTCGGCCTTGACTTGACTTGACTTTCAAGGATCTCACTCTCTCTCTCTGCAGATTGCTCATAGACGTACCTGCTGGACGTTTATAAAAAATATATCTTCAGACTTTTTTGCAAATTCTGCAGGTAGAGTAAACAGCTTGCAGGCGATATGCAGCTGGCCTATTTTAAGCCTCAATTTCTAGATAATAGTTTCTTCTTTTAAAATTTTTAACGCAGTAACTACGCAAAGTTTGTAAATATATAAAATTTATCAAATAAAAAAATTTCGTGCATAAATTGAATTTATTGATGTAATTGTTTATACCGTCATTCCGCCATCCTGGTGTCGAACGCGAAAGATCCTCCGGATAAGTCTGACCGTAAATATTATAAGTGTCACCCTACTAAATCAGTTAAAACAGTGATTTGCATAATCTGTGAAAATACATACCATAAGAGTGATTTCGATAAAATAAAACATCCCAAATACGTAGGGGAACATTTGATAATTTGCCCAGACTATATTCTAAGAGACATAACGTATAAATCTGATAAACATATGATAAGTAATGTAGCAAAAAAGATTATTGCACTAATAAAACTAAAAAAATATGAAGAAATCAGAGAAGAATTGCTGCAAGAACTACACAACAAAACAGTGAAAAAACATAATGCAACAATCAAAGAAGATGAAAGTGAAATGGACAATGTAATAGCTGAGAATACCTTGCTCAAGCAACTAGTGACAGAATTGCAAGATAAAAACCAATTGCAGAAAGACTTTATAGAACTGCAAAAACAAAAAAATACTGAAATACCGATAAGTAATAAAACGTATGCAGAAGTAATGAGTGATATTAGGACGAAACCGAAGCGAGTTCCTAAAATAACGATTAAGGCCAATAACCTCAACGAGGAAAATACAATGCAATTACTCACGAACTGCTTAGTTTCAGAAAAGATTATCCCAACTAAGTTCATTTGCAAGAAGAAAGATAAAGAAATAGAAATTAGTTGTATGAATACGAAAAGTCTAGAAACAGCGGAGACTGTTCTAAATGATAACCTAATAAATTGTCAAATCAAGATAGAACAAGAAGGTAATCCAAAAATAAAAGTTATCGGTATAAACAATACTATAAATATGGCAGAACAGGATATAGAAAATGATACCAATAAAAGAAATTACAAGCAATTTAATAACAATGGCTCAGTACGGCACATGTACACTAATAAAAAAAACAAAACCAGTACAGTTCTAATGGAAGTATCACCAGTAATTTACAAGTTTATACTTAAAAACAATAACAAGATCTTTGTAGGTCATCAATTGTGCAAAGCTTATGATCTGATAAATGTCACCCCTTGCTTCAACAGTGGAAGATATGGTCATAATGCATCCAAATGTAGAAATGATTCTGCATGCATTAAGTGCTCTGATACACACAATGTGAGTCAATGTAAAAGTACCAAAACGGAATGTGTTAACTGTAATTATAACAATTCTAAGTACAGAACAAGCTTACCAATGGATCACTTACCAACAAACAGACTCAAGTGTAGTATACTTAAAAATAAAATAAAAAAATATATTAACTCTATTGATTACCCGGTCGCGCCTACATTACCGGCATGGGATGAATTAAGTGCACTACAACAAATATGTAATATAAAAACTAATAAACTAATTTACCAAAGGCAGGTAAAATCAGTGGAGAGTTAGTAAATAAACTAAGCGCAGCCAATTCCCCTACACAACAACAAAACAAAGAACAACTAACATTATCAACAAGTCCAGAATCTACACCAGAACCAACAGCAACTACATAATGGAAACACAAATAAACTTAATTGAAGAAATACAGAATAGCATTCACAAACAAGAGAGATTATATAGGGATTTTGAGACGTTTAACAAAGAAAGAAATAGTAACAATAGTTTGATTTTATACTTAAATATTAGAAGCCTAAATGCCAATTTTGAAAAGCTTCAAATCGTTATTAAAATTCTTAAAATAAAACTATATGTTATTATATGTATAGAGGTATGGAATTTAACTCATTATCAGTATTATGCAATTAAGGACTACAAATTATATTATAACTTCGGGAAAATTAATAAAAATGATGGTGTAGTGGTATACGTAAAAGAAAATATTATACACACTAATGAAACGATAGAAATAGGCTAACTAAAAATATCAAACACTATTTAATTACATTAAATGATAATAAACAACTAGAAATTTAATCTCTATATAGATCACACGGACTGAATTGTACTGAATTTAATCTGAATTTTAAAACTTATCTAGAACAAAAAAGAGAAGCAAAAAATCATATTATAATTGGCGATTTTAATATAAATATACAGGATTATAATACTATCAGCGTCGATTTCTTAAACAACCTATTGGAAAAAGATTTTCTTCCAGAATTTACAAATACCACAAGATTATCAAGGATAACTACGGATAAAGGAACGTGTATTGATAACATTTTTATCAAAACAGACTTCCTCATCACTCATTCACTAACACTTATGGTGCCCATAACTGATCATTATCCATTATTTTTAGAAATAAAAAATGGTAGACCTAACTCAAATAAAGAGACAAAAATTGACAGGTATTATTATAATTACAAAAAATTATTCTATAATGCTATGAAAATAAATTGATCAAAATTTAAAAATACAAAAGATCCAAATGAAACTATTAAGGAAATAATAAATGAAATTAAAATTTGCATTGAAAGATCAAAATACAAAAAACCAAATTTGCAACTCCAAGAAAACCCCCGGTAAAGACTGGATAACAAGAGCAATATTGAACTCTTGTAATACAAAAGAAATACTATACATACGACTAAAATATAATCCAGATAATGATGAACTCAATGACAATTACAAAAAATTTGTTAAAACTCTAGATAAAGTCATTAAGGGGGGAGTCTGCTTTACCGGCTTCAACAAATCGATTTTTTTTGTCTTAAATCTGTTCAAAAACTATCCAAGAATATGTCTTCAAAATTTCAGAGGCCAATTCGACATATTTCCGAAGCTAGAGCAGTTTTAGTGGCCGAGCATCGAGCAGGTGCGAATGCTCGGGCAGACCCGAGCGCGCGCTCTCCGCCCCTCGATGTATTCTATTATTCGACTATACTCGTATATACCTGAAAAGGTCCAACCGTCCTTCGAAACATTATTTGGAGTTTCTAGAAGTTCTGTGTTGAATAGTAGTAGGGAGAACGGTATACAATATAACGCTATACTATAGCTCTCGGCATCGGCTTCTATAGTGCTGTTTGTAGCGTCAGCTTTCAGTTCCACTTCTGACTTTGCCGAGTACACATCGAAATGTCAAGCTACCCGAAAGGTGATCGATCTAAAAGACAGCGTGCTGCGGAACCGCGAAAGCGGAAATTTCACGCCAATCGTTTTACAAGTGTTTCATCGGACGACGGAGACTCACACACGAGCCGCAGTGAGCAGAAGTTAACGACAGCAAGCAGCGATGATGTCATTATTCATTCTACGCACTGCTACCGCATTATTGAATTTATATCTATGTTTCTAGCCATTTCAGAAATCGCAATTTGCAGATCATGCAAGCAAAAATTATCGTTTGCAGAAAGCGGTCATCGAGGCCTAGGATTCAAAATTATTGTCCAGTGTATGTGTGTTCGACGCGAAATCCAGTCAGGACCATTGATAAATACCGGCTACGAAATCAGCAGACGAATTGTTTTTGTTATGAGGCTTCTTGGTATCGGACGAA
This sequence comes from Gastracanthus pulcherrimus, assembly GCA_949152435.1. Taxonomy (NCBI): domain Eukaryota; kingdom Metazoa; phylum Arthropoda; class Insecta; order Hymenoptera; family Pteromalidae; genus Gastracanthus; species Gastracanthus pulcherrimus. The sequence goes on from OX424576.1 coordinate 63,529,595, forward strand.
AAGGGATAAACGTATTCTGTGGCCTTATGGATATGTCTGCAGGTTTTGCAAAATCTACTTACCAATAAATCGTTGAGTATTTGCACGCAGCGTCGAAGACAATGTTCAAGAGCACCTGCGAAAAGGCCGTGAAGGAAAAAAAAAAAAAAAAACGTTGAACATGAAAGACCTGTGAATTATTTGAAGGTTTCGGGCGATGGATAGTGGAAAAAGCGCGGTTATACTTCCTTGTACGGTGTAGAACGCTCATCGGATACTACAGTGGCAAAGTAATCGATCTCATTGTAAAAAGTGGATATTGTCATTCGTGTGCAATAAGTAAAAATACTTTGGACGAAGACGCATTTGAGGAGTGGTATGAGAATAATAAAGACTCATGCTCCTCAAATCATGCAGGTTCGGCAGGGAAGTTGGAGGTGGATTACATAATGGAGATGTTTTCGAGATCCGTCGAGAAATTCGGAGTTGTGTACACTAATTATATCGGCGATGGCGACTCCAAAACTTTTACTGGAATCTTAAATAGCAATCCTTACGGGGACGAGTGCACAGTGACGAAAAATGAGTGTGTTGGACACATGCAAAAGCGTATGGGTACTTGTTTACGTAATAAAAGAAAAACCGAGAAACTCGGAGGAAAGACGCGGCTAACGGAGAGTGTAATCAAGAAATTGACGATATACTACGGTCTGGCAATTCGTCGAAATATTGATTCAGTGAAAGGTATGAAGAAAGCTATTATAGCAACAATAGACCACTACTGTTCCACGGATGAAAATCATCGGCATGAAAATTGTCCAGAAGGCGCCGAGAGTTGGTGCGAATGGCGCAAGGCTCAAGCGGCAAATAATCTTGCATCTTACAAACATCCGGCGAGATTAATCGATGAAACCGTGGAGAAGCACATTCGTCCAATTATGAAGAGCTCTCTAATGACGATTTAATGAGGCGGTGCTTCGGCGACCTCACTCAAAATTCCAACGAATCGTTCAATTTGATTGTGTGGCGCCTAGGTCCGAAACATTTGAATTCCGACTATAAAATCGTCGAAATTGCAGCATATATTGCAGCATATATGAAATTATAAAGCTTATGTAATTAATCGCTGTATCGAAACATCAATTTGGCCAGATATGCTGAAGGAGGCTGAAGTGATACCAATATACAAAGCAGGGAAAAAAATGATATGGCAAACCGTAGACCTATATCGTTAATATCAAATATGGCAAAAATATTTGAAAAAATCATACACAATAGAATTATAGACTTTATAAGCCATAGTAATATATTAAGTAAAAAACAATTTGGATTTATCAAAAATATTGGCACGAAAGATGCATTAAGCCTTATATCCGAAACAATTTATGAAAATTTAGATCAAAGTAAACCCATAGCTATTACATTCCTAGATTTGGTAAAAGCTTTTGACACAGGTAATCATAAAATAACCAATAGAAAACAAAAAGTAAGAATAGGTTCACATGTAAGTGAATTTGAAAACGTTAATACTGGTGTCCCTCAAGGGACTATACTTGGGCCTCTACTTTTTATACTTTATGTGAATGACTTGCTAACAATCATGCCAAACAATTCCATCCTGTCCTATGCAGATGACACTGCTGTAATAGCAAATGGAAAAACTTGGTATGAAGTTGAAAACAAAATGAAGAAATACTTAGAAGATGTCTCAACATGGCTTAGACTAAATAAATTAACATTAAATATACAAAAAACTGTTTATATAACTTTTGGAAACTATTGTGACAGTGTACCATAGAAAATTGAAATTAAAATCAATAATGAAAAACTAAAGAGAGTGAATGAAGCAAAATATTTGGGTATAATTTTCGATGAGATCTTTAGTAAAATTTCTAAATTCATGGAAACTAATACTTTAAAAATTATATATTATGCTTTCTTCTACAGCCTTATTAGTTATGGCATAATTGCGTGGGGTGGTGCGTATCAAAACAAACTACACATATTGCAAACAGTTCGAACAAAAATGTTAAAAATTATAAATAAAAATACTTTTCAAAAAATATTTCCACTTAACCTACAGCAATTATTTGCAAATGAGAGTCTTCGGTATAACTATGAAAATTTTAAAGATCAGTATATCAACAGTATATATCAACTCAACGAGTAAAACAAGAAACAAACTATTAATTTTACCAAAATATTACAAAACTGTTAGTACTAAAAATAGTTATATTAACCCATTTCTTCCCAAGCGGCCATTTTATAGTCAATTGGTTTTTTGCGTAATACCGCTATTTTGAAACTTTCCAACGGAAATTTCAAAATTCTGACTTCAGAATCGGAAAAAGCGGACAATTTTACTTCAGAAAAGTGCTATTGGTTATTATTATTTTTTTTCAACAATTTCTTGGGCAAAAAACCAATTGACTATAAAATGGCCGCTGGGAAAGAAATGGGTTAAAGCAATCAGTATCTTTAATAAATTGCCAAATGAACTAAAAATGTTAGATATACAAAAAATACAAATATAAAAAAGATATAGGATTGGTTGAGAAATAATGAATGAAATAAAGTCTCCACGACAATAGATTGCCAAGAATTTAAATTATGGCTATTATCGCTGTGCAAACGAGATGAATGTGTATTCCAGTCCCAAATATTCTCTAAATTACAGTTTTTACTGCAGCAAAGAAAAGCAGCACTCATTGAAAACAAACTGGATATTAGTATGTATGGATCCAGAGAAGAGTCAGTATTGGCTAATAGTATAATGCTTGATATTAGAACATACATTTGTGCTAAGGGCAAATGTAAATCATACAATAATCGCAAATATCAGCGTATCTCCAACTACAATTACAATAAACTGAAAAACTCACATCCAAAATCAGCAATAGTCTATATAATATAACAAGCGAAATAATAAATATATGGAGACACAGAACAGAAAACGGAAAAACAAATATCAAATACATAAAATTTGTTAAAGGAGCAAATAATGATTTAGATGTTAATAAAGATCCAAATATAGAAAAATATAAACCAGTAGAAACGGTCTTCACCAAGATTGATGAAATGGCTGAAAAGAACAACAAGAAAGCTAGAAAAATGGAAGCAACGGCTGCACCTGGATAGAAGATTAACAAATCAGCAAGTCACACAATGGCATACGGAGATGTCAACTACCTAGGATCGAACAAGGCGATTTTTCACTTTGACAGAGGAATAAGAGGAAAACAAATTTTCACAAACTCAATGTATTATAATGATATTGTAGTTATTGACGATATAGTCTTTACATCAAACTGCAAATGTGATTCAGCTAACCAATACAAAGAGATGTTCCCACATTACAGAGTTACCTGTGCTGTTGGACTTACTTGCCCGGCTCAACACCATAGAAAGAATATTATATGCAAGAGATAAACACGTGACAACAGACAAATTTATCACGGCAAGATCCATGTTAGTGAGGTATTGGTAATATTATAGTGCTAGGTCACAATGATTAAATTATAAGAATAAAAATATTTATAATATCAAAGAAAAAAATACAAAAATATAGAATCTTAAGCATGTGGAATGTAATCTTAATTAACGCGAATTAATATAATGTAGTCGTCAAATTATTACTAATTATATAAAAATATAGAATCTTTAACACAATTTATAATTATAATATTAATTAATAAGGATTTATATGGAAATGTTAAAGAGAGATTATATATCACTGTTAAATTTTTAATAAATTATTAATAATGTTACATAGAGTTGGGATGAAGAGTCAGAAGACCTTCATAACCCAACCAAAGTATGTGTGAATGAATGGTGAAGGATGGAATGATCCATGTCTGGAAGTCCGACGTGGATACATTCTATCCTTATGAATGAATGGTACTTGCATTGTACGGTTTACTATTGCTGGAGGTTTTTGCTGTAATGAATACAGTAAAACTAACCAGCACTTTTTTATTTTTGTTGTTAATCCGGACCTGAGAACAGGGAATACCAATTCCCTCTGCAGGATTTGCGGCGTTATAGTGTGTTATTGTGTAAATAATTTCTACTCTGTATCGAATTTAGCGAATGTTATATATAACTCTGGAATAAATAAATAAATAAAAATAAATAAATAAATAAATACCTTTTGTTATTATTTCTTTTTTAATCAAGGTGCACGAGTAAAGCGCCGAGGCAAAGTATGCCATGGGCATACCTAGCCCTTATTTCTTAAATAATTAAAAACGCTTTATACACAACTGTGTATAAATAAGATTTATTCAATATATAATTTTATTGTGCATTTTAATTTTGAATTTTCGATCCTGTTTGGGTTTGTTCGTCTCGCTTTCTCTTCACCATCGAGAATGCGCGTTTCATGAGATCCGAAACTCCTCGCCAAAGTGTAACTTCCGCCACCTATCCTACTATTGACCATATCCATGTTACACGATGGAATTTTCAAATCATTCGAATCAGAATTAATCGACGTCGAGTGTACAAATGATTTAAACGCAAACTTTTCTTATAAAAAAAATAGCTAAAACCTATCAATGTAAATATCTTTATAGAAAACTTTTATTTATTTAGGTTTTATCATTTATTAAGTTGAAAGATACATTCTAAAGAATATAAAAATATTTTCATCATTCAAGAAACTTAATACTTCTCATAATTAAGTGATAGATTGACCCACCCGATAGGTTTAATCCTGGTCTTCCTTACATACTTAATGTAAACATAGTAACTTACAGTAAATTTGATACCATTAGTTACTAGATTGTTTCTAATAAGTGTAGTGATTTTATTGTTCCAAGGTGATGATATTTAAATAATGAAGACTCGATTGATCTCGTGGAACCTTTTTATTTGCTATACTAGCGACGTTTCCGGATTTTTTAACTTGCTCCCCTCTTCATAGCTACAAAAATTACAAAGAATGATTTACAATGATATAGTTTCGAAAACACCAACGAGCTTACATCATAATTACTAACGTATAAAGGCACCTCTAAAAAAATTTTTAAATTAATTACAATTGAATAAAAATATAAATAAATAACTAACAGCTGCATAGTGCATATAGCAATTAAAAACAACTATTCCAAATATTATAAACTAATATTTTACTCACTTAAACAATAAAACCCATAAACCACCCACTGGTTTGTCAGTGGTGACCGGCCAGCATCGAAGATGTCATGTCAATGCATGATGTTAGCGACCGGCGTCTCCGTACTATTTGTTATTTTTTTGACACTAAGTTCATTATTTTGAGTTAATGTAATCTTAGTTTCATTTCGATTTATTATTATTAAAACTGGTTCCTTTAGAAATCAATTTATAACGATCCAATAATGATTATTGTTCTTGGCGTATTCTCCCCATGTAAGTAGCTTCAAGCAGTTCAAAATTCACACAAGAAAAGTTTAGGTTTGTTTCAACCAATCTTATTGAGTGAGTAACATTTCTTGTATTGGAAATAATAGAAACTGTCTGTAAATTATTTGTATTTGTTGAATTATTTGATAATGGAAATAACGACAAAGTAAATATGTCATACATTGTATATAAATCTTCTCGCATTTTACTAATATTAAATTGTAAATTACATGGACATCTATTAAATACAAGTGCCACTGCAAATGCAATAGAAAATACCCCGCAATTATATGAATTTATCTGATATTGAACAAGTTCAAAAGTTATACATAAATTTTCTTTATTAGGACATCATCTATCGATAATCATTTTATGATCATCATTAAGAGATTTTTTATTGATACTGTCATAAACGTGAATTACATTATACTTATACCAAATACCTATCTCCTTATTCTATTCGACTGACTGAATATTTGATAGTCTTTGCATTAAGATTGTTGATTGCATATCAAAAATAGTATATGATTTTAAAATATTATTAAATTAAAAAATATGGTTATCATTTAATTGACTTTTATCATTCGAATAATCCCCAGCTCCTTTAAAAATAAGTAAATTTATGGTATTTAAAACCATGTTCAATCAAACTGATATTCAATCACCTAATAACAAAAGAAAAGTTTAATCAAAGTTGTCTATTTTAGTTACACTTTATTATATAAATCCAATTAAAAAAACATTCAGCTTAATACATTTTTTTTAACGATATTACATACGTTTTATAATATATTTTGTTATACGATATTTTATTGTACAATGCTAATCGTTAAATAACGACCATAGTAATTAAAAATAACATTTTGTACCTGAAATATGAAGTAAAATTGTTGATGTATTTAACACAATAGAAGTACACTTTGTAACAAAATAATAAATTTGTAATATTAAAAATAATATTTTGAACCTGAAATACATAGAGAAATTGTCGATATGTTTAACATGTTAGAAGCACACTTTGTAACAATTCCAACGAAAGTAAACAGATTTGCCTAACTAAAAGCTGAAAATGTACACGAGACTACCGTAAGAATAAATAGAGAATCGAGGAAAGAACGCTTAATAGCAACAGAGATATAAAGGAACATGTATAGTTATACAAACAAAGTAAACACAAGACATTAACTCAGTTAAATACAGGAACAATATACTTATGCATTTATTAGATAAGGAATAGAATAACGAAAAAATATATTGTTAAAAGCACAAAAGCATACATGAAAGCTAAATTTATTAAATTTATACTTTGTAATAAATATTTTTAAAAAATTGAAAAATCATTCTGATACACTAAAAAATTATATATCCTAAGTTGGCTATATAATATATATTTTAGTATAACCTCTAAACTTTCTTAATCATACTACCCTTGATATTTTTCGATTTCTCTCTTTCACTCTTTCACATTTGCTATTTTTGTCCTTATTTCTCAAATCATCGCTTCTCCCCTCTCTATCTTCATTCGATTTACTCTCTATCACCATCTCTTAGTATATCTTGCCATTACCGATTCCCTCATTTGCAAAACCATAGTACACAGTACACACATACACACAATACACAGTTTTACACAGCATCATTACATTATTTCCATTATATTGGTAAACAAGATTAAAAATTAAATTTTTACAAAAAGGACAAAGTCCTAAGTATAATAAAATATTCAGAACTTAATTTACATAACACTCAATAGTCAATTTAAAACATATTAGTCAACCCATGCCAAAACGCACACGGCTCTGCCCAAAAATGGTAAAGACTTAGAAAAACTTGTATAGGGTCAAAATTTAGGGTTTTTTATGTAGAATCAATAGCTACGTGGCGCTTTTCAAAATTTTCAAAATGGCGTTCCCAAAAACCCGATTTTCTGACCAGTTTTCCGAAAATTTTCCGATTAATCGTTCATAAAAATATAGATAAAAGACGAAAATTGTGAGTATAGGTCATTTTATATGTTTTCGGGTACGCTGAATCCGAATCCGCTGACCGTTTGACCTTATCACTCCAGGAGATGCTCTAACCTCAAAAACGCTCAAACAGGCATGATTATGGCTAGATAAAAGTTCGTGACGATGCATTTGTTCGTTTCAAGGGTCGCGTATTTCAAATCCAAGGTCCGTTCAGCTCGTTCAGTCCAAAATTTGCCCCTAGCCTCAAAATATTTTTCAAAAACGCTCAAATAGGCATGATTACGGCCAGATTAAGGATCGTGACCATAAATTTATACGTTTTCGAGATCGCTGATTTTAAGTCTAAGGTCCGTTTAGCCCGACAAGCCCAAAATTTGTCGCTAACCTCAAAAAGTACTTCAAAAATGCTCAGCGGGCATGATGACGGCCAGATGAAGAATCGTGACCATATATTTATACGTTTTTGGGGTCACTGATTTCAAATCCGAAGTCCGTTTAGTTCCATCAGCTAAAAATTTGTTTTTAACCTCAAAAAATACCTGACAAACGCTCAAATGGGCAGGTTCATGGCCAGAAATGGACGGTTATACTTTAAATCTCTACAACAACTTCCTTTTTATCACTTGAAAATTTTTTGATAATAATACTCGTGTTTCGTAATGTAATAAAACAGTGATTGCTTGAAATTTGTGGGACAGAAGAAGCCTCGTCAAATCGTCTTTTTAATCTTCTTTGAGTGTTGCTATGTGTTACTTTAGAATAATAAAAGAACTTTATATTTTTTATTGAATGCCCACTCATAAAGCTGCTTAGCTGTTAAAATGCTGTTGATTGCTGATGCTTGGAGGCTTGCGTTCCTAGCTCCTATTTTAAGAGTTGCACCAAGGCCATCATGTGGGCCTTTTCCGTGAGCCGTCGCGCAAAAATGCCATTCTGCTTTGATACCAAAATCATTTTCATGCTTACATAAATTTTTGGATATTAAATCGATTTTTAAAATGTTGTTTTGCTCCATCAGAAAAGTAGATAATCTTTGTAACTTTGTGTTGTTTCTTTAGGTAATCAATTATCATCGAATTACACACATACACCGCTGCAGAGTCATGAGTATTTGATTCAGAAATCACGATTATATTTCCATGTTTTAATTCACCTTCATCTCGATAATAATAAACTACAGTATATACTGTGGCTTGATTATTATTATAGTGAAAAGCTTGAGCTGCTTTTTGAACAACGAAAGCAAAATTCTCTGAATAATCTGGTAGCACAAGAATTTCTCCTGGCTTTAAGCTTCCCTTCAATTGCTTAAAATATTCTGATTGTTGTTTGTTAATATAATCATGAGGTTTTAATGATTTTAACCGATGACCAAGAAGTTCGAGGAAATTTTCAGTAGTTGTGTTTGATGTAATCATAGTTGTTGTATCTGTCGAATGCCAAGAGCTAAAAGTTATATCCTTGAAACCTGATTCAGGCGGGGATCTGAGTTTATCGTAATTAGGGCAGTTTTTGCATTCGTTAAGAAAACATTCTCTATTTGAGTTACGACATACCATGAGATTAAGACAATCGGTATAGTTTCTTAATGGGAATTCCGATTTAGCCATCAGGTCAGATAAATTGATGGCATCGAGCAAAAGCTTGACATTCTCATGAATCACACATACGCAAACAATATGAGTACCATTACTTCCGGGTAAAACACAATTTTGAGGTCGTAATTGGCAAAACTTTGAAAGACCTATAGTAGTATCTGGATGCTCTCCACAGAATTTGAAATATAATTCTTTTAAGCTAAACAATGTCAGTCTCTTCTGTTTGAGGACTTTTTCTCCATCAATCTCAACAGATTTTTTATTTCTATATCCTGGGAGAATTCTGCTGTTAGAATCACATTCATAGAATTGTTTCACTCTATTAACCGTAGTTTGTGGCAGCGATTTACCTATTTTTGGGGGTGGTCTAGAAAAAGAGCGATTCGTGGCTTTTAATTCTTTAGCTATTCTAATGGAGTAAGTTGTAGTATTGAATAGAGAAGAAATCTTCTCTATTGACCATTTTGATGGCAGTATGGTTAGAATAGCTATCCGGTCGGGATCGTGCTCTGACAACGATGAAAATTTTTCTCTTAAACCTTCGATGATTTCATGGAGGTTTTCCTCAGCATTTGTAGAAGTCGAACTGTCAAGATCTAATTGCACATTCTTCTCTAGGCTATCTTCATTTGCACTGTTAGATACAGAAGTATTGTTCAAATTGTCATTCACGTTTTCATCATGAGTATCATCATTGTTGGAATTGTGGTTCCCGTCTTCATTATGGGTATCATTACTAGTATATGATATTTTCCTACATCCACATCAAATCATATTCTCAGCAGAACCAAGCCCGAAATGTCTGCAAAGCCTAGCTGGTAGTGATCGTAATGATTTGCCTATGTGAGCTACCAATTTGAACGGATTGCAACAGCGATCTGTGTGAAAAGACTTCTTTCTTTTTGAAGTCATGATCATGGAAAGCTAGCTCAAAGTCAATGCAAATACTGTGTTTATATGCGTATGAGAGCTATATGTACGAGGCGTATTTAGAGTATAACCGTCCATTTCTGGCCATGAACCTGCCCATTTGAGCGTTTGTCAGGTATTTTTTGAGGTTAAAAACAAATTTTTAGCTGATGGAACTAAACGGACTTCGGATTTGAAATCAGTGACCCCAAAAACGTATAAATATATGGTCACGATTCTTCATCTGGCCGTCATCATGCCCGCTGAGCATTTTTGAAGTACTTTTTGAGGTTAGCGACAAATTTTGGGCTTGTCGGGCTAAACGGACCTTAGACTTAAAATCAGCGATCTCGAAAACGTATAAATTTATGGTCACGATCCTTAATCTGGCCGTAATCATGCCTATTTGAGCGTTTTTGAAAAATATTTTGAGGCTAGGGGCAAATTTTGGACTGAACGAGCTGAACGGACCTTGGATTTGAAATACGCGACCCTTGAAACGAACAAATGCATCGTCACGAACTTTTATCTAGCCATAATCATGCCTGTTTGAGCGTTTTTGAGGTTAGAGCATCTCCTGGAGTGATAAGGTCAAACGGTCAGCGGATTCGGATTCAGCGTACCCGAAAACATATAAAATGACCTGTACTCACAATTTTCGTCTTTTATCTATATTTTTATGAACGATTAATCGGAAAATTTTCGGAAAACTGGTCAGAAAATCGGGTTTTTGGGAACGCCATTTTGAAAATTTTGAAAAGCGCCACGTAGCTATTGATTCTACATAAAAAACCCTAAATTTTGACCCTATACAAGTTTTTCTAAGTCTTTACCATTTTTGGGCAGAGCCGTGTGGGTTTTGGCATGGATTGACCCATATATATACAATACCATTTGCAATTTTATTAAGTATTTTAACATTTAAATATTTTTTTAATAATAAATAATTAATTCTATTTAATTAAAAAAAAACAGTAAATAATGTAATTGATATAATATGATAATAGGTAATAATTACACGTTATTATATGCTCAGTGATTACACCATTTATTATAAAAACAGAATTAATTTTAAACAAAAAATTAACGCGTTTAATTAAACCTTTTTAAACGATAAACTAAATTTAGAATTAATAATGTACACTTATAAAAAATTAATAACAAGTGTATAGTATAATATACACAATATAATATAATATACACAATAAATACAGTAAAGCGAGTTTTATAATTATATACGATCTTCTATGAATAACGCACCTCAGTCATTCTTATTCTGACTAAAATCGACAAAATTAAAGTTGTATTTAGGAATGATGTTATTATCAATGCCTGTAACAGTAAAAACCTGCATTCAATGCATCCATAGATTTTATTCAATACATTATAATTTTTATTAGGAAGTTGTATGTAGAAATTTGCAAAATTGTAAACTTTTCCAATCTGTAACAAAATAACTATATATTATTTAAATAATATAAACAAAAACAAAAGTCATGACTATAGTTATAAAACAATATTTACTGTAACTTTATCATAAAATAGTTTGCCCGCACCATCACATATAGCACATCTAAATTCACTTGACACATCAAGCAATGTTGAACATCGTATCCAGTATAGTTATGAATATTAGATTTATTAGTCACACGGGCCGTCACAATCCAGCTAAAAAATCAAGAAAATAGCTTTAAGTTAACATTGTTCAATTAATATTTCATTGTAATATTTTAGTATTATTAAGTGGTAACTCCACTGTAATAGCGAAAAAAAGCGTTTTTTGTTTGTATTTTTTTAATGGGAAGAAAGGTTATAAAGAAATGATATTTGTATATATTATTAGTCTATAATATTTAAAAAAAAAATTGAGTAAAAAAATACAAAACGGCTGATTTATAGCCGATCTCTTAAGGCCTCTTGCGTCAGAAGCGCTCCGCGGCACGCAGTGTACCAATCGCACATTTCAACCTGGAACAAAAAAATCACGTAGAGGATTCTGAAAATATTGATTTTTGCAAATTTGGCAGTGAATTGAAAATAAATTAAAATTTTTCATGAGAAAAGGCACGTTTTTGTTTATAAAAATTATTTAAATCAATTTATTAAAAATCCAAATGGATCGGATGAAAACTGTTTAAGTTATGCTGCGTGCCCGTTGAGAAAAACTCGTTTCTAGAGAAATCAACTTAAAGTTTCAAAATCAGTTTCGGACGTAAAAAAATTAGGAAATCATTTAAAGAAATTTTTTTACCGTTAGTCTGTAATGCCAGGACCATAAAGCTGTCCTTCAAAATGAAAATTCTCCTCCTCGTCTTCTTTTCTTATCGCTTTTATGTTCGATCTTTCGCTGCGTTGGACAGAGAGCCCTCAGCGTGTCTGATGCGCTTATCGTCGGCTTCACAACAAAAATTGTAAGCCTGCAGACCTATATCCATCTCCAGAGCTTTCATAATTCAAAGGACACATTTCAAGCCATCATCATAATTGCACACTGCAATATCAGTGGCAATATCCAGAACTTTCTTGCGACTCGAGTACGATTTCGGAGCCAAGTTCCAAACGGTGGCATTGAAACTTTCCTTGCTGTTCTGAGTATAACCTCATAAGCAACGGTGCAGCAACTCATCTCGACTCAACTCTGTATAAACAGGTTCAATGGCTTCGCAAACTGCTTCAGGAAGTGGCGGTTTATGATGAAACGTGTCCAAGGAACCTTCAGCGATTGTGCGATTTTCCAAGCACACCAGGAATCTGAACAATTATCCTGCTGAGGATTGTCGTCGGTCGATATTTTATGATACAGAGTTGCCCAGATTTCATTCCTCATTTTCCCTATGCAATTTGGATTCCTCCGTATTGCCGAACCATAATAAATTGTTAATTTATCAATCAGGCCAACATGGCGGCGGGAGGGAAAGATCCTCCGGATAAGACCAGTAAAAAGTTTCTGAAATGTCACTCACAGAATGAAGTAACAACAGTTATTTGTATTATATGTGATAATGCGTACCACCAAAGTTGTGCAAAACAAAAAAGTCTAATTTTTATTAGTGAAAGGCTAATAATATGCCATGAACATAAAAACATAACCTCAAAAGTTGATGAAGAGGTTTTGAGTGAATCAACAAAGGCAATGATTGCACAAATAAAATCGAGACAATCAGAAGAAATAAGGAAGGAAATAGTGAAGGAATTAGAATGTAAAGCTCAAGACCTACTGAACTCAACAGTGAGAGATAGTGCAGCTGATCTTGAAATCATTCAAAAAGAAAATGAACTATTAAAACAACTTAACATAGAACTTTTTGAAAAAAATGATCTACTGAAAGAAATTATAGGAAAACAAAAAAGTTACCAAAGAAGCAATAAATCTTTTGCTGAAATAACAAGTGCTGTGAAACCTCTACAAAAACGAGTTCCAAAACTTATAGTTAAAACCTTAAATAATGCAAGATAAACAGATGTCAAAAAAAGTATAGTAAAATGTTTAATAGATGAGAAAAGCATTCAAACAAAAGAAATATACAGCAAAAATAAAGATGAGATTGTTATTAAATGTATGAATAATGACTGTGTTGAAAATGCTGAAAGTTTATTAAAGAACTGCGTAGATGGAGATTGTGAAGTGAAAATAGAACAATTAAATAATCCAAAAATTAAAATAGTTGGAATTGATAACAATATGAACATGGATGAGAATGAAATTGAAGAAGATATAAACATAAGGAATTTCGCAAATTTTAATACTAAGGCTCAGGTGTTACACTTGTATACAAACAAGACGACAAAACTCAGTAGCGTTTTAGTGGAAGTGACAGCTGAAATTTATAAAAACATCAGAGATAACAAGAACAGAATCTTTATTGGATGTCAAAGCTGTAGAGTTTTTGACCTGATAAATATAAAACCATGTTTCAACTGTGGTAGGTTGGGACACAATGGTACAAAGTGCAATAATAAAATAACATGCCTAAAGTGTGCAAAGAATCACAAAACTATTGAATGAGATAATGAAGTATTAGTATGTATAAACTGCAGTTACAGCAATAATAAATTTAATACAGTTTTTAATACGTGTCATAATGCAGCAGATATAAATTTATGCGAAATAATAAAAAACAAGATTAAAAAATTAATTGAAAACACTGATTATCCTGTGACACCTACATTACCAACAGTGTATACAATACCGAAGCATTATCAACTGAAGATAACTAACCAACATAAAGAGAATGCAAACAATATGCAAAGTGAAAAATTTTCTCAACAACAGCAACAACAGCAGCAAGAACAACAGCGAGAACAGCAACAAAACCAACAACGGCAGCAACAACAGCGGCAAGAACAACAGCAAGAACAGCAACAAGAACAACAACAAAATGTTCAACAGCAGCAAAAACAACAAATAGTAACAAGAAATAGCACAAGAAAAAATACAAAGACTTAAGTTTTACATAATTAAATATGGATTTTAAATTTCTTGATAAAATACAAAAAGACTCTATTCAAAAGGAAAAAATATGTGACAATATTAATTGTCTAAATAAAATCATTAACAATAAAAATGATATTATAATGCATGTAAATATAAGAAGTATGTCAGCAAATTTTGATAAGTTAAAAATTCTATTACAAAGTCTAACTAGTAGACCATGTATTGTTATATGCACTGAAACTTTTGTACAAGTAAATTATAAAATACACGATTTAGAGGGATATAATAGTTATTATAATGAAAGTAACTTAAATCAGAATGATGGTGTCATGGTTTTTGTTGATAAGAATATTGTACACAAAACTAAAATTATTAAGTATGGAAAGATTAAAATAATAAATACTCATATCACATTAAATGATAACAGTAGTATGGAATTTTCCGCTGTATACAGATCTCATCACATACCTAAAGCAGAATTCATTCTAGATTTAAACAAGTTCTTGAATAATAAGAGAAATACTAAAAATTATTTAGTTATAGGTGATTTTAATATTTTTTTACTAGAATCTGATAATATTAGTGAAGAATTCCTCTGTAACTTCTTACAAAATGGATATTTTCCTGGTTTCGTGGGAATTACAAGGCCACCTATAGGAAACTGTAAAGGATCTTGTATTGATAATATCTTCATTAAAACTAATAGCCTAAGTACAGTTACATATAAATTAAAACATTCTTTAACAGACCATTACCCTATTTTTATTGCTATAAACAAGATGAAGACTAAAAGTAAAGCACCCACTAAAATAATAGACTATAAAAAATTAAGAAACGTTGCCAAGACAATAAATTCGAATGGAACTATGTCAATACATGATCCTAATATTGCTACTGATACACTGTTAAGCGAATTAAAAAAATGCATTGAATTAGCAAAAATAAAATTGAGGAAAGATAATAAGAAACAAAGGAAGAACTGGATTACAGATGGTATAATAAAATCGTGTGATACTAAAGAATTTTTGTATAATTTATGGCAGATGGATCGTGAGAATGATCAACTTAAAGTACAGTACAAAAGATATGCCAAAATATTAGATAAGGTAATTACAGATGCAAAAGTCAAATACGATAAAAGTCTGATCGAAAATAATACAAATAATCCCAAAAAACTGTGGGAAATTATAAACACAAAAATAGGGAAAAAAATTAAATCTAATGATACTATTAATTATATTAAAGTTGATAGTGAGAAAATAACAGATAAACGTTTAATAGCTAATAATATGAACAAGTATTTTTGTGAAATAGGTAAAAAATTGAGTGAGAAAATTGATAAATATTCGGATGCTGATTTAAAATTACCAGATATGAATGCAAGCTCCATCTTCTTAAAACCAACTAGTGCGCATGAGGTTGCAAGTATTATTAATAATTTGAAATTAAAAAATGGAGGAGTTGATAAAATAAATGCCAAAACTTTAAAAATACTTTGCAACAATATTGCTGAACCTTTAGCGCATTTAATTAATTCTTGTATTGAAAACGCTGTATGGCCTGATGCACTAAAAAAAGCGGAAATTGTTCCTATATACAAGTCTGGAGAGAATCATAATATATCAAATTATAGACCTATTTCATTAATATCAAATGTAGCTAAAATTCTTGAAAGAATTTTATATAACAGAATTTATGATTTTATTAAAAAAAGTAATATAATATCTGAACACCAATTTGGTTTTATGAAAAAAATAGGTACAAAGAATGCTCTCAATTACATAACAAATACACTATACAATAACTTGGATCAAAGTAAACCGATACTTATAACGTTTCTAGACTTAGCAAAAGCTTTTGATACTGTAGATCATAAAATATTATTAGATAAACTTTATTGTTTAGGAATAAGAGGAAAGGCGTTGGATCTACTTTCATGAAAGTGATAGCATGTTAATAAATACGGGTGTTCTACAAGGCACAATATTAGGACCTCTACTTTTTATACTATACATTAATGATATCCTGAAAGTGATCCCGCTAGAGACAATATTGTCATATGCTGATGACACTGCAATAATAGCAAATGGTAATACTTGGAGTGAAGCGCAAACAACTATGAATAAGTATTTAATAAAAATTGATAAGTGGTTAGCAGTAAACAAATTATCTTTAAATGTTGAGAAGACTGTTGTTATGACCTATGGTAACTACATTGATAGTGTTCCAACTCAAATAGATATTAAGATTAAGGATAGAAATATAACTAGAGTAGAAAAGTGCAAATATTTGGGAATAGTATTTGACTACAATCTGAAGTGGGATAAACACGTTCAATATATAATACAAAAAACGAAATATCTAGTCTATATTTTCTATAAAATTGCCAAATCAATGCCAACAGAAATATTAAGAATGATATATTATGCATTTTTTCATAGTATAATAAGTTATGGAATATTAGCTTGGGGTGGAGCTTATAGAAATAATAGAGATTTATTGCAAAAATTACAGAATAAAATTTTGAAAGTTATTAATAAGTACAATTTTGTTGAAGATAATCCTATGAACTTGGAACAACTGTTTACTTTTGAGGCGTTAAAATATCATTATACAGACCTAAAAAGCCAATATCTTGCATCAACTAGTATAACTAGGAGAAAAAACTTAACTATACCTAAAAATAGCAAAAGGGTTAGCGACAAAAATAGTTTTAAAAAAGCAATTATAACTTTTAACAATTTACAAAATGAGTTTAAAACTTTAAATATAACTAAAAATTCTCATAAAAAGTTGCTAAAAGATTGGATAAGATCTAATTAAGAAGCGCAGTGATACAAAATTACTGTTTTGTATATAATTTATCGCTTTATATAAAAATAAGAAAATTGTTAAGAAACGAAAATTTTATATGCTTAGTTTTTAAGTCACTTTTAGTATTAAGTTAGTATTAAGTATATATATATATATATATATATATATATATATATATATATTTTTATTTAATATTTTGTATAATTTTTTTTTTGTTTTTTATGTCTTAATACCAGACCTGCGTATAGGTAACTAAGTTTACCTCTGCAGGGTTTTGCAGTTTGTATATAAACTGTATCTCTTTCTGGTTTTCAATAAATAAATAAATAAATCAACTTATTTATTAATTTTCCTTTTCCTCCAAGGTCTTTCATCTTTGTTTTTAGATTTCGAAGACGCGTTCCCATTCTTTTCTGTACATAATCGATGCACTTTTTTTTGTACTTGAAAATTAGTGTACGGTTTAGAATCCAGTATGCCTTTGAAAGACTTGCTGTCACCATCACCAATATAATTCACATACTTTAGGTCGTGGAAACTGTCGGAACGAGAAATCATTTCGATAACAGCATCTACCTGCATTTTACCAGATGAACCTTCGTGATTTACTTGACATATCGGCGTATGATGCATACCATTTTTCGAATTCGGATGTTTCTGTTTTATTTTTCCAATGAAAGATACAACTCCAAAAAGCGACGAATACCCTCGTTTTCTCCAAGAACTGTCTCCTGAAACGGTAATCCCTTAAGATTGACCATTTTCTTCGCTCTTTCATCTCTCCTCTTATCCAGCTTGCTTCATACTGTTATCACGAACTGTTGAGGTTGCTATTGAAATGAGATTCACTATTTTATAGTAGAAAGATTGGAAAACAGGACGTGATAATTGCATAAACGCACAAAATTTCATCATTCCATTCAGTTCTACTCCTATCAGTCGCATTGCTAACGCTATCCGACGATTAATTTCATATGCATTTTTTATAAATTTTAACAATCAATCACAATTTTGAAGCCTAAACCCCGAGAACTTCTTTCATGAAAAGTTATATTAGAACCGTACGTTTTACACTTCACATGTTCTGAAATTGCAGAAAATACTGCCAAAAAGTTAATGTTTCGGTATCCAAACGTATAATTTACATCGAAATCGTCCTCTGATATCTTCAGCTTTTTTCCGATGCACTGACGCCACTGGAATTACCTTCAGCTCCGTATCGATTCATCGGACGATTCGCTGATTTACGGCTCCGATGCCGTGTTGGATATTTTTTTTGGTTTTCAACGTAATAATAAATAATTAAAACTTTCACAAAAATATAGTTTCGAAAGCGAAAATGAGAGCGTCGTTTTCTTACGATATACAGACGCTACACTAACGTACTTTGTTTTGAAACTAGCCTAACTGACTCATAATACTCGTAGCATAAGATCGACATCTATAGGAGTATTAGGGAAGTTTGCGAACAATAGGCAAGCCATAAGGCGGTACATACCTCTTGCAGGTAAGCAATCGGCCGTTTCGAAGCGGCCGAAAACGGTCTGTACATGTCCCGAAATTTCAAATAAAAAATTGTTTTTCCGTGATGATACCTTTTGTACCATATACCATCTAGAAGGTTCAAAGCATGTTTTAAGCCAATAAAAAAAATCGATTGTTTGAAATATCTACAGTGGTGTTACCCCTTAAAACTATACCTTTCGATTCAGAAACCAATGTCATTGAATCCAAAAGAGGAATTGACTTAAATTTTTTGTTTTTTGTCTTGATGACTATTTGCTCATCATCTGACGCAGTCCTTTTTGAGGGAGATGCCATAATGATTAACCTAAAAGCATCGTCGCTAATTAATTAAAACTCAATCTCTCTCTCTCTCTCTCTCTCTCTCTCTCTCTCTCTCTCTCTCTCTCTCTCTCTCTCTCTCTACCTCTCACTCTCTGGAAAAAATAGTACACGACCAAATAACTGACTTTTTAAGAGAAAACAACACTTTGGACCCGATGCAGACTGGTTTTCGACAGAATCATAGTACACAGACAGCACTACTATAACTGACGGAAGACATAAGATCAGGCATTAACAACGAAACTATTGACTATTTTGTTGATATTTGATTTTAGCAAAGCATTCGACACCATCTCACACACTAAACTGCTGCGTAAGCTGATGCGCATGGGATTCTCCAGGAGTGTTCTCCTGTGGCTTAAGTCATATATAATGGGGAGACGACAGAAAGTCGTCACAAACACAAAAGGGGATTCAGGTTAGCTAACCACCAATCTTGGCGTTCCACATGGCTCAGTCCTGGGACCCCAGCTTTTCAGCCTGTACATAAACGACTTACAAGACGCACTAGACTTAGATGGTGTAGAACATATACTTTACGCTGACGACCTGCAAACCTACACTCAAGTGACCCTGAAAGGTCTTTGTGATGGTATCGGTTGCATCTCGGCTGTAGCACGAGCAGTATCGAACTGGGCAACGTCAGCTGGCCTGCGCCTCAATGTCGGCAAGAAATAAGCGATTATTTTCGGATCTGATCATAACATCAAACAGGTTCAGAACCTTGACTTGCAAGGCATTGAGATACAGACCGGCGTACACGTTCCCTTTGTCGATACAGTCACCAACCTCGGCGTGGTGATGGACGGAAGGTTAACATGGAAGCCGCAACTGAATGCGGTCAGTAGGAAAGTAAATAGAGCTCTGTATAGCTTAAAATTATTCCGTTCAAGCACCACAGAGATACTGAGGAAGCAGCTGGCATGTGCACTGGTACTACCTCACTTAGACTATTGAGAGATACATATGTGGTGTTAGGCGCGATGAGCATATCACCTCCTACAGGGAGGGACTGGGCTGGTTGGACTTAAAGGCGAGAAGGGAGTATTTTATGGGCCTGTTGCTTTACAATGCGATTGTCATGTGGCAGCCACCATATCTTACTGCCCTTTTAAAAAAAACCAGGACTTCAGGTAGGGGTGGTACGAAGGAGCTCTCGGTTCCGGGGTCGCGTACCGATAAGAGTCTTTTCTCGTTTAGAATTCAAGGTGCGCACCTCTCGAACTCACTCCCAAGCAGTATGAGGTGCCTGCCATCTTTTTTCAAATTTAAAACGGCGTTGGCAGGCACCTTAAACAACTACACGGTGACGAGAATAGA
Source organism: Gastracanthus pulcherrimus (assembly GCA_949152435.1). NCBI lineage: Eukaryota > Metazoa > Arthropoda > Insecta > Hymenoptera > Pteromalidae > Gastracanthus > Gastracanthus pulcherrimus. Next base: position 63,549,853 of record OX424576.1, read on the forward strand.
CAGAAGTGAACCTTTCTGATAGTGATAAATAAATTGTTTTCGTTCATTTCTGTGTAGTCCTAATTTATTTTATGTATTTATTTAATTTATTTTAAGTGTTAAGTGTTAATAAGTATGAGAATATTTATTAGCGTGAATAATTGTAAGAATGTCAGATGAATGAGTGTGTTTTTATTTTACGATGTGATATATTTACCTGCAATTTGAAACTGTGTGTGTATGTATTCTCTTTATTTTTTATTTTATTTTGTTATCTTTATTGTATTTATTTTTATTATGTATTGACGATATGTATTCTGTGATGTACCTTTTGACTATGACTAGATCATTATATTTAGATTTTATAAATTGACGAACTGTTACAGCGAATGATGTTATTATTTTTTATTTAAGAAAACGCAAAAATGAATGTTAAGTGTATGATAACAAATGTATAAATTGACTGATATTTTTATTTTATTTTTAACTATATATGTACATGCAGTTGTAAAAATTTCGTCATTGATGAATAAAAAGTATATCTATCTATCTATCTATCTCTCTCTCTCTCTTCGATATTTCTCTCAATGTAAGATATGTAACGCTCGTTGTTCTCGCGGATTTTATTCAGGTGGATCGGTTTAATAATGATAAAATCTTTGTGTAGTGCTTCAAACGTTAAATATGAAGATTGATTCAACACGTGTTTCGAGTATGACATTCATTTTTAATTTATTCAAGTTCAATATTTAAGTTTATTTAGCTTTTATTTTAATAAGCATTTTGTTTTAGTTTTAGATGTGAAAATGAGTAGTGTTAACTCGAATAAAGAAGATTTAATAATAACACACTTTTACTTTGAAAATAAATCTTCAGAAGGTTTACAACAGTCAAGTCGAAAAACAACTTACAACAAAAAACAAAAGAGTAATGGTAATTTACTTAAATAATTATTGATTTAAATGTGCGTGAGTACACTTTAAATACGACTTGATTGTACATGCTTCGTGATTAAGGTAAATGTACCAGTATCTGGTCACGTCCGGGTACTTGGCCAAACGCTCACATACTAGTTTCTATAGATTATTAGTTACCTCCTAATCAAAATAATCTTGTGGCATCACATTTTATAACTATCAAGCGTAATATATTTAAATTTTTGGGCAAATATTTATATCATTTATATTTTTAAAAAAATATTTAATAATGGAACTGGTGCTCGCATGACAACATTCACGTCTCCTTAAGAGCAACTGTTAAGAAATCCTACTTCGAGTTTAAGAGTTATTAATTGTTTTATAATCATTTCATGCATTTAAAAGTTTTTTAAGGTTATTCATTAGTATTTTAAGTAAAAATAAAATTCTAATGTGTGCAAAAGAATAGCTTTTACGGTAATAAATACGTGGCCAGGTACTCGTACTTGAAAAACCGTATTTGCCCGATACCTGTCAGGCTATATGAATCACATTATTATAAATAAATATTCGCCTAAAACATATTTTGCTTCATGTAATAAGGTTCTCTATAGTGACTATTGTCAGTTTATCAACATACTGTAATGACATATTAGAGAAAATTTAACAATAATTGCTGTTGATGTGTGGCATCACGGCATCGTAATTTTTTAACCCGCGAGCGCACGCGTAGGTTACGATCGCGTAGGTTACGTGAGTAGCACATACTTTAAATTTATTATTTACATACTTCTACGTTCAAAATACATACCAACCGTATTGTTTTAATGCATAGAAATAAGATTTTATTGAAAAAAGTTTATAATTTAAATCAGTAATACGTGAAATTAGGGTGGCTATGTATTGGGACAGCTATGTCCAGGTATTGGGACGTGTGATTTTGGCGTGGCCGGGTATTAGTACATTTGACTAGAATACATTTGTATGAATTACGCGGATTACAAGACGTATATCGATAATTTAAAAATTTGATTTGATAGACAAATAAATTCTCTTTGTGATGGGTATATGACTTTTTATTGACAGTGTTAATTTTAGTGTTAGAATTTAATAAATAAGCTCGGCTGCTACAAAGCATCCAGGTACTGGTAAATTTACCTTACAGGCAGTTGTGTGTTATGTATGTGTTTAGTAATGTGTAGTAATGTTTTAATTATAATTATATTTTATTTTATAGATAATTGTGACAAAGATCAGGAACATGATGCTCAAAATAATAATTTAAACCATAAATAATATAAAATTTCAACTTTGAAAAAAACATCTGATTTTAATCATCATTATGAAAATCGAAATCGGAACAAAATTGTAAGTTAATTTTCTTAAGTTCAAATAATTAATAATGTACAATCAATTTTTCTTTTATTTACAATTTATTTACATAATTCAATTTATATAATTTAACAATATATTGTAATATGAGAAGTAATACTAATAAATATAGATGTAGTAATAATAAGGGTGTAAATTAATGTTTGTTTATTGCTTTATAAATTCATATTTATTCTTATAACTAATAAATTTTTCTAATATATCAACGTTTTGGGAAAAATACATTAGGAATATAATTAAATGAAAGGATAATTGGTTTAATAAATTATTTATATTTTTGATAATCGATATTATGATCAAGGCAAGAATATTCGAAATAATTTTGAATCTAAACACTATACAAATCGCGGTCATAATAAAAATCGTAAGTTAAAACTCTGTTATTTAAAACATATTTATAGACTACCATTTAGATATTTGTAATTTCTTGTATTATATATTACAGATCATTTAGTTTCTAATCAGTTTAATGGGCCACGAAAATCATATGGTTTGAATCCAGATCGAAGTCCTTATCAAAACCAAAATTGTAGGTTATAATTTTTATTTTATATTAAATTTTTTTTTTTTAAATCACAGTTCATATGGGTGATTGTGCCCAATCTGTACATTTTCATTTTTTGCTTTCATACATGTCAAATTTTTAAAACGCATTTCTGATTACTAACCTACTATTTTACTATATACTTTAATAATGTTTATGTAACTATAAAATTCTGAGGCCAGAGAACTTCAATTAAATGTTGAAATTTTAGTTTTTTAATTAAAATAAAAGTGAATAATATAATTTTAACTTTAATAATTTATTATATTATATATTACAGACCAGTCAATGTCTGATCAGTTTCATGGACCACGAAAATCATATGGTTTTAATCCAGACCATACTCGTTATCAAAACAAAAATGGTATGTTAAAATTTGTGTTTTATATTAAAAGTTATCATTTTAAAATCACAGTTTATAGGGGCGATTGTGCCCAAATGGTACATTTTAATTTTTTGCTTACATATATAGTAGTATAGTATATATATACTTACTATACTGCTATATACTTTAGTAACGTTTATGTAACTTTAAAAGTCTGTGGCCAAAGAACATGAATTAAATGTTAAAATTTTAGTTTTTTAATACTAATTATATACTATACTATTATTAATATTTTATATACTACTCTAATTCTTTATTTTTATTAATTCTAGATACTTACAGAGGTCTCAAAGGAGGTCGACATCATCTAAAGTATCGTCACCAAAATAAAATGCAACAAAACTTATAAAGTTTTTTTGTAGCATTATTTAATGCAAGTAATCAAATAAATAAATAAACAAAATAATAATTAAATAAATTAACAATCCTTCTGTTCAATCCTTTTCTAGAATTTTTAACAGTATTTATAGTAAATATCTTGTATATGTGCTAGCTTTATTAGTATAAGTAAAAACGTTCCTTTATATCTCTATAGATTGTAGACTTTTCATTGCTAAGGTAAAATTCTAAAATTGATTTTAAATAATGACTAGGTATGAGATATTTACAACATAAAATATATTTCTTTCGTTAAAAAATATCCAAATAATATTATTAATTTTATTGCATTAAGTGTTTAAACTTATCGATGAAATGTATTTGTTCGATGAAATTTTCAGTCGATATCGATGAAAAGTCCGTAAATCCACACACATATATATATATATATATATATATATATATATATATCCAAGCAATTTGTTTTATAAAATTTATACTAACAATTGTTTCTTTAGTTTAGATATAAAATCGAAACCAAAATTAAAAAATTTGTATCATTTAGAAAGAAGAGTAAAATTTTAAATGCAAATAATTTATTTTTTAAAATACGCAATCTAAAAGCAAGTATATATACCACTGAAAATTTGTATTAAAATAATCATTTAACAAATATAACATAAACCGAACGACGTTAGGAGCGAGGTAAATGTCGCTACTACCTATAAATAGGTAAATAGCAATTACTGCTATTAACGCAGTATTTACTTCTGTTACGGACAGCGAAGTTTTGAAGCGCGTAGGTTACTTCTGCGGGGAAAAAGTAAGAAACAAAAAAAGGAGGGGAAGAAAACTTCGAGGAAGCAGAATATCGACGATATTTAAATAAATGCCAATAAAATCTTGACGCAATAAAATCTCGGGGAAATATTTAAAAAGTATGAGACGCGCTTTCTAATCCATTACGCGCCGGCCTCAATAAAATTTTGGGGAAACGTCTCGACGGTGAGGCGGACCCACCATTCCCTCTTCCGAGTATAGCACGTATGTGTCGGGATGTTGAAAACTGTAACAATAAGTGATTACTCGCTGCCGAAACGATGCATGTGACCAACCGTCAATTAACACTCTCCTTTAAAAAAAGCGCGCCGGGGCATCGACAGTGACGACAAAAGGGTTGAGCGCGCGTGCGAGAAGTACAAACATACACTCGATTTCTTGAAATGTTTGTCCATTCGCTTCAAAAGGAAGAACGGTAAAGGTTCTGCCCTGCGGAGAATATAATTGTCTGAATATGAGAGAATGAACCTTCGAACGAACACTGCGGCGTGTGTAATGTCGATTCGTCGAAATGCGTATTATGTATAAGCGATATATTACAACTAGATAATTACAAATTGTATGGAATTAAAACTAATGTTATATGCAAGCGTGAACAAATATTGTACTTAAATTCTAATTAATGTTTATTTAAATTTACATACATTTTTTATGTAAATTTAAGTTAATGTTTTGTGTAAGTAGGAGCTTATTTTATGCGATCAAATTAATGTTTTATAATTATAAGCACTATGCTAAAGTAATAAAATAGATGTTGTTAACTAAATATAGGTTATGCGAATTTTATGTTAGGTCCTGTCGCGGCAAATTAATGTAGGGAAAATCGGATGTGGAGTGTCTAAGCTGACGAAAGAAGAGGCCGTGAGTTCCGGAGTTGAGATAAATTTATGACTGTTGATCGAATATTCGACTTAGAATATGTAATGGAATAAATACAATACACAAATAATATCGGCGGGATCCGGCACGCCAGATTTTTGCCCAGAAATGTCGGCTCTCCTCTTTGCGCAAGTTACTTTAGCGTTTACGGAAGCAGAAAGTGCAGATCCGTGGCCGTGAGCCATTCAGTTCGGGGAAATTATTCCTCAAGGATGTTCAGACCTCGTAGGGGAGTTCGGCTTCCAGGTTTTGCTGATCATTCACGTGCGCAGGGGGGCTGCAAGGCTGGCCCGAGGTCGATAGGCAGCCAGGTAAACAGGCGCAAAGTAGGGAAAGCAAAAGTCCATCCTTCTGGGCCCCGATTCTCGAGCGGCCGCTGCGCCGGCGGCGGAAAAGAAAAAAGGGCGGGGGGGGGGGGGGGCAAGTAAAGGGACTTTGACTGACCTAAAGAGCGAGCGAAGACTTCACTTCATCAGTTGGACTCGACGCACTCGGTTCATTAGATACCCGTAGACGCATTTGTATTTAAAATCATTATATTATAATCGTAGTAATTGGTCGTTTAAAGCTTAATTTGTAGCACTCCCGATTTTATTTATTTCAACATGTTTTTTTCAATCAGTTAATTTAATTACTGATTCGGAGTTATTTTATCTATTCGTGAACTTTATATATCTATAAAAAAACTGTACGAAATTCAGCATTGAATCATCGACTTGTGTTTACTGCAAATTCCTACTGAACCTTAAACCCGAACAATTGGTGCCCCGGGTGCGGAAATACGATCGAATTGAGTAGGAAGTGAAGTGAAGGAAACTGTGAAGTGTAAAGTGTAAGGAATATTGAAAACTGCCTTTTAAGACTATATGTTGAAGATAACATGAGGAAAAAGATCAGCTGCGACGGACCCCGCCGGGGAAGTACCAGCATGAGGAACAAGGGCTCATCAACCATAATACCCCGAGGCACCAGTCGCTCCTCGGAGAGGCGGACGAGAAAGAAGAAGGATGGAAAGCGCCGGTAACAGCCTCGAGTAGGTGTTCGACGTCGTCGAACACCCTGCGTACCCACCGGCAGCGCCCGCAGTGCCGTCGTCGTCGCTGCCAGCTCTGCTGACTTTGCCAAGAGGAGCAGGCGCCCGAGGTCGACGCAGAGGTGTTACGAGGCGCGAGGAGAGAGCAGCGAGCGACGTCGACATCAACGAAAACCGAGGTCTGTCGGTGGGCGGCGTAAAAGATTTAAAAAGATTTAAACATAGCTCAATTCGCGGTTAAGCTGAAGAACACAGTATTAGGTCTTAAAGTTATAAGTCGTACGAGATATCTACATAGTCCGGATTTGCTGAAAAGTGTCGCGAGCAAACTGCCACTTTAAATGAAATACGCATACAATACGACACGCGGCTACCATTACATCGGACGCGACGAACTTTTAAAAACTCGCTGACGTTTTGAGCAAAGCAGCAGTGTTTGCTTTAAACACGGGAAGTTTCGACTTAGAGACAGCCCCCTCCGCGAGCGTGACGTTTGCGAATGTACCGGGAAGACAAGCAAGGAGAACGGCTGTGGTCTGTGCGTCTTTTGACCAAGCCCGGGAGAGCAATTGTCGGTATTTTGGTAGGGAATCGAGCAAAACAAGGGAGTTTCTTGCTAAAAGATTACGCCTGTGTTTTCAGTGCTTGAACAACGGGGACACTCGCGCAACGCGTATCAAGCTAAAAATGTATGTGACGTTTGCTGGAAAACTCATCATATAAGTCTGCATTTTTATAAGCACGTCGGGCCAGAAACGAGTTTGGGATATAGAATGCGCAAAAGAAATGAAAGTCCGCGCCCGGACGAGCGAAGCAATTTTAAAAACGAAAATAAATGACTACCGTACACACAGGATATACTCAAAATTGTGTCGATTCAGGTGATAGGGGCAGCCGTGGCTCTACAATTAGTGTTATTGATAAAAAGTTTGCTCAACGATTCGGACTGCGAGGAGATCAAATCGAAATGCCGGTAAGGGGTTTATGGAGCGGAGAAATGCACGCTACACGCGAGAGGATTAGTTTTGTTGCAAGGGGCGCATTTGGCGAGCAAAAGGTCGAACATGTGTTAGCTGTTCCAAATGTAGATTTACCTGGGCAGTCGATATCCAATGAAGTCGTGAACCGAATAAAAGGACACGAAAACGTAGATGTAAAATCTTGTCATAATGCGCGTCCACTCGTTTTACTTGGCCAAGGTAACTAACGTTTGATTGCATCGGAAGAACCTCGAAAAGTACACGACAACGGTCTCGCGATTTCTCGTTCGACGTTAGGTTGAAACGTGCGCGGAAATATTAAAGACAGGCAACAATAGACACACAATTTAAATGTACACGAATTTTGTTTAACGCTCGACAGCTCGAGATCTATTGATACGAGAGAATCCGCGATGAACGTGAACTTATTCATTATTATTTCAATTTAGAATATCTCGAAATTTTTTCGAGAAACGAGTCGAAAGATAGGAAGACTATGAGAAACAGGCCTATTATGGATATGTGAGTCAGTGCCCGGGATCGACAGCAAATAAACAGCACGTAAAAAACTACATTCACTAGAAAAAAAATTTGATCGAGAACCCGAGTTCGCGTCGCGTTATTCTAAGGAATAGAATGATTAATTTCAAACAATTATGCTGTAAAAGTAGAATCGAACTTACAGCGGTCGCGACTTTGGTATTTGCCGCACTTTAGTGTAACCAACGTAAAAAAACCAGGTAAAGTCCGACTAGTTTTTGATGCCACCCTGAAGACGAGAAGGGTAAGTTTAAACGATTTACTCGATACTAGGCCGGACCTACTAGAATCGTTCCTCGGCGTTTTACTACGTTTTTGGGAACATCCTTTTGTCGTGAAAGTAGACATAAAGGACATGTATTTGCGTGTGCAATTAATAGAACAGGATCGTGGGACGCAGCGCTTTTTATGGCGAGGAACAGACAGAAATCGCAGACCGGACAAATACGAAATGACGAGCCTAGTTTTACGGTCTAAATCCTCTCCGTGTAGCGCGATGTACAACAAAAATCAGAATGCGGAGAGATTCGCGAGAGTGAAGCCGCAAGCGGCAAAAAGTATAGTAAAAACTAGCTACATGGTCGACTACTTAGCGAGTGGGATAACCATCGATAAGATGCGCGTGATGGTACGAGACGTGAGCTTAATAAACTGAGAAGTTAACTTTGTAATACATGGTTGGGCATTGAACAGTTCGCGAGTCGTCGATCGCGTGCGCGACGAAAATAAATTAGGTCAAGAAGTAAAAGCAAGTTTTGTAACGAAGAAGATAGAGCTTTAGGCGTTCTTTGGGATAGAGAAGTTGATAGCTTAGGGTTCAATGTAGGTTTAGACGAAGCGCGAGTTTTTTAGCATCCCGATGTCTGTATACGATCCACTCGGCATTTTAGCTCCGTTTACATGTAAAGCAAAGTTAGTCATGCAGCATATATGGCGCAGTGGTGTAGATTGGGATAAGCCCATTTAGGACGAAGAATTTTCCGCGTGGTTATCGTGGTTAAAAGATCTCTAACAATAAGAGATACAAAAATGCAAAATTCCGCACTGTTACGTCCCAATCGGGGTCGATTATGTAAAAACGAAATTGCATGTCTTCTGCGACGTGAGTTTAAAGGCATTCTCAACGGTTGCATACTTACGAAGAGAAAAAGTTACGATGGCTGGCGAAACAATGCGTTATTTGCCGATTACACCGAGCGAGACCGCAGAACTCGCCGATGGCCGATTTATCTGAATGTCGCGTTCCTTTTTCGTGCTTAACATCGAGGGCAATTCATTTACAATTAGCGTGCACATTAGACGCGATCAAATCAAATACATACAGCGATAATGGGACTACTTCGTAAAACTGAGCAAAGAATTGCGAGACGTGGTCGTGGGGATCGACAAACACCAACAAGAACAATTCACGTCAACAAAGCGATTAAAGTGGAAATGCAATCCGCTGGATGCTCCTCATGTGGGGAAGCTTGGGAGCGGTTAATTCGTTGAGTAAAGATAGCTTTAGACCATGCTTTGAAATAACAAGCATCTACCGAGGAAGTACTTTTGACGCTTTTGATCGAGAAGCTTTGACACCAAATCATTTTTTAATAGGTTCAACTTCCGGACACCTGAGATTACAAAAATACAAAGGCGGGGCAATGTGTCCGCGTAAGCGTTTCGAGATAGTACAGAATCACGCAAAATGGTTTTGCAAAAGGTGGGTGCGGAAATATTTTCAATTGTTCGATCTTATAATTCAATGCTCAATTTCGTACAGGTTATTTATAGATATATAAAGTTCACGAATAGATAAGATAGCTTCGAATAAGTAACTAAATTAACTTATTGAAGAAAGCGCGCTGAAATAAGTAAAATCTCGAGTGTTACCAACTTTCAACAACCAACTGCTGCGATTATAATATAATGATTTTAAATACACATGCGTCTACGCGTATCTAATAAACTGATTGCGTCGAGTTCTACTGACGAAGTGAAGTCTCCGCTCGCTCTTTAGGTCAGTCAAAGTCCCTTTGCCACCTTCCTCTGTCATTTCTGCCATCAACGTAGCGCCCGCTCGAGGACTAAGGCCCAGAACGGTGGACTTTGGCTTTTCCCATTTTGCGCCTGTTTACCTGGCTACCTACCGGCCTCGGGTCAGCCTTACAGCCCCCCTGCACACGTGAATGATCAGCAAAATCTGGAAGCCGAACTCCCCTACGAGGTCTGAACAGCCTTGAGGAATAATTTCCCCGAACTGAATGGCTCACGGCCACGGATCCGCACTTTCTGATTCCGTGAATGCTAAAGTAACTTGCGCAAAGAGGAGAGTCGACATTTCTGGGCAAAAATCTGGCGTGCCGGATCCCGCCGATATTATTTGTGTATTGTATTTATTCCATTACATATTCTAAGTCGAATATTCGATCAACAGTCATAAATTTATCTCAACTCCGGAACTCACGGCCTCTTCTTTCGTCAGCTTAGACACTCCACATCCGATTTTCCCTACATTAATTTGCCGCGACAGGACCTAACATAAAATTCGCATAACCTATATTTAGTTAACAACATCTATTTTATTACTTTAGCATAGTGCTTATAATTATAAAACATTAATTTGATCGCATAAAATAAGCTCCTACTTACACAAAACATTAACTTAAATTTACATAAAAAATGTATGTAAATTTAAATAAACATTAATTAGAATTTAAGTACAATATTTGTTCACGCTTGCATATAACATTAGTTTTAATTCCATACAATTTGTAATTATCTAGTTGTAATATATCGCTTATACATAATACGCATTTCGAATTCTGTGGTGAAAAATCAGTATGATTTTCTAAAAATTACATACTAAATTGATCATAATACTTTTAACATAAAAAAAAGCTAAAACTAAGACTCAAAAATCGAATAATCGAATAATAGTTAAAACGACACTATACTATTCAATATATTTTCTATACTTATTTAGCAGGTTATCCTAGACAGGATAGTACACATTAAGGGGTTACACCACTCCAGAATTTTCAAAAAATCGATTTTTTTTTCGGCTTTAACAATACTTTAGAGTCATAAAAATAATATGCAATTGGTCCTATAGTGTCAAATAATTTTTAAAAGGTTCAAATATCGATTTTGCGGCAGCGTCTCGGACCGCTGGCTGAACGTGCTAAATGAGAGCGCGCGGCGCGTTCTGATGCATCGCTTTTGTATTGATTTCATCTATCGGAACAATTGGAGACCTTGTTACTTACAGAGCCAAAGGTCCTTGAGGTTCCTCAGGCATCCTGCAGGGTGCGCTAATACTAAAATTAGCTTGTATCGATGTGTATATGTGTTAGGTAGTACAGCTGCAAAGCGACGCCGTACACACGCTTCGATTTGTATTTCTGCTGATTTTTCGTTTTTATATATTTATACTCGTATATTACAAATTTCGTTGATTTTAATTGAACAGTGTGAAAATTATAAACAATATGAGTAGTGAAAAACCAGTGTATGATGGCAAGAAATCGACGAAGGGGAAAAAAAGCAATTTGAAGAGACCGAAAATTTCAAAGCGGCGGCTAAGCAACCGTTATGAAATGGAGAAGCCAAGCGTCGAGGCGGTTGGCACATCGGTTCGAAAATTATCTACCATCGATCCTGATGACTTTGAAGTAGATAAAGACTTTGCTTATCGAATTCTAAATTTTTTAACCGTATTCACCGCTATATCGCAAGCTGTTGTGTGCAAAAAGTGCAAGTCAGACGTGACATTCACCAAGTGTGGAAAGCGTGGCTCGGGTTTCAAAATTGTTATTTCATGTCAAAACTGCGAGAATATTTCTATCCCTTCTTCACCATTCATTGAAAAAGCATACGACATTAATCATAGAATGATTCTTGCTATGCGACTACTGAGAATAGGATTGAATGGAATAATACATTTTTGCGCATTCATGGAGCTCCCTCGGCCAATTTTTCAATCATTTTACGATAAAGTTGTGCAGAAGATTGCTGTCGATGTAAAGGAGGTTTGTGAGCAGAATATGAAAAATGCAGCTAAGGAAGAGAAGAAAAAAAGTCATAAATAAGGAAACACAAGTGGTATTACTGTATCTGGCGATGGTTCGTGGCGCAAACGCGGCTTCACGTCTCTTTTCGGATTTGTATCACTTATTGGATGGTGTACTGGCAAAGTGGCGACGTTTTAGTAAAATCTAAATATTGTAAGGCATGCGAATTTTGGGAAAAGAAAAGTGACACGGATGAGTACAAGGAATGGCTCGAAACCCATGGAAACGAATGCCAATCGAACCATGACGGCTCGGCGGGAAAAATGGAAGTGGATGCCGTTATTGAGATGTTCCAGCGCTCAGAATCTTTACAACAACTTAAACATGACAATTACGTCGGGGACGGTGATTCAAAAACTTTTAAAGGTATCGTAGACTCGCAGCCTTATGAAAATTTGTCAGTAACGAAGAAAGAGTGCATCGACGACGTGCAGAAACGGACGGGTACTCACCTTCGAAATTTAAAAAAGAAAACTAAAGGTCTCGGAGGAAAGGGCAAACGCACTGGTAAATTAATCGACCAATTGTCAATTTATTATGATCTAGCAATACGCCGAAATTACGATTCTATAAAAAATATGCGCAATGAAATCTACTCAACGCTAGACTATAAATTATCGACGGACGACAAATCGAAGCACGAGAGATGCCCGCACGGCGAAGATTCATGATGCTCGTGGCAGAAGGCCCAGGCCACTGGAGGTTTGAATTATAAACCCAAGCCAGCAATGTCGCAAGAGGTATTTGAAATTTTTACTGTACCTTCACAAATAGATTCTCTAAAGAAGTACGTAGCCATTTTTCGATTGAATGTAATTTCTTTGGTTTTTTGTTCCAGGTCTCATACTTTCCGAGAAAAGTGTTCTCCTGTTTGGAGGTTTGAGAAAAAGGCTTCTCACAAGATTCGCTGTATAGCCGCCATTTTGTAATTAAATGTAAAAAAAAATATATTTTTGTACCTCAATAGATCTATAGTAAACTCTCAAACTATTCTTGTAAAAATCGTACAAATTAACCATTTTTTCGGGCCGCTAGAGTGGTGTTACCCCTTAATAGATAAATAGCAATAACTGCTATTAATGCAGCATTTAATACTAAAATAGAAGTGATTATTGTGAGTGTGCAACTAAGTTCCGCCATTACCATACGAAATATTAATTTTTAGTAGACCATTTCAATCCGTGTAGTCACGTTTTTCTTATCTAAAATTTATTTAGGAGAAATAAAAGAGCATATCCAAAATTTACTGTCATAAAAGATAGATAATTGTACGGTCTTTTTAATGAATTTACATTAGAGTTATCATAATATTTCTAATATACCAAAAAATCTAAAATCTTATATGCAAAAATCGATAGATCGTAAATTGTTATAAAATAAAAACAAATCGATGAATCTTGAAATTTCTTTTGAGTATTAAATCTGCATTTTAAAACAAAAAAATTGAGACCTGATTTTTAAAAAATGACCGTGCCGTTCTCGAGATGTAAGCGATCAAAAAAAAGTTCCAAAAACACATAAATTCAATGTCTCATAAAATAAATTATCTCATGATTTGAAGAAATATACAGGTCATGATACAGTAAAAAGCTACCTCTTTCTAAAGTTTAATATAAAATACTGCCGATTTACTTGAGTTATCGTCGAAGAACGAACCTCGATTCTTTTTTACAAAATTATTTTTCTCTAGGCAAAAGAAAAAGGTCAAGACTCAAAATTTTGCTGAACATTCTTCTTCATAAACCTAATCATCGCCAATCTTTTCAAAAATTTTTCAAATTATGTTTCCGAGATACAACCCTTTAGCCAAAAAATTACGTTTTCGTGTATAACAAAAGAACGTGATAACCTTATCCAAAATTTCAGGTCAAACAAGTTAGGTAATTTTATGATCTTCCAAATGCATTTTCGTTGGATCGATGATTATATTTCTAAGGTATTAAAATATCCGAAAACTACAACTAAAAAATAAAAAAACCGCTAAAAAACAAAAACGAATCGAAAAAGAAAGAAAAATTTTATTTTGCCGCCTTCCTTTCAGAAAACCCCAAAAAATGAACCCTGAAACATTAAGTTTCACCGTGTATATACAGAGTAATGCTGACATACGTCCACACAAATACAGATGCACGCATGCTCGCACGCACACATATACACACCCATACAGACATTTTCTAAAAATAGTGTATATTGATTTCTTAAGTCTCTAAACATGTTTCTAACATGTTTTTAGCAAAACTTTTTTTTATACTATCACAAAGCTTGCTGTTTGTGGAAGCAAAATAAAACCATACGAGTTAAACATAGAACCTCCTTCTTTTTGAAGTCAGTTAAAAGCGCGTTTTTTTTTTGTTTTAATATGACGATATTTGTAAGCTACATTGATGTCAATTCACCATCTAGAACCTGCAGCGCCTCTGGTGGCCATTCAATTTTCCGCGTTGAAATGTAAATCAAAACCCAAATTTAAGGTCGAAAATCAGTCGGATTCCATCCGCCTACTGAGAAGGAAGACACTTCTTGTGGTAGGTAACATCTTTTAAAGGTCATCTCTAAAAATCATATAAAAATCATATCAAAGTAATACGAAATGCAGAGAAAATCACCGATTTAAAATAAAATTAAAATCTTCAATTTTTCATGTATTTTTTATTACTTTCTTGGACAATTAATAACTTTGAAAGAGATTAATATTTTTATATGAAATAAAGCGGAAACTAAAGCAATTTTGTTCTACTTTTACCAACGTTAGGGTTAGTTTTTCAATAAAAAGTGTGTATTTGGGACACAATTGGCTATATCTCGATAATATGGGCTCGTTAGCCAAAATGGTGGGTGCTGGTGTAATTTCGATGCACCAGAAAATATATTTCATAGACTCATCAAAATTCGCGACCCGCACTTCGTACACTCTCCTTGTTAGTTTTACTTTAATAAACTGTTCGAATCTATGTTTAAAGCTAATCTAAGGAGAACTAAATCAAAAATAAAACCGCTGCTAACTACCTTAGCAGAATGCTTTCTCAGAGAGAGGTCTTGATTAATCGACTTAAGAATCTTATAATGGCAATTCGCATTAAGGGGGTCCGAAAGGCGATTAAGAATTCAAATTTCCCGCCCTGATTTTTACTACCGAGTAGTGAATAATTATTTATAAATATGAAAATACTTATATTTAGCTAAAACCTAAACTCGCTGGCCCTTCATTGAGTAGTAATACACCTCTCTACGAAGTTTAAGGACGTCAAAATCAACTGCACTCTAAAAAATTATTGGAATAAAATGTTGACGAAATTTCATTCGAAATATTTTTTAGGGTGCCGTTGTTTATACGTCTGAAACTTCGTAGAGAAACTTCGTAGAGGTGCATTACTACTCAATGAAGTGCTAGCGAGTTTGTATTTTAGCTAAATATACGTAATTTGGTAAAAAGTGAATAATATATGGTTCGGTCGGTAATTCAGGGAATTGACTTTCGGGCCCCCTTAAATAAATTAATACTAATATTAATTTATGATTTCAGGGTTCAGAATAACCTTAAAAGAATTAGTTAAAATAAAACTTTACGTATACCTGTAATTTTATATATTTTAGTAAGCAGCGCAAAAGAATCTAATTTCGATTTGCTAAAATAGCTATTTTAAAAAGAAATTGATTATATTTTCTTCAAATTAACGTTTATTTCTTAAAAATAGCTTAAAGGGACAGATACACCTTGAAGTTTTTAATTAATTCATAATACATTTTAATGTAAAAATAAGTCACTCATAATATATTACCTGATTTCTTTTGGTAAAATTGAACATTTTGTTAAAATATAACTAAAAATTTTTTTTGTAGGTCCTGTTAACGCCCGGCGATTGGTTATACTTCTTGAGCTATCGCAAGTTTTTGAGAGCCAATATGATCGAATTGACGCTTTCAAGGTTTTATTATGTTTAAAGTACATGTAGTTATGATATGAGTGTGGGCATTTGTATATACAAATTATTGACCAAAGCTATAGGGTACTTAAGAGTGATTTCATAATAGTATTTTAAAAAATTGACGAATTTTCTCTTAAATAGACTAGAGCTTTGGTCAATAATTTTTATATACAAATTCCCAGTCATATCATAACTACATGTATTTTTAACATAATAAAACCTTGAAAGCGTCAATTCGATTACATTGTCTCTCTAAACCTTGCGGTAGCCCAAGAAATATAGAGGTTTCCATTATAGCCAATCAAAGATAGCTAACGAGCTTCAAAAAAATTTAAAAAAAATTTGTTAGTTATATTTAGATAAACTGTTAAAATTTATCGAAAAAAATCAGGTAATATCTGATTAGTGACTAATTTTTACCTTAAAAGGTATTATAAATTAATTTTAAATTTTAAGGTGTATCGGTCCCCTTAAGGGGTATCTCCATTGATTTTTTACCAAAAAATCGAAATTTTGTCTATTTAATATTTTTTATGATTATAGTTTTATAAACATTTTGAGACCTACTGGATTTCAAAACTCTTTGTTATACCAAAGTTATAACCAGTTGAGTGAAACAATTTACGTTGAATAGCATGTCAAATTAAAACTTTAAACACATTTTTCTCGAAAATTACTTGTCTAACTTCAAAAAGTTCCTTGTGCTACCCATGACCATGGATATTTTTTAAACTTCCAAGAACTATGGTTTAAAGTATTGTGAAAAGAAGTTAATATTTTGTTTTGAGATATTTTGATGTTTAATGTTTTTTTCATCAATTGTAAGTATTAAAACATGTAGTTTTTTATATTTTTTTAAGTTCAAAAAATGTTTCATTTATTTCGGATCATTGAGTTTAAACAATTTGAAAAAAATTAACTTTTGTTTATTTTAAGTTGAAAAATATTCTAGAATTGTTTAAAATAGAACTCGTTAAATTCATAAGATATTTATCTAAATTTTTTTACAATCTTCTTCAATTATGACAAAGAAAGTTACCGAAACTTAAATTGTATTTGACAAACGAGAGACTTTTTAAAAATCGGTGGAGTGCCTCCTTAAGGGGGCAGACATGGGTCAAACAAAAAAAATTACTTTAATGAGTCCAGAAAACTTTTTATGTTTAAAAGAACTCATTGAGATATTTTTTATACTATCAATACTTAATAATATCTTGAATTTTACCATTGTAGAACCTCAAAATCTTGATCCTACACGTCCCAATACTTTTTTGTTAAATTTTTTTGTATTATTCTTGTTCAAAGATATAATCAGTTTTTTTTTAATATTAAAATTTCTTTTTCAAAAAATCAATTGGATCTCCAAGAAGAAACAATAATTTTTTTAACGAAATAGTGTTCTGCTCATTTTGTAATACACGTTAAAAAGAGTCGAATACCCGTCGATTAAACATTTTTCATTGATCATGTCACCTAGAATCGTGTGAGGAACAAAGTTTCTTCAATAAATATGGGATTAAAAATAGTGATTTCTTGGGACATGTAGGATCAAGATTTTGAGGTTTTACAACGGTAAAGTTTAATATATTATTAAGTATTGATGGCATACAAAATATCACAATGATTGCTTTTAAACATAAACAGTTTTCTGGACTCATAAAAAAATTCCTTTTTTGCATTTAACCCAGGCCTGCCCCTTTCAAAGTTTTAAAATACATATATCATCCATTTAGCTTGAAATTTCTTTCAGATCTAAATTCGAACGTACGTAATATGCCTGCAAAAATTCAACTCGTAACATGCTTTCCTTCAAGAGTTATGGTGGACACAAATTTTGGTTCCACACAGACATACACATACACATACATACATAGATACATTTTTTAAAAGCATATTTTTCAGACTCAGGAACCTCAAAAACATCAAGATTTATCAAAATCTCTTATCAGAAAATTTCCATCATTACGAAGCTACCTCTTCGAGAAAGCAAAAATGAGACACTTCGTTGCTTGGCCAACAAAAAAAATGTTAACAAAATTTAAAAAATTGTCTTCAACTTTCTTCAAACAATTTAGTTTTTATTTGACTTCTGAAAATGCAAAAAAATCTCGTTTTTTAATAATGACTGATGGATAAAATGAGATGAGGAGAACAAAATTTAAATGTAATCAATAGTTTATATTTTACATTATACTAAAGTATATTTTCTGAAAGTTTCGAAAAGAGTCATGAAACCCTCATGAGCAAGTCACTTTTTAAAGTTGAATAAATTAGATGAGAGAAAAACACTATTAAAGTTTTAATTTTGTATATTATCATTGTTTTACTTAAATGCGTACGACTTTGTTAATATATCAAGTTTTAACATCTGAGGGGCTACAAAATATTCTTACAATTACAAAGAGTAAGAAAAATCAATAATTTTTATTTTATATTTTGGCCGAAAATCACTAGAGTTCTACCTTAAAGAACATAGTTCGAATAAAACTGACGAGTATTTTGTAAATATTTACGTATATTCTACATATTTTTTAATAAACAGTGCTAAAAGATTGATTGCTGATACGGGCCGTACTTAGCACTTTACCAACTAAAACTTGAAGAAAAATGTTCTTTCTTATTCTTACGTAAACCCTGAATTCTAAGTCCAAGCTGAGCAATGAGCAGTAAATAAATTAAAAAAATAGAATGTTTAATCTCAAACCCTAAACGTAATAAACCCAGGCCGAGAAATTTGCAATTAAACAATTTTGCAATAAAAACATAATAATAATAAAATCGTAAACCATAAATTCTAAACCCATAATAACACAAGCTGAATAATTTGCAGTAAACAAATTTAAATAATAGAATTGTTAACCGTAAACCCTAAGCCTAATTAGCCCAAGCCGAGTAATCAACAATTTTTATAATAAAATCGTAAACCCTAAACCCTACTACGCCGAGCTGCGCATTTTGCAATAAAAACGTTATAATAATAAAATCGTAAGCCCTAAACTCTAAACTCCAATAACCCAAGCTGAGCAATTGGTTGTGAAAAAATTTAAATAATTGAATTGTTAACCATAAACTCTAAATTCAGTGAATTTCACTTCACAAAAAAGCGTCAAACATACCTGTATATTACATATTATTATCTATTATTATCTATGTATTTATATATTTAAATTTATTTAAATTTGTATTATTATAAATTGGTTAGCTTGGGTTATTTGGGTCTAGGGTTTAAGATCTGCTTTCAAAATTTTATTACTTAAATTTGTTTATTGCAAATTGCTTAGATTGGGTTGTTTGGGCTTAGCGTTTAGAGCTTACAATTTTATTATTATAATGTTTTTATTGCAATATGTTCAGCTCGGGGTAGTTGGGTTTAGGGTGTAGGTTTTCGAATTTATGGTTTAATTATTAAAAATTTCTTGGGGAAGTTGGGTTTATGTTTTAATTATTAAAATTCTTTAATCGCAAAATACTCAGCTCGACATATAGTTGGGTTTAGGGTTTATTTTATTATGAAAAGTTGTGATTACTCGGCTTGGGTTAATTGCGTTTAGAGGGTTTAGGGTTCAAGGTTAATAATTCTATTTTACAAATTTATTTACTGCCAAATGCTCAGCTTCGGTTAAGGGTTTATTACTTACGATATTATTATTAGAATGTTTCTATTGCAAAATACTCAGCTCGGGGTAGTTGGGTTAAGGGTTTTGGGTTGAAGGTTAACATTTCTATTATTCAAATTTGTTTTTTGCAAATTGCTCAGCTTGGGTTATTTGCGATTAGAGTTTAGGGCTTATGATATTATTATTATAATGTTTTTATTGCAAAATGCTATGCTGGAGGTAGTTAGGTTTAGGTTTTATGATTTTATTATTCAAATTATTTATTTGCAAAATTCTCTGTTCAAGGTAGTTGGGTTTAGGGTTTACGTTTTCATAATGAAAATTGTTTAATGGCAATTACTCGGCTTGGGTTAGTTGCGTTTAGGGTTTAGGATTTAAGGTTAATATTTCAATTATTTAAATTTGTGTACTGTAAATGGCCCAGCTTGGGTGACTTGGATTTTGTGTTTAGGTAAGTTTGGTTTAGAGTTTAGGGTTCACGACTTTATTATAAAAATTATTTTATTGCAAATTATTAAAAATTTTTAATTGCAAAATGCTCAGTATTGAGTAGCTGGGCTTAGGGTTTAAGGTTAATAATTCTATTATATAAATTTGTTTACTGCCAATTGCCCAGCTTGGGTTATTTGGGTGTTGAGTTAAGAAGCATTTACGATTTTATTCTTAATAGTACTGTAACGGTCCATATTTGTATGGTATGAATATGGGTATATTTTAATTATTTATTTATTATAATACTTTTATATACTAATCTTTTATTGAAACATGCAGAGAATGAATGATAAGAATAAATAAAGTGAAGATAAGTAAATCAATTGAAAATTGCGTTGGTGCGTTAGGCTGATATTCACGAAGAGAAATCGCGGAGAATAAGGATGTATGCCTACATCAATGTGAGATATGATGATGGAAAGGGTAAGAAAAGTGGGAGCTTGGTTGCTAGACGGCGTTAGCGGTGCGAGGCCGAGCCGCCGAAGAAAGTCGCGAGGCCGAGCTACCGAAAGGATTGAGCTGGCTGCCGATCGGAGGATCGTCAGTCAGCGCCCTGCCACCTAGCAAGCAGGACCTTCACTCCTCCTGTTCTTATAAAACGATTTGGGCAGATAACTTATATATTCGTCAGTTTACTTGTATATTCGTCAGTTTACTTATATATTCGTCAGTTTACTTATATGTTCGTCAGTTTACTTATACATTCGTCAGTTTACTTATACATTCGTCAGTTTACTTATACATTCGTCAGTTTACTTATATATTCGTCAGTTTACTTATATATTCGTCAGTTTACTTATATATTCATCAGTTTACTTATATATTCGTCAGTTTACTTATATATTCGTCAGTTTACTTATATATTCGTCAGTTTACTTATATATTCGTCAGTTTACTTATATATTCGTCAGTTTACTTATATATTCGTCAGTTTACTTATATATTCGTCAGTTTACTTATATATTCGTCAGTTTACTTATATATTCGTCAGTTTACTTATATATTCGTCAGTTTACTTATATATTCGTCAGTTTACTTATATATTCGTCAGTTTACTTATATATTCGTCAGTTTACTTATATATTCGTCAGTTTACTTATATATTCGTCAGTTTACTTATATATTCGTCAGTTTACTTATATATTCGTCAGTTTACTTATATATTCGTCAGTTTACTTATATATTCGTCAGTTTACTTATATATTCGTCAGTTTACTTATATATTCGTCAGTTTACTTATATATTCGTCAGTTTACTTATATATTCGTCAGTTTACTTATATATTCGTCAGTTTACTTATATATTCGTCAGTTTACTTATATATTCGTCAGTTTACTTATATATTCGTCAGTTTACTTATATATTCGTCAGTTTACTTATATATTCGTCAGTTTACTTATATATTCGTCAGTTTACTTATACGAGATCTACTTGAAGCGTTAAAAGCGTTAGGCAGCCGAGTTGATCAGTGGGATCAATTCACTGTATTTGTAACCAGAAGTCGATTATCTCCACAAATTCAACGAAAAGGGGAAGAAATCGTAGCTAGGTCAGGCACCCTTCAACAACCACCGAAATTTGAATCGTTAAGAAATATTTATGTGGAAGTACTGTAGATTTTAAAATACAACCACACTTTGTATTTAATTTTTCTTGTGATATAATAGCGTATGTTATGCCCAGAATCACTACCTATAAACCACTTACAGAGTCGTCTGCTGACCGGCCACATCTCAAAGGCATCAAACTTGCTGATCCCAGCTATGGGAAACCAGACCGTATCGACATTTTGCTGGGCGCTTAGGTGCATGCCTAGATCATCGAGGAAGGAGTTCGCAAGAACACTAGAAATCCTGCACCAATCGCGATGAAAACGTTGCTAGGATGTATTATCTCGGGACCTACGTCAGCTGATCGTGTGGAGAGACCCACATTGATAGTTCATCTCTCGACGCCCGACATAGATCTGAATGCAGTTTCTTGGAAATCGAGAAAGCTCCACGCAGAAAATTCTTGACAGCTGATGAGCAAGCCTGCAAGCAGCTCTATTTCAGAACGGTAACTCGTAACGAGAGAAGACAGTAAGTGGTAAGACTACCCTTAAGATCTAATCTTCCTAATCATTGGGGCAACACCTACGATTTAGCAGTTTGCACGTTGGCTGGTATGGAGAGAAGGTTTGTAAAAAATGTAAAATTAATGGACGTGTACGTATGTAGCATTTCACGATTATATTGAAAAGCATCACATGAGGCGTGTCTCGAGCATGGTGTTTTGAAGGAGAGCAGTACCACAACACAGATGAGAATAGTTTTCAACGCTTCTAGGCTTGATGTATAGAATGTGGAGAAAATGTTTTGCCAAATTTGGGTCCATGAGAATGATCAACATCTCCATGCTGTTGTGTGGAGAGCCGACGAGACAGAGGGGACAAAACCATACTTCCTTACTACCGTGACCTTTGGATGCGCACCCTCTCTATATGGATGATGTCCTATCTGGGAGACACAATATTAAGGAAGCTAGAGAAAAACAGGAACAGGTCATGAAGATCATGGACACTGGTGGTTTGAATTTAAGAAAATCGATGTCTAATGAACGGAGTTTGATTGATTGACTTTCAGAGGGTCTTCGAGCTTCAATAGATTCTCTTAAGGTTGGTTCAGGTTTTTCAGTTTTAGCAATCTATTGGGATCCAAAACTTAATTGTTTTTACTTTAATATTTCTCACGAATCATTAGATGGCCCAGTTATTAAGAGGTCAGTGTTGGAAAAAATAGCAAAGTTGTATGATCCATTAGGATGGCTTGTTCCAATAATAATTTAATCGAAAATATTCATGCAGTCACTGTGGATTCTGATCAGAAAATGGGACAAGCTGCTGCCACC
Source organism: Gastracanthus pulcherrimus (assembly GCA_949152435.1). Classification (NCBI taxonomy): domain Eukaryota; kingdom Metazoa; phylum Arthropoda; class Insecta; order Hymenoptera; family Pteromalidae; genus Gastracanthus; species Gastracanthus pulcherrimus. The sequence continues at coordinate 63,572,636 of OX424576.1, forward strand.
GGAGTATGCGACACGATGGCAAGATTTGTATTCTTCTTTTCAACCAATTGCTGGTATTCGTATTAATCGCTGAATCGGTGTACAATCTTCAGGGACTAAATACAGGTTCTACGGCTTCGCCTATGCATCTACGCTAGCTTATACAGCTGTAGTTTATCTTAGGGTATTAGGTGAATTTACGCAGGTTTTCTTATTGGGATCAAAGACAGAGGTAGCTCCTACCAAAATGTAAATTCGTCACCTTGAATTGTGTGCTGTACAATTATTAGCTAAATTAACAAAACACATTGTCGACATTGTGCAGCTTCAGGACACTAGCGTTCATCTCTGGTCATATTCTAAGGACGTACTGTACTGGTTAACAGACATTCCAGCCAAGTGGACGTCGTTTATTGCCTATAGGTACAGTGACATTATCATTCTGTTGCCAGATGCTTATTGGCACTATATCAACACTGCAGACAATCCTGCAAATGTTTCATCTCGCAGTTATTCGGAGAGCGACCTCAGATATGATTTACTATGGTGGCACGGGTCTAAGCGTTAGATAAACTTAAGTCAGAGGAATCGAAATCTTCAAATCCAGTACCACAGAGGTATCAGTGCTGTTAGAGTAAAGTACGTGTCAGACGTGCCTACAGGTTTAGAGTCTGATCGACGATTTTTCTTCTTTAAACAAATTATTATGCATCACTGCGTACATATTGACAATCGTTAGTTGGCTATTAAAGAAAACTTCGCTAGTTGATAAGACTTCATCGATTTTACAACAGTTCCCCCTCACTTCCTCGTTATGCTTAGGAAGTATGGAATTAGGTCACGCCGAATTGTTCTGGAGAGGTTTGACGGAGACTTCGTATTATAGCGAAAAGATGCGAATTCTTTAACGGGGGGAAGATCTAGGTAAATCACACCAGTTGAAAAACCTAAATCCCATTCTGAAGGACGGATTAATCAGGGTGGCCGGTAGACTCAACACTCACCGCTGAATGTGGACGAAAACTTTACAATCGTTCTCCCAGTTGACTCTCGTTTCTCAAATTTAATGATTGCTCATGCACATCATTTAACCCTTCATGGAGAGACACAGTTAACCTTAACCTACATAAGAATACATAAGTTCTGGGTAACTAAGGTAAGACTCAAGGTCAAAACATTCATACGTAACTGCGTAACGTGTAAGAGATTCCAGGCATCTCAAGAGTATCAGATGATATAGATATAGATATATTTTGTTTGTAAACGAAAAATATAGTGTACAGTAAATTATATAAATATATCACATTTCGTAAAAATATTACTACATCAGGTACATAATATCACAGTCATAGCAGTAGTACATAATGTCGTGAATTCATATCGCGTCAATAATAACATTTATAAAATTACTCTCATTCATCACTGTCACATGTGCACTCATACTTAAATATCATAAAATAATAAAAGCATACATTCATTACACAGCTACACGTTCATACAAGCTTATAAATACACTCACACCGAACACAAAATAAAATAAGATAAATAAATAAATAACAATTGCACAGCATAGGACGTTTAATTTTACAAGCTTTGCATCATTATATTACGCTCACGTAAGTACCTGCGTATCGCAGTTGTAAATTTATAGAGAAATGGCAGGTACTTACCGCTACAGGGGATAGTATTCCAAAGGCGTGCACCGCGAGCTTTGAAGGAGTAAAGACCAACGTCAGTGCGCGACTTTGGAACTAAGATATCTTTTACTTCACCCCTACTGGATTTTCTGGCCTGGTTCTTTTCAAAAAGTTGTTTGAGATAAAGAGGTTGTCCTATCCTTATGGCTCTATAAAGTAGTAATGCGGCAAAGTAGTTTCTACGTTCTTCTACATTTAATCAGTCCAGTTTCATTCTGAAAGGGGTGATGTGTTCGTCCCTGCTGACGCCACAAATATATCTCACACATGAATTCTGTAGTCGCTGTAATTTGGTCTCCAGTTCTCTGGACAAATCAAGATAAACGATTGAGCAGTAGTCAAGATGTGGGACAATCAATGCACCCGCGAGCTGCTTACACAGAGCCTCGGTGGTGCAGGATCTAAAAAATTTTAAGCCATAAAGAGCGCGATTAACACGCTTAGTAACGTGATCTACTTGTGGTTTCCATGTTAATTTCGAATCCATCACAACACCAAGGTTCGTGACCCTGTCAACAAAGGGCACGAATACGCCGTCCACTAACTCAATGCCTGCTTACTCCAAATCATCCAGCAAATTGATGTTATATACTGATCTGAAGATAATAGCCTTAGTTTTATTGACATTGAGGCGCAGACCCGCAGACGTTGCCCACGCCGACACGCCTCGCGATGCAGCTGTCAGGCGCACGATGCCCCCACGCAAGTCTTCAGTTAATTTAAGTAGAGCTGTCTGAGTGCTGTAGTTATGTCGAAAACCAGTCTGGAGAGGATCGATGACTTTTTTATATGTTAAATACTCATTGACTCGAATGTGTACAATCTTCTCGAGGACCTTGGAAAGAAAGCTCAATTACCAAATGAGCCCTTTTCCATGTTCCCGGGAAGACGCCACGTGAGAGGGATGCATTAAATACTTTGATGAGGTGTATGTACGGAATTCCGTCCTCTCCCACCGCTTGTGAGGAGAAATGAGAGACAGCAAGAGCAACGTCCACAGAGGAGACCTCTTTAAAACTAAAGCCCTCCTCCGAAGCTGAGGCTATCATGTCATCCATCTCCCCCTCACATTCATTTTGAGAAATCGAAACCCCAGCAAAATGGTAGTTGAACTCCTTCGGAGTAAAGCCGTGACGATCTTCTTTTTGAGCAGGCAGTAACCCGAGGGCTCGCAACTCCTTCCAAATATCTTTTTTGTCATTTAGTGCTTAAAAAATTCTATTTTGAAGGTAAGAGTTGCGAGCTTGATCTGCTTTCTTCTCTACCTCGGAGGCAAGATCTAAGTACTCCTGCCAGAGCCCGTTATCCCTCGTCCTCTTGTACCGTCGACGTACAGCGTCACGTTTGTTATACAGATATGTAATATCAGCATCCACCCATGGAGGCTTTACCTTATTCTTAGGTGTAAAACTCTTTAATGGTGCTAATTTATCTATTGCCTCCATGAGATTGGAGCTGATACAAGCAAGTCCATCTTTAACTTTAACATCCGAACAATCGAGTAGCGACCAATCAAAGTTTTGAAGGGTAGAAAGTAATTGAGTGTGAACTATGGACTTGTAATCTCTATAGGTAAAGGTAGATGGTTTTGGAGGTGAAATGGTATGTATTTGTATAGTTACATCTATAATATTTTGGTGACTGAGAAAGGTCGCCATTCGATTGCCAGCACTCATGATGGGAGATCTACCAGCCAAGCGAGTCCAACTAGCTTATCCGGTAGGAAATTGAGGACTGGACTACTCAGGACCATACTTACTACGTACTTCGAGACATCGAGGGTATAAGTCTTTCAAGGGTTATTTTGTGGTCTTCGTTTGCATAAATATCGAAGCTGTTCATTAGGGTGGTCCAAAATTTCCCCGATCTTAAATTTTCTTCCTGAAATCCCTTCAAAATGTTTTAATTGACTTAGAAATGAGATATTTTGTCCGCTGGTTACCTGAAGTTAACATTATGAGGTTTCTACCACCGCAATCAGGTTTTAATATTTGATTTTAAGCACTTTTATTACACTAGATGAACTAAAAATAATTGTATGTTAAATTATCCAGATACTATTTTTTTTACGTTTATTATGAGTTTGTCAACAACTTCACCACATTAGGCAAGCCAAAAGAATTTTTTGCTCCTAAATAGAATTGTAGTTTGCTCATTGCTCACTAAAAAACATGCTGTTTTCGGGAAATTTTCATGACAGTATATTTCAACCAATTGACACGTTCGTTGTCACATTTTTAAGAGTAAATCGAGTACTAGATATAGATAAATTAATGGATAGCAAGATATTTTGCATTTTATATACCAACCGATTATTTATTTATTATTTTTTATTTAGTTGACCCCTCAGTTCTATTTAAATGCACATATTTCAGGGACCAACTTAAATTTAAAATTTGTAATAATAATAACCTTATTTATTTGACCTTTTTTACTTAATAAAGATATGATAAATGTGGTTTACTATACGTCATGGCATAAGCTGGTTGCATCATAGACTATGAACCTTTAGACTGTCATTAATAATCAGCACATTCGTCAGAAAAGTAGTTATCTTCCTGTATTATACCCGAGTTTTCCCCTCAAGCAAGATTCCTGTGCCCAAACGAGACAGCACTAGGTAGCGCTGTGTCTTACAATAATATTACTTATTGTTGAAATCGCTTTTTCTCATTGCTCTGGCCATCGGCTAGGTCAGTTTCTGCCGACTTGCTGCTCGCTCCGGTGTACATGTGTAATACTCATACATGCATACTGCGCGTGGCTCGGTTGTGCAGAGTGTAATTCTCACAATTTGTATTTTAGTTTAAAATCTATTATTAAAAGAAAAACTTAGTTTATACTTTTATAGAAGATACATTGTAACACAATATAAAGTAATTATGTCAACAGATACATTAAGAATGATTTATTATGCTTTCTTCCATAGTCTAATAAGCTATGGAATATTAGCTTGGGGAGGAGTTTATAAGAATAATCGAGTTTTAGTACAAAATCTACAGAAAAAAATTATTAATATCATTAACAAACAAAATTTTATTGTTCAAGATAACCCTTTAAACATATAACAAATATATACTTTCGAAGCTATAAAGTATCATTATTCAGATCTCAAAATGCAATATACCAACTCAACTAGTGTAACAAGGAAAAAAAATTAATTTTACCAAATAATAAAAAGAAAGTTGGAGATAAAAATTGTTATAAAAAGGCTACGGTAACTTTTAACAGTTTTCCTAACGAATTAAAAAATCTGAGTATAGATAATGTGTTACATAAGAACATCATAAAAAAGTGGATTAAATTAAACTATTAATGTTACTAGTTCGTTATATTATTTTATAGTTTTAACACAAATCATTTAAATAGAAATAATACTATTATTTTAAAACCAAATTTTTATGTAGTTGTTAGTTTAAGTAGATTTTAAGTTTAGTTTTAAGTTATATTATGTAATTTTTCATATATTTTCTTTATTGTTTCTTTTTTGTAATGCCAGGCCTGTGCACAGATAACGTGTTTATTTCTTCAGGATTTTACAGGGCATACCATAACTCTGTAAATTTTTTCTGGTTTTTAAATAAATAAATAAATAAATAAAACTTTTATAATGTCTATTTAGAAGTAAATGATTCACAAAATAGGCACTGATCCACAATAGGGTATGTGACGGTATATGTTAATTTGTAATTCGGCGCCGACTTCGAGAACATTTTTGTGAATTATTTCACATTTTTTAGTGGATTTTTTTCACACTTTTTAGTGCATTTTTTTCACACTTTTTAGTGCATTTTTCGAAGTCGGTTCTTTTTTTTCAAAAAATTTTTTTATTTCAGACTTTTTAGTTATAAGGGCTGAGTTTCATTCAATTTATATTGTAATATGGGTCGACCAACAAAGGATGCTGCACGTAAGAGAAAAGACCGTTTACATTAAACGCAAGAGGCTAAATCTGAACGCCTTTCTCGAGCAAATAAGAAAATGGCAGACATTCGTCGCAAGGAATCTCCTAGCAAATGCGTTGAAGGACTATCCCGGATACGAGAATATATGAGTTCAAAATTATCGAAAGAGACAGAATCCGAAAGAGAACACCGACTTAGCCGAGTACACCGAAGACTATTAAATGAAACAACAAAATAGCGAACACACCGTATATCCTGGATCAAACGACGCCTTTCAAACGAAACTCCCAAAGAACGGGAACATCGTCTCTCCTTGATTCACAATCGGCTTGCAAACGAGAGTTCCAAAGAAAGAGAACGTCGCTAACAAATAACCCGACGTGCCCTGTATAATATGTAAAAAGACTATATCCACAACAACGGTGCAATTTTAATACAACTCAATTGTCATCTGTCATATCTTCAGATTTAGAGGAATTGGGAACTGTTTTAGCCTGCTCTCGATGTACAACTAATATTAAGAAACTAAAAATTCCACCTCAAGTCTTTTGGAATAAAATGGAAACATCATCTGTGCCTTATGAATTGGTCAATTTATCGGATATTGAGCAAAGACTGCTCAAATTCGAGTCGAATTGTGCCTATCTGAAAATCAACAAAGTTCAGAATCGATTCAGTCAAGATTGGTGCAGAGGGACGTCGTTGAATTGGCTGAGCAGCTTCCGCTACAATTAAGTCAAGCTGGAATTGTTATAGTCGCGGAGAGTCTAGAAAATCTACAGCGCATAATACAACTGAAAGTCGATATTGATAAATTAAAAGTAGCTTTGCAGTGGTTAAGGTGATGTTAAACCCCATGTTACTGGTAAATACGGGGAATCACTTATTTATTCATTTTTCAATTTTAAGAAAATATCTCTATGAAAAGTTGTTCTTTTTGATTGGTACAACAACTTTCCATAGAGATATTTACTCAAAATTGAAAATGAAATGAGAAAAGTGGATCCTTGTATTTGTCGGTGACCGATGGCTTTAGCATCACCTTAAGGAAGAACAATTCTCTGTATCACGATGTGATTCCATTCTTCCCCGATAATATTGACGTAGCCCAACTAGCACAAGTTGTTGATGATCCTGTAATTAGGAATCCAGAAAATGATTTTCAAGGGATACCACCCGATTCGAATAGAAGATACGTAATTTTGTCGGAGAATGTGTCAATTTTACGTGGTACATTCCATCAAGCCAGCGAAACATTTGATATCAGTTCTCGTGCAAATGAGTGTACAGCAATGACAGCAATTGCTTGCATTGCATTCTGTCTAGTGATAGGTTCTATCGAGAATGTGTAGCGAACCGAATCGCTCCTAATTCAGTGGAAGAAAATACAGAATATTTGAGGGTGACAGAACCGCAATCTCATACTACGTATAACAATCGAAATGTTGATATCCATGTTTGTGATGAACTAGCTTCGATCGGCCATCTAATTAATGATGATACTGATGCTGGATGCAGAAACTTGGAAAATGCTCTAATCATTTTTTTCTCTGAACATACTTATGGAATACTTAAAGCTAACTTAACATCAATTGCTTTATATCGTAATAATCAAGCTGATGTTACTTATTTCTGGATGTTTGACTCTCATTCGAGAGGACCCAAAGGCTACAAAGCGCCAACAAGAGGAGTTTCTTGTTGTATGCGTTTTACAAATATTCGGAGTTTGTTTGAAACCTTACGTCGACACTTGTCCATGAAAACTGGTAATGTACATACTTTAAATGTATATACCTTGACTCCGTTAGAGATAACACCAGAAAATATACAGATTCAAGAACGTGAAGAAGATACCTCATTTGAAACCCGGTTGACGGAAGATGGAAATCATCCCTTAATCGAAAAGGATGTTAATGAAGTAGATATTAAAGCAGCAGATCGTATTGGTGAAAACGCAGAAATCCAAGTTGTTTTCACTACAAATATGCTTCACTCGATAGATGATGGAATACCTAACGTCGAAAGTATTATTGCTATCGATAATGGTAATTGAGACGATGACCAAGTGAGATTAGTGGATGTTCGAAGAAAAACAGTCCCGCCTTTAAATATTGAGAGAGAACGATGCATGGAAGAGTTGGGTTGGAGAGCAGAGAGAAATCACCATAACCCCTTTAGATTATTTCTAAGCACGCGTTATGGGTAGTGACAGACGATTCCAGCGGATAGACTACCTTTTCTTTGCTTTGTCTATTGTCGAATACTTTCGTGCTAAAGCTAGTGTATCCGTATCATGTAGAATACGACTAGGACATCACACACCTCAGGGTTTCATAGATAACATGCATCTCACTATGCGAAACATAAGAAGATCTGCATCGTATTGTAGACGGGTTTGCTAAGAATTAATTGCAATGGTCAGGAGCCTGGGAACTCCTACATGGTTTCTAACCTTCTCTTGCAATGACTTAAATTGGTTGGATATGCTGGAAGCATTTCTTATTGCTGCTGGACGTAATCCGAACGAAGCCAAAAGCCTGACATTCTGTAAAAGACTGTCTTTGATTCAACGTTACTCAGTAATTGTCGCAAGGCAATTTATGGTACTAGTGAATTCACAAATTCGATATTTGAAAAATAACCCTGACTGTTTGGGTAGTGCTATAAAACATTTCTGGTACAGAATAGAGTTTCAGAACAGAGGAAGCCCTCATTTGCATATGTTGGTCTAGTGTGAAAATGTTCCTGATTTTGCTAGAAGACAGGGCATGGATGTGATTGACAAAGTTGTGTCTTGCTCATTGGATTCTGATGACCCAATATTACGACATATAGTGGAATGCGTACAAATGCACAGACTGCTACTTGTTATAAAGACCGGGACAACTGTACTTGCCGATTCGGATTTCCCAGACCAGTCCTGATGAAACTCTTGCAAATAACGGGAGTTTTTGCATCTTACGCAGAACTGCGGATGAAGTCCTGGTAAATAATTATAATCGTGATCTTCTGACTCTCTGGGAAGGAAATATGGACATACAACCATGCGGTTCTGTCATTGCCGTTGCACATTACGTGCCGAAGTATGCCAGCAAGTGTGAGCCGAATGACACTGTCCATGTCGTTAAAGAAACGATACAAAAGGCTAAAAGACGAGGTGGAACTGTATGGAATCAGTTATTTTCCGTATCAATGGCCATTCTTTCTTTGCGGTTAGTCAGTGCTCCAGAATGCGCTTATAGACTGTGTCACCTTCCACTGAAAATGTCTTTACGCAAGGCTGTGTTTGTAAATAGCTGCAAGCCCGATTAAAGGTTTCGAATTTTACGATTGGAAGATGATGAAGCTTCAACGTTTAATAACATTTTCGATAGCTATATCGAGAGATCAGATGAACTTGAAGGTTTAAGCTTCGCTGAATTGTCAGATACGAATCGGTGTCGAATAAAGTTTGGACAGAAGATGATGGAGATATCGAACTGAATGAAAATATCGAGGAAGAAAGTTTGAGGTATAACTCTGAGAAATCGTACACGCATGCGAATAAGAAGCAAACCAGCTGTGCTGCGCACTAGATATTATACGGTGAACAGTGACAATGAGGGTTATTACTACAGTTTAATTGTCTGTCATATACCGTTTCGAAATGAAAACGAACTTCTACTGGAGATCGAGTCTACAGAAGCCTGCTTCATTAGACGACAACATGAACTGAGACCTTTACTTGAAAATTTAAATACAGAAGAGTTTGCTCACTTAGAACAGGTCATTCAGCAGGCTTTGACCAAAGCCGTAGCCTTTATCGTTGTACGTGAAGCTGCAAATGAAGTAAACAATGACGAACCTGTGATGCATGTGGATGAACAAATAATATATGATCCGGATGATTTTTTTTAGCCAAGGATGAAATTGCAGGAATACCTGATGATGTATTTGTTGCTGGTGTAAGAAGTCTAAACGTGCAACAAAAAGAGCTTTTCGGCGAAGTTACTATAGCTATCGAAAAAGATATAAGAGGTGATGAAATCCAGGTGTTGCAGTTCATAACGGGCGGTGCGGGCAGTGGCAAATCGTTTACTTTGAAACTATTGGTTGAACACATGTAACGTTGTTATGGCCCTACAGTTGATGTGTTGGCAAAACCACAGTTTATCGAAATTATTGCTTTAGCTGGTGTCGCTGCTCGTCAGATATTTGGGAAAACTTTACACTCAGTCTTTTCTCTGCCAATTGAAAAGAGTAAGATCATGACGTATCGAAAAATGACAGGCCAACGACTCGAACAAGAAGGAAAAAAATGGTGCTACATCAAATGGCTGATAATAGATGAGATATCCATGGTTTCTTATGAGACTCTACGTATGATACATCTGAGACTGCAAGAATTGAAACACAATGAAAAGTTATTTGGTGGGGTGAATATATTACTGTTCGGTGATATCATGCAGCTGCCACCAGTAAAATGTCACTGGTGTTTTGAACAACCATCGTGTTGTGCAGCAGAAATCCACCTATGGCATCAGGTCTCTTTCTGCGAACTGACCATTAATATGAGACAGCAGAGCGATGAGGAGTTCATAGATTTGTTGAAAAACCTGCGATTCGGTGAGGTAACTAACGCCCAGTTAGAATTGTGCGAGAGGAGAAGGATCGAATTAACAGAAGATTTCACAGATGGTGCGGCGGTTAAAATTTATCCAACGATCAAATTGGTCGATGAATACAATTTGAAAATGACCAACATCATTGCCAAATCGTCTCATATTTATGTCATGAATGCAGTCGATGAATCTCGTGAGCCTGCGACGTACGAAAGAAAGCCACCAAGCAACGTAATTCCTGCGGACGTGATCAACTGCGGAGGGCTTCTGCATACGATAAAATTAGCCAAAGGGTCCCGTGTGATGCTTAGACGCAATATTTCAATTTCAGATGGATTAGTCAATGGAACAATGGGAGTAGTAGGGCAGTTCAAATGGCCAGCACTGCGAAAAGACCAATTAGAAGCTGGGGAATTACCAGAAGCAGTGTTGATTAAGTTCGACGACGACGCAATAGGATCTTGAACGAAAGATTCTAATAGTTTAGTCGCAAGCGCACCTGTAACTACAATATTCCGAGCAACCAAAGGATACGGAGATGTTGATCGCAGAATGCTGCCAATAATCCTGAGTTGGACTGTGACAGTCCACAAATTGCAAGGCGTCACACTGAATAAGGCTGTCATCGACCTTGCCAAAAAATTATTTGCCAAAGGCCAAGCTTACGTAGCCCTCAGTAGAGTGAACACTTTAGGTGGTATAGCGATATCTGATCTAGTTCCTCTCGCACCAGATGGCGGACCAGGCGCCCTTCCCTCAACTTCAGCTGTGGGCTGCAATGCCGCTGGCCCACAGACGCTGGTCCAGTTCCAGCCACCGTTACGACTAGCTCAATATGTACGACTGTGCTTGCTAAATAAATTGCTTGTCTCTTGTCACTCGAGGATCGACTTCTCTCCATCTCTCTCTTTCTCTCTCTCTATATATCTCTCTCTCCATCTCTCTCTTTCTCTCTCTCTCTATATATCTCTCTCTCCATCTCTCTCTTTCTCTCTCTCTATATTTCTCTCTCCCTCTCTCTCTCCTCACCTTGCGACAATCCTCCCGCTAAATCCATCATTGGTCCAGCTGAGCTGGATACACTGAGAGCTGCAACGTCAACGTCGAGATTTGAGCTCCCCGATCGGATTTCACACGCAGAGCTATACATTTGGAGACATCTTGATGAATTCTCCACTGAGAGCATCTCGCTGTCACGCGTCATGGAATCGACAGCTGGAGCACCGAGTAAGTACACCACAGGCCGACCTCGCGACGCTCTCCCCAGTGCCTCGTGCCTCACCACCTAACCCCATTGCGCGCGCATTGTTAGGTACCCTGCGTTCTCGACGGCTCATAGTAAGGTGAAACAAAAAAACCTTTTTCAAAATAAAATATATCTTAATTGGAATTGTATTTCGTCATGAAACTTTTTTTAGTATACATATTTTCATCTATGAATTACAAAAAAACTGTCCCCAAATACTCGCACAACTATACTATCCTAAGGAAGATTCGGGAAAACCCGAAGAAAACCTGAAAAATATGTTTAAGAAAATGTAACTCTTGATACGAAAGATCTTTTTTCATGAAACTTCTGCGAGATTACAGGTTCTTATCTCTAGATTATAGGAAAAATTATAAGCGATTGCCCAATCGTCTTCCCTGACCTGGCATATCACAGGAAACCTGAGAAAAGCCTGAAGATTAATTAAAAAAATTATAACTCTCGAAACAAAAGGTCTTTTTTACGAAATTTTCAGCAGCTTATCGGTTTTTGTCTCTAGATTACAGCAAAAATTATAAGCAAATATTCATTTGATTTCCAAGACCTGGAAAAAATCAGGAAACCTGAAAAAAGCCGAAAGATTTTTTAAAGAAATTATTACTCTCGATATAAAAGGTCTCTTTTCACGAAAATTTTGGGAGCTTACAGGCTTTTATCTCTAGATTACAGGAAAAAGTATTACTCGACTATAGAAAAATTATAAGCGTTTGTCCAATGAACTTTCCTGGCCTGGCATAACTGAGGAAACCTGAAAAAAGTCTGAAGATTAATTAAAAAAATTATAACTCTCGAAACAAAAGGTCTACTTTTATGAAACTTTCTTGATATTACAGTTCTTTATCTCTAGATTACAGGAAAATTATAATCAAATGCCATATTCACATATTTTTCAGGTTTTCTTCAGGTTTTCTCAATTTTTCCTTAGGTTAGTATAGTGGTGCGAGTATTTGGGGACAGTTTTTCTGTAAACCATAATATATAAAAACCTGTATGCCAAAAAAAGTTTTATGACGAAATACAATTTTCATAAAGAGATGTTTTATTTTGAAAAAGGTTTTTTATTTCATCCCTCTGTGCGGCGTGCACCCGCCACGTGCAACCATCATGACCAACGCGACCTTGCTCCTCGGCGCTCGGGCTGACGATGCCTGTCGGCGAGGACCGCTACGGAAACTGTGTTTCGAAAATAAAACATTTCATGACCTGCTGGTGCTCAGCGTGCGGCTGCACGTCCCACGTAGCTACTGCACTCCGCCCGTAGCTGCTGTGCTGTGTATGGGATACTACAAGGCGTCGCCCGTAGCTGCTGTTCATGCTGGATGCATTCTACCAGTCCTCGTCCAAATTACTGTTGCTGTGTGTGGGAAACACACACAACTCCAAGGCGTCGCTGGCCAGCCCTCGTCTAAGCAGATTCTGCTGTATGTAGAATACACACACCTCCAAGGCGTCGCTGGCCAGCCCTCGTCTAAGCAGATTCTGCTGTATGTAGAATACACACACCTCCAAGGCCACGCTGGTGCTCTGCATGCCTAACGCACGCCTCTCCAAGCTGCTGCGAATGCTGTCTGCATCTGGCCAGCCCCGTCCAAGCAGCTGTTGCTGCGTGTAGGATACGGACACACCTCCAAGGCCCAATTGGTGCTCTATGTGCTTGATGCATACCTCTTCAAATTGCTGTGAGTGCTGTCTGCATCTGGCAAGCCCTTGTACAAGTCGCTTCTGTCCTCACAACGCTTCCTGTCGGTGACCCTGAAGCAACAGCTGCCTCAGTTAAGCGTCTACAATTTCACCATAGAAAAGTAAGATCCGTCCTTGCTAAGCGATACTAGCATGTCTACGAACTTAGTCTTTTTTGTAGTATCTGTACAAATCTGTCGAAGTCCAGTCATATTATGCTTAAAATGTAGCGTTTTGAGAAATGAATTAAAGAGGATATCTCTCAGGTGTTTCATATGCAAACAGTGTGATAAATACGGGAAAAAAAATATTTGAGACTAGACAAAAGTTGGGCAACATTGTTTAAACAATGAAAATATTCACGAAAAACAGTGTTTTGGCACTAGAGAGAAATTTGTTGCTACTAGCAGAAAATAGAAAATAGGTCCTTATAGGCATTATAAATACCTATCAATTGAGCAGCCGGAGGTTAAAATTTATTAATTCGTTTATTTATAAATATTAAAAAACTACAACGATAAGCCTTTTTTCAATTATTTTTAATTGGTTAAATAATGATCATAAGACTTTGAAACTCTGTGATAATATAGCTCTGATAGTACTTGTAATGAGTAAAAAGTTTTAGCAAAAAAACTAAGAAAACCATCGTGAGAAAACTTAATTTGTACAGCTTTGGGGCGGTACATACAACTGTTTGAGGTGTCATTCGCTTTTTTAAGACTTGTACTATAATGAACAATTTGAATTAATACGATTTAATAAGTTTAAACTATTTAAAAATAGCGTCAAAGAAGGGTCGATTTATCATCATGAAAAAGGGACATAGTATTACAAATAATATTTTAATTGAAATTGTGCATAGACATTGGAAAAGCTTCTATTTTTATGTAAATTTTAAGCACCAAAAAGTTAGTCTACAATATAATAAGTTTAAACTATTTAAAAGTGGCGTCAAGAAAGAGTCGATTTTCGGCATGAAAAAGGACACAGTATTATAAATAATATTTTAATTTAAATTTTGCATAGATATTCGAAAAGCTTCTATTTTTATGTAAATTTTAAGCCCCGAAAAGTTAGTCTACGATATCTGCAAGCCGAGATAATTGGTTTTGGTTTTAATTAACTTGAGCTATATATGCAATATTAAGATCCGACAAAATAGCATCATTTAGAGGGATACTTTATGTATGTGCACAAAAACATGTAAATAAAATACAGCTAAAATTGACGTATAAAAGCGGGTGACAGCGGCGGATGCAGCTGCTGCGGTGGCTTGCGCGCACTTGTTTTAACGTCACATGTACTCGGTATATTGATTATGTCGGCTTCATATGAAGGTAAAATTGATCCTTCTCTTTCATATTAATATAAAGATATATTTTAGACTGAAATGTATAATAATTATATTTGTTCCACGTAATAATATTTGAAATTATAGTGAAATGGATTATTCAATAACGTTATACTTGGGACAATTCTTAAAACTTTACAATGTAGTTGAAACTATCAAATCCTTTACGTATCTAATTGTGAGTCATAAACCATTAATAATACAAAGTCTTAGAGGTAATATTGAATTCTTTTTTTGTAAGTAATCCGCTTTTTTAATATTTCTTATACTTCTCAAATTTCATTTTAATTTATAACATGCTTTAAGTATTATATATGCAGTATAATCAATATTTTTTGTAAAATGTTGAGATTTTACTAAAGTCCCATTATTACATTACGCGGTATATTAAAGTTGAGAACAATTTCAATTACACTGCTCGAGTTAAGTACAAATGTCAAATGTTTGCGAAAATTAATGTCTGTATTTATCGCACTCGTTTAAGATGCAAATAACAATAATTAAGTTTCATTACTTAATTACTTCATTTATATTTCTATTCAACTTTAACAATAGAAGTTCATAAATACAAAATTACTAATAGATATGAGAATTAAAAAAGTAGCCTCAAAGAAACTTGTAGTTGGGACTGTATGGCCTGAACCTCCTTAATATGAAAGAAAGAGATCGATTTTACCTCCATATGAAGCCGAAGTAGTGAATATACCGAGTGCATGTAATTTTAAAACAAGCCCACGCGCGCCGTCAAAACTGAGCTTGCGCGCTTCCGACGCCGCCCCTCGCTGCGCTGGCAGCCGCTGACGCAGATATAGCTGTACCTATCGATTTTTTATACAACAATTTTAGCTTTATTTTATTTACACTTTTCATGCACATACTTAAAGTATCCCTCTAAATGATGCTATTTTTTTCAGATCTTAATATTGGATATATAGCCCAAGTTAATTAATACAAAAAAAAAGATTTATCTCGGGTTACAGATATCGTAAACTAACTTTTCGGGGAATAACATTTACACAAAAATCGGAGCTTTATGAATATCTATTCACAATTTAAATTAAAATATTATTTATAATACTATGTCATTTTATTCATGACGATAAACGGACACTTTTTTTGACGCCATTTTTAAATAGTTTAAACTTATTAAATCGTTTAGATTCAAGTTGTTTATTATTGTACAAGTCTTAAAGAAGCGAATGAACAGTTACACCTCAAACAGCTGTAAGTACCGCCACAAAGCTGTAGAAATTAAGTTTTGCCACAATGGTTTTCTTAGTTGCAAAATGGATTTTGCAACAATTAATGAATAGTTTTTGCTAAAACATTTACACATTATAAGTAATATTAGAGATATATTATCACAATGTTGCAAAGTTTTATCATCATTATTTAACCAATTAAAAATAATTGAAAAAAGGCTTATTTTTGTAGTTTTTTTTTTAAATAAACAGATTAATAAATGTTAACTTCCGGGCACTCATTTGATAGGTATTTATTATGCCTATAAGCACCTATTTTCTATTTTCTGCTAGTAGTAACAACTGGTTTTCGTGAATATTTTCATTGAGAGCTAAACAACTGTTTTTAGTGAATATTATCATTGTTTAAACAATATTGCCAAACTTTTTTCGAGTGTCAAATATTTTTTCCGTATTTATCACACTTTTTTGCATAAGAAACAACTGAGACATATCCTCTTTAATTTATTTATCAAGAAAAAATTAATATGACTGGACTATCGGTGTTATAATAGGTTTTGGAATTTAAAGCTTGGAAGCTTAGTATTCTTAAATTACACACTAAGAAAAGCTCAATGGGAAGTTGATATTCATCGCATGACTCTCTTTTACTCAATCATTCAGAAGTTGAATCATTACACACTTTAGTATAGCTGTATTACAGCTTTTTCAGCTGATATAGTACTTAGTTTGTTAAACAGATTATAGCAAAATATCTAGTCTTATGTACACCTTTGATGAAGTCCAAATGAATCTGCACCAAAAAATAGCTAGCTCCTTCTTTCACTTCAAATCTAATGGCGTAAACAATATGACAAAATATGGTACCGAATCTCGATTACGAAATTTAGAAACAATTCTAAGCTGCCAGATCTAGTAGAGGACTCTTATTATCATCGCAAGGGGGGATTTAAGGAATATTTAACAAATATAGCCATAGTAGAAGCAGTAGTAACGGCAAAAGCAGCGGCCAATGAAAGGCCAAATCTCAATAACAATAATTTTATGCAGCAGCCTAATTTAATATCCTCCTTTAACTTTCTACCAGAGGGCGACATTCCAAAGTTCTCTGGTAAATACCCAGATTGGGAAAATTTCAGAGATGTCTATCTGGCAATGATTCATCGCAGGGCTGATATGTCTGCTGTAATCAAGTATTACTCTCCTCGCTCACATTTGTTTAGTGAACCATTAGATAAAATTAAATCTACTGCTATCACTGATGATAATTATCCTCGCGTATGGGCAACGATGGTTGATTATTATAAGAACAAACGTAGGTTAATAAATACTCATATTTCGGAAATTTTTGCTGTAAAGCCGATGAAATCGGAAAGCTCTTCAGAACTCAAACGAATCTCCAAGGAAATATTCAATTCATTAGAGTCCTTAGAATATCTAGATCGTCCAGTCAACCATTGAGATTACATAATGGTCTTTATGACTGTAAATAGGCTAGATTCTGTTATACGCAGATATTGGGAGAAGCTTATAGGCAAATCTCAGAATCCTCCAACCATAGTACACCTTAAAGAATTCTTTCAAACGCAGATCTTGACGTTAGAGTCTATAGAAGGCGATCACAGGTTCACATTATTTCTGGCTAATAAAAATAATTCAAATGCACAGAGTTTTCCTAAAGAAAAGCATCAAAACTCAAATTTGCCTTCAGTTCATTCACTACAAACTTTTAAAAAAGTCCATCCACAAAAGACTATCAATAAGTGCTCTGTTTGCAATCAATCACACTACATTGCATCCTGAAGCATCTTTAAGATCAAACTACTTCAAGAAAGGAGAGATTTCGTAAATTCGTACGGACTCTGCTATAACTGCATGGGTAAGCATCAAATTAAAACGTACCATTCAAACATTCGCTGTTTCTAAAGTAAATGAAAGCATCATATCCTTCTACACCCTAACAATTTTTGCAACCCAACTATCTTAGAGGTGTAACCTTGCCTTCGACTTCTTTAAAAAATCTCGCGAATAAAAACACATTCGACACACCGGATAAGGACTCACCAAACTGTCATTTGACTGACACTTCTATCTTTATAGGTTTAACGAAGGATATCCTTCTCCCCACAGCCAGGATTTTTGTGCAATCTCCAAATTCTTTGAAATTCAAAGTTCGGGCTCTGATTGACCGTTGTTCCGAAGCCTCTTTCATCACACAGTCCTTGTGTCAACTTTTCAGGTTAAAGAGAACTAAAGAAAATATTCCTGTAACCGGAGTAGGTGATAGGACAGTAGCTATAGCTAAGAGTTTTACTAGCTTTTAGATATTTTGAGTATTCGAATCTACTTTTCTGTATCAAGTCAAAGCCTTAGTCCTTACTCGAGTCTCAGGTTATGCAACACCGCGTGCTCGTTGCTCTTCAAAATTGGAGTACTTAGATGATCTGGAACTCGCTAATCCTCAGTACGCTGAGAACGGTTGAACAGACGTATTGCTCGGGGCCGATATCCACAATTTGATCACTGAGAGCCTGGTGCTCAAGGGAGAAATTGGCGAACCGATTGCATCGCTCTTTCTACTGGGTTGGCTGATATCAGGTATATTACCAGGAAAATCAAAATCTCCTTATACTCGGACAGCATCGTTTCACTGTGCAGAGGAGAAGATGATCAATGATTCTCTACAGGATTTTTGGCAAGTGGAGGATATACCAAGCAAAAATCTTTACACTGATGATGAACAAGCTTGTCAAGATCATTTCTTGTCTACACATTATAAAAATTCCGAGGGTACATATATTGTTAGGTTACCTTTAAAATTCATATCGACAGTAGTTCAAATTTAAGCGAATCATACACTCCTGTGTTCTACTCGCGAAAGCGCATGGAATCAAAGTTTCAAACAGATAAAAAATTCTAAACAGCATATACTGCATTTATGACTGTGTATCAGCAGCTAAACTACATGATTCTTTCCTCTGGCGCCCCCCTCAAAAGGAATTTAAGTGACTCCTTCTTTCTTCCCCATCATGGGGTCCTGAAAGAAGTGAACACTACACCAAAACTTCGGACAGTCTTCGACGTTTCTAGCCGCACCAAATCAGGCACATCATTAAATCAATTATTGCACTCTGGGCCTAATCTTCTACCCACTTTAGTTGATCTAATTTCTAAATAGCGGCTATACCATCACGCATTTGTTGCCGATGTTAAACAAATATTTAGGTAGATACTCATTGATAGAGAAGATTAACATTATCAATATATTCTCTGGAGATCTGATATATCGCTTGAAGTAAAGGTTTGGGTACTCGTAACAGTAACTTATGGGTTAGCTCCATCGTCATTTATAGCTTTATGAGTAGTCAAGAAGTTGGCTGCTGATAATTCATCTGAGCATCTACTCGGAACTCAAGTCTTGGAACGAGAGATTTACATGGATAACATATTATCACACGATCATTCAGTCAAAGAAGCAAGTATGAAGTAGGAGTACACTATTAATCTTTTCATGGTTAGCGACTTTCCTCTTCATAAGTGGTCTTTAAATACATCAGAACATCTCGTTTGATTAAATCCGGTACTCCTAGCAGCTGATCCATTTTCGTTGTCTGATTACGAAAATTCTCATGCAATCACTTTGGTTGCTTACGGTAAATTGAGATGAATCCTCCCAGACGATGCAGTTGCATGCTAAAAATCAATTAAGCAAGAGCTCAATTGCTTGACGAAGTTGAGGATACCTCATTGGTCTGAGTACTCTCCCGACGTTGAAATAATAGAATTACATGGGTTTGCCGATGCTTCCAAGCTTGCTTACGGGGCGGTCATTTATCTAAAAATAATTAAGGCATTAAAGGTAACGACTTCATTACCGCTCACGAAAACTCGTGTCGCCTCTATTAAGACATTGAGTATGCCCATACTAGAGCTCTGTACAGCTCATTTTCTCGCTAAGCTTTTAAGTCATCACAAGCAAGATGTACCCATCGCTTCGGTCAGTATTCATCTCTGGTCAGATTCTCTTGATGTTCTGTACTGGTTACTAGACCACTCATCGCGTTGGCAAGCGTCCATGGCAAATCGCTCTTCTGATATACTCACCTCAGTCCTTAAAGCTCAATGACACCATGTTCGTTCTTCTGACAATCCCGCAGACATCGCTTCACGTGGCATTGAGCCTCCCAATCTCCAGGAACACAGGAACATAGTCTCTGGTGGAATGGTCCTCAATTCTTGAGAGAGACTGCAGTTTCTTGGTCAGAAGTTCAGTCTGATCGCGATAATCTTCTAAATAGTCATTTACTAAGTCTAAACACCAATATTAATGATGATAACCCCCATCGCTTCAAAGAATTGCCAGAATGCAATACAAATTCTGTAGGTTTGTAGGACCTGGTCCAGAAGTATTCTTCTGCATCAAAATCATTTAGCATTACTGCATATTGTCTTAAGTTCCTATTCAAATTAAGTAAACGCTATTTAGAGAACAAATCTCACAGCAGTTCTAGTCTGAATTTCTTAAATTTAGAGTTTTGGCATTAGTCGAGATGATTCTAGCGTTCAGCTATTTTCCAGGGATTTAGAAAACACTCGTTTACTCTGAGTTTACCTCTACTAAAGATGTTACTGTAGTAACCAGATGTAAGGTAAGACAGAGGGCGCTTCCCCCACTCCACGCGAGCTCAGGTTGCGGAGCATTACAGTGTCGCATGGGCCTTCGTCAGTGTACGAGCTTGTTAATAAATCATAGCCATACGGGGGCAACTTGAAACAATAAATATAAGGTCAATCTATATTTGAGTATTTATTTAATCCACAAGAATCACAGCAATAAAAGATACAGCAGTTACTTTTCTAATGAAATTGCTGATCTCAATTCAGGCAAGCCTGCAAACTCAAAGAGCCCTTTATTAAAGCTCAATCCAGTCGTTCCTAAGGATTTATTGCGAGTAGGCGGTCACCTCGCGAACGTTCCCTTTGACAACGCTTGCAATCACCCACTCAGTCTGCCTGCTACTATTACGTTCGCTACCTTGCTTATTCGGCAGTGATACTTCAAATGACTCCACGATGGCACGCAACTTACCTTGAGCAAAGAAAGAAAACAATATTGGTTAGTGAACGGCAGGAGAGCTCTTAAGATATTGGTTCAAGCATGCACAGTTCACAGGCGATACTCCAATCAATTCGGTAAGCATAAAATGGGTGATTTACCTCATTCTCGTGTTTCTCCAACAACACCTTTCAAGCGTGCTGGAGTTCACTATGCTGGTCCTCTAAGTATACGTATAACAAAGTATCGTGGCAAGGGAACTATGAAAGGTTATATCGCTATTTTGATCTGCATGAGCACTCGCGTCGTATATAC
The DNA here is from genome assembly GCA_949152435.1 of Gastracanthus pulcherrimus. Taxonomy (NCBI): domain Eukaryota; kingdom Metazoa; phylum Arthropoda; class Insecta; order Hymenoptera; family Pteromalidae; genus Gastracanthus; species Gastracanthus pulcherrimus. Next base: position 63,593,689 of record OX424576.1, read on the forward strand.
AGAATTAGTTTAGGATTACTCAAGCGAGGCGTTCATCGCAGCTTTTCATCGATTCACTTCAAGACGTGGTTATTGCAAGGAAGTTTCTAGTGGTCAGGATACTAACTTCATAGGAGCTGATACTGAACTTCGTCAACTACTCCACGAAGCTTCAGCACAAATCTGACAAGTGATATATTCGCTCGCCAACGATGGCACTGAGTGTCACTTCAATCCACCAGGAGCTCAGCACTTTGGCGGACTGTGGAGTAGGCTAAGCACTATCTCAGGCGTATTATAGATGAACAAGTCTTAACATACGTCGAACTCTCCACGTTGTTCTGTAGAGTGGAAGCCTATACTAACTCTAGACCATTAATGCTCATCTCAAATGACGTCACTGATTTACAGCCTCCGATTCCAGCCCACTTTCTAATTTAAAGGTGTTCATTTCTAGTTCCTGAGCCTAATATTAGCAACTCCAATATTCTACCTGGAAAGCAATGGTAGCAAATTAGCCAGATAGTGCAGCATTTCTGGAATAGATGGTCTACTGAATAGATGACTGCTCTACAGGAACGTAAAAAATGGAACAACTGAGCAAGGTCACTGCAGGTGATAGACATGGTCTTAATCAAGAGTGAAGTCAGCGCTCCTGAAAAATTGGCCTTGGGCAGAGTCGTCGCAGTTCATCCTGGTAAGGATGGCTTGGTCCGAGTCGTTACCATTACAACTGCTGCGTCTACTCTACAGAGACCTTCAGTTAAAACCATCCGAATGGTCCCTCTTTAATCCTAAATAATTCCATGTGCCTTCTTTTCTGTCCCTATCACCACTTCGTCCGCATAATATGTTACAGGTTATTTCGTTCACCCTGCGGGCGAAGGTAGGAGGAATGTTCGGAAAAAAGATGCCTTCATTCAAATCAAAGGCCTGTTGACGATGAGGCTAATGAGAAAATCAGGAGCCGCGTCTCTAATGAACAAGAAGCTTCAGTGACGAGATCGCGCCGCTCCTGTTAGTATTGCTCTGACCGCCCACACCTACACTGCTAAAAAATGCTCCACTAACAGAACAGTGTATCTATAATCTTTACAATATAGGTCTCATACTTCACCGAGTTCTTTATTCATTTCTGAACCCTTCACTATAAAAGATAAATTTTCATGATTATTATTATTATTCTTATGATCATGATCATCATCGTCATCGTCATCGTCATCGTCATCGTCATCGTCATCGTCATCGTCATCGTCATCGTCATCGTCATCGTCATCGTCATAGTCATCGTCATCGTCATCGTCATCGTCATCGTCATCGTCATAGTCATCGTCATCGTCATCGTCATCGCTTTCGCCGTCACCGTCGCCGTCGCCGTCATCGTTATCGCCATAGACGTCGCCATTATTATTATTATTATTATTTACAAAACCATGAGATAAACGAGGAGGCAAGTAAACAACAAACCTGCGATGTCGAAATGGTTGTGGAGCAGCTTGCTCCACAATCACTGCCGGGCGGCACACAACAGCCAAAAAGCCCCATAAGAACAGTCGAGAACTTCGTCGAGGTGATAGACGAACTCCTTAAAAAATGGAAGAAGGGCAAAACAGGCAGCCTGGTATCAATAACAACATCAAGAAGTCCATCCCAACGCTCGTCGAAGTTTTCGACAAGTGGAGGGACCGCCTGCTCACCAACACCGAAGAGCAAAGCCCAACAGAGACTCTAGGAGCCGCGGCTATCTACAGTCAGGAGCCTCAAAATAAGAGGGAACGACCACAGGATGGGAACTCCGATAGTGCTGAGGCAGCAGTCATTGACAACAAGGCTAGGGCCACTGAACCCTCGAAGCTCGCCGGTTTTGTGACGGTTCTATAAAAGAAGAAGAAAGCTGCAGCAAAGAAACTGCAGTAGTAGCAGAGGCAACCGGAGCAGCAGACAAAAGAACAACTGGGGCTCCAACAAGAAGAACGCCAGCAGCAGCGGAAGCAACTGCAGCAGAAACCGCAACAACAAAAACCCCTAACAGCCAGAACACCGGCTAACAAGACGAGCGAGGCTGCTCAACAGCCTCCAAAGAAGAAGAAGAGGAGGACGCCTAGGAAGCGACTCAAGGCTGTCCTGATTCGACCTTAAAATGGAGTCACCTACGCAGAGGTTCTCACGAATGTCCGCCAAAACGTCACCGCTGAATGTCCAACCACTGATATTTATGTCAGAAAAACCAGGTCTGGCAACGTCCTGGTAGAGTTGGGTAGTAACAGCAATGACCAGGAGCTGGGGACTGTAGGAGACTCCATCAGGAAGGCAATGGGCCAGTCGGGGGTCGTAATGAACCTCACACCCAAGACAAACGTGGATGTCAGAGACCTTAACAGCCTCGCCACCAAAGAAGAGGTGGAGACGGCGATCAAGAAGGTCTTTGAAGAAGCAGAAGCCTCAACTGGAGAGATCAGCGTTTCGCTGATAAAACCCAATACCAAAGAACAACGAATGGCCATCGTAGAGATGGACCAGAAAAGGTAGAGTTCCTCCTTGCGCAGAACCGCCTGAAACTCGGGTACATGAACTGCCGACTGAGAAGATGGCAGCGGCTCCAGCGGTGCTTCAGATGTCAGGGTTACGAACATCAAGCGCGCTATTGTCATAGCCCAGACAGAAGCAAGGCCTGCTACAAATGTGGCGCAGAAGGTCACAAAGGAGCAGTCTGCAAGACAACCGAGGCGAAGTGCATCCTGTGCACTGACCTGAAAGTATACCAAGCACAGTTGGGCCATACGCCGGGCTCAGGACAGTGTATAGCTTTTCGCGAAACGCTTAAAAAGACCAAAGCTAAGCGTTAATGATGGTCCATATAACGGTCCTTCAAGCGAACCTCCACAGTGCCGATTTAGCCAACAGCCTTCTGACTCATTATGTATCTTAGACGAAAGTTGATGTGTTACTAATCTGCGAGCAGTACTGCAACTGGGACAAGCTTACCTGGTACCAGATACACTTGGCACAGCAGCAATCTTCGTGAACCCACAAACCATCAGAGTGAACGAACACGGATCCGGGAGAGGCTTTGATTGGGTGAGAAGCAGAGACGTAACTTACGTTAGCTGCTAATATACGCCAAACGTTCCCATCGATGAATTCAGGCGGAGCATGGACGAGATGGAAGACGTGATTCGCGAGATGCACGGCGAAATTGTGGTCCCCGGCGACTTCAATGGGTGAGCATTGGAGGGGGGGGGGGGGGGGTTGCATGCCAGAACCGGGCAGCAGAGGAAACGCCATCATGGAGATGGTATCCACGCTCGGCCTGATAGTTCTCAACGTTGGGAACACGCCGATATTCAGAAGGGTAGGGTATGTTGGGACGATTCCGGACATGTCTTTCGTATCCGAAAATCTAGCGCATAGAGCATCGGATTGGAAGGTACTGGAGGATTACAACGGAAGCGACCGCCAATACATCACCTTTCAGCTGCGCGATAAATCCCAGTCGCAGGCAAGAGTTGCGGTAAAGCTACCCCGATGGAACCTAGCAAAGTTAAACACCAACAAATTAGTCCAGGTACTGCTAGAAAGACAACAGAATATTACTACGACGAGCACCACCGAAAGCAGGGACGGAGCGGAGACTCTCGGAGGGAGACCATGGGTTTCATTCACCGAGCCTGGGACGCAATTATATCGCGCAAGAGATCGCGACATGGAAAACGCCAAGCTTATTGGTGGTCTGACGAAATTGCGCATCTGAAGGTGCAAGCGAACCGCCTCAGAAGAAGAACGCAAAGAAAGCGAAACAAACCGGAAGCAGCATTGTTTCCAGCGCAGCATAAAGCAGCGCGCTGACAACTCCGACAGGAGATCAACCGGAGCAGGGCAGAGTGCTGGAAGAACCTGACGGAGGAAGTCCATCAGGACGTGTGGGGCTTGGGTAATAAAGTCGTGACCAAGAAACTCTGCGCGGTCCCGAATCACCCTTTTGACGAAAACACCATGTCACGAATCGTGGACACTCTGTTCCCATCGCATCCGGCAAGGCAAGACCAGGAGAAAACCGCTGAAGTGGGGGAAATCCCCTTATTCTCCAGCGGGGAGCTGCAGATCGCCGCCAAAATGAGGCGTAGCGGGAAGGCCCCTGGGCCCGACGGGATACCAGCTGAGATATTGACGATCGTCGCAGTGAGAGCACCGTCTCTTTTGCTGAACATGAACAACGTGTGCCTGAAGGCGGGTGGCTTTGGAACCCCCTGAAAGGTTGCGCGCCTCGTGCTGATCGACAAAGGAAAGGGAGGTGATCCCCGGCTTCCGTCGTCCAACAGGCCACTTTGCACGTTGGACCACGCAGGGAAGCTCTACGAGAGGTTGCTCAAACCACGGCTACAGGGAGCTGTGAAGGCTGCCGGCGATTTAGCAGACAACCAGTACGGCCTCAGGAAACGGCGATCCACGGTAGACACTATACGAGAGGTAGTACAGCAGGGCAGGAATGCGTGGATGGGAAATGATTTTTCCAGGAACATCGCACTCCTGGTCACGCTGGACGTAAAGAACGCCTTCAACTCGGCCAAGTCGACTGACATCTTGGAAGCGTTGAACATGTTCAGAGTCCCTGAGTACATCATGCGGGTGATACGAGACTACTTGATGGACTGTATTCTCCGCTACGATACAGAAGAAGGCAAACGCGAGAAATATCTCAGCGCCGGCGTGGCACAGGGGTCGATCTTTGGCCCAGATTTTTGGAACATCATGTAAGAGAGGCTGCCCAGGCTTGGGCTGCCAGAAGGAGTGTACATGATAGCGTACGCCGATGATGTCGCTCTAGACATCAGCGCGCGGGACTTTGAAAGAGCACAATACCTGCTCAACCAGGCGATGCGCAGGATCTCGCGCTGGATGCGGGAACATGGACTCGACTTGGCAGCCGCCGAGACAGAGATCGCGCCCTTCACAGGTAAGCGGATAAACCCCATCTTTACCATGAAAGTGGGAGAGATGGAGGTTTTGATGAGATGGGAGGCCATGTATCTGGGACTCAAACTAGACACCAAGCTTACCTTCTTTCGTCAGCTGGCCGATGCAGCGGACAAAGCGGCGACAAAGACGGCACAACTGAGCCGTCTCATGGCGAACACGAGTGGCCTCAAGGTGAGCAAGCGACGGCTGCTCATGTAAGTCATCACATCCATCCTATTGTACGGCTCTGAAATATAGGCTGATGCAATGGATAAGGAGTCATACCGGATTAGAGTCACTTCAGTTCAACGCAGAGGAGCTCTCCGAGCCTCGAGCGTCTACCGCACGGTCTCAGGACCGGCAGTACTAGTTATTACTGGAATCATCTCGATCGACCTACATGCGAAGGAGCGTAAGAGAATCTACTTACGGAAGAAGGAAGAACAAGAAGACGATAGAACAACCATCCACAGGGAGGAACGGGAGCGTACCATGGCAACGTGGCAACAATTCTAGACAAACGAAACCAAGGGTAAATGGACAGCCAGGCTGATATTCCAACTGGCCCCTTGAATAAACAGAGACCACGGGGAGGTAGTATACTACTTTACCCAATCCCTGAGTGATCACGGGTACTTCTGCGTTTACCTCAAACGCATGGGGAAGGTTCAGAGCCCGAAATGTAGTTTTTGTTCCGCTGATTGCGCCGATGCGTTCCACACGTTTTTCGTCTGCGAGCAGTGGAACGAAACAAGGACAGCTCTTCTCAACTTGGTCGGACAACTCACGCCCGAAACCATCGGGGGCGAAATATCGTCCGCCAAGGATTTTTAAATTTTTAAATTTATTAAGATCAAGGCAGATCAATTTTTAAATTTTTTAAGATCAAGCCAGCAGCGATTGTCGAGATGATCACCATCACCATCACCATCACCATCACCATCACCATCACCATTATCATTATAATTATCATTATTATTATTATTATTATTATTATTATTATTACTAGTACTACTGCTACTGCTACTACTACTGCTACTACTACTACTACTACTACTACTACTCAGACTTCCGATCCGTAAAGAAGGATGGAGTTCGCGGTCGCCATCAGTAGTCGACGCGTCGCAGGTTTTGGCCCGCGCACGTTAGACATGAGTCTGCTCAGGTGAGCGAGCCTCCTAGCCGCACTGTCCGCTACGCATCCGAGGTGATTAGCGAAGGTCAGCTTTGTATCCAGGGTCACCCGTAGGTGTTTAGTGGCCGGACTCGTTTTACCTTAATGTCTCCTACTGTCATGTTTATGCTAGTCTGTATTCTCTTCCTCGTCAGTAGTACTATTTCTGTCTTGCCTAAAACTAGCTGTAATCCGTGCATGCGCATCCATCGGAGCACGCGACTCATGATTAGACTCAGCTTGAACTGAGCAGAACCAGCGTCGCGCGCCACGACGACCGCCGCAACATCATCTGCGCATCCTATCAATTTCACCCCGATTGGCATGTGGAGCCTGAGCAGTGCGTCATATAGGAAGGACTAGCCAAACATCCGAACCGAAAATCGACCACTGTGCCATGCCAGCTGTGATTTCCCTTACTATAAGTCCGTCATTCGTTTTGTACAGAAGCTTTCTGTCTGTCAGGTAATTTTCGACCCATCGCAGGATATAAGTGGGACCCCGAAGGTCCGTAGTGCTGCGACAATTAAACGCGTTCTTAACGTCGAGCATCGCTAACACAACTATTGAACTAGCACCGTGACACGCCCGATTCGCTTCCTCTACCGCGGCCGTTACCTCGCGTACCGCGCCAATCACCGAACGACATCTTCTGAAATCATATTGGTTGTTTGAGAGATCGCCTGCGCTTTGTATTGCTCCCTGGATCCGTGGTCTGAGCAGCAGCTCTGCTGTCTTCCCCATCGTATCCAACAGACTGAATCGCCTGTAGGCGGATGGGGAATTCGGATCGCCTTTTTGTTTGTCAATCAGAACTAGTCGTGCCATTTTCCAACGATAACTGAAAACCCCCTCGATCAGACACGCGTTGTACATATCGAGCAACAGCTCTGATTTCCGCGCCGCAACGATTTTTATCACCTCTGCCGGGATCCCGTCTGGTCCAGGTGATTTCGCGCTCTTCATAACAGATACAGCCATTATGAGCTCCCCCTCCGTGAAGAGCGGGATCTCGTCCGTCCGTACGTCCGAGCAGTCTGGTATGTCTCGGGAGGGATGTATTGGGAAAAGATCGTCAATTACCCATTCCATCTTTCTCGCGCTCATTGTCCCGTTAGCTGCAGGTCTTCCGAATTTTTTGGTGACGATCTTATATCCCATTCCCCATGGGTCCCTGTCAACGTCATCGCAAAGTTGTCTCCAGCAGAGAAGTTTGCTCCGCTTGATCGTGGTTCGGAGTCTTTTCCGCGCTGCCCTATATTGCTGCATAAGGTCATAGTACCCCTCCCAGCATCGTGCCCTCTGTGCTGCGCGCTTGCGTGCGTGGCACTGCTTCCTCAGAGCTGCTATTTCGTCCGTCCACCAGTACACCGGGTGTCAGTTGTCTCTCGTGTTTGTGTGTGTCATAGAGGCATTGCAAGCTCTTGTTTTGAGTGACGTCGTTCGTTCCACGAGTATTTCCGCTCTGTCGCTGCCGACTAGTTCCCGCGGGATTCAAGCAGAGGGGTTATCAGCGCTTTGTAACACCTCTGCCAGTTTCTCGCGGTCCATACGTCTGACGTTCCATCGTGGAAAATGCTCTTTACGTCGGTTCCTGTCCGTACGTTCGTCCTTGGTCCCGACTTCAAAGCATATGTACTGGTGGTCGCTTCCATTTTCATCGTCAGTCACGTGCCAGTTCTTTATGGATCCAGAAAGCTCTTCGCTCGCAAACGTTATGTCCGGTATAGATTGGCCAAATCCTGGTCTAATGTAAGTTGGCGTAGTTCCTAGGTTTTAAACTCATTTTAATTGTGAACTCTAATTTTAACTTAATTAAATATTGTTCCTTTTAAATTGGATTGGAAAAGAAAACAAAAAATATATCGATAAACTATAAAATTCTCTGCTGACTATAATTTTGAAACTATTAAATAAAATTTTTTTCTTCCACGTTATTGAAGTAAACGCACATTTTTGTGATAAAACAGTGTTTAAAAAATGGCCTTAACGCACACCTATTAGACAAAATCTATGTTAAATAATTCAAGAAAATTTTTAACTATAAATGAATGCAATTTAATATTTTCCACTATGTCTGAACTCAATTTATGGTCTGATTTAAATAAAACATTTTTTGAACCTATGCAAAACTATAACATAGATTATGAAAAATATTCAAATTGTATAAGGACTTAAAAAGTTTTTACATATAAAGTTAAATTTTTTCCCAATCTCAATAATAAATTTGGCAACGGTATAGTAAGCGTATACGAAGGTGACCATGGTGGCCTCTGCTCAGGGCCATATCAGTTTAACAGTTAGCCAAAGCTCATTGTACTGCATAAACCATCAGTAATACTTAAATTTCTAATCAACATATAAAATTAAACAAAACAAAAAAATCAACGCACACATCTACTTACCTCCTGGGTTGTGTGGAAAAAATAATAGAAACTTTTATTTAATGTTATTTTACAAAAAAATTGAATTGATAATAGAAAACTTTATCAATATAAAATTTGTCTTGAAATCCTAAAAAAATTTAACTGAATTTAATTTAAGTTTTTAAATGTTTTTCAAATAATATAACCACCATATACGAGTAAAATAAAAACGCAGCTATCTATTTATCAATTTCTCTATTTACCTGAAAGATCGTTTCTATCTATTTATAAGTGTGGATATTTTCCTTTTAATCATAATGAGAGATTTTTTAAAAACATTATATAAAACTCCTTGTGAGGTGAGTACGGATGGGGGGGCATGAGGAGGGGAAAGAGGAGGAGGGGGTGAGGGGGGCTCAAATGAGGGGATGAGGGGGTCCATGTGGAAGTCTACAAAAGTGAACAATAACGTAAAAAAAGTAAAATTTAACGCTATTTTTAGGAGACATCGTAAGATGAGAGTCTGCGGGGGGTCGAGGGGGGGGGGGGGTGAGAGGGAGTTTGGTAGTAGAGTTAGCGAATTAACTATATATAGATATATATATATATATAATATTGATAGCTGTTCAAATCATTTAAATTTTATTTATTTAATTTTCCTTTTTTTTCATTTTTATTAACTTTATTTTATTTACTTTAGTTGTGACGAATTCGTAATCTCGCACCAAAAACCACGACGCGTGCACACGTTCGTGAATGTCCGGGTAATTAGATCCCATCCCAGGCGCCGCGAGCGCTGGCGGTGACCATGCGCTCGCCAGTGTATCTCGGCTGTTGCTGCGTGTGTGCGCCCACGGTGGGCTTGGATGAGGTTCAACCCAAAAGTGCCCCCACCTCTGAGATTCTTTCAAACAGTATTTCAGTGATGCATACCGAGTAATTTAAGGCCAAAATGAAAATAATCGCCGGAAGGAATCAAAAGAAAACTCGATTTTACTAAATTTTTTGTAGGTTAATCGATCATACTTTGTACAAAACCAATCCATGGGAATATTTTTAGACCTAGAATCTTTGTCTGATTTCCGTGAACAATATCCGCAAAGTCAAAATTCACAAACCATCAATATCGTTTTTAAAACTCGAAAAAATAGCCAAAAATTTAGTGTTTTGCTGGTTTTTGGGACATATCTCTTTACTGGTACACTTGAATAGTATAATAATAATATTAATTTGAAAACTTATTCATTTATCTATAAAACAAAACGAAAATTTCTACCCTATCTATCGAAAATCAAAAGATATAGCTATTTGAATATGGCGAAATCGGGATAATAAATGTTTATGATGCAAAGTTTGAGCTATGATTTTGTAGCTGTGCCTAATAAGGATAATTTGTCAAATTTTCCTTAAAGTAGACTGAATTTTGAGAAAATTAAAAAAAATTAACCCATTTAGCAACATCATAGCCATCAATATAACGATCGCAAGGCGGGACTCGGTACTTGCAGCGGAAGGCACAGTAATATTTCATATTATAACGCATAATAATCTTTAATTTGTACATAATACATCGGTAAATCGGAAAAGTAATGAATTACATATAATTAATTCAATTTCCTTACATTAAATTCTAATAAATGGTATGCACAAATTCATTACAGTTAATAAATAATAAATGTACATTCAAAATGAATGTAAAGCATCATATTCACATAACGCACGTAGTAGTCTGCGTGGATATTCAGGATGATCATGTGACGCCTTGTATTTTTCCCAGGTCCGTCTGAAATCTGCATGTACGGACTCCATTGCTTGCTCGCTATAGAATGCCAGAGATTTTTGTGTTTTTTTGCAAAAATCTGCCACATGAAAAAACACAGCGTGATTTTTCGGTGTTATGGGTAGACCGAGTTCTGTGTAACTTTGTTTGAAGTTGTCAATTTTTTGTTTAAACGCTTGGTCGAGTCGAGTACTAAAACAAGCTTGAACAACTGAATTAAAATCTTCAAATACTTTTACATATTGTAAGCACCCTGGATTACGACACCATGATCGAAGTATATCTATTTTGTTCAATAATGTTTTGCAAGCATTTCCATTAAAGCTTGAACCTCCGTGACAAACGTCGCGGACAACGCTGCATTTCTTTGCCCACATTAGAGCATCTTGTTCAAAGTTTTTAAGTAAACGGTTGAATAAAATATTTACAATACCTAGCATTAAATGCAGTTCTGGCGGTGGAATAATAAAAAGAAAAGACTCATCTTCTTCCGTTTTGATCATAGGAGGGTGAATACAATTCTTAAAATCCTTCGCATTAGATTTTTTAGCTCCTGATTTGCGCCATTCTTCATAATTTTTTGTGGTATTACGTATAGTTCTATACTCTCCAAAAATATTCATTTTATCCTTCGTAGCGTAGCACCACGTGCAAGGATACAAACTGCTATGAGACATTATGCCAACCAGAATATTTGCCAACTTTAAATCGGTGGCTATTGTTCCTTGGAATCGATTAATCTCTATTATCGACCATAACTGCGCTACATTTTCATAGTTCTCTTGAGAACTTTGTGCTAACGCTAATATAAGCAATTTATTCACGCCTGAATCTTTAAATTTTTTTGCGCATATTCCATCACTGTATTTTTGACGTCGATTTTCTTTATTTTCTGTCTGAGCATTACATTGTATCGATAAACATACTTTTAAAAAATTTCCTCCACCATCTATCCCGAACTTCAAGTGAAAATCAGTTACTCCACGTTTTTCAGTGACGTGTTCAATCAAACCTTCGAGATCTTTGCAATAAGTAACTGTCTCAGTAACTACAGTACTTTCTTTCCCTTAATTACTCGTGAAACTAAATGTCTTAAGATCAAAATATTCATCAATGCAGTGGCTTTTAACAGATAATTTTTTTTGCAAATTTGATTCAATAATTTTTTAATTTATTGTAGCTACGCGTAACGCCTTAGCTATTTCTAAGGTTTTTTTCTGCGTTAAATGGGTGCTAGTTTGTATTTTTAAAAAATCATCTGCTGATAATACTGTTTTTTTTTGACGAGCTTTCAATATTCTTGGTACCAACGACAATTTTAAGAGCGTTGCCCCCGCGTGGTTGAACAAGTGACAGAGTTGATGTATTACTACTGTCATTTTCTAGTTTTCTCTTTAATAAAGATGAAATTACTTGGTCTACAACTTTAGGTCCTGCTTGCTCAATCGTGCTTGTCAAATTCTCAATGCGTGTAGGCAGCGTACATCTATGTGAAATTCCCTTCGAAATTACATCAAAACAATTAGAGCACCGAGCCTCGGTCGTTGGAGTATCTTTCGAAACTTTATAAATGGAAAATATTGTAAGTTTATTTTGCTCTCTATTGACACGCGTATTATAATGTGGAGTTGTAACTTACCAGGCTCTCTCGTATTTGCGGCTTCGAGAGGATTCGAAGAATTCAATGAGCCTTTTCGAGCTAAGACGCACAGATCGCAATCACAAACATTATCTAGACTCAATTGGTCAATTTTTTTAAAGGTGAGAATCGGCTAAAATCCGGTGTCTGAACTTTTTTCGCTGGATCATTTCGATTGAGATAGAGGTTACGTTTGCAATTAGAGCACAACACAAGCCGTAAACGTGCGTCACTTTCTTCGTATTCAAATTGTTGTCTTACGAGAGTTTGCAATGCACCCTTTATGAGATGCATTGCTTTGGTTTTGCCCAGGCAAAGCAAACAGATAAAGTGCCGATTCTCTTGATCGTTTCTGTACTTAGGCATTTTTGCAATTTCAAATGTAAATAGTTTTGCATATCCATGACAACATTCACATGTTTATAAATAACAGTGAATTGTAAATCTTTTTGTTTTCGATTAACAATAGACTCTTAATGTTGGAGTAGTTTATAGTGCATACATGGATAAACAATTATAAAATATAATAAGTAGATATAAGTAATTAAAAAGATAAGTAAAATATATTATTTTCATTTTGGGCTTATATTTATTTCTAATTCATATAAAAAAATATATATAAACTTTTTATTTATTCTTTTCAACAAAGTCGGTATATTTATATTTATATATGTAATTCATTACTTTTGCATAGCATATCTTCATTAAAATAAGTAAATTTACCGATTTATTATTTACAAAATAAAGATTATTATGTGTTATAATATGAAAAGTCATTTACATCCTATTTTTGTATTCCCAGAGACTACTATAAAAAAATAGAACGCTGTACGCAAGCGCGCTCGATCGCGCTCCGCAATATCGCTACTGTGCCTTCCGCTGCAAGTACCGAGTCCCGCCTTGCGATCGTTATATTGGTGGCTATGATGTTGCTAAAGGGGTCAATTTTTTTTAATTTTCTCAAAATTCAGTCTACTTTAAGGAAAATTTGACAAATTATCCTTATTAGGCACAGCTACAAAATCATAGCTCAAACTTTGCATCATAAACATTTCTTATCCCGATTTCGCCATATTCAAAAAGCTATATCTTTTGATTTTCGATAGGGTAGAAATTTTCGTTTTATTTTATAGATAAATGAATAAGTTTTCAAATTAATATTATTATTATACTATTCAAGTGTACCAGTAAAGAGATATGTCTCAAAAACCAGCAAAACACTAAATTTTTGGCTATTTTTTCGAGTTTTAAGAACGATATTGATGGTTTGTGAATTTTGACTTTGCGGATATTGTTCACGGAAATCAGACAAAGATTGTAGGTCTAAAAATATTCCCATGGATTGGTTTTGTACAAAGTATGATCGATTAACCTACAAAAAATTTAGTAAAATCAAGTTTTCTTTTGATTCCTTCCGGCGATTATTTTCATTTTGGCCTTAAATTACTCGGTATGCATCACTGAAATAGTGTTTGAAAGAATCTCAGAGGTGGGGGCACTTTTGGGTTGAACCTCATCCAAGTCCACTGTGCGCCCTAACCTCGTAGGATGGACTCTAGCGATATACGAGAGTGAGTGCGCTGAGTGTGGGAGATGGTGTGTATGCAAGAACGAGCGAGTACCACTTCCAAGGAGCCCACCGCCGACATCGCTTCCTCCCGCGGGTCAAGGAGCACCCGGTGCCAGCCACCTCTATGGCGACGAACGCGAGAGGCTCGCAATGACAGGGGCAGTAGGCGCGCGAGACTGAGAGGGAAAGACACATCACAGCGGCCAAGGCTACGGTCCTGGTAATATGTAATCGCGTGACCAGGTGCAGCGGCACTTATGCGAGGAAAGTCGTCCTCTTGCCCGCGATTGCTGGAGCCGTATGCCCACCCATAACATCGCCGTGCACGGTTAGGACAGATATTAATAATATATATATATATATATATATATGCAGATATATATATATATATATATATATATATATATATATATATATATTTGGTTTTGTATTCGCGCGTTTTTCTTTTCATGTGCTGTTACCCCCTGCGGATCCTCTTTCCCCCTTACCCTCCAGTTGCGTGGGAAACCGTCACCACTGGGCATCTGAACACGCAGCCGCAGCAGAGAAGAAGTTCCGGCGGAGAAAGCGAACAGAGACGCTCGCAAATATCGACAGGTGTTTGGTGGAAGTCCACCGGCGGCACACTTGGGAGACGTGTACGGACATCCATAATCGAAATCTTATGAATTAAATAAACACCTCCGTTATATAGTATATAATGAATATTCATGGCTGTTCAAATCATTTAAATTTTATTTATTTAAATGTGCAGATGCAGCTTTGATTGTAAAATAATCTACACGCATGCAAATTAATATATGCTATTCTTTGCTTAAAAAAATGGATATATAACAAAAAAGTCAATGCGTGGTACGTATAATACATAACAGAAAACTATGTAGTTGATATATTACAAAAAAGATATAGTAAATATATAGGAAGATATAGTTAATTTCAGGTTCACACCCACATAGCTTTTGGTCCATTATTATGTTACACATCATCAATTATCTTCCATCTTATGCTGTGTACTATCAAATGAACGATGAGAAACGGTTCCCACGGATTTTAAGTGAAACCGACATCGAATAATGCACGATAGCTAATTTCAACGTGTAAAACAATCACTTCCGGTTTATTTTTCAGATACTTCCAGTTCATAATCGCATAGTTTTGGGTCCTTTATTAAGTCACACATGATCAATTATCTTCCATTTTATGCTGTAAATTTAGAAATGATCGATAAACAAGATAGCTAATTTCGACGAGTAAGAAAATTACTTCCGGTTTATTTTTGAGATACTTTCGGTTCACACTCGCATAGCTTTTGATCCCTTATTATGTCACATATGTTCAATTACTCCCCATATTATGCTCTAAGCTTAAAAATGAACGATAAAAAAAGGTTCCCACCAAATTTTGTGTGAAGCAGACATCAAATGTGGGTTTTTATAATATTAATAATTAATGTAGAAGATAATAAACGTAAAATTATGTTTGTATTATGCTTTCTATGTTTGAGTATTTCGTATATCTAAAAATAAATGTAAAATTTATTTTATTTCGTGAATTGGAGGTAATAATAATTATAATAAATCATGAAAATTAATATTAAACATAATATTATGTTTTGAATATGCTTTTTATGTTAAATTATTATTTCGTATATCTGGGTATTTACGAAACTCGGAAAGATTCAACGTTAATTACAGGCATAAAATAAATGTAAAATGTATTTTATTTCTTGCTTTAGAGACAATAATAGTCACACTTAATCATAATAATTATTAATAAACGTAATATTATACTTGTATTATGCCTTCTATGTTGTCTGAATATTTCGAATATCTGGAAATTTACGATAATTGCAAAGATTCAACCTGAATAATAGACACGAAATAAACTTTAAATGGCATTTAATTCTTGCACTGTATAGAATAATTATAATACTAATAATATTAATAATATTAATAATAATAATAATAATAATAATAATAATAATAATAATTATAATACTAATAATATTAATAATAATAATAATAATAATAATAATAATAATAATTATAATAATAATAATAATAATTATAATTATAATTACTATAATAATAATAATAATAATAATAATAATAATAATTTTTTTTTTTTTTACGTGGGAAATTTAGCAGTAATCTTGCATCAGCCGAGGCCATCACCAACGCGCGGGCCCGGGTCCATTTCTGTGCCCAGATCCGCGCGCAGGCGACAGCCCCGACCGCCTCGCAGCTAATGTGGCCGCAAGGAGACGTCCGGAAGAGTCCGCACTTCCGGGCAGTGTGAGATTCTTACACACTAAACCTGCATAACCCTATCCTGTGGCGTTTGCGCTCACCCCGGCACCGCCTTTCGGCATTACTTCAGAGGTGACGCCACCTTTTGTTGCCTTCGCAGGCACCATCTTTTTTTTTTTTCTATTCTTTTTACTGTGCGCTAATAGCACTCTAGACTTTTTTTTTCCTATTTTAGGAAGGTGGGGAGATTGCACCTTGCGGTAGCGCATCTTCCTCCCTCTTCTTTCTCTCTAGGATGCTGTGGGCGAATGTTGCTGCCTTTGCCCAGCTCTTCCGTCCTTGCAGCATTCGTTCGATGATGTTGTCTGGTGTGATTCTACCAAGGTCTCTCTCCAAGACTCCCCTTTCTGTGCTCCACTTCTCGCAAGCAAAGAAAGTGTGGAGCGCATCGTCGTAGGGATGACCGCAGGGGACACAGCCGGGATCGGCGACTTTGCCCATTAAGTGTAGGTAGGCTCGAAACAAGCCATGCCCCGTCAATAATTGGGTAAGGTAATAGTTTACCTCGTCCTCCGCTCTATTGAGCCAGGGATCCAGCTGGCCAATGAGTCTTGCTGTCCATCTGCCTCTGGTCTCTACCTCCCATTTATCTTGCCAGGCCTGCATGGTGTTGGCTCTCGCAATGCGGTGAGCTTCTCTGTTGCCCAGGGCAGACTTCTGTTGATAGACAAATTTCTTCTCCTGTGCCAGCAGGTCGATGGGTATGACCCCGGCGATTACCAAGGCCGCTGATTCAGAGACCGTTCGGTACGAGCACGATATCCGAAGAGCCGCTCTCCGTTGTACTGCTGCTAACCTCTTTTTGTGGCACTCTTTCTTCAGTGCGTCGGCCCAGATCTCCGCTCCGTACATTATTGCCTCGACAGTTCGCATGAGCAGGCGCCTTTTGCTGGGCTGTGGACCATTTGTGTTGGCCATTAACCTACTCAGCGCTGCCGTCACCTTTGCTGCTTTATTGGCAGCTATTCTTATATGTTCCCTGAAGGTGAGTTTGTTGTCGAGCGTCATCCCCAGGTACTTTACAGCGTGCTTGGCCTGGACCGCCGCGTCTCCAACTTGAAAGAGGCACTCGGTGTTGATGTGCTTCTTAGTTAGAAGGGTGATCTCGGTCTTAGTTGTGGCTATCTCGAGCCCGTGATTTCTCATCCCGGAGAAGATGCGGCGCATGACCTGGTTGAGCAGCATCTGAACGGCTTCCACTGTTCTGGCGATAATGATGGGCCCTATGTCGTCCGCGTACGCTATCAGCAGCGTGCCCTCGGGAAGATCCATACGTAGGATACTATCATAGAAGACGTTCCAGATGTCGAATCCTAGCATGGATCCCTGAGCAGCCCCTGATGTTATCTCTTTTGTTTTTGTGCCATCCTCCGTATCATATATTATTGAGCGGTTCTTTAGGTAGTCCCCAAGTATACGAAGAAGATACTCGGGGATCCGAAATTCCTGCTCGAAAGCTTCCAGCGCTTTATCCCACCTTACAGAATTACAGGCATTTTTCACATCCAAGGTGGCCACCAGACAAACAGGGCGAGAATAGTGGTTGCCCTGCTCCGTCGATGCTGCAGCCTTGACGATCTCCTGGACTGCGTCTATGGTGGACATACCTCGCCTAAAGCCGAACTGACGGGGTGCCAGATCCCCTGCAGCTTTGATGGCTGCCTGTATACGAGGCTTCATTAACTTCTCCAGGAGTTTGCCTGCCGTGTCTAGTATGCACAGCGGGCGGTAAGCTTGCTGATGAGAACGAGCCTCGCTATCTTCCAGCGGTTGGGGAAGATGCCCGCCTTCAGGCAGGTGTTGTACATATTCAGCAATAGGCTAGGGTGACTTGAGACTATGACTTTCAGCAGCTCTACGGGTAGGCCGTCTGGTCCGGGGGCTCTCTTATTCCGCATTGACCTGACTGCGAATGAGAGCTCCTCCTTCGTGAAAACCGGAGTCTCAATTGGGCCAGATGATGCTGGCGGATCTGGACTCTTCGGGTGTTCAGGGAAGAGAGCATCGACGATGTTTTGGATCGTTCCCGCGTTACCGGGGCCCTTTGTGGCAAAAGCCGCCAGTTTGCGGGTTACGATCTTGTACCCAAGACCCCACGGATCTTCGTCTACCTCTTTTACCAACTCCCTCCAGCAGCGCTGCTGGCTGGTTTTGATGACCCGCTTCAGTGCTTTTTTGGCCGTCTTGAATTCGGCGGCCAGTGGGGTTGTGTCGTGACCGCGTCTCCGTGTTCTCTGCTCTCTGCGCCGTAGGTATTTACAGCGATTCCGGAGTTCCGCTATCTCATTTGTCCACCAGTATGCAGGGTGCCTCCTCCGACTGGGGTACGTCTTGGGTACCGCCTCCGCGGCGGCCTGAAGGATGATCTTCATGGTATCTTCAGACGCCCTGTTGGCTTGTGCTTCTGGCGTCATGTTATCCGGGATCTCTTCTAGGGACTCCTGGCCACGTTTAATCGCATCGGTAAATTTCTCGGTGTTCATTTTGTCAATGTTCCACCGGGGATTAGCGCGCGTCGGGACCGCCGGGGCTGGTCTAGCATCTCTAACCCGAAAGGTGATGTATCGGTGATCGCTTCCTGTGTAGTCTTCAATCACCCGCCAGTTCTCGATTCGAGCGGCAAGTCGTTCAGTTGCCAAAGAGATATCAATGATAGTCTCTCGGTAGCCCGGTCGCCTAAAGGTTGTCATATTGCCGTTGTTTAGCACTATTAGGCTAAGACGGCTGGCCGTTTCCATCACCATCTGGCCTCTTGGGTCAGACACTGTTTCCCCCCATTCTGGGGATTTGGCATTGAAATCTCCTGCGATTATCAGCCCTCCTTTGATGTCCCGAACAGCGTCCTCCAGGCGTTGTAGCTTGTCCTGGTATTCGTTGTTGGATTGGTTTGGTGAGAGGTATACACTGACGTATGTCACGTCTTTGTGTCTCATCCATACGTATCCTTGGCCGCGCCCATGATCCTCCACGTGAAAATTCCGCGGATCTGGGGCCCAGATAGCTGCAGTGCCCAGTTCGTCGGCGAGCCACGCTGGGACATTCCTGTCTCGGTATTGCTCACTGACAAGGACGATGTCGACCTTTTTCTGAGAGCAGATCTGTTCCAGGAGGTTCTGAGCCGTCTTGCTTCTGTGTAAATTACCCTGCAAGACTATAGCCATTCTTGTTTTATTTTCTGGAGGGCCTCTCTGAAGGTGCTGCATATTCCGGATCCTGCTACGTGGTTGCGGGAGTCAGGCTTATCCGGATCTTCGTGACAAAGGAAGCACTGTGGATATTCTGCCGCGCAGTCTTTGCTTTTATGACCTGCTTTTCCGCACTTGAAGCATAGTTTGCTCCGGTCAGGCCTTTCGCAAGTATGGCTATGATGTCCGTAGCCTAGACACTTGAAACATCTGGGCACCATCGTCCTTCTGTGGATTCTGCAGATGACCCAGCCAATCCAGATCCGAGCATCCTTCATGAGCGTGACGGAGGCTGATTCCTCCAGCGTCACTATAGCTAAACGCTGACCCCGGTTGCTAGGTTTGGTAACCGAATCCTGCAGGAATCCGCCATAGTCTTTCAGGTCTCTTTTTAGGGCCTCTTCTACCTCATCTTGAGAGGTGCACTCATCAAGGTCTCTAATCTCCAGCGTTGCCCTAGGGACCAGCTCCTTGATGGTGCCATTGCCTCCCACTACCGCTTCGAGAGCCTTGGAAAAGGCTGTTCTTGTATCGGCTGTGCTCTTTTTCAGCTCTAGGAGAACCTGGCCTGCCCTTGTGCGCCGGATATACTTTATTTCCACGCCACTGTCTTCAGGCTTGATAGAGTCGCATATCGTTTTTAAGACATCCGCGTATCTCTTGCCCGTGGCGGGCTTCAGTAGAATCGCATCCGGTCTTGTCCGCGGAGTATTTTTTGGTCTTCGGTTGTCTTGCTGCTGTTGCTGTGGTTGCTGCTGATGTGGTAGCTGCTGCTGTTGTTGCCGCTGCTGCTGTGGCTGCTGATGCCGCCGCTGAGTAGCACGTTGGTCGGCGGTTTCTGCTGCTGCTTCCTCAGTATTTTTTGTACCTGTGGGTCCCGTTGCTCCCGCATTACTCTTATCCTTTCGACCCTTTCTGTTGACGGTAGTCCATTCCTTTCTGCCTGTCTTTTTCTTCTTCTCTTGCTTATCAGGAAGAGAGGGCAGGCTGTTGGCGGCACGTTTTTTACCCCCCGGGGTGTCTCTTATTTCCACCGCTGTAGAGGCCGGGTTTGGGGTTGCCGGCTTTGACGGCCCGACTTCTGTCAAGTCCAACAGCTTCTGTCGAGCTGCTGTGTGAGTTCGATGGTGTTCATCTAATGCATCCAGCATCTCATGTAGCACTGAAAGGTTAGTCTTCACACCTGATTTCATGTTCAGCTGCGATGCAGCAGCTTCTCTCATGAACTTGACGAGGGCTTTCATTTTCTTTATGATCTCTCCCGTGCTATCTTCTGCAAGTTTGACCATCGTGCTGGTAGAAATTACTTCGGTGCGCCCTCGAGCCGAGGAGTAAATTTTTTGAAGCTCGATGGAGAACTCCGTCGGTGTAGCTCGTGCTTCAGCTACTTCTCTTGTGTCTTTCACAACTGACGTTTCCATATCAGAATCTGAGGTTGACTGACCCCCCCTTGCTCTTTGAGAGAATGCTGTGCATAATGGTGTATGCGGAAGCTTCTTCTCCGTATTCATCTCTTCTTCCTCTGCGTTTCTTGGTGTTGGATTTAACATTCTGTAACAAAAAATGGATTAAGACGGTTCGCCCATTATGGGAGCCCCACCGCAGTGGGACTACTATCCCCGCCTGAGATATTCCCTAGTTATGGATGACGAAACCGAGAAGCGGCTTGTCGGGAGGTCAGTCCTATCGCCATCGGTGACTCTATTGAAAAAGGTTACGGGATAGGCTCGCGCCATATTGAAGCAAAAGGTTTAACGTCACCCCTATTGAGTGGGCGATGCCGGTACCGATCCAGCACCTGGCCCAAACCTCAGGCTAGATGGTGTGCGATTTACCCTACGCATCTTCGGGTATAAGGAAATATTGACCAGATAATCCTTCGTACCTGCACCCAGACTACACTGGTATCAACCCCGTCCTAGGCTCTAGTCGGCGATGCCAGAGCGATCCTCCCACTTTGAACATGTGGTTGTATGGCGCCGCCGCCCCTCCCGATGCGGTCGGAAGGGGAGGAGCACGCCATCCCCCCACAGAGGTAAGGTACTGACATCTCGCACCTCCCCGGTCAGGAGGCTACTACTCCTCCTTTGATTAGTCTGACGGGAATATCCACCAGCCGCCGGTCGCAGCTCATTTATCCATCGTCATGTTTGTCTGTATGCGTGTATTTATTGTATATGTTTGTATAATGGGTGTGGAGCTCCCCGACCGGTAGAGCCCACCAGAGTCAAGCTTTTCGGCGCTTCGATTTACTTCTGCAGCTAATGGCCGACATCTTCCAGAGAAAAGCCCGTTCATGTGACCCTCGGGAAGAAGTCGTCCTCTGTTCCCCCCAGTCGAAACTCGTTTATAGAGCCACTGGGCGAAAGAAATATCATTCAATTCGATTCGCTCGCGTGGCTTGTCGGACGATACCCGTTTATAGAGCCTCCGACTAATCATTCCCGAAATTCTGTCGTTAGTCTTTGCCCTGCTCATCTGGGTACCTAATCGATCGAAGAGCCCGTAATTGTAAGCGTAGTGTGTGTTGGCGTAGTACCGTGTTATGCATAATTGTATCTTATGTTTGTGGTTGTGTGTGTGTTCGGTGTGGAGAGGATGTTACTCAGCCATTTACCTTTATTAATTGACAGAGGTGTTGGTCCACGATTGAATATTCGTCACTTCATAGTGCTTATTTCACAACCAGCCAGCTTCTCATAAGCTGGCCGTCCCCCTATCCGCCACCTGGGGACGCGTCGGGTAGCAGGGGTCTCAGCCTCCGAAATAATAATAATAATAATAATAACAACAATAACAACAACAACAACAACAACAACAACAACAACAACAACAACAACAATAATAATAATAATAATCAGAATAATAATAATATTTTTTTTTGTAGGGTATGTAGGAAATGACATCTAAGCAACACCCGACCAGGTCCGGACAGCCGGATAGTGTGGGGCTGTTTGGGGATACATTCATCGCAAGTCTGATGTAGGACGAAAAATAAAATAAACAAAAACGGGAGACTATACGACAGATACAGCACAAACCGACCCACTAAAACCTACCTTCCATTCCTCTTCTGGCAGAACCCGCCTTAGACCTGTTTATCACTATGCTCAAGGATGGTGCCATTCTTGCGTCGAATAGACGACCGCTTTTTTCTTGATCTTAAACAAATGGATGTTCGTTTGATCTATCCTGCCACATTTACACGCGTATTCGAGCCGGCGCTTCTTCATCTCCGTTCGGAAAGGAGAAGTTTCTTCGTCCCTTCCCTCGACATTCGAAAAAGTGGGAGACGTACGTCATCCGCTTAGGAAGACGTTCCGCCATCTCCCACCTCAACCATTTCTACGGGGTCGTCCGCCATCCCAAGGTTATGATGGGGTGTCGGACTGATTCCCGGCGCTACATATACACCTTCTTCGATTGCTCTATCCAGGTATCTCTTCTTTTCTCGTAAAACCGACAAGGCGAATCTTGCCGTGGCGGCCCACTAATCCTAGGCGGACAACATTTCTCCCACGGTGGTTTCGGGCGTGAACTGTCCGACCAGGTCGAGAAGAACTGTCCTTATTTCGTTCCACTGCTCGCAGACGAAAAACGTGTGGAACGCATCGTCGCAATCAGTGGAACAAAAAATATACTTCGGGCTCTGAACCTTCCTCATACGTTTGAGGCAAGCGCAGAAGTACCCGCGATCACTCAGGAGTTGGGTAAGGTAATATCCTACCTCCCCGTGGTCTCTGTTTATCCAAGGGGCCAGTTGGTCTATCAGCCTAGCTATCCATTTACCCTTGGTTTCGTTTGTCCAGGATTGTTGCCACGTTGTCATGGCACGCTCCCGTTATTCCCTGTCGACGGTCGTTCTGTCCTCTGCTTGTTCTTTCTTCTTCCGTAAGTAGATACTCTTGCGCTCCTTCGCATGTAGGTCGATCGGGATGTTTCCAGCAATAACTAGTACTGCCGGTCCCGAGACCGTGCGGTAGGCGCTCGAGACCCGGAGAGCTCCTCTGCGTTGAACAGAAGCGATTCTAATCCGGTATGACTCCTTATCCATTGCATCATCCGATATTTCAGAGCCGTGCAAATGGATGGATGTGATGACTGACATGAGCAGCCGTCGCTTACTCATTTTGGGTTCACTCGTGTTCCCCATGAGACGGCTCAGTCGTGCCGCCTTTGTCGCCGCTTTATCCGCTGCATAGGCCAGGTGACGAAAGAAGGTAAGCTTGGTGTATAGTTTGAGACCCAGATATATATCCTCCCTTCTCGTCAACACCTCCATCTCTCCCACTTTTATGGTAAAGATGGAGTTTATCCGCTTACCGGTGAAAGGCACGATTTCTGTCTTAGCGGCTGCCAAGTTGAGTCCGTGTTCCCGCATCCTCCGCGAGATCCTGCGCATCGCCTGGTTGAGCAGGTATTGTGCTCTTTCAAAGTCCCGCGCGATGATGACTAGAGCGACATCATCGGCGTACGCTATCATGTACACTCCTTCTGGCATCCGAAGCCAGACGTTCCAAAAATCTGGGCCAAAGATCGACCAGTGTGCCACGCCGGCACTCAGATATTTCGCGCATTTGCCTTCTTCTGTATCATAGCGCAGAATACGGTCCTTCAAGTAGTCTCGTATCACCCACATGATGTACTCCGGGAGTCTGAACACGTTCAACTCTTCCAAGATGTCAGGCCACCTGACCGAGTTGAAGGCGTTCTTTACGTCCAGCGTGACCAGGAGTTCGATGTTCCTGGGAAAATGATTTTCAGTCCACGCCTTCCTGCCCTGCTGTACTACCTCCCGTATAGCATCCACCGTGGATCGCTGTTTTCTGAAGTCGTACTGGTTGCCAGCGAAATCGCCAGCAGCCCGCACAGCTCCCTGTAGCCGTGGCTTGAGCAACCTCTCGCAGAGCTTCCCAGCGTGGTTCAACGTGCAAAGTGGACTGTTGGACGACGGAAGCCTCTCTTTTGCTGATCAGCACGAGGCGCGCAACCTTCCAGGGGATGCCAAAGACACCCGACTTGTCGATGACTGATGAGGCCGCTGATTGTAGATAGCCGCGGTTCCTAAAGTCTCTGTTGGGCTTTGCTCTTCGGTGATGGTGAGCAGGCGGTCCCTCCACTTGTCGAAAAGTTCGACGAGCGTTGGGATGGACTTCTTGATGTCGTTATTGACACGACGCTGCCTGTTTAGCCCTTCTTCCATTTTTTTTAAGGAGTTCGTCTACCACCTCGATGAAGTCCTCGATTGTTCTTATGAGGCGGCTTGGCTGTTGTGTGTCGCCCGGCAGTGATTGTGGAGCAAGCTGCTCCACAACCGTTTCCTCATCGCAGGTTTGGTGTTTACATGTCTCCTCGTTTATCTCATGGTTTTGTAGGGACATTTTCTTCCGTGTTTGTTAACCGTCGCATCGTGCATAGGGGGGCGGGCAGAAATAGCCAGGAGCGGGTACACCTTCGGATACATTGATCCTACCCCAGATCCCTGAGGCCCAGCCTTCGTTTTCCTGGTCCCAGGAAACACGGACGGACCAGGGCTTGCCCGGAGCAACAGGGGTTCCGATCACTTTGCCCAATACGCACTTCCTGATCAGGGTCCAAAGCGGCCGGCTTCTGACACTCCCGTCCGGACACTCCCAGCGCGAGAACAATCGGGTCGGGCGGTTTTCTGTGCATCTGCGTCACGCCTAGTCTTACCGCCCGAGAGGAGATGTTTGAGTGTTTTGTTGAGTATAGTGCGTGTGGTAAGTATAGAGTGATGATTGTAAGAGTAATTGTTTGTGGAGTGTGAGCCATTATCCGCGGCTGCTTATTCAATTTATTCGTAGCTAAACAGCTATAGCGGTCACTTTCCTATCCGCAATCCGAGGCCGCGTCTGGATATCCGTCCTAGGTGCCCCCTGTATTCGCCTACACGGTGATATCACTAGGGTATAAATAATAATAATAATACAACAACAACGACACTATGAAGCGATCGACCTGGACCTAGTTATCGGCCACCATAACTATCTACATACCTTCTACGATCAGTATGTACCTCTAGATACCAAAAACTATGGATCAAACTAGTTGAACCTCGTCGTGGGACACCATAACTACTGCTAGATACCTTCTGCGAACAGCATGTATAAAAATATTGAATACTACGGAGCGTACGACCTGGACCTCGTCATCGGCTACATTAACCACCTACATAGCCTCTGCGTGCAGTACGTACGTATACATGTATCTAAACCTCATCAGCAGTCACCACGTCGGTCACCTTTTGTTTTAAAGGGTTAAACCACTATAGAGCGCGAAAAAATATGCATAACTAAGAAATTCTTTTTGGCATAATAAAGAGATCAATCGAAATTCTGCAAAGTGGGATTTTTAATACTAGTAATAAAGTACAGAAAATATTGTTTTCAAGTTCGTTCAGGACAAAATGGCGGCTGCGCAGCAGTTTGTCGTTGGTGCCTTTCATTATAAGGAGTCCACGACCAGAAACGTAACTCCCGCAACTTTTGACCTGGAACAAAAAACCAAAGTTTTTTCGATTCTATAGAACAGCAGCAAGAGACGTTCGTAGGATTTTTTCGATATATTGATTTTCGACATGGTGCACTTTTGAAAAAAATGTTTAAAATTTCATGAGGAAAATCGTCACCAAATTGTTTATAAAGAAAAAACTATGCAATATAAAAAAAATCCTACCTACGTCGCTGGAGGAAGCAATTTTGAACATACTTTTAAAATTTCAATGCGATCGGTGAAGATTGGTTCGAGTTATATTTCCGGCCATTTCAAAAGAAAGTGGTTTCGAGAAAAACGCGTTTAAAGTTTTCAGTACTGTAAAATCATATTATATTCTTATATACCTTTAATCTGCAATACCTGCACCATACAATTGAGCATCAAGATTGACATCCTCATCGTCTTTTTCCATTCTTTAGTCTTTCAAGTCGATTTGAGCCTCTCTTGCGCCTTCACTCAACGATTGTTCCGCACTCTTGATGTGCTCCGCGTCCACCTCCATGCATAGATTATAGCTATTTGAACCAATTGTTATGCCCATAGTGTCGATTATGTGCAAAATTGAGGAACATCCGCCATTGAACACACAAGTAGCAATATCTGTGGCATTATCTAATACTAATTTTCCACTACATGTTGATTTTGAAGTTATTGTCCATACGGTCGAGTTGATACTTTCGTTACTGTTCTGAGTAAATCGGCCGATGCAATGAGTGAGAAGATCGTCGCTACTTAATTCTTCGTACACTGTCTTTATAGCTTCGAAAACTTCTTTTTGCAAAGGTTGGTCTTGATAATCGCCCAAACTGTTTGTCGCTTTCGCTTTTTGCCAAGTGCACCATGCATCTTCTCCAGTTGGTTACTTGTCGTGTTGCCGATTTTGGTCTGTAGATAATTTATGATACAATGTAGCCCATATAGCTAATCCGTAATATATGGAAAGTTCATCGATAAGCTTGCCTGTCAATTTTTCTTTTCCTTCAAGTCCTTTTTTATCTTTTTTCAAATTTCGGAGACGGGTGCCCGTTCGCTGCTGGACATAATCTATGCATTCTCTTTTCCGTACTGTAGTATTTTCGTAAGTCGTAGTATCTGTAATACCTTACAAGGTCTTGGAATCGCCGTCGTCGATATTACTTGCGTACTTCACGTTATGTAAGGTTTCAGAGCGCGGAAACATTTCAACAACTGCGTCGATCTCCATTTTTCTGTCGTGGATTGCTTGGCATTTTGCTAACCATTCCACATATTCTGTTGTTTCTTCTTTTTTCTCCCAATATTTACAAGATTAACAATATTTTGATTTTACGATGACATCTATAACTTTGCCAGTATACCAACCAATAAGAGAAAACAAGCCATATAAAGATGAAAATCCACGATTTCGCCAAGATCCGTCGCCTAACACCGTGATTCCATTTTTGTCTTCTTTCTCAGCAGAAATTGTTTTTTCTTCTTTCGCTGCATTCGAAATACTGTTCTTACAAACAACTTCTGTTGCACTAGCAATGTTTTTAAAGACCTTGTCATAAAACGATTGAAAAATCGGGCGGGGCAGTTCCATAAACGCACAAAATTTTGTAATTCCGTGTAAACCAACTCCAAGCAATCGCATGGCAAGCACAATTCTGCAGTTAATTTCGTAGGCATTCTTAACATATGGCAACTTGGTATTTCTGTTTTTTCACACTTATCACCGGACTCAACTATTTTAAATCCCAAACCTCGTTTGCTAGTTTCAGTGAACTTCACTTCCGAATAGTACACTTTACATACAACAACGTTCGAAATGGCGGCAAAAACTGTTACGAAGTTTAAGAGATGATAGCCAAAACTAGAGTCCACTTCAGTATCGTAAAAATCACGCTGCTTCAATTTCTATGCCGATGCGCTGACATTCAAATCCTCGGGCGCTTCCATTTCATGTCGATTCAACAGTCGTCTGCGTGACACTTGCGGTTTCTTACTGAATTCACTGTCAGTTTTTCATCCTTTTTATAACGACCCGCTATATCGTCACTCATGATGAAAATCAATTGCAATTATCACTGTATTATATGAACTATTATTCGAATATTACAAATTTATACACGAAAGCAAAGTGTCGTGAAAATAGAATCCTTTTCAACGGTCGACCTTCGCTTTATTAACGCTACACAGACGTTCTTCACATGTATATTACTAATACTGACCCCTATAATCATTCAGGTAAATTCTTCACATCCTAGCCTATTCGGGGGACAGTCCCTTCTCTATCGACTGCCGTTATACCTGCTTCCGTACTCCAAAATTAAAGCCCTCGCAGTAATCACAAAAGGCGCTCGGGATATACATGAGATGCGTTGTGGCAGAATTGAAAATTTTGACATTTTTTCCGTCCTCCATTTTTTGGTATATCATTTTTAAGACCCTAAAACAGCTTTTAAATAAAACAAAATCTGCTGAAAAATCTCAAGTGAGAACTCAGGTGAGATCTGAGGTAAGATCTCCAGTGAGATCTGATCTAAAATATCGTGCCAAAATCTCAGGTGACCAACGACAGAAAATATTTCGGATGAGATCTCATCTGAGACGTGACATTTTGAAAAAAATACCTGGCAAATGTCACCAAAAACATCAGCTGGAAAATGTTACCAAAAAATATCAGCTGGAAAATGTTACCAAAAAAATATCACCTGAAACATGTCAACAAAAAATATACACTGGAAAATGTCACCAGAAAAATATCATGCAAAAAATGTCACCGAAAAATATCAACTGGAAAATATCACCAGAAAAATATCTCCTACAAATTGTCACCGGAATAATATCACTATATTTATGGTGATAATAGTATATATACATCAGGTTACTCCCATGCCGAAGAGAAGCCCGAACCAGGGTAAATTTATACACCGAATCAAGGGTTTACCCTGAAATTAATTTAGACACTATAACTATGTACACGATGATCAAGATACGAAATTACCCCGGTCCATGGTTCTTTTACGTACGTGATGTTACAAATCACTATCATAACATTTTTCTGTAATAAATCTAAAATCATATATATATAATCTATGTTTCTTACGAGATGATTGAGCAAAAACAATTATCAATCTATGTTTTCGAAAAAATTTATTTGATGATTAGTAGTACATTACTCACGCGGGTGAGTTTACTGGCCGAGCGAGCGAAGCGAAGCGAGCGTAGTCTCATCCGAGCGAAAAATCATCTTTTTTCTCTAGTTACATATAGTACTTTATACCGATCTCAACTGTGGCCACTTTTTGACTTGGAAAGCGGGACTAATGGACTGACGAAAAATGTTTGAAAACGTGGTCGGCGCGCGGTGTGGACGGCGCTGCTCTACTCTCTAAGTAATAGTTTTTCGTATTAAATATTCAATATTCTAATAAATTTTGTATAAAATGTCTATGTTTTAATTTTATTCGGTAAAACATAACTTATATTGTTAAAAGACAATCGAAAATCTATTGTATACCCATCTGAACGAAAATGATCACTGTTTTCCATGAAAAGCGAGACCAAAATTACACTTTTTGCCCGCAAAAATGATTAGCGGGAAAAAAGTGACTTTACCATAAAATAGTCCAAATTTCTTTATTTCATGAAGTTCTACCAATAACTCTGATTTTTTATTGTCTTTTAACAATATTGCCTTTTAACAGTCCATTAGTCACGCTTTCCAAGTCAAAAAGTGGCCACAGTTGAGATGGGCATAAAGTACTATATGTAACTCGAGAAAAAAGTTGATTTTTTACTTGAGTGATACTGCCCTCGCTGCGCTTCACTCGCTAGGGCAATAAACTCACCCGCGGGAAAAATATTCGACTTTTTTCCCTTGTTACATGATGTACTATTTAATACACAATATCCCGTACCAAAAGTGACTCTAAATAATTCAACAATTTTAGTTGATATTTTAAACACGTGTAAATTTGACTTAGGGTGATGTGTCACAAAAGTTATTCCTCGCCATTTGCTGAAATACTTACTACTGGGATCTGACACAGGAGCGGAGTCAATGGCTTGTATATCACATTTTTGATCACGTAACCATGTTGAAATCAATCATTTAGCCGAAATTAAGGGCCTCAATTGTTACTGCTCTAATACGCCAGAGGGCGAATGCTCGATGTTAGATTCCAATAATATTACTTAATTTTATTTTTAATGTGATGTGCAAACGCTGGTGATAAATATCGCATGTTGATGACATTACATGATATATTGGGTAGGTGATACTTTTTAAGATATCGCACTCCCACAACAAGAGTATGCAACTAAAAATAATAAAATGATATTTTTTACGTGAATTATAATACTCTAATGACCTTCCTATACTGTTTTAAATCGATTTTCGAAGTAAAGTAAATTAAATCAAGTTAAAAGCATTTTGAGTTGCGATATACAAAACACCACCTATTAAAATGTGAAAGAATCAGCATTAACCATATCCCTACTCACAGTCATTCCGTCGTTTTCTGCAGAACAATTTAAGAAACATTTCATATGTAAATTTAAAAATGTGATTGACTAAAATCCTTGGAACAGTTTTTGTAAATATACTTAAAAATTGTAGAATTATCACGAGTTGGCAAAAGAATCATCATAATTTATATGTATCTTAAGAATTGTATCTTTTTAAATCAGGATTCATTATAATTTTAAGGTTAATCATGTATTATAATAATCATCAAATGGATTTATAATGTTTAACAGGTCATCAAAAAACATCACCTAGGAAATGTCACCAAAAAAATCACCTGGAAAATGTCACTTAAAAATGTCACCTGCAAAATGTGACCAAAAAATATCACCTATAAAATCAAGGGTTTACCCCGAATGTCGAATGATGAATGACGTTACGTCACATATTCGATAGGTGATAGGTGATATTTTGGAAGATATCGCTCCCCCACACTAATAGTATGACAACTCAAAATATATATTTTTGTAAGACCATGCAAGTAACGTAAACTTTGCATGAAATACTATTTTTAACATAAATTTAGTGCTGTAATGTACTTTATATACTCTTTTAAATCAACTTTTGAAGTAAGTCAAGGATTTTTATTTTCGTATGAGATATTTTGTGTACATTAAATCAAGTTAAGGCCAGGTTACACCAATAAAACGTGTTTTCTTTAATAAATGTTATTTATAGTACAAAAAATATTTCAGAATCAAACTTTTTACAGCTAAAAGTACATATATTAAACTATTTAAAATTTTTTTTTTTTAAATGGCGGCTCTGGAAATTGCTGCTCAAACTCGTCCAATTTGTTGGCGGGTGTTGTCATTTCTTGGAAACAAATCATCTTAAAGTAAAAAATAAAACGGTTTCATATTCTGTATCGAATTGGCTATGGTCGGTACTACAATGAAACATTTTCACCGAAAAAAAAACAAAATGGCGGACTTTTGAATTTTTCGACCCTTTTGTTGCACATTTAATTGTTTATAACTTTTTTAAATATCACTGAATATTTTTGGTTGTAGTACCGACCATAGAGAGGCATCTAAAGAGTAAAATACCGTTTGGTTCATGTTGATAAGTGCAATAGTCTTAAAATACGAGTGACACCCAGTTGAAAAACCGTGGTTTCGAGAAAAAGCCAATTAAAGTTTTTATTCGTGAAAAATCGTAAAAAAAAGTGAATTTTACTCACATATCCATTCCAGCTTCGTACACAACTCCGTCTTGATCTTCGAAGGTATCATTTTCAAGTATTCTTGCATTTCTAGAAGCAGTTCGATGTTCTTTAGACGCTTCAGTGGCTTCAAGCTCGGCTCGATCAACACGCTCGTCGTTGGCCTTATCAGCGAACTGCCTTGCTTGCGGTGCGATTTTGACACCCATAAGTTCCATAACTTTCAATATCGGTAAAAGCCCTTCATTAAAAATGCAAGCAGCACTAAGAGCAGCAATTTCAAGTGTTTGTTTTCCAACAAACTTGTGTTTAGGAGCTATGTTCCAGACACACGAATTATAACTTTCGTTATTGTTTTGAGTATTAGCCCCTAAACATCTGTCGAGCAACTTTTCGTCAGTTAATTCTTTATAAATTGGTTGTAAAAGATCTTCAATTTCTTGATCGAAAGCCGGAGGATGTTTGAAGTTATGTAATTTATCTGAAGCTACTGCCTTTTGATAACCTTACCATGAATCTGCTCCGGCTGGGCAGTACGTGTGTTGCGGCTTAGCGTCGGTGGAACATTTGTGATAAAATGAGGCCAGAATTGCTTTCTTCATGTCTGCCACAGAATCAGGGTGAGCAAGCACAGCTTTTTTAAAATAGCCAGATAATTTTGACAGTTGCGTTTCAGTGAATTGTAAAGGTTTTACTGCAGGTTGGTCACTTTTTTTAGTTCTCTTCCTTTTGGGTAATTCTTTACCTCTTTTTAATGCGTCTTTTTTTTCTTGTGCTTTCAGAGCTCTCTTTATTTTTACAAGGTTTGTTTTAGCTTCTTTACCACGTCTATATATACTCTTGCCTACGTGTAAAACACATGCTTTTTTCTTTACTTTGAGAGCCGTTTGAAAGTTTTACTGTCACCGTCGCCGATATAATATTCATACATAACACCGTACTGCTCCACAGACCTCAGAAACAACTCTTCCACTCCTTCAACTTCTATAAGACCGGTACTACCATCATAATCCCTTGTACAATTTCCTGCTTCACAATGCTCGGTAAACCAAGCATCAAACTCAGGCGTATTTTCGGGAAACTTTTAGCAATAATTACTGCATGCTTGACAAATTTTTGCTTTTACTACTACATCTATGACTTTGTTCGTATACTTCCGATTAAACTAACAATACCAAGTAAAGCTGTGAATCCTCTTTTTGGCCAGGACCATTGCCCGAAACTGTAAGCCTATCTTCTGGTAATCCTTTTTCTTTATTCTTTTCTTGCTCTTCTTTGGCAGCTTTTTTAAAAACTAGTTCACTAACAGCCTTCACTACAATGTAAATATGCCGTAAGCATATATAATAACCACTTAAACTTAATGCACTCGCTGAGATATACATCAGTCCACAAAAATTTAATAAGCCAGAAAAACCAACTCCAATCAAGCGCATTGCATAAACTATTCTTCTTTTTATTTCATAACCATTTTGTATTTTTGGAGATGAAGGGATTGGTTCACTATTCTCATAATTATAGATAATTTCTAATTGAAAACCCAATCCTTTTAAGTCACTTCTACCAAAGTCCACTTTTTTACCACAGTTCACACACGCAACTCTTTGCTGAAATGTTGCAAATACAGACCACTGAACGATCACGTAAGTCAGAGACGGATGGATAGTTACTTCAAGTTGGGGATCGTCGATTTTCAGTTTTTCAGCAGCAGAACTGTTTTTTTCAGTGTTATCATCTGAAGTAAATCGATTACTACAAAAACTCCTCCTTTTCGATCTGTGCCGTAATCCTCGTCCTTTTTTTCTGTCATTGATAAATTTTGTGCGCACACGAACGAAAAATTTACCAACGCGTGCGAAGACTGAAGCGAACTACCACGAAAATTCCACGTGTACTGCCGTATACTACGCAGGACGCTTTTCTGAAACTGTAGAGGAGAGAATATTCTCGAAAAATAGAGGGGAAGAGAATAATATGTCGGTCCGGCGGCACGCAGCAGATGCCGCTACCTAGGGCGCTCGAGCGGCCGGATTTACCGCTTGGCGCGCACCGCTCTCCCCTCTTCTCTACCTACTTCTCGGTCGCGCCGATTTTCGGGACTAATTCTATACTATTTCTAAGAGTATTTCCTAGCAATTTATGGAAAAAAAATTTCGATTTTTTGAAAATTGTTTAGAGGAACCTGGCCTTAAAAACATTTTGTGTTGCGATAATCGAAATACTACATACAAAACTGTGAAAAAACAGCATTTTATGATCGTTAGATTTTATTATCAATTTGATGTAAAATGCAGTTATCACCTTAAGATCACTATTACCCTATCCAAAGTCATCTTATTATTGTCTTGAGAACGATTTAAGAATCATTTAATATGTGAATAAAAAAATGTCACTGACCAAAATGTTTTTGACAGTTATTGAAAATATATTTAAAAAATGTAGAATTATCGAAAGATTAATCATACATCCCAAGATGGTGGGAGGTCGGAAGCCTCCCGACAAGAGTGCTTATTTTGCTTGTCATAAACAAACAGTTTCATCAACAGTGATTTGTATTATATGTGACGAAACTTATCATTATAGTTGCCTGACACAAAATCACAGGAATTATAAATTCATAAGTGATAGTCTCATAATTTGTCCAGAGCATAGCCAGACTAACATAACCTCTAAAATTAATATTGAAAAATTAAGTGAGTCAGCTAGATTGTTGATTGCACAGGTAAAATTAAAAAAATCAGAAGAAATAAGGAATGAGTTATTGACTGAAACAGCAAATAAGACCCATGATTTACATGAATCAAATATTAATGAAGATGAAAGTGAATTTCAATTTATGAAAACCGAAAACATGTTATTGAAACAACTAGTCAGTGAATTAAAAGAAAAAAACGATTTATTAAAGGAAAAACTACAAGGAAATCAGAAAGAAAGTGATATTAAGAAGTTTTCATATGCTGATATGGTAAATTTACCAAAACCACAACAAAAGAAATTGCCTAAAATAACGGTTATAAAAAACAGTGACAGTGATATAGACATAAAGAAAAGTGTAATTGAATGTTTAACAACAGAAAAAAATATACTAACGAAAAACATCTACTTAAACTAAAAAGAAGAATTAGTAATAAACTGTTTAAATAATGATAGTGTTGAGTTGACAGAAATCATGTTAAAAGAAAATTTGGAAGGGAAATGCAATATTAAAATAGAGGAACTCAATAACCCTAAAATAAAAATTGTGGGAATTGATAACTACACTAATATGGAATTAGATGATATTGTGAATGACATAAACTCAAGAAATTTTGACAGTTTTGCAAGTAAATGGCAAGTTTTGCACATGTACAAAAATAAATTCAACAACATGAGTACGGTTCTAATGGAAGTGCCTGCTGACATATATAAACATGTCAAGGAAAACAAGAGTAAAATTTGTGTTGACTTTCAAGTTTGCAAAGTCTATGACTTAATTAATATTAGACCATGTAGTAACTGTGGTAGGAATGGTCACAGTGTAAAAAAGTGTACTTTTGATTCTAGGTGTCTGAAATGTGCTGGAATACACAAGACTAATGATTGTAGTAATAATATCAAAAAGTGCATTAATTGTGATTATAGCAATACAAAATACAATACAAATTTAGACAGCAATCATTTTGCTAATGACTTTAATCTGTGCACTATCTTGAAGAGAAAAATCAATAAATACATTGAGTCCACTGATTACCCGATGAGACCTTCTTTACCATCGTTTAATACAGTTTATCATACGCAGAAGGTAACAAACAGGCAGATTGATACGACAGATGCAAAGGCAACAAGGAACCATACAAACCGGCAACAACACCAAGAACAACCGACTACTGCAAATCATCGACAACTAGATCAACAGATTTCTACAAACCAACAACAACAAGTATTACTGCAACAAAAGTCTCAACAACAAATTTCTGTACCGCAGGCAGAAAGGAGAAGTCAAAGAACAAATAATGAAAAAGTAAAAGAACAAAAAACGTCAAATAGTTAAAAATGGATTCTTTTGATTTCTTGGATAGATTACAGAAAAATTCAATACAGAAAGAGAAAACATGCAGTAATATTGATAATTTTAACAAAGTAATAAACAATAAAAATGATATAATTATGCATATAAACGTTAGGAGTATGAATGCTAATTTTGATAAAATTAAAATATTATTTGAAAGTTTAATTAAAAAGCCGTCTGTCATTATATGTACTGAAGCTTTTAAGCAAGTTAATTATAATTTATATGAATTAAAAGGGTCAAAATATGAATAAAAGTGTTACTATAATGATAGTAGGATAAATAAAAATGATGGAGTTTTTGTTTTTGTTGATAATAATTTAGTACAAAATACTGAAGTTGTTGAATCTGGAAGGATCAAAATCATAAATACACGTATTAAACTTAATGATGATAGTAGTCTCGAAATTTCAGCTATTTATAGATATCATGGTATACCAAAGAGTGAGTTCATTTTAGATCTCAATAAATACTTAATTAATGAGAGAAATGTTAAAAATCATTTAGTAATAGGAGATTTTAATATAGCTTTACTAGAATGTGATAATTTGAGTCAAGAATTCCTATGCAATTTCTTGGAGAAAGGATATACGAGTATCCCTGGTTTTGTTGGCATTACTAAGCCTCCTGTAGGCATATTTAAAGGATCTTGTATCGACAACATATTCATTAAAACTAATAGATTAAGTACAGTTACATACAAACTTAAACATTCTTTAACAGACCATTATCCTATTTTTATTGCTGTAGATAAGATGAAAACAGAATATAATGAACCAACAGTGTTTTTAAACTATAAAAAATTAATAAACATTGCTAAGCCAAAAAACTGGAGTAAATTTATGTCGATAAGTGATCCTAATTTAGCTACTGATAATTTGTTGAGTGAAATTAAACAATGCATAGAATTAGCAAAAACAAAAAAAAAAGATAAACTGAATAGAAGGAAAAATTGGATTACAGATGCTATAATAAAATCGTGCGAAACAAAAGAATTATTGTATAATTTATGGCAAATGGATGTAAATAATGAGCAACTTAAATCACAATACAAAACCTATGCTAAAATTTTAGATAAGGTAATTAAGGATGCTAAAATCAAATATGATAAAAAACTAGTTCAAAATAATGTAAATAACCCCAAAAAACTGTGGGAAATTATTAACTCAAAAATAGGAAAAAAACGAAATATAAAGATACTATAAGTTATATAGAAGTTGATAATAACAAGATTACAGACAAAGTTGAAATAGCTAAAAATATGAATAAATTTTTTTGTAAAATAGGTCAAAATTTGAGCGAAAATATTGTTAAACCTACAAATGCTGAACTCAAATTACCTGATATGAATGCTAATTCCATCTTTCTT
Organism: Gastracanthus pulcherrimus; assembly: GCA_949152435.1. Taxonomy (NCBI): domain Eukaryota; kingdom Metazoa; phylum Arthropoda; class Insecta; order Hymenoptera; family Pteromalidae; genus Gastracanthus; species Gastracanthus pulcherrimus. The sequence continues at coordinate 63,630,237 of OX424576.1, forward strand.
ATGCCAACAAGTGCGAGCGAAATAATAAGTATAATTAATACATTGAAATTGAAAAGTGGTGGTGTTGACAAAATTAATGCTAGAACCTTGAAAATATTATGTAATCATATTGCCGAACCTGTAACACATATTTTTAATTCTTGTATTGAGAAAGCCATTTGGCCTGATGCACTAAAAAAGGTGGAAATTGTACCAATATATAAATTTTTGAGAGAATTATTTATAATAGAATCTATGATTTTGTTAAAAAGGATAATATAATATCTGAACATCAATTTGGATTTATGAAGAAAATAGGTACAAAGAATGCTTTGAATTATATAACGAATATATTGTATAGTAATTTGGATAACAGTAAACCTATAATAGTAACTTTCCTTGATTTAGCAAAGGCGTTTGATACAGTGGACCATAAAATATTATTGGATAAACTATTCTGTATTGGAATAATGGGACAGGCGCTTGATTTACTCTCAAGTTATCTTAATAACGATAAGTTATCTTAATCGATAGTGTACCTACACAAATAAATGTAAAGATACAGGATAGAAATATAAACAGAGTGGAAAACTACAAATATTTGGGAGTAGATTTTGACTGCAATTTAAAGTGGGACAAACACATTCAATACATAATAAAGAAAACAAAATATCTAATATATATTTTTTATAAAATTGGTAAATCAATGTCTACAGAAAAGCTTAGATTGATATTTTACGCATTCTTTCATAGTTTAATAAACATAGCCTGGGGTGGAGCATATAAAAATGCTCGTGATTTAGTGCAAAATTGACAAAAACAATTCTAAAAATCATCAATAAAAATAACTTTGTCATACAAGACATTCCTTTTAACTTAGAACAATTGTTTACATTCGAAGCACTTAGATTTCACTACTATGACCTTAAAATGAAATACCTCACTTCGTCTAGTATTACGAGACACAAAAACCTAAATATACCTGCAAATAAGAAAAGAATTAGTGATAAGAATTGTTATAATAAAGCAATTAGAACTTTTAACGCCCTACCAAACGAGCTGAAGGTTTTAAATATTAATAATGTCTCACAAAAAAAAAATTATTAAAAATTGTGTTAAAGCAAACTACATCGGTATGACTAAACGACGCCTGGAAAAACGTAAAAAAGAACATGAGAAAGATGTGGAGGCTAATAAGCCCTCGTCGGCACTTGCGAAACATGCTAATGAAAAGAAACATGTAATTAATTTTAGTAAAATTAAGATTATAGATCGGCAAAAAAAATTGGAGCAAACGTGCATTCTCTGAAATGTTAAATATATATTATCATAGTAACATATTAAATAAAATGGAAGACACTAATTTTTTAAAAAATGTATATAAAAATTTCCTCAATTTAATTAAGAAACATCTTGAATAATACTCTTGTTTGCTTTATGATTTTTATTATTTTATATTTATGCTATTTTACATTTCTAATACAACTTTTCTTGTATGGTTATATTTATTCATTTCCTTTTTTACAATTGTTCACATTACATATTTGCACATTTACATATTTCTTATGCACGTCTCCTCTGATTTTTATACAATAATTTTAGTTGAGTTCTCAACTCCTAGTTCCGGATAGTATACTAGCGAGGAGATATGTTTCACTTCTTCGTGTGTTACGAATGGATTTGCCGTGTCTCTCGCGAGAGGCTCCGAGCTGGCAGAGTGGGATCCGGAGCACAGACGTGCATGGAGGTGTGTGCGGCGCTAGTTGGGTGACGGACGTTCGGGGCTTCCCCGTTCGCCTTCCGTCTCTGATTCGCGCTGCCACCTCCTTGTGTGTTATGTTGCTATGTGGTCTGCGTGCGTTCGCTCTGCGAGCTGGGAGCCACATACCCCTCTCCAAAGTATAAATTTGGAGACTGCGAGGGACTCGGTGAATCTTAATCTGCACTTAGTTGTTTCTGAATTCGCGACCATGTAACAGCTTGAATTTCGTGTGACCGGTACTTATTACCGGCCTTCAGGGCCAATTCCTTGATTCGTGTGTTCTAATTGTTCCAGTAAGTTTTTTGTGATTTTTTAACGTTGATTCTGCACGTAGAGTGAAATTAATTTTTTATAGATATTTAAATTTTATGTTCTTCATTGAATTATTTGGTTTTTTAGAGGTGCCATTACAGCATTAAATTATGCTGGCTCTGCAGATCACGACGTGGTCCATGTTTTGTAGTATTTAAGTTTATGGTAATTGTTTTAATTTATTATTTTTTGTTATTTTGTATGTTCTGTACTTCGTTTTCGACAGTGTGAGGCATAGTTTGTAATTGTTCCGTTCTAATAGTTCTAATAATTTTTATTTATATGTTCTGTTTAGCCTTGATGAGGGGAGTAATATAAAAAACTCCCGAAACGTCGCATATATTTTTTATGTAAACGAATACAGGATTGTTCTGTGGGATCAATAGAGTCACATAATTTATTTAAGAAAAATATATCCTAAAAAATATCACTTGATATCTATATCACACGTTATTACCTTCTAATCACTTTAAATATATCCCTGCTCTCAGTCATCCCATTTTTTTTTCGTACCATATATAACATCAAAATATTACAGACAGGTTTTGAAAATATATTTAAAAATTGTGAAATTAACCACGAGACAATTTGGCAAAAGAATCATCACTTGTATCGCATTTGACGAATTGTATTTTATAAGAATCAGGATTCATTATAATTTCCAAGTTAAGTACATTATAATAGCCGCCAAATGGACATATCACCTAGGATATGTCAAATGGGTAATGTCACATAAAAAAAAACTAAAAAAATATTACTTGATATATGATAAATGTCTCGCTTCAAACGCGAATGAAAATATGTCACTGACCAAAGCGTTTTAGGCAGTTTTTGTAAATCCTATTTAAAAAGAACGCTCGTGGCATTGTGTTAGACACTTATTCGACGTTTAATTGGTTGTTAGAAGCGTGTGTATTTGAAAAATTTTCCAATCTTATAATTGATAGATAAAGTTTTGCTCACAAAGAAAAATTAGTTTTAGGTGCTGCTCTCTACGGCTTTAATGTCAACGTGCATATTGTACTTGAATACAGTACTAACGAAAGACAAGTCTAGCTTGTGGGCTTCGAGGCTTTTGATGTCTACGTGCATGTTGTACTCGAGTACGGTAAATAGGTCATCCGGAGCTCCCGGAGATGAGGTCCAGCTAGGTGACGCATGCCGAGAAAGAATGATGCGCACCGTGTAAAGTCAAGTCTAGCTTCTACGCTTTGAGGCTTTTAATGTCTGTGTAGATATTCTCTTCGAATACGGCGTGTATACCACCCGGAACACTCGGAGAAGAGGTCTAGGTGGTATGCACTGCCAAATATCAAGTCGCTACGACGCTTTTGATGCATGTTCTACACGGGCACAGTACCTAGGTCACCCGGAACTCTCAGAGATTAGGTCCATGTAACGCGTACCGAGAACAATGATGCGCACCGAGAAAAATCAAATTTATTTTAATTGTGCGCTTCAAAGTCTTTAATATCTACGTAAACATTCTCTGCGAATATGGCATGTATACCACCCAAGGCTCTCGGAGAAGAGGTCCAGGTGTCGCGCACGAGAATAAATGATGTTCACCAAGGAAAATTAAGTCTAATTTCTGCGATTCGAGGCTTTTGAGGTCTATAGACATTCTCTTCGAATACGGCGTATATACCTTCTGGGACTCTCGGAGAAGAGGTCCAGGTGTTATGCACTGCCAAAAATTAAGTCACTACAAGGATTATGATGTCTACATGCATGTTCTACACGGGTACAGTGCCTAGGTCACCCGGAAGTCTCAGAGATAAGGTCCGTGTAACGCGTACTGGGAACAATGATGCGCACCAAGGAAAATCAAGTCTAGGTTGCAAGCTTCAAGGCCTTTGATGTCTACGTAGACATTCACTTCGAATACGGCGTCTACATCATCCGGGGCTCCTTGAGAAGAGGTCCACGTGTTACTCAGTACGAAAAATCAAGTGTACATTCTACGCTTCGGGGCTTTTGATGTAATCCTGTACATTATCTTCGAGTAAAGTGTACATGCCAGCCTCGTTCCTCGGAAATGAGGTCCAGTGAACCTTCCGGAATGTCAAATTATAGATGTCTATTCTGATAGCACCAAATATTTCAGAAGACAGAATTGATTAAACCGTACATCGGATACACTTTAATTTTCAAAAATTTTATTAGAAAATATTCTCATAATATTTTTAATGTTAATTTTTAATTATATTTGAAAGATGGAAAGAAAATTTAGTATCGTTTAAGATACATTTTTAATCAGAAAAATCTACAGATTGATTTAATTCCCGTGTTATATATAGATCATTGATTAATTTTAAATGTTACTCTGAGGTAAAATTGGGGACGAGAGATAGAAAAAATCGCCGTTCTTAAAACCTATCATATTTTTGATATTCAAAGTTTATTTAAATAGTCGCATTAAATAAAAAGTATCTGGTTCAATTATCAAGAAATTCTGTCATTGTGTGGATTCAGAAAGCACGTTTAAAAAGTACCCTTTCACTTCCTCTTAATTGCATTATAATGACCATCAAATGTATATATAAGCGATAAAATGTCACCTGAGAAATGTCACTTAAAAAAAATACCTTAAAAAATGTCACTTGATATCTATGTCAGGATTTATCAACCTAAAATCAGTGTAAACCTACCCTAAAATATATTTTGAGGAGTTAGTACATCACCTTAAACTAAATAAGAATCAAAATAATGCCACATCATTACACAGTATGCTACATTGTTACTCTTATTTATAAAAATGTGTTTACATATGGCATTATTAATGAATGATTTTAAATGTAATAAACATTGTTAAAAGTGAATTATAGGCCGCCTTCAATAGGGAATTTGCATCAATTTTAAATTCAATTTTATTCGATAATATACTTAAAAATAATAAACTTTCCATAACAGTTTTTTAATGCCTTATTATTATTTATTTATTTATTGATAGTAACATTTTAGATGACTATTTGAATCGATATCACGTGACAACATCAACACGAGCCTCGAATACCGCAAATACAGCGCCACTGTGGTGACTGTAGGTACTAAACAGTAGGGCTGCGAAGCGTAGCTGCAGTCTGTTTAGACCCTAGAGTTGCTACAGTGGCGCTGGCTTTGCGGTGTTCAACGTTCGTGTTGATGATGTCACGTAACATCCATTCAAAAAGCCATCTAAAAGTTTACTGTTTACAATACGTTTAAAATAAATAAATACGGCATAATAGAAAAAAACCTAGCCCAGATTGCACTATAGCTTTGTGAAAACTGGCCAAAAATATCCACCTATTGATGTGTCGGTCTCTGGCTTTCTTCGTTATCCTTAATCATCTGTACAAACCTATAAAATTGTTTTACTTATTTATAAAAATTTGTTTATTTATTGCATTATTAATTCATGATGAGAAATGTAAATAACATTATTAAAATTGAATTATAGGCCACCTTCAATTGCGCCACGTAATTATCATCAGATTAGCTTTCAATTTGTTACATCGATAGTTTTATTTCGTATATAATAATTATAAATGTACAGAAGTACCATGGATATGGATTAGCAAGTGGTAGAAACTTACTCAAGAATGACGCTTACCAAATTAATGAATTTTTCTAAAATTTTACTGAAATACATTTTTATACTATAAATAAATTGTGGTTTTAAATTTATTTAATATTATAGTTTTTTGTAGAGATATACAATTTATTCTGTTTACTACCTATTCGTATTTTATAAGAATAAATATTGAAATTTTGATTAAACATAAAAAATAGTATTTAATCATAACATTTTGTCAAATCAAAAACCACACGAAACAGCAGCCGTTATCTAGCTCAGATTGCGTTTCAGCTTTATGGGAACTGGTCAACACAAGCTATATCTTTCTGTCTCGTGCTCTGGCTTCCTTCGTTCTTCTTAATCTTCTATTGGAGATTACGTAATATGAAGTAAATGAAAGATTTTGGAATTAAACTCACCTGGTTAGAAGCCCTGTAAGTCATGATACAGATCTACCTTGGTCAAAACAGCAGCACTCCTGGGTACTTTAGTTCATCAGCATCGGTTTCAGAAATTGTACGTTCAAATTAAAAAGTCAAGATCAAGAGTGAAAATTGAAACCTTCTTATCTAATTACGGGGACCTTTGGACAGACCATGGACTGTGCTATGTACTTTTGCAGCCTCACACCTGGACAGTCTCCGTCAGCTTTCCAACAGCAATAGTAACACAGCTCTCGATCACCATCCAAAATATCTAGAAAACACTTAAATCACGAATTAAAACAATCGGTTAGCTCAATAACACTCAGTGCACCAAGAAAAACTTCTTAATTACAACATTGCCATGTAAGCTTCAAACGTCTCCTCGCTGTCATGCGGGAAGTACACTATCTTCCAATCAAGAACAGTTGTCGTCGTCCTCGCGTTCGTCGTACATCTTTGTAGTTGCAACTGCCGTATACCATCTCGTCGTAATTCCTCATCCTGTTCCTAAGCAAGTAGCTGTTCGAGCGTCCAAAACAAAGCCGGCCACGCGCAAGCGAAACCCAACCCCTACTGAACTTGTACTCACTATAGGCTGCAGATGCGCTAGATATCGCACGTTCATCGCGTGCATCGCGACACATAGCGTCGCGCAGAGGGGTCAGGCGGAACATTGTACAATCTGGCCTTACATACTACTTACAGTCCCTTAATTCGCAGTATATACCTTCTTTCGAACAGATCTGATTCTGCTTTTGTTTGCCGCATTAATACAGAATTTGCCAGCGTCAAATCGATGATAAATTATTGGGAGTTTAAATCTAGCATGCGCCCTCTGGTGCTGTATATTCCCATTGTCCATTTTCAATATATATAGATATAGTATCCCATGTTAAATTAAGAAACATGGCCAGGGTGTTGGATGGCTCGTCGGGGCCCCAATGGAGGTACCGGAAAATCCTCTCGTTCCCGTCTTCCAGCACCTGAGCCAACTCTTCGATCTCGTTCTCGACCGTTGTTTGATTTATTGCCATCGTTGTCGGATTTTCATGCAGGATTGATTGAAATGCTAGGCCTCCGGCCCTTAAGTACGCCATAGCACCTTTGGTTCCTTCCAAGAATCTTTCGTGAGCATTTACAAAGGTTTCCCCTTCCGAGAGGCCTTTGTCGTAGGTAGCATATTTCCCGGCAAATGCTGGCTGGATTCTTGGAAGGCGAAAGCCTTTATAATAGACTAGGAGGCGTTTGACTGAAATAAAATCTGAGGGGCTATCGCCTAGCCCTTCGTCTTGTACGCGCCATTTCAGTCGTTGCTGTAGCTTCTTGGAGCGTCGAGATCTTCCCCCTCCTTATAGGCTTGAAGATCTCGAACATGAATGTTCCTTATCCATTTTCCACTTGGATCTTTAAGGTCGAAAATAACCGGGGACCGTTTTTTATGTACTGTAAATGGGCCAGTGCATCGTTTTCCCAATTTAGCATTAAAATTCGCTGCTTTATTAGACAGTACATGTAATTTTTTTAGCACTTTGTCACCAACGTTAGGTGCCCAATCTTGCCGTCTGAGATTGTAGTGCTTACTCTGCTTCTGGAAACTGCGTGCTAAATTAGTCTTTGCGAGTTCAAGTGCCTCTTTTACTCGTTTCAGATGAGTTTCCATAACGGTAACCATCTGGTTTCCTACTTCTTGTCGTAGGCTTCCAGAGGGTGCTAGCTGTCGGCCATAGTTTAGATAAGCCGGAGATTACCCCGTAGACTCACTCGTAGCGGTGTTATAGGCAAATCCAATCTCTGGCAGGCTCTGATCCCATGTTTTCTGGGATTTTTTAATGTACTGTCGTACCATGCCTTTTATCACGCGATTGGTTCGCTCTACTGGATTACACTGCGACGTGTACGGTGGAGTGCGTCTATGTTCGATTTTGAAATCGGTTAGTATCTGTTGGAATTCTTTTCCAATGAACTGCTTGCCGTTATCGCTCACGATCACTCGAGTACAACCATGTCGTAGCATGATCTGGTCCTTGACTGCTAAACAGATGACGTGGCTGGTAGCTTTTCGCAATGCTTTGAGTTCGACCCACTTCGTAAGTCTATCCTGCATCACGAGCAGCATTGTGTTTCCGGCGATTGACCTTGGTTGAGGACCAACCAGCTCGATCGAGACCATTTCCCAGGGTTGATCGACATACGTGGAGTGCATGACTCCCGCAGGGGCTTGCTGCGGAGTTTTGGCCTTTTGGCAGTTGTCACAGCTGCGCACATAGCCTGCTCCTTGTCTGAGCATTCCAGGCCAATAGTAGTACCGTGACAAGCGTGTCAGCATTTTGCTATGCCTAGATGCCCCGATATTGGATTGTCGTGTGTTTCTAGGAGGACTCGTTTGCGTAACTCCATGGGAATGCACAATTTCCACTCTTCACTCGGATCTGTTTCGTTAAAGTCCAGAGTGTGTAGAATGTGACGGAATAAACGACCATCTCTCAAACAGTACTCGGGATTTTCTTCTGGTCTTTCTTGTACAGCCTTCATAAGTCGATTATACCATGTGCATTTGATTGGTGTACCGACTTCGCTTACTTGCAATGGAGCACGAGACAATGCATCGGCCACGGTATTGTTAGCGCCTCTGCGATAGTGGATTTCGTAATCCCATTGTCCGAGTTCCATTGCCCACCGATCTAATCTACCTGAAGGGTTCTCAATCTGATCTAACCATTTTAGAGACTGGTGGTCAGTGATGACTTTAAAATGTTAGCCCTCCAGGTAGTCCCTCATTTTCCAAATGCCCCACTTTACAGCGAGACATTCGAGTTCGGTGATTGTATAGGTCTTTTCGGCTTTATTCAGCGTCCTTGATGCGTATGCGATAACACGTTCCTGGCCATCAGTTTCCTGGGTAAGCACGGTCTCAAGACCTTCCAACGATGCATCAGTCTGTAGTGTAAACATCTGTGTCCAGTCTGGACATGCGAGCAGAGGTGCTTGTGTCAGTCTCTTTTTGAGGGCATCAAAAGCAGTCTGTTGCTACTCACCACACTCCCACCTTCTTTTTTTCTTTAGTAGAAGGCTGAGTGGTGCTGCCAATTGTGAGACGTTTTTTATAAATCTCCTGTACCAGGAGAGAAGTCCTAAAAACCGTCTCACTTCTTTGACGTTTGTTGGCGGTTTCAATTGCAGTATTGCCGATACCTTCTCCGGGTCAGTATGCAGGCCTTCCCTGTCGACAATGTGGCCTAAGTACTTTAGACGTCTCCGAGCGAAATGACATTTTTCTGGGTTTAGTTTCAGGTTCGCATTTCGTAGACGTCTAAACACTTCCGTTAGGATACGTAAATGTTCCTCAAAGGTGGAACTAAGTATTACTATATCGTCCAGATATACAAAAACGTATGGTGCCAATTCCGGAGGAATAACTTGGTCGAGTAATCTCTGAAACGTAGATGGCGCTGCATGCAGGCCAAACGGAAGGACATTAAATTCGAAAAGGCCTCTCCAAGCTACTGTAAAAGCTGTAAGAGGTCGGCTTTCGCCCGTTAATGGTACTTGCCAGTATCCATTTTTTAAGTACATGGTAGACAGTTATCGCCCCCTTTCAATTTATCGAGTGTAGCATTTATGTGCGGCAGTGGATATGCATCCTTATCGCTCACCGCATTGAGGCGACAAGGGTGAACTCCAGGGGCTGTTCGAGGGTCGAATTACTCTTTCTGCCAGCATTTTTTCGACTTCTTCGTCGATGAGCTTCTGCACCGCCGGATTACGCGGCCTGTACCTTTGCTTCAACAGTGGTGTACCGGATTTAAGTTTTATTTCGTGTTTAGTGAGCTGTGTAACCCCTTTGACTTGCTCAAAGCTCGACATCTCGTGCTCTAAGAAATTGTCCAGGGTTTTCTGCTCGTCGTCTGTGAGGTCGTTCAATCCTATTGCACAGTCGACGTTACATAGCTCTATTGGATGCTTAGTGTGTCCTGGAGGTATTTTATTTCCGTTAAGGTATACTTCCAGGCACATTTTTGATAGCGCATCCATCCTCAGGAGTACGTCGTGAGCTAGGTTTTCCATGACCATGAATTTATGGTCAATCTCGTCGCCCCGTATACAGATTTTACCTTCAGCATTTTGCTTAAGGCTCGTAATTGTGCCGTCTGCCATTGCTGCGGCTCGGTCATCATCTTCGATGTACCAGCCCTCTTGCTCACAGCGATGCAGAAATCCAGTGCACCAGACACGGGGGCACCCGTAAGTCTGGCCGGAGATTTCCCTACGCTAAAATACGGATTTTCGGACGAACGGGCGGGTGGCTGAAGAGCGCCTCAGTTCACGACCCGGGTGCGATTTTCTGTCGCTAAACCCGCTCCTGTGTCGGTTACCGGTTCATCCACCGGTGGACCTCGAGCGGGGTGCGCCTCGCTGCGATATCCTCCAGTAGATGTACCGGTACTTATCCGTCCGCACCTCAGGATACTGATCGAGGTGCGCCTCGAGTCAGGAGCCTGGATATGCCAGCGTGAGTCGTGTACACAGTCACGTACTCCTCTACTCGTAAGCGCGATCGAGCGTGCTGGGGCACCAACTCACTCGCTCAGCGCCCGCGAGTAGACTGCTGATCTCCAACTACTGCAGGCCAGAGGTCCGCTTTTCGCTCTCTCTCCCCACCGCGCCACGCTTCTCGGCGCAGCAAGAGCGCCGCCGGTCAGTGCTGGCTAGTACGCGCCGCGGGAGATTTCCCCCCGCCGCGCGCCGCCCGAACGCTGTTCGTCCATCGTCGGCTACTGCCTACCTTATGCTAGTCGCCCCACTTCCCTTCTCTTCCTCTCTCTTCCATTCTCCAACCGTTCGCTTTGCGTTCGTATTGAACGCACAGCGAATTTCCAGAGAATCGGTTTTATTTAACTTAGGCTAATAATTACGACGAGGGGTACTTTCGTCGCAGTAGAAAGATAGCTCGTGTGGCCTTGAAAAACATACCCGAAATTCACGTTAATCGCAGTGGGCCTTTTCGAGAAATCGAATTTTGAAAAAAAGCACCTTTTTCAGTTTTTTCTATTTATCTTGGAAATTATTGGAGCTTTATAAAATCTGAAAAAAACCCATGTGAAATCTGATGAAATGCCCCACATTTTGAAAAAAAAATCATCTCCGTACGATAATTTGGCTCGAAATGGAAACCATTTGAAAAAAAAAAACTTTTAATTTTTTAAATATCGCTTTTACGACCTTATCTTTGATACTGTGCCACGGGGTTTCAGAACCGTTTTTCGGATAAAACAAAAAATACGGGTCTCATGAAATTCGACGTAGATTATGACCTCAAAGTTTGAAAAAAAATCGAAGACATCGATTTTTTTTTGCTCGTTGAATCCGTATGGAATGGGTAAGATGTAAGTATTTATAAAAGTATGTAATATACCACTCTGTTACCAGATTTGATGACCGTCAGTCTACGACTCTTCTTTCGGTACTATAATTACTTGTCGTACGGTATCTAAAGCAAGCTTCATCCACATGAAATCCATGCTATTTCTGCATACTTATAATTATTACTTATGAAAACAACTTTCACTCTGACAAATTTAAAGTTGAACTGATTAAAATTAATTGTGATATCTTACGACAAAATATTTTAGCACTGGAAGAGGAGTCATTCACAAGATCTGGAACCAGTGTGGTATATTATGTACTTCTGTGAATAGGCGTATACGTCCAAAATATGCTTAATGTGGCTAACCAGTACTTTTTTAAATATTTTAAATAGTGCATATTTTATTTAATTCAGGTTGAAACTTTCGTATTTTGACGTATTTGAATAATGTATGTACTAACCTATGTATTCAGTATGAAGTTTAAGACGTCCTCATTCCCATGATTTCTTTGAATTCGCAATTTTTAGCAAAGTGGCAGTCAGACATACCGAAATATAATGCGACTTTTTAAATATATTTACAAAAACTGCCTAAAACGGTTTGGTCAGTGACATTTTTTCATCCATGATAATAACCATATATCAAGTAATATTTTTTAAGTAATATTTTTTATTTGACGAAACACTATAAAATATACGTAATTTGATATAAAAACGTAGTCACATGGCCAATTTTCATTGTTCAAACGCATTTTTCTATATAATTTGGCCCCTAAAACAAGATAGAAAATGTTTGGAAATGTTAGTACATATATACATATATTGTCTAGTACGTGTTCGAGTCAGCGTTCCGACACGCGATCGCAGTACCCGCAGCCTTGTTTTCCTAATTGACGACAAATCAATGCCAATCAAAGAAGAGATAAGAAAAGGTTCACCTAGTGTATAAGGGTTGACAACATTCATATGAAAGTCGAAATTTTAGATTACATTTCCGACCAGCGGAAAAGCTGGGATTGACTGCCCGCTGATCGTAAAGACTAGGTGTTGTATTAAAAGTATTTGAGAATTGTTGAATTGTTATTGTTAGTTAGATTGTTAAAGTTAATTAAGGGAGAGTAGAGGGATTTGAGATTGTTAAGGTTAATTTGGGAAAAATTTCAAAGTAATAGCGACTGGTCGAAAGACATCGACGAGAGACTTGTACAGGGTTTTTACGCAGCGTTTTCTAGAATACGTTATAACTGCAGTGAGTGGACTGAAAATCTTCCGAGCTACTTTCGGCATCTCGGCAATTGGGTAAAGTATATATAAATAAATATATATATATTTGGTATCAGAGTAATGGCGGGAGAAGTAAATTTGCAAAATAAAATCAGTGCGCGGCGGGTATTAGTTGATCGACTAAATGAGTTGTATGAATGTTATTTATTTTAGTTTAGTTTAATTCTCTTTCGGGTAAAAAAGGTGAGATCGCGTATTTGGGAAAATTAGTGAGGTAAATTGGGATACTTTATTACGGACAAGTAGCGTAATTTTAGGATAATAGTAGTTCAGTGACCGGTGACACGGGAATCGGTCGTTGGAAAAATGACGCCAAAACTCGAAGTCGAACAGATTGTGTCCTCTAAATTATTGGTAGAAAAAAAAATATGTATATATATCGTACGTTTCACGTCAACGGGCACAGTGGGCTGTCCAGAATAAAAAGTCATTAATATTAATGTACGACGCGTCAAAATCTTCAGATTTAAAAACTCTATCGAAAACCGTCTGATGATTTAAAGAAAACATCATGGCAGTTGCAATATGGCGGGCGCAATCATGGACAATTATGTTTGATGATCAATATTGATAGATTAGAAACATAAAAATACTGTTTTGTAGACTGAATCATCATATCTATACATTTTTGGCGTTACTGAATTGAAATTCAATGTTTGTTAATCTCCATCTAGTCACTATACGTCCCTAATCTTAAAATACTTCAAATCGTTGAAATAACACTTTTCTACAATGAGTTATACAGTTTAATCCCCACAACTTCATGTTTTCAGGATCGCTGAAACCGATTCTGATATCCGTATAACTTCAACTAGTCAGAATTCGTCCCTAACCTTAAAAATTACCCCAAATTGCTAAGATTATACTTTTCTACGTTTAGAAATGAAGTCTAACTAACGAACTTTTATGTTTTTTGGGTCGCTGAATCGAGTTTCGACATCCGTTTGAACCCAAGTAGTCGCTAGTCGTCCCTAACCTCAAAAAATATAATAGTTATCAAGTCTGACCACCATATCTTCTTTTTTAGGATGGCTGAGTCCAATTCCCATATCCGTATAACATTAACTGGTCAGTATTTGACCCTAACCTAAAAATACCCCAAAATCGCTTAAATAGTCTATTACAGCTAAGGAAATTAAACCCGTCAATAAGCTCTCTGCATTTAACAGGGTTGAGACTGTTATTATGTTAAGTACATAATGCCCGCATGACTATTTTTCCGAATCTACTCGACCGATTCAGATGAAATTTTTTTAATGAAAGGTAATTATCCTTCGGTGGTCCCATTCAAATTTTGTGATTATTGGTCCAGTATCTCGCCAGTAATTTAGTTTTTTATGCATATTTTTTCTGTACATTTCGGCCTCTGCCGACTCTGTCCGCCGATTATTTGTAAACTATTGAACCGATTTGGATAATATTTTTTTTAATGTAATATAATGATCTTATGTTAGTCCTATTGTATTACTAGGCCAGTATTGAGCCAGTACTACGTCAGTACTGGTAAGTTATTATGTTTTTCCGCCAATTATTCGGAAACTACTGAACCGATTTTAATAATATTTTTTGAATGAAAGAGAATGATCCCACTGTGGTCCCATTGTATTACTGGGCCAGCATTGAGCCAGTGCTACGTCAGTACTGGTAAGTTATTATGTTTTTCCGCCAATTATTCGGAAACTACTGAACCGATTTTGATAATATTTTTTTAATGAAAGAGAATGATCCGATTGTAGTTCCATTATATTACTGGGCCAGTATGGAGCCAGTACTACGTAAGTACTGGTAATTTTTTATGTTCTTTCGCCGATTATTCGGACACTACTGAACCGATTTTGATAATATTTTTTTAATAAAAGAGAATTATCCCATGGTGGTTCCATTATATTACTGGGCTAGTGTGGAGTCTGTACTACGCCAGTACTGGCGTTTTTATTTTATGTTTATGTCCTGCGATTATTCAAAAAAATACTTGACTGATTCGGTTGAAAATAATTATAAATTGGGTGTATTTTTTCGTATCAGAGAGTATATGTTAAATTAAATATGAAGGTTACATAAACACTGTGCGAGTATGCGAAAACGCTTTTGCATTCAATATTAATTGATATGTACTTAAAGTTAAAAATCTGTATTTTGTATAAACTACCATATCTTTATGAAAATATATTTTTATTTTTCGAAATTTGTATGGTCATTTTAGATAACGATTCTTTATATTCTAAAGAACCGTCAATTATTTCGTTCTCTTCATATAAATATACTTTCTTTCTCTACTACCTTATCTTTATGAAAATCTTCCTCAATTGTATGAAATTTTTCAATAAATTTTGCAGTAAATTTAAGAAACATTTATTAATACATCAAAAAATTATCTAATTTTTCTCTCTATCTTAACAAAAGGGAGAAAAATTAACTACGTATTTACCAAAATGTAATTTTTTTTAAACTGTGTCGCTTTTTTTTTTTTTTTTATTAATTTAAGCTTTATTAACCTCATACGAGGTTTTTTAGCATTACATAGATTAGATATACAGTCTGATTACAAAGTATAGCGTGTTTATGTATAACATTATAAGTTTAACTTACAGTTACAAAAGAATTTGTACAGAGTTTTGTATACAGAAGGCCGCGTATCAACAAGTATAGATGAGCTCTTATTAGGTAGGTAGATATGTAATTTACTGAGGTCGCTTACAAGGTTTTGTCGTTGTGTTTCATAAAGTGGGCATTGCCAAAGTATGTGATCGAGGTCTTGTATGTTTGTATTGCATGTACAGTTAGGATCACTAATTATGCTGATGCGAGCCAGAGATGCAGCGAGATTATAATGGTTAGCTCGACATCTGTTTATCATGACAATATTTGCCCGATTAAAATTACTTTTTTCAAACCAGGGTTTATTTTTTAGAGTGTAAAAATTTTGAAAATAGTCTACACCTTTTTTTTTGCCCATTTCAGTAATCATTTTTTCTGTATTGCATTTGGAAGTTTGTTTAAATTTCTGGTCTGTGTCGCTTGAACCTCTTTAAATGGTGCATATTTTTGTTAAAAAACTATTAATACTCAGAGTACAAAGCAATTTTAAAAAATGATCAATAACATTTTTTTTTATATTGAGTTGTTCTCAAATTTTTTTTTTTACTTTTAACAAAAAGGTGAAGTATTTATTTTAAATTATGTACATGTTAAGTCGAGTCAAATAACTATTAAAATTCTTTTTTTAAACCATCGGTAAGTTACTAATATTTATTTGCCTTGATATGGTAATTTACTAATCGTTTCTTGCCTTGATTTCTAAAGTTTTAATCATTTCTTTTAACAAATTTATTAAAAATGTGCATAAATGCACTTCAAAAACTTTGAAATCAAGGTAGGAAGCTATAAATAGCAAGGTTCCAGTGCCTGCCTTGCAGGAGCGTATTTTTTTTCACATTTGTCAACCTTTGAAAGGGTTACAAGAAGGAAAATCGAAACTTTGATAATTTTGGACCACACTAATCAGGGTGTCTTTGGACAGCGATGTGAATCTAAAATCTATTTCTATAGTTACGTCCAACGAATAATCGTGGCAACACGCGACAGACGTTTTATAGTCGGGGAGCACACGGAACTGAGGGCTAGAGTATCTGTAGAGACTTCATCCTGCTATCCGGTTGCTTAGTCTCTTCGCGAGTTCAATAATGCAAACAGCGTAAAGCTACTGATTGGAAAGACAAGCCAATAAAAATTTGCTAAGCTATGTGAGAAAAGTTACTCTTCTAAGTTATGAATGTAACAAAAAGTAAATAATTGAATCCACAAATAATAAATATATTTTACACTCGAGACAATTTAAGAACCTATATAAAACCTGAATAAAAGACTAGGAAAGCGAGTTCAATAGTATAAAATTAACTGTTTAAAATTTAATTAACACGAATTTCAAAGTTAACGTGGAAAGCGCATTTGATGATAGTACGGCAAAATTTATGTGTAAGGTACATTATGGCGTAAGAAGGGACGAGCACATCTCTGCGTATAGAAGGAAACTAGGCTGGTTAAATGTGTGATGGGATAGCCGCCGTACTTTGCGGCCCCTTTTGAAAAAAATCAGTCCAGGACCTAAGGAACTTGCAGTTCCAGGATCGCGGACTAACGTTGGTCTGAAATCATTCAATGCCCAAGGTGCGCGCCTCTGGAACTCGCTCGCCCGCACCATTAGCTACCTTCCATTGCTGAGTAAATAAAAGGCGGTGACGCGCAGGAACATGACTGAGGCGCTAGTAGAGGGATTGTGTCCTGCAGCCATATTTGAGCAGTGATATATAAACTAATTTTAAAGTATCTTAATATGCTTAAATTTTATTTTTTGACGCGATAGTTAAGATACGAAAAAACTGACATTGTGAAATTTGCAAACTATGTGATTGACTACAAACTATGTATTACGATTCCGCGATCTAAATTATAAGTAATAGATATAAGTTGTATGTCACGAACAGTGGCGGATTAAGCTATACGCCAACTATGCCATGGCGTAGGATGACAGCCTGCAAGGGGGCGACACGATTTTGGAATGTGCACGTCTTAATATTTTTTTAAAGCTTAAGCAATAAAACATCAAATCCTAAAGGCTAATCCCAACTTTAACACTAATTTTAGCAATTTGCATTAAAAAGACTTTGAATAATAAAAACGTAATCTCTTAATTATAAATCTAAATGACCCAAGCTCAGTCATTTGTATTTAAAAAAGTTTAAGTAATAAAACCGCGTAAACCCTAAATCCAACTAACCCAAACTGAGTAATATTCAATTTAAAAAATGTTTAAATAATAACAGCTTAAACTCTAAACCCTAAAAACCCTACTGTCTCAAACTGGGCAAATTACAATAAAAATTTTTTATATAGTACAAGTATAAATACGAAACCGAATTAATCCAAGCCGAGCAATTTTCGATAAATAAATGTTTAAATAATAAAACCACATACTTTAATCTTTAAACTTATCTACCTCAAGTTGAGCAATTTGCAATAAAAGAATAATGAAACCGTCAACGTTAATCACGGAACTCAATTATAAGCCAAAGCTAACCAATTTGAGTTAAAAGAAGTTAAAATAATAAAACAGTAAACTCTACACCCTACAGCCTAACCCAACTAAGCAAAGCTAAGCGAATTGCAATAAAAGCCGCTGCCAATTCATTAGCGCTTATAGCTTCCTCTAATTTAATTAATTATTCCTATATTAACTTATTTAGTCTAACATATGAGTGTGAACCACTATATGGTATATTAATAACCAAATTCAGGTACAAAAGTAATGAAACGATAGAATTTGAAATGTCTTGGTTAGTTTCCAAGGTATAACCAGATTCTGGTACAAAAGTAATGTAACGATAGAATTTGAAATGTTTTGGTTAGTTTCCAAGATATAATATATTTGTACCTATTTCAAAAGAAGATTATTTTTCTGTGTAAGAAAATAACAACCATGGGTAATAAACGTTATTACAGCGATTTTTTCTTCGTGCAAACTTTATTAAAATTATTTAAGTTAGATAAAATTATGTAAGCAATCGTTAATATGTCTATTAACTGAATATTCTTTTTGATATTCCTTATCATCTGAAATATTGTCAAAGATTTTGCATCATAGGTTTTCGAGATAAAACCGTTCAAACAAAAAATGACGTTCTTGCTGTACATGCACGATTTTCGCGGTTTTTTAAGCATGAAAAGAGGGTGCAAAGCGGCTGTTCTCGGACCGTCGAACAAAAACACATTTTATTCCCAATCCAATCGTCATGGCCACTTTATTGCCCTTAAAAGCTGGACAAATGTAGCGTAAGATTTCCGCAAATCTACTTTTTCACGCAAATTTTTTTCCCGCCAATGCATTTTATTTTTCTCTATATTAATATACATTTTCAATAAATTTTAGTTCTTACCTGAAGTCCCCCTTTTTAAGTCAATAAAGTGGCCACAGTTCAGTCGTGAATAAAGTTCTATATGCAACACGGGAATAAAGTCGAGTATTCCCGAGAGTGATTACTACCCTCGTTTTGAACGGGCAGTATACCCACCCTCGGGAATACCTTTCGACTTTATTCCCTTGTTGCATAATGTACTATTTTGCCGGCTCTTGGCAAAATAGATTTTCGCCCGCTACTCAAAACCTCACTGTATATCTATGTGCAAGCGTAGTTGCATGCGTGCGTATATGCGTGCGTGTATACGTATGTGTGAGTGCGTGCGTGAACAATTTCAAAAATTAGAAGTTTTAAAAAATTTAAATATTTTTGACAATTTTTTTTTTTTTTGGATAATTATGAAAATTTTGGAAAAAATGTTATCCATATTTTATTTTGGTTTTATAAGTATATGTTTACATCGATTTGAAAAATAACCACAATTGAAGGCATCGATTCTAAAACGTCCTTAACGCTCGGCCCGGCTGCCGTTATATCAAAATTGACGTCATGGTGACCAAAATTTGCAATTTTACGGAAATGAATTTTAAAAAATAGTATCGTGCAGAGAATCAATAATGGCAACTTTTTATATATATACTTTGTTTGTACAATGTTTAGTATTTGAAAAAAAAAAATAAAAACGGCAAAATTTTAAATCTTATTTGCACCACGTTTTTTAAACTTAGCTCGCTGCAGCTCCGACAAATATGAACGGATATTGCTTATTTTTTACATAGACTCGTAAAATAGTCTAGCGCTGCTAATAAACTTATAGATAGTTAAATATTAAATATTTTTCATTCAACAATTTAATTGCAAACCAGTGAGCTAGCTTTTATATGGTTAAGTATGTTCAACGAAAAAAAGTATCGAGGGAAGTTTAAGACTCAACTAACTTTCAACGAGACATTTGTTTGTTAACATTTGAAGAAGTTTCTCAGAAAATTTCAGATGAATTGGATGAAAAGTGGCAAAGATAGAGCAATTTTGCCAAACTTGCACGA
This sequence comes from Gastracanthus pulcherrimus, assembly GCA_949152435.1. Taxonomy (NCBI): domain Eukaryota; kingdom Metazoa; phylum Arthropoda; class Insecta; order Hymenoptera; family Pteromalidae; genus Gastracanthus; species Gastracanthus pulcherrimus. Next base: position 63,649,884 of record OX424576.1, read on the forward strand.
TGCGCGCGAACATTAGCGGGTCTGCGCGATACATGACGCTCAGTGTATGTCAGTCATAGAATAAGAAATAATTTAAGAAACATGATAAAAGTTATCCTAAAATAAACAAAATAAAGTCGAACTCGTTTCGCATTGAAATCACACTGATTTTCTTGTTCGTTTACAAGCTGCATTTATTCACAAATTTGTTAATTTCTTTAATCTTTTTAAAAAACGTTTTACTTGCTAAATAAATTATAAGCATAATGTCGATCAATATAGGACGTAAAAGAATTAGAAATGAGCATGCATGGAAAAAAACTATTAATAATAGTTGTAAAAATAAGGTAAGTAAAATATCGTAAGACGTGTTATAAAAAAGAATTTCTATTGCAAATATAATTGAATGACATGTATATAAAACTCGAAATTAATTAAAACGAAGAACTCTCTAAATTTTGATGCTGTTGTGAAATATTATGTAAATAAACAATTTGAGGTTAATTATTTTAATTACTTATGCATCCCATGCGTTAATCAACTTCCACACCCGTGTCAAAATGCACTATTTTCAAATCATTTAAAATGAAGCTGTAATCAATTTTGTAAAATAAATTTTTTCATTAATACGTATATATAAAATGATGATTTCCAAACGTCTTTTATATAGGGATTATGAATATGAATTAGGAATATGAATCAGTTAGTGGAAAGAAAGTGCTTGAAAAGACGTTCACAGAAATCAAAAATTGTTGTCCTAAAAAGTGTTTTTTAAAAGTAGATCATGAATGGCAAAAAAGTATGTTTCATAAATTTTGGCGCAGTGGAGATTTTCAAGTACAGAATACAGTATTAGAAAATATGATTGTAAGAAAAGAATCGACACAAGAATTAAAACGTTTACAGTGGCAATTTCATTGTTACTACAAAAGCACTAGTATCGATATTTGTCGAAAGTTTGTTTGCAGTATTTTCCAAATTGGAGAACGAAGAATAAAAACGGTTCAAGAAAAAATAGTAAGTGGCAAAACGATGTCTGATAATAGAGGAAAACAAGATAATCACAAGGTAAAGCTAACTGAAGATGTCAAAACTTTAATTCTGGAACATTGTAAAAGCCTTCCGCATTCTGAGTCACATTATACTAGAGAAAGCTCAAAGCTTTACTATTTTCTTGATACATCGTTAACATTACATTCACTCTATTTTTCCTTTTTGGATTTTTATGCAGCTGTAACAGGGAGTGAAACTATTCCTATTGATAAAACAACATATTTTAATTATTTTAATCATTTTGTGAATTTCTCTATTGATCTGCCACGTACTGATGTATGTGATCTTTGTTTTACTTATGAAACTAACAAAGGACGAGAAAATGAGTATTGTGAACATATCGTGCAAGTTGAAAAGTATAAAAACTTAAAAAATTCAATGTTGTCCACTGTAAATGTACTAAAATGTGAATTTGACTTTGGTCAAAACTTGCCATTGCCAAAACTACCAGTTAATTCTCAATTTTTTCGTCGTTTAGTTTGGATGTATTTGTTTAATGTACACATTTTCGATAGTGATCGAAGTTACATGTTCCATTTCCTTGAAGGGATTTTAAAAAAGGGCGCCAACAACGTGTGTAATATGGTTGAGTATGCGATAAGGAAAGAACTACAACTAAACGTCTTCGATAAAATATTTTTATTTTCTGATGCTGCAGGAGGTCAAAATCGAAATTACATTAATTTGAAATTCTTTTCATTTTTATCTTACAAATTGCAATTAGAAATCCAACATTTATTTCCTGTTAGAGGGCATTCCTACTGCCAGTGTGACCGAAATTTCGGTTTGTATGGTAGTAAGAAAAAAAAGCAAGAAAGAATTAAAACAGAAAATGATTATGTGCAACTAATAAAAAATTCTAGAAATCCTCCATTCGAAATGGTTGCTATTTCACAGTGCGAAGTAAAAGATTATGAAAAACTGTTTGCGAAAGACGAAGACTTGCAGAAAAATGTAATTAAAATAAGCAAAGTTGTTAGAATTGTATATTTTCCTAACGGACAAATTGATTTGTATTACGATTATGATGGCAATCCAATTACAATTAAACTAAGAAACAGCAGTGAAGTAGATTTGTCGAAAGTATCATTAGCTAAAAAGGTAGGAATAACGAAAGAAAAAGAGAAGGATTTTAAACATTTATTGCAATTTTGTACTACTAATGGGCAACATTTTGGTGAAAAATTTTTAAAAACAACTTCTATTAAAACTGTTGTCAGTAAAACAAAGAATGTGAAAGAAGAACATGGTAACAAAAAAGTTCGAAAAACGGAAGTTGTCTCAACAAAAAGAAGAAAAGTAAGCGACGAACAAAAGCAAAAATTAGAATTAAAAATTAATAAAAAAGAAAAGAAAACAAAAACAATAAAAGAAAAAAAAGTAATATGTTTTTGAAACGCGTTGTATGTATTGCGACTAAATTGTAAATAAATCTTAATGTAGAAATATAAATAAATATAAGTATTAGTTATTTGAAGTTTCTAATTTACTGAACAATGTCAAAAATCTGTGAAATTTATATGTTTCCCAGAAATTTATATTTTTAAAGATTGTAATTTACTATTCAATTCATTTACGCTGCAATATTCTTTTTAATGTGTGTGAATTTCATTTCAACGCTTTATTATAACCATTTATTATCTAGTGTATATAACATTTAGAATTAAGAATAATTTCTAAAACTTTCGTACAAAGATTTAAAAATTCAACAACTTTATGAATAACTGCCGTTTGATTTTGCCTTTGCTTTGTTTATTTAATTTCTTATTGTTTCATCAGATACTTGTTTTTCTTAACTTCTACACTATAATTCGACAGTATTAAATAGTATGATTTGATTAAGTATGTATTTTTTAAAAAAAAGGACAGCAAATCTTAAAGTAAACGGCATTATATGACTGACATACGCTGCGAGCGTCATGTATCGCGCAGACGCGCTAATGTTCGCGCGGAGCGTGTAATTTTGGCAAAATCGCTCTATCTTTGCCACTTTTCATCCAATTGATCTGTAATTTTCTGAGAAACTTCTTCAAATGTTAACAAACAAATGTCTCGTTGAAAGTTCACTGAGTCTTAAACTTCCCTCGATACTTTTTTTCGTTGAATATACTTAACCATATAAAAGGTAACTCACTGGTTTGCAATTAAATTGTTGAATGAAAAATATTTAATATTTAACTATCTATGAGTTTATCAGCAGCGCTAGACTATTTTACGAGATTATTTAAAAAATGAGCAAGATCCGTTCATATTTGTCGGAGCTGCAGCGAGTAAAGTTTAAAAAACGTGGTGCAAATAAGATTTAAAATTTTGCCGTTTTTATTTTTCTTTTTTCAAATACTAAACATTGTACAAACAAAGTATATATATAAAATTTTGCCATTTTTTATCCTCTATACGATGCTATTTTTAAAAATTCATTTCCGCAAATTTAAAAATTGGTCACCATGACGTTAATTTGTATATAGCGGCAACCCGAGCCGAGCGCTAAGGACGTTTTAGAATCGATGCCTTCAATTACACCCGCTTTAGAGGCATACAAAAAAAATGCGAAAGCAAGACATGACAAAATGTACGGTGTGTACTTTGGGTGATAAGTCTTTCTTGCCCTTGCGTGATTGCAGTACTCATCGTTGGCTCACAATACGCACTCGCCTTCAAATTACGAGTGATTGCAAAAGATTGGTAGGGATCCATAATTATTCAACAAGACCCGGAAAATTAAGCTACTCTCGATTCGGTATATCGATTTAAAAAAAGAATCATCAAAATTAATGCCATAGAAGCCGAGATATTGCTAGCTGAAGCGCGCTCGCTCGTTTTGAAAGTTCAAACGCGCGATTTCAAGTTCCGCAGTTCATCCCCTCCCCTCCTGTTTTGCCGCTCAGATGGTCGGCTTGGTGATATTCATTGAATTTTCCTACAAAAAGCACCCGTGCGATAATATTTATAAAAACGCCTTCGAAAAGTTCTTGAAAAAACCTACCAAAATCAATTTTTTTTATTGTTACGTTGTACATAGTTTTGCAGCTAACGCTTACCGTCTTTGGCAGTGGATATCTCAGAACTTATATGTTCGATTTCAACGTTCTTTCTTTCAAATTAAGCGTCTTTCCGAGTACTTTTTTAGGTGCTTTCATTATATTTTTCGACGGGAAATACCGCTTCGAAAAATAATTTATTTATAAAGTCAAAATTTTACCAACTGTTAAAATCGCTCCAGAAGTCGTTAAAAAAAGAAAATTGGTATTATAACGATTCTACGTGATAGTTAAGAGGTCCAAGTATGTGTAAAAAAATTAGCGCTAATCAGAGTGCCAAACTTTAACCCCAGAATTGACGCAAACAAATTATGATATTTTACACGATAATTACTTAACAAATGTCTCATGTTAAAACTATCAGACCGATTTGGATCGGGTTTCGGGATTTCATTTTGTACTATTTTAAAGTACTAAAATCCGCAATGACAGTAGATTTGGATAATTTCTTAGCTGTGAGACGAATGCTTGAAAATGACCTTGCTTTTTACCTATTTTTTTCGACTTTGATGACTATTTTGCAACGAAAATTTCATATGTACGCATTTTAAACCACTTCTATCTTGTATAGAATTGTATAACAAACAAATTTATTAGTATTATTTTTTTTCCCTAAATTGCATATTTACAAAGCTATATAGGAAAATATGCAAAAATATTAAAAATATAATTCTCGATTTTTCCTGTAGCTAGCACACCTTTTTAAGCCGGAGGAACATTTTATTTTCATTATATATATTATTTGTGAGCGAATTCCACTAATAACTAATTTCCTATACGTTACAGTCATATTTGCTAGGTTTCGGGCTTAATTCTCCTGGCCTAACTGTCGTCCTGTTCTATTTAGAAATGAAATATGTATACCTACACATACATTGATTTATATAGACCCACACACCCATATATACACATACACACACACATATATATATATATATATATATATATATATATATATATATATATATATATATATATATATATACATAGAGATATACATACACACGCATATGAAATAATTATTAACGTATATTAAAGTTTTTCAGGTAAATGAAAGATAAGATAATTTAATTAATTTTAATTTAATAATTAAACGTCTTTACCGTCTGCTGTAACACGCACGCACTCACGCATGCTGTAGTGAGCTCAAAAGTTTTTAACTCCCGCTCGAGGAGGCGGTAAAGAACATTTCTGTCGCCGGTCGATAAACGACCACTTCTTGTCAGCTTGAAATGCACAAAAAAGAGCGAAAATCGTTCATGTGTTACAGAAAATCTCTTCTTTCGAGTTAACTCAGGCTAGCCCCCTTAACGGGAGGTCGAAGCCGATTACAGATTACTGCACTAAATTTCAGACTATTCTAATTTAATTGTTCATAAAAGTTAAAAACTTTAGTTGTCCGGTTATCTCAATCTTCTAAGGAATAACGGATAACTGTGATAATAGAAAAAAATTAAAAATTGAATAAGAATACCGAAAAATACGAAATTGTCGGTAACTACGTAACTGAATGTAAGCTCTCACCTCCCATTAAGTCGATTTTCCGGGAATCCACAGATATAATCATTTAAACAAAAAATAACATTTACGTGTATATAAGAAAAGTACGGAATTACCTTATACAAATCTTAAAGTCGAAAAAGTTAATTAATTTTATGATTATTAAAATTCATTTGTACTAGTTCGATAATATAATTTGTAACGTACCCAACATCCAGAAAACTAAAATCGAAGAATCGTAAAACGGTTAAAAACATCGAAAAATACCCAGCTTTGGCTAGTTGGTATTTATGGTTTAGTGTTAATGGTTTTATTATTCAAACTTTTATTTATTTACAAGACTCAAACGAAAGATTTTGATTATATCATGCATAGTATCTAATAATTACGGCGAGAGCGACATGCAGCAACGCAGCGAAAGCCGAAAGTCCGTAAATTTTCTGTTTAAAAGCAGCAGAGTTAAGAGTTTTTATTCCTCAGCTGTCACTCGCCAGTCTGTGGAATGCTGCAATACAGAAACGTCGCGCGATAAAAATTTAGACTACATTTAGATTCAATACTTTATGCAGTGAGTGTGAGAACTGATATTGTGCAAACACTAAATCGCGAGACTGCGGACCGCGAGTTACCCAGCGTCTAGGCGCACAGCTCACAGCCGTCAAACTTGAGCACCACTTTACTACCGCTTTTCTTTAATAAACATTACTCGACAGGTTAAAAAATGAGACTAAATCGGAGGATAATGGACCACACCTGATACCATTACTCCTCCTAATGCACGCCCTTTCAGGTCAATCCCCCTTCTAGGCCAACCCCCCTTCCAGGACAATCCCAAACCTGAAAAAGAAAACTAATAGGAACAGGTCTTAGGAGTGAAGAACCTACACCGGATCGGTCATCAACACGATCCAACGCGGAGCAGCTAGAAATGTTACACAGCTCATGGAGTTCGGGTAGAACTCCATGAGCTATGAACCTACTCCGGATTGACCACCTAATCCAACGCGGCGAGTCAATCATAGACGTGATGAACCTACTCCGGATTTACCACCTAATCCAACGCGGCGAGTCGTTCATAAACATAAGTCATGAAATCTTTTCTGGGAAAATATATGATCGGACGTAAAGATGACCCCCATTGGTATCCAGGAGGGGACTATCGGGGAAGAAATATGCAAAAGTACCATAACGGAATTAAGGGTGGGCACTTGGAACGAGCGTAGTTTAGCTCAGGACTGGCAATTAGAGGTGCTAACAATGAAGACAGATAGGTATAAATTCGATATAGTAACGCTGCAGCAGGTTAGGAGACGAGAAGGCCCGAACTTAAAGTATATGGATAAATACACACGTTTATATAGCAGATTGGAAAGGCAGGGCAGCTAGGGACGGGCTTCTTAATAAATAACAGAGTAATGCATCTTGGAATTAATTTTGAACTTATTGGTGATCGCGTAGGGTTCCTCAGTGTCAAAAGCCGATGGTACAAGTACGTATTGATTAACGTTTATTGCCCAACGGAAGCCACGAACGATACAATCAAAGACTCCTTTTAGACCAAACTAGAGCAGGTATTTGATAGATTTTCAACCCAAGAACCAAAAATACTGCTAGGAGACTTTAACGCGAAAATTGGAAAGGAGGAAAATTTTAGACCGACCATAGGAAAAGAAAGTTTACATGACATGAGTAGCGATAAAGAAGTGAGAGTAATTAATTTTGCCGCGTCGAAGAATCTTATAGTAAAAAGCACATGTTTCATTTACTAAGACAGGCACAAAGTAACGTGGAGAGGTTCCGGTGAACGCACACTTAACCCAATCGATCATATTTTAATTGACCACAGACGGCACGCTGACATTCTCGACGTTTGAACTTACCATGGAGCCGATTGCTATTCAGATTATTTTCTTGTTATAGCCAGGATTAGGGCTCATTTACTAGTGAACAAGAATAGAACATGCCATACACACGAATTTAATCTCGAAAAGTTAAATGACCCGCTTATTAAAACTAGATATAAGGAGGAATTTTCAAGTAAACTGGATGTATCGGATAACAATAGGTTAGGCAACCCGGAGATAGGGAGTGATATCGAAAGTACCTGGCAACATATCAAAAGTTCTATAAAATAAGCTGCTAGGACGGTATTAGGTCAGCGGAAAAAGAACAAGGAAAAACCGTGGTTTGACGAGGAATGCAAAGAGTGGAATAGAAAAAGGCAGAAATCAAGAATGCTTAGTCTTAACAACGCGAATGAGATCACCTCCGTACATTTCCGTAATATAGGCGAACAAGCCAAACGAAGTTTTCGGAATAAATACGAAAGTAGGAAAATAATAAAGTCTCAGCAATACAAGAAGACAGTAATAGAAACAATATTCGGGAAATGTGTACAGGAATAAACTTAATAAGGAAAGGATCCCAAAGTAAAACTAATTTCCTAAGAGACGAACATGGGAACCTTATAACGGACACAGATGGACTACTAAATAGGTAGAGAAATTATTTCGTCGAGCTCTTAAACGTAGACGAACAATGAACCACTTTTAACTATAAAGAAATTCATACTGCAGAACCACAAATTGAGCAACCTAGGCTACAGGAGGTCTGCAAGACAATAAACAAGTTAAGAAACAATAAAGCCCCTGGAATAGATGATTTACGGGCCGGACTATTTAAACAGGGAAGGGAACCGCTTAAGAAAATAATTCATAATTCCATTTGCACCATATGGAGGAAAGAAACAATGTCTAAAGAATTAAGAGATCTAATCATATCCCCAATTCACAAAAATGGAGATGAAACAAACTGTAATAACTATAGAGGCATTTTTTTTATCTGTACATGCTACAAAATTATCTCTAATGTACTGCGAGATAGACTCACACCTCTTGCGGAGGAAATCCTCGGGGATTATTTGACATTCACAATGGGCTAAAGCAGGGAGATGCTCTATCAACCCTCTATTTAACTTAGTTTTAGAATACATGGCTCCCTAACACAATTGCTAGCATACGCAGATGACATAGATATTATAGGAAAAAGCAGAGAATTCGTAGTAAAAAACGTAGAAGTACTAATAAAAACAGCTAAAGAAATAGGCCTAGAAATAAGTGAAGAGAAATCCCAGTACATGGTCACTAGCAGAGCAGGGTTCGAGATTTCCGATACCGACTCGAAAGTCTTCGGCAAAACCTTAATAAAACTAGACAACTTCAAATACCTTGGTACAATAATAGACTAAGAAAATGTAACTCACAAAGAAATCTAGAAGAGGCTGTATTCGGGAAATGCATGCCTATATTCGGTAAATAACTTACTAAAATCACGATTAGTATTGCGAAATACAAAATTAGAAGCATATAGAAAAATCATAATGCCAGTACTTCTATGCAGATACAAAACGTGGGCGTTAACCAAACGGGAAGAAAATAGATTTAGAGTATTTGAGAATAGAGTCCTTAGAGATATATTTGGGGGAAAATTGATGAGATTACTAGAGAATGGAGAATTTTACATAACTAAGAAATAACCAGCTATATGGGAAGCCAAACATTACTACAGTGATTAAATCACGAAGACTAGGGTGGGCTGGGCATGTAGCTAGGATGGGCAATGAAAGAGCAGCACTTAGAGTGCTCGACGGTAAGTCGACAGGAGCAAGAACCCCAGGTAGACCGAGACGAAGGTGGGAGGACAGTATAAAATGGATCTATGAGAAGTAGGACGTTATGAGGAGGATGGGATGCAACTCGCAAACAATAGAGAAAGATGACGTGACTATGTGAACAAGGCTATGGACTACACATATAAATGCTGGCCGTTGAATCACCCCGTTCCGAGTCTGCGGCTAGAGCGTGTCTCTGTCACATAGGTAAAAGTGCATTCCTTAGTCAAGACTTCAGAAGTTTTCCTTCTGTAGATATGCGTCTCTTGTGTGAATGCACTAAGGGTGGTGCAGGCGGCCGATGCTGGAATATCTCTGAGAAAATGTCATCCAAATATATTGTAAGAGCGTAATGAACTGGCCCGTATAATTTTCTATGATTTAGATTTTAAAATACTCTCTTGATCATGTACAATATGCCTGCTTGGGCTACATGCCGAAAAGTCGTTGAAGTATAGATGATCCTCGTATCAAATGTCCTTCCAATTCCCGTGTGTCGAAAGAGAAATGTAGTCTGTACAGCGTTACAGATGGCTTTGTTCTATGTGGTGTCGGGCCTTCCGCTCATAGCCGAAGTGTCCGCGCGAGAAGGTATGTCAAACTCAGAGCCTCAATTATCGGTGTTTGTGCGATGCATTCGGCTCCCTCGCTCTTGGGGCCCTCGCGTATTTCGGCTGGCAATATATATTAGATGCTATCTTGGCGTCATCGCGGACTGGATTTTTCACCGCGCGCCTTCCTCTAATCCTTGTTTCGTATGTACTGTGACCCTTCTATATGTGTGGCTCTCCTATAGGTATACTGCGCGTGCACACGCGCGGCGTAGGTATGGAATCCTAGAAGAGTAAGAGAGAGAAAGAGAAGGAAAGAGAGTTGCGGCCCCATCGACACTGTAGGTATATTAGGTCTTATACACCCCGTGTTCTACTTATCTTGTTATCTTGTTCTGCTGCATTTTTTTTTCCATTTTCTTGAGTTAGTATTCTTGTCAATCTTAAAATTTTTCTTTTGGTTAACTTTGTAAAATATAATTCCGTCGAGCATACAAAACGTACTATTTGACTTGAATTAAGTTTGTTCGGTGTTACATTAAAATTTAATGAATATTAATGTAAGAAAATATAATGACAAAAATTGTCCTTTAACACTTCCCCCCACAGTTGAACGTCATGAGGTAAAACCTTATATGTTCATTTAATTCATGTTAATATTCTTTATTATTTAACTAAAGAATTTTTAATTTTAAACAGCAAGGATGAATATGATTTTAAATAGCATAAGCTTCGTTCGTTATGATAATAATTCTTTACACTTTTTACAATCACATTTTATATATGTATGATAATATACGCTAAGAATAGAATACATTCATTGTTATAGGATATGATTGTTACATTTAAATACGCATGTTTCTGCTTCTTTCATTTGGAAAGTATAAATGACGTGTAGATTATTCTTAGTAATAATTAATTTACGATAGTATAAGGTACTTTAATGTATAATTATGTATAACATTGTCTTCGACTAAACCTTTTCATCAATCAATCAGTCATTTTTTTTTTGGATAAATCTCCAAAAATCTATCCAATTCATAATTTTATATGTATGTGGATCTATTGCGTGCTCTCGTACACGGGAAGATGGCGGCGAGACTTAATCGGCGTTGACGCGCGCGGATCGAACTCGTAATCGATAGTGACGCGCTCGAGGCGGCCAGCGCCGCGCCCCCAGTCGCGTTCTCTTTGGGTAACTACCCTGCTGCGCGCGCGTCATCTATAGTGTGAACCTACGCAGGTACATGGCCCTCATTTCGTTACAACCCCCTCCCAGACGTTGCTTGCCCTCGCAAGCAACTTCTGCCACCCAACCTACGAAATGCTAGATCGATCGGGGATGGGGTTGGTTGGGTTAGGTCCAACTGACTTTCTTATTCTCCTTATATCATCCCAACTTTTACTTTAGAAAAAATAGAAAATAAACACATATGTACAAGGGAAGCGAGAGACCTTCTGTCATCCGCTCCACGGACTTACTCCGGCCTCCCGGTCTTCTCGGATTTCCCCTCCTTCCGCCACCCCGCCCTGCCTGTCCCGGGAGGGTTCTGCGGTTGCCGTGGGGGCCGCATTCGGGCACCCTCGCCAGAGTCGGCGCCAGCTCGGGCTCCCGCCGCTGGCGCCTGAGGGGTCGCCCGGGTCGGTTCTGATGTGCTTGACGAACTCGAGGAAGCGGCATCCCGCCTTGCCTCCTCGGCCAGCCTTGCGGCCTCACGCCTGAGGGCCCGTACCTCGGCATTCGCGAGGAACGCTTCGGCCTCACGCGCTGCGAGCACGCGTTGAATATCCCTCTGGCGCCTCGCGTCTTCCTCAGCCTTGGCTGCGGCCACCTCCCTCTGCTCTCGCAGGTGCTTCGACCTGTCGTCGAACCACTGGTCAAGGTGCTTCTTTAGCTCCCGATGGCTATTATGCACTTGGGCCAGCTTACTGGAATATTCCCGGGCCTGGGGGTAGCTGCGATGGAATCCATCCCATCGTTCGACCGCCTTCGACACCTTTGCTCGGTAGGCGCGGAGTAAAGCGCGCGCCTCAATGACGGCTGCCTCGGTGGACTGCCATGCCATCTCGATCGGGTCGAACTCACGGTTGGACGGGGGTCGTGCCGGGATATTACCGGCTGGTGGGGCCGCAGCGGCATGCTGGGCCTCACTTACCTCCCGGTCGGGTCCACCATTGCGTGGCGGCGAAGTGGAAGCCGCAGCGGCATGCTGGGCCTCTAGCTCCGTCTGGGAGGCTACCTCCCGGGTCGGCACCCTCAATGGGATGGCGAACCTGTCCGGCGTTGACGGGCGTTCTCCCGAGCCGGGGGAAGATGGCACTCCAAGTGACCTGGACCGCGCTTCGTCTTCGTCCTCCTCCAACTCTTCTATTAATACTGAGGCTCTGGCCTCCTCACGTGTAATGCGGCCTGCACTACCCCTTCGACACTTTCCCCGAGCTGTAGGTTGAGTATGGCGGCGGCGATCTTCTCGACGTCCTCCTGGGTAGTCTCCATCTGAAAGAAGAGAACAGTTCTGATGTTAGCCCTGGTAGGGCATTTCGCGCTTGCTTCTCGTAGTACGCAGTGAGGTGGGTGCCGGCAAGTTCTGATTACGATTCTTACTAGATCCCTTCGGTCGACCTCGCGGGCGCTTAATCGGTTCGATTTCGCGCGGTGCCTTCTTCGGTTTGGTTGCGGCTTTCGCCGTTTTGACGACGTATACTGCTTTACGCGGACGACCGCGCTTTGGCTTCGCTCGTTGGTCGCCGTCATCATCCGCCAGTGTTGCCCCCGTTGGAGCCGCATCTCGCACGCTATCGTCGGTCGGCGTCGCATCGCCAATTACCCCCGTCGGGGTCGCATCGCTCATAACCCCCGTTGGGATCGTCTCACGTACGCTCTCGGTAGGCGGTGGCGATTGATCCGACGCCTCTGAGTCCCCTACCGGGCGATCCTTCTTTTCTCGTGTTCTTCTTTCTTCTTTCTGCCCAGGTTCCGCTGGATCTTCCCCTGGGACGAAGGGCTTCATATTCTCGGCTTGGACCAGTTTCTCGACTTGCTCGTTCGGACCAAACAACCGAAATGAATTGGCGCCGTGGATACCGATCACGATGTATGGACCTGCATATTTCGGCGCTAGTTTCGCCGTTATGGCCTGGGCCGCCGAGGAGAGTACTCTGTTCTTTCTCCATACTATGTCGCCAAGCAGAAAGGTTTCTTCTCTGCGCCCAGCGTCGTAGTACTTCGCCTGCCTGGCCCGCTCAGTCACTGAGCGTAACGCTGACTGCTGATGCAATTCGTGTAGCCTTTCCATTCTCGCGTTCCAAGCTCGCAGCAACTCTTTCTGCACGGAGTCTTTGGCCTCCTCATCGCGCGTACGCTTTGCGGTCCCTGGCGGCGTCGGTTGTCTTCCATAGTTCAGCATGGCCGGGCTATAGCCTGTTGAACTGTGACTGGCTGTGTTCATTGCGAAAACCAGCTCTGGTAAATGTTCGTCCCAGGCTTTGTGATTCTCCTGAACATAAGACGCAATCATCGTTTTCAGGGTTCTATTCTCCCTCTCCACGGGAGTCGCTCTCGGGCAGTATTAGGAGGTCGTGGTGTGGTACACTCCTTGCTTCGAAAGGTATTCATCAACGGCTTTGTTCTTAAACTCGGTGCCGTTGTCCGAATGGAAGGTTTCGGGAGTCCCAAACCTCATGACGACTCGCTCGTGTAGTTTATAATTACCGTCCGAGCGTTGGCCTTCCGAATGGGTATACACTCCACCCATCGGGTGAATAAATCTTGAAATATCAAGATATACTCGTAGCCGCCTTTCGTACGTGGTAGCCGACCAGTGATATCTCCCGCCACTATCTGCCACGGTCTTTCTACGACCCTGCTACCCATCATTCCTATGGGAGGTTTCTGCACCACTTTGCACTGCTGGCACACCATGTACTCTTTGACGTACTTCTGCAGGTCGGCGTGCATGTTCGGCCAATAATAATATTGGCTTATTCGGGCGAATGTCTTATCTCGCCCGAGGTGACCAGCAGTGGAATCGTTGTGGTTTTGTCTCAGTATGGCCCGCCTGTGTTCGGCTGGCACGGCCATTTTCCATGCGTCATCGTCTCCTATGACACTCTCGACGCTTTCGTTTGGTCGATAGTGGTAGAGGTTCTCTCCCACGATCTTCCAGCGCAGATTTTCGTGCGGTCTCTCAGCTGTGTCGTTTACCACTTTGAGGTACCATTGGTCATTGGTGCCTTCTGACCAGCTGAGTGAGCTTAGTGTCATCCCCTTCTCTTCGTACATTCGGGATAGGGCATCAGGGACATAATTGAGTTTTCCTTCTTTATGAACTACCTCGAAACTCTGTCCTTGTAACCGTAATGCCCACCTGTACAACCGGCCTGTGGGGTTTTTCATGTCACATAACCATTTCAAGCTCATGTGGTCGGTGACCACCTTGAAATGGTAGCCCTCAATGTACGGACGGAACTTGTCTATGGCCCATACTACTGCTAGACATTCTCGTTCCGGTACGCTGTAATTCCGCTCAGTCGAATTTAAGGTTCGGCTGGCGAATTCCAGTACCCTCTCGCCCCCCTCCGTTTCCTGTAGGAGCACCGCGCCGATCCCGGTTTCACTCGCATCCGTGTTTACAACGAACTGCTTATCGGGTAGAGGGCTCTGAATTACTGGAGCCGAGGCAATCAACGCCTTTAATCTTTCAAATGCGTAGTGTTGATCTTCTAGCCATTGATACTTTTGACTCTTCATCAGTAATCTCGTTAGAGGCTCGGCCACGGTGGCATAATCTTTCATGAACCTCCTGTACCAGGATGACATTCCCAAGAATCGTCTCAGCTGCTTCAGATCCTTGGGAGCGGGGTAGTTCAGGACTACCTCAATTTTTTCTGGGTCGGGCCTGATCCCGTCCCGGTTCACTAAAACTTCCAAGTATCTGACCTCTGGCTTACAGAAAACGCATTTCTCCCGGTTGATCACTAACCCTGCAGCCTTTAACCTCTTTAATACTAGCCTGATTAGGCGCTTGTGCTCTTCAAACGTCTCCAAGATTATGATGATATCGTGTAGGTAAGCGAGCACGTATGGCTCGAGCTCGCTACCGATCACCATGTCCATCAATTTCTGGAACGTGGCTTCAGCGTAGGATATACCATACGGGAGCCTCACAAACTGAAATAACCCTTTTCTGGGCACTGTAGAGGCCGTTATGGGTTTGGAAGTTTCGCCTAGTGGTATGTGGTGATACGCACTTTTAAGGTCTATCGTCGATATGTACTTGGCCCTGCGTAATTTCCGCAGTATGTCTTGCATATACGGTAATGGGTACGCATCGGGTTATGTATGGGCATTAAGTTTCCTATAGTCGACGCAGAACCTATACGTCCCGTTCTTCTTATTCACCATAACCACCGGACTCGACCATCCGCTGTTAGATGGTTCTATTATGCGCTGTACCAACATTTCCTTTACCTGTTGGTGCATCTCCTGCTCGATTATCTCAGAGACGGGGTAGTATCGTTGTTTGATCGGTCTCGTGGAACCGACGTCGATATTGTGCTCTATGACACACGTCAATCCGCACGTCTCTCTTTGACCTGCCAACATCTCGTCCAGAAGGTCTTCCAGCTCTTTGCGCTCATTTTCCGTGACATCTGCTACACCAGCGGACGAGAGTGCGGCTACTCCCACCTCTAAGCTGGCTACTTCACATAGTAATTTACCTCCCGTACCCTTGAAGTACATCGTATCGGTATCTGGGTCGAGCATGGCCCTGAATTCCTTGACGAAATTGACACCGACGTAACACGCATCGTCCAAGTGAGGTACTCTGCCTACTCTTATTTCTTTGGTTATACCCGCCACAGTAATGGGGAGCATAACATGGCCAACTAGTGGGCGACAAGTACCGTCTGGTAGCTTCACCCGTCCTCTGCACTTCAGGGAGAGTTCTCGCCCTAGTGCGCTGGCCATCTGCAGTCTAACCGCCCCCATGACCGTGCTGGATGCGCCAGGATCGTATAGGGCTCTGAGCCTGTAGTCCGTGACTTCAATCGACATCCATCATCGTGTTTCGTCTTCGGGGTTGTACTTTATTCCCCACGGTCTCACAAGCTCGTCTTCTTTTACTAAAGAATCGAAGCCGGTGAACGCCTTCGCTTCGGCCTCTCCTTCGGGAGTCGGCTGACTTGACCGTGGCTGGACGTCCAAGTCCTCTGCCGTTGCCGTAGCTTCGACTTCCTGAGCAGCTACGGTGACCGTAGGCTCTTTCGGAGGCTTCTCCAGTGTTATCTCTCCTTCTGGACGAGAATCGCCTGGCTTCTTTTGGACGTCCATATCCTCCGTCGTAGTCTCGGCTACGACGGGAAGTGTTTCTGCGGGGATCGGTTTCTCGTTAGGAGTGGCTTTGGTCCTTTCTAGCCGCTCCCTTGCTCGTTTCCCGAGCATTTAGGGCAAGGCTTCCGCATGAACCCTATCTCTCTGCAGCCGTAGCATTTCATTGGCTGCGTGGGGTTAAACCTTGGTTTACTCGCCCCTGGTGGGGTGCCAGGAGGTTGTGACCTTTTGGCTCCCCATCCCGTTCGAATTGACGACCCAATCGGTTTTCCCCCTTTGTCAGGCGCTTTGGGGCCCGTGCTGGTCCCCCCGCCCTTTTCGCTCCTGGTAACGGCGCCTTTGTCCGACATGTTTAACCGAAACTGGCTCAGTTTCTCGTCTAACATCTTGGCAAACATTGCCGTGATATCAGATGTCGAAGGTTGTGGTCCTTCCTTCGAGATGGCAGATACTTCCGCTTTCTGTTTCTTTGCCGCTTGAATGGGTTTATACGCCATCTCGGGTAACAAGGAAGCTTCCGGAGGCGGGGGCAAACGTATACTCTTCTCTCGTTCCAACGTTTGCTCGGCGTCTGAGTCGGCGTCCAGCAGTGTCTCCACGCTAGTGATCTCGCACCTGCGGACCATTTTCTGTAGGTCCGACCGCATGTTTCGGTGTAGCAAGTCTAATTCCTGACTATACTCAAGCCTCGGCGATAATTTGTTCATTATGCCGATGAGGCATGTGAGGTAGTCTCAGACCAGTTCATTTGGTCCTTGTGTCCTTAGGTTGGCTTCATTCCATAGCCTCTATTGGTATTGATGACTTGTACCATACCATCGTCTGGCTGAAGTGGTGAAGTCATTCCAAGCCTGCCACTTCGTTCGGTTATTCCTATACCAGGTCGCTGCGTTGTCTGTGAAGAGTTCAGACAGCGCTGCCAGAAGCTCATCGCCCGTTAGATTGCTCAATGCGTTGCAATCCTCGATCCGCGCCAGGAATGCGTCTATACTCTGGTTCTTGCTACCAGAGAACCTGACGTTCTATTTTCTTACTATTTGCCCTACATCTTTATTCGAACCGAACCTAGACGTTCCGTCCAAACTTCCTGGTGCGAATCTTGGGCTTGAAGTGTTTCCAGGATTGCCACTCTTACTCACATCTGGTCGATCTCTTGGCCGCTGATGGTCATCGCTTATAGTCGTTCTTCGGCTATCTGCCCCCTCCAAGGCGCTGCGTACCATAGAAGGTATCGCCGTTATAGCACGAGAGTCGTCCAGATGCGTATCACCGTGTATTGTGAACGTGTCTTGGAAATTCATATGTCCCGGGCGTCTGGTTTCCTCGTTCCTTATACTTGACAGAATCTGCTCTCGCTTCAGGGTGTCTACTTGCCGTTGAAGCAACTTGACCTGTGTGAGCAGTTCTGCCAATACGAACGATATATCCTTTGGTATTTGGAATTCGGTACCTTGTGCTGACACTAGTGTAATCATCTGCTCAAGTGGCTGTGTGGCCGACTCCATCGTTTGTTCATCGGCTTTGTTGTCTCGTTGGTTGTTGGTGTTGTTTGGTTGACCTCTGGAGGCCCACGAAGCGACAGTTCAAGGTTTCTGAGCACGTTCGTGTCTGTGATCAGATTTGCCAGGCTGTGCATGTTTGCCTGGCCTGTCTGCGTGTCGTCTTGAATATAGGCCGCTCTTGTTCCGTCGATGAACTGACGCCTGCGTCGGGCTCTGACATTGATGGTGTCGCCCTCTTCATCGTCTTGTGTAGTTGCCGAGCAACCATTTCTGCCCGCGATATGCCTGTGCGAAGTAGTTGCCCTCTTTGGACATCTTCAACTGAGAGAGTGTTTCGTTTAGCTGCTGACTACTCAGTTCCATCAGCCACGTCTCTACAGCTGTCTTTGTTGTGCTGGACATTCTAATATTCTATAGGTTGCTGACATCGCTCGCAATTACTTATATGTTTCTCGCCACGCGAGATTTTTGATTTCGCTTTTATTCGCAAGTGTGTGCAAGTGTATTATACACCTAAGGTTCGAGAAAAATTTCGCAATTAAGTCTTTCTCGGTTGAGCAGAGTGTCAGATTGATCTTTGTTGCGCTTTTCTCAGTGCGTTCTATTTCGCAAGATCGTCTTTGTACTATTTTCTTAGAAGTTAGAAGTGTGCATGGGATTTGATGCAAAAATTTGTTTCCCTCAATTTTTCTGTTATGCTATTTTTGGGGAAGAAAAACAAAAGGAAAAAAAATTTAAAAACTGCTAATTCGAATCATTCAAAAAACCTTGGAAATTCGAAGCGTCAAAAATTCAAACCACTGAGAATTCGAAAATCTCAGAAAAAAAAAGTTTAAAAGGGTTTGAAAACTTCAAAAACCTCGAAAAATCCTCCAAAATTCAAAAATTCAATAATTCAAAAATTCGAAAATTTTAAAAATTCAAAAATTTTGAAAAATCTGAAAATTTTAAACTTCAAAAATTTAAAAGCTTAGAAAATATATACCCTTCAAAATAAAATCCAAAAAAAATTAAAAGTTCAAAAAGTCAGAAAATATGGAAATTAAAAAAAAATCAAAAAACAAATTAAAAATCTTCAAATTCCAAGACTTAATGGTTACCATCAAGTCAAAAACCCGAAAAATTCTAATTTTCGTTTAGCTCGGTAACCCGACTTTGTCCGCGATCTCCGGTTCGAATTACGGTTCAGCCCGGTAACTTTACCTGGCTCGATATTTCCGGTTCGGATCTCGGTTCGGCTTGGCAACCCAAGCCGCCTCGAGTCTCCCGGCTCGAATCTCGCTTCAGCCTGGTAACCCTACCTGGCTCGAGATCTCCCGGTTTGAATCCCGATGTTCGGCGAAAAAAAATTTTGAGTTTTTGGGGAAATTTTTCCTTATTCAGAATTGGTAATTTTATTGCTTCTGATCTTGCCCTAGAAATTTTTTTTCTCTTTTTAATTTTCCCAATTGATTACTATATTCTCAAAAATGCACTAAAATTAGTATTAAAAAAAAAAAAAAAATGATTTTTGCAATTATTGTTTATTAATAGCTAATAGGGGCCTGCGGCGGCTCAGTCGGTAGAGTGTCGGATTCCCACGCCGGTGACCCGGGTTCGAATCCTAGTCTCTGCCGATTGATACAAGCACCTCTGTAAAAATTACATGTGCTTTGTTTACAAACACACCGCAGACCCCCGTCGTCGATTAGCACCACATGGAAGCACAAACATGGCGACGTTAAATAATAATAAAAAAAAAAAAAAATTAATAGCTAATAAACAATAATTTCTCCTTGAAGTTAATCTTAAAAAAGAAATTCAAAAAGAATATTGTAGAAGCGTGGCTCCTGTGCCGCGTACGTACGGCCCTGTTCTGGTACAGTTGAGCCGGCTGTTGAGCCGGCTAATCGTACTGCCCACTGCGCAGCCGCGCTACTCTACTATTTTCCACACACACTTCTCTGCCGTGATTAGTTATTTTTGTTTTGACTCGTCTTAAATAATTATTTCGCTTTTGCTTGGCCTGATCATTATTTATAATTGAAAATTGTTTAATATTTATCTATTCGCACTCTCTGCTCACCTGCCTCGCACACACTTTTGCACAATTCGGTGTGCCGCTTTTTCGCTCGATTCGTGTACACGTGCTTGGCCTGCTTATACGTTCAAATAAAATTTTACAAGTGGTTTAACAATCTTTTTTTTTTATTAATTAATACTTCTTAAAATTGTTTAAATATTTTCCGTTAATTATTAACTGCATAAGTAATATCGGAAGGGCGCCATCTGTAACAGGTTGGACAAATGTTAATAATAATTGTCCGCCTGGTATCACGGCACCTCGGTATACTCTAGGGCGCGGTGCCCACGGTGAGCAGCCCTGTACACCGCTCGCGGTTTGTACGATTTAACCGCACGGGTTAGCCTTTACCTTGTCTATGTACCTCGAGAACGATCGCTTTATCTCTGTCTCTCTCCCTTTCTCTCTCTATCTCCCTCGCAGCCGGCGCTAGCACGTTCTCTCGTCTCGCCCTTCTCCGCTTCGCTTTTGCTTCTCCTCCACTCTACTCTGGTTGCTCGTGGGATGTGCCTCCACACTCACAGCACAGTGGGGAGATATCTCGCGTACACACTCCACTCACAATGCGGCGTCGCGGCAACAGGTCATTCCGCGTGCTCTCATTTTTACACGGGAAGATGGCGGCGAGACTTAATCGGCGTTGACGCGCGCGGATCGAACTCGTAATCGATTGTGACGCGCTCGAGGCGTCAACGCGGCCAGCGCCGCGCCCCCAGTCGCGTTCTCTTTGGGTAACTACCCTGCTGCGCGCGCGTCGCCTATAGTGCGAACCTACGCCGGTACATGGCCCTCATTTCGTTACAAATTATATATGATATTGCCTTTTTCACGTTTGATAATTCATATTCGAACGAAATATCAATTTCCTTGAGATCCGAAGAATCAAAGTGAACATTGATTTGTTTACATGTCGAAAAATATATAATTTAGCCAAAACATCATCGTTGTTGCGACATTAATTCAAAACTATCTAAAATGTCGTTTGCACAATTCTCAAAAAAATAAAATTTATCTAATAAATTATTTTTTTTAGCTATTGGAAGAATCAAATCCATCTAAAATATTGTATTATTGCAAATACAAACATCAACGGTATCCGACAAGTCGTTCTTCGACTAAACCTTTGAAAAACACAAATCTTTCCCAAAAATCAAAATTGTTCGATATATCATATCTTTAAAAATCGAGCTAAAGAGCTTACTCAAAGCATCGCCTTTCGTACAACCTCGAAAATCAAATTTATCCAAAATGTCGCGTTTTTTCCACTTATCAATAATCAAATTAATCAATTTATTCAACATATATTTTCTCTCGCGATCCGAGTAATCGACGTTATACACAACATTACTGTGTTTATATCTCGTAAAATATCAAATTTATTAATAGCATCGCGATTCTTATATTTCAAAAATTTTTAGTATAATAATAGTAGATTTCTGTTAAGATATTAAAGTATTAATAAAATATCGCTAGATTATTGTTAGAATACCATCAATATAATTAATATGATTAGAAAATTAGTAAATTACTATTATGATACCATTAGAATATTAGTAGAATATTAGTAGATTATTATAATTAATATTATTAGAAAATTATAGTAAATTACGATTATGATACCATTGGAATATTAGTAGAATATTGGTAGATTTCTATTAGAGTTAGAATTATTCTATTTGAATAATGGTAGTTTACTATTAGAATATCCGTAGATCCATATAAGACATTTTTTTGTATTCAAGAATTTTGTATACTTACTGAGATTTGACACCGTATCATTAAAGTTTTATTTTTGCAGTATTTGGATGGTTGCTTTATAAACTTATCAATTTGTTTTCTATAAACTGTATGGAATACTACTGATTGTGATATTATCAATTTTATTTTTTCGATATCTCTGTAATATTTAACAAATGAGTGTCCGACTCTAAATTTGAGTAGTGCTTCCTTGAATTTTGTATACTTTCCATAAATGAATTATAAAAAGTATCTTCAAGACTTTTACTATTTAGTTATGCGTTTAAAGAGCTTATTAAACTGAAGAATAGCATTACTGTTACAAAATTTTTCTTTAAAGCATGTTTAATTTATACAGAGAAATTGCTTATGATACCTTCTTTCTGTAATGGTGTATTTATTTCTTGCTCATTCATTTTATTAGAGCTTTTACTTACGTTATGCGAATGTACGTAATTTCTTTTTCTTTTCTTTAACTCATATTCAGTACTCTTTCAAAATTTATTTAATACCGTTATTCGTGCAAATTCATTAATGAAAGAAGCCAGATATACATTCCTATTTAATATATATGAGTGACTTTTGATAACCCTGCTGAAAATACCCGATTAAATCGGATTAAAAAAAAGTAATCCATTTCGGCCGGAAATTGTGCTCTGGAATTTCACCATTATATATGATTTTAATGGATTACTGATCCTAGCTCAATATGTCAGATTAAAACCGATTAAAATCATTAAAAACTATTAAAAAGGAGCATAAAACCGTATTCAAACCATTTAAATAACCGATTTTAATACGGTTTCGCTTCATTTTAATAGTTTTTAATTATTTTGATCGGTTTTAATCGGTTTTCATATCCTGCAACGTACTATAGAAAAAATAAAATTTTTAACCAATTTAAATCCTGAAACTATATTTAATATATAGTTTCAGTAATCTTTATTGATATTTATTCATAGTTTCTACTTAGTTTTTTGCATTTTAAATTTTTATATATTATTATAATAGTTATTAATCTGAAACAGATTTTTTTATTAAAATAATTTGATGTATGCATATAATAGAATAAATCAGTTAAAAAATGTGGACGTTAATGGGAATCGTACCGACGAGCTATGCGTGAAACTTCAACGCTCTAACCACTACGCTAAGGAAGAACTTCGAAATCGGTGAAAAAAATCTGACCTATCATTTACAATTAATACTAGTAATGAAAATATTATTATTTTGTCAAAATAAATCTCCACAACAACGGCTTAAAAATATATTTTCTTAAAATCGATACATTTTAAATAAAATATTTTTGAATTAGTATTGAAAGTAGAGTGCCGGTAAAACAGAGTTATTTACCATATTTTTTATTCTACATCTCTCGTGATCTACAAAAATATACGAAATTTAGAGAAATTGTTTAATTTGCAGCAATGAATAAGCAAATACTAAATACAAATCAAAAATCAATTTTTTCGCGTTGTTTCAATATGTTTAATGATATAATAATTACAAATTTGATTCCACGCTATATGTCTTCTAGCAATTTTATATTAAAAAAAATTTTTTTGACTAAAAATCGTATCTTCTGATATAAATTATAAAGAAATATTAGTAAATACTCATATAGTGTATGAATTTTAAACTGATATTTATTGCATTAACCCTTTCGGTCTCGACTTTTCTATACGTGGAATTAACTACAGGTTTTTCGGTAAGTTTAAAGTACACGTTATGACGGGGTTTTAATCACTTAAACTCGCCATATATTAATGTGATTCTAAATCATGAATAACGTGGAGGAATAGGTAAGATCAAGCATGACTCAGTAGTGCAATATAAAATAGATGTATATTCAAGAAGATGGCAAATGGTACATTTATGTGTGTACGGAAGAGAGAGGAAAAATACCCGAGAGAGTGAGAGAGAAAGGTGGCGAAGAACAAGCTAAACTTATGCGCTACACCTCCATCGAACGGTCGGTGGCGGTTGCCTCATGGGTACTCGCTCAGGCCTGGACCATCCCCAGGAAGCGTCGATAGTCGCTCCTTCGCTTGCTCACGTATACACGGTAATCTCTCGCGCTTACTTCACAATCGTGCGAGGCCCACGGAAGCCAAAGCGTCTCTGCCAAAAAATACACGTGGCTTGCGCTTAGCACCCCCCCCCCCCCCGCCGCAGTATACTTCCAATCTCTTTCTTTGTCTCTTTCCTTACCACTCGAGTCTTCATGCTCTCTCTAACTCTCTCTAGCTCTCTGTAACTGCTGTAATGATTGGTTTTATGTGAGAGAGAGAGAGAGAGAGAGCGAGAGAGAGAGCGAGAGAGAGAGAGAGAGATTTATTTAGATTTATTTGTTTATTTCCACCCTGGGACTGAAATTGTCCAATAGGGCATAAAGAACAATATATACATTAGCAATATACAATATGTAATAATATAATAATATAATATGTAACGTGATCGGCACGCTCGCAATAATAGTGTTTAACAATAGTATGTACAGGTTCGAACAATATTCGATGTATAAAATAAAATAAGACATAAAGTAATCTGAACGGCTGTTTGGCCGCAAAATATGACGCAATAACAATATAAAATATAGAGATATATAAGTATAATTAAAGCTAAAATTAAAATTAAAGCACCAATATGTATGTAGCATTAAAGCTACTAGGAACATTTGTATATAGAATTATTAAGTTTACTTGTGTGCAGGATCAGACTGAACATCACAACTGTTGAGGTAACTTAGTAATAAGGATTTGATGGTTTGGAGAGAGGTAGTTTTGGGAAGCAGGGAGGTAATGTGTTCTGGTAGGCTGTTCTAAAAATATGAGGCGGCTATTACGAAGGAATTGGCATATAAAGAAGTTTTGAAGTTACGAAAGCGGGTGCATGCATTCTACGCCCGCTGAAGCTTCAGGTTCTGTTCACCAGTTAGGTCATGGTAGACAAGGCAGACATAGTCAAAGTGAGGGAGGATGAATGAGTGCACAAGTGATTTACGGACACCAAATGAAAGAGCATGTTGATGAGGGCGGAGCTGTCTGAGGGTGCGAAACACTTGCTGACAGATGTGTGACACTTGCCTTCCCCAATTGAGATCAGGAGTCAGCCAGACACCCAAATTTTTTATTTCATTCACAAAAGAGATGGGAGTGCCATTGACTGCAATCTTAGGTAAGAGTTCTAAATCGATCAATGAAATATTTAATGTGCTACCAAAGAGCATTGCTTTGGTTCTGGACAGATTTAGAGTGAGCCCATTGCAACAGGCCCACTTGGCAATCGCAGCGCAATCCTCAGATACTTTATTAATGGTGTCAATGAGATCATGACGTTTGCAGCTTCTGTAAATTTGAGTGTATCAGCGTAGATCATATGTCTGGTGAATTTCAGTACCATGGGGAGGTCATTGATGAAGATGGCAAACAATAATGGGCCTAGGACGGAGCCCTGGGGAACGCCAGCCCAAGTATCAATCCAGTCCGACATGCTGCCACCTTCATCAATAACAGTCTGGCATCTATCAGCAAGATAAGAAATGAACCACTGTATGGAGTTATCACTGATTCTAAATGATAGAAGTTTATGAATTAATATGTGATGGGGAATCGTATTAAACACCTTGGAAAAATCAAATAAAACTAAGATCGTGAAACCTGAGCTATCCATTTCGAATCTTATGGAATCGAGGACGCCGAGCAGAGCCGTCTGAGTACTGTGACCTGCTCTAAAGCCAGCTTGCCGTGGGATGAAAAGGTTATGTTTCTCAATGTGACAAAGAAGTTGCTTAGATAGAATCTTATCTAACAACTTAGAGCACTCATACAACCTAGCAATGGGTCGTAGCTCAGATATGTCGGATGGAGCTGGTACTTTGGGAATAGGAGTAATAAGAGTCTGTTTCCAAAGCGCTGGATAAGATGCCTTGGTGACTGATAGATTTAAAATTGTGGTGAGTGTTTCGAGAATGGCGAGACATGATATTGAGAGATGTTTAATAATGATTGAATCAAGCCCGTAAGTCTTGCACTTGGCTCAGGCAAGTGCTTCAGAGATATCACTGGGGGTGATGTTAGAGAATTTAGTAAACGTATATGAGATGCAGCTGAGGGGAGGGGTGGTAGTGGGAGTACAGGAGATGATCTAGCTGCAAAATGATTATTGATATCATTGTGTGAAAAGAGGGAAAAAGGCGAGGTTGATCGAGAGGATGTTATGCCTAGTCTGTTGAGTGAACTACAAAGACGATTTGAGCGTTGAGCTCTGGCTATTTCATTAGCATAATAAGCGTTTTTTGAGTTTCGAAGCTTTTGTAGGACCCTTGCAGACAGTGCTCGATATTCGGTAAGTTGCTGTCCCCTGTCACGTGCTCTCTTATACGCTCTATCGCGTTCTTTCATAGCGGAGCGGATGTCAGAAATTTATTAAGGGAGCAAGTGACAACATTGTTAAATCGAGTGATTAATTGATTAATATTATTGTGTTGGTTAAAATCATTCAAATTATTGGACTAATCAGCGAGATACTGAGCTCTGTTGAGACCACGGAGATCACGAGTTGTAATTTGACGAGAAATATTGCGCATAATACTAAAAAGTATAGTCAATTCTATACTGTCGTGCCCATAAGTAAACGGAGCATCTGATTTGCTATATCTTATAACCGCTGAAGGCGAATGTACAATAAATAGGTCGAGCCATGTGTGAGATTGAAGACGTTGTGCATAGATGGTATGGTGAGTTGGCTTAGAAGGAACTAAGTACAGAGCATTCGATCGAATTATGTCATACATGTATTTGGCTTCGTATGACATAGTAGATAATATGTTCACATTGAAATCACCCGTGATTACTATACTGTCGTAACGCGTGAAAAAAGATGAGAGTTTGTGAAAAAATTCTTGCGGCATTGCTGTTTTTGGTGGCCTATAAACTACTGAAAATAAGAATGATTTGCAATCGTTGGTGATTTCCATTATAATATACTCAGGGACACTGTCATCACGGACATCGGACGTCGCAAGAGTCTTAAACTTAAAGTTGTTGTTAATGTAGATAGCGATTCCTCCACCTGCACGTCTTACGCGGTCGTGCTGAATCAGGGCATACCCGTCAATGGCCACAGATATGTCTTTGTCCTCACTAGACAGTTTTGATTCTATGATGTCTACTATGTGTTTGGGGTGTAGGTCAAGATATGCTTCTACTTCCTCGAAATGAGTTGTAAGACCATTGACGTTGACATGCATGATTTCGACACCACCGAGGACAGGGGGTGGGGAGTGTACCGTATTCGTATTAACCGATCTTAATTCTAAGAATTATCGTTCGCGTTGGCACCTGTCGGAAAACGCGGTGAGACATTAGCACCTGACAGATCAGACATCTCAATAAGATCAACGGACAAATTATTTAAGACCTGAGGGGCCCGTGTGCTAGCTTCTATTATCGGCTGGCAAGTTAGTAAGTCGTAATCACTATTGATCGGAATAAGAGGAGATGTATCATATTTGCACATGTGTACCACCTAGATGATAACTCTGGGTCGTTTGTACTCTAATTTACTAGATTGCGATCCGGCTTTTAACAAAAGATTATATACATGCCTAGGGTACAAAGTTCGCAGAAATATCAATGAGGTAGAAGCGTGACCGAATACCATTGCTGCTGTAAATGATTTTAAACTGAGCCGCGTGAAAACTGCGTGGTCACGAATATGAGCAGATTTAAATTTTACTAATACGCGATGAAAATTTCTGGAACGTGGAGATAATGAATTACCATTGTGCGGGTGCGTATTGGACTCTTGAGATCGAAAAACAGGAGCTGATTGTTGTCGAGTGTCCGACGATGTCGCCCAAGTCTGCGGAAAATCCTCCGCTGACAAAATATTCCCAACAAGATTAGGCAAATTCAAGGCTCCCAGAACCTTTATGGTAATCTAGTGTGCGATCAGCAAAATATCGAATGGGATACCAGAGATGATAAGTTCAAATAAATTGGCAAGTGCTTCAACTTTCTGGTTCAACTGTTAGAGTTGTGCATTTTGTGACCCAGCCGTTTGGACACATTTTTGTATGTGTGATTGATGGTCTTCGAGTCAAGTGTTAATCGCAGTTGAGTCATGTAGCCGTTTTTCAATTAAGTTCTCTTGTCTCGTGCAAAATTGTTCAAACTGCTTTTGTTGTGTTTCTTTTAATGAATTGAAGTCTGCAAAAATCAGTTGCGTCTGCTGCAGCATAAGTTGCTTTATCATATTTAGCATATATTCAGTATTCTCGGATTTTTCGATCTGTTTGGCGCTCGACGCAGTCACTGTAGAGTAAGCTGGTAGTCCAAGGGCAGGCAAATTCGTGGTAGAACTAGCGACAGTCGACTGTTGCTGTGGTAGTAACAGTGGGGGAACATACTGTTCTCCAGTAGTTAGTATTGCGAACGGCGTGGAGCGAGAGAGACATGGAGATATAGACGGAGATAGACATGGAGACGTGCCTGCGGCAGCCGTAGTGTTATCTAGTCGAGCTGCGGTAGAGAGGAGAGAGGCTTTGGTGAGTGCGTCTGCTAGTGTGT
Organism: Gastracanthus pulcherrimus; assembly: GCA_949152435.1. Classification (NCBI taxonomy): domain Eukaryota; kingdom Metazoa; phylum Arthropoda; class Insecta; order Hymenoptera; family Pteromalidae; genus Gastracanthus; species Gastracanthus pulcherrimus. The sequence goes on from OX424576.1 coordinate 63,677,885, forward strand.
AGGTAGGATAGGCATGAGAGCCGCCGACCGCGTAGCTGTGTGTTGTTATTGTTGTGTGTGTATGCTCTACTGAGGAGACACCGGCTGCTTTATTACCAGCTGATAGCGACAAGTGATGCTGCGCAGAGCGATGCGGATTCGCATTATTATTAGCCAAGAGTGAATCCAAAAGTGCCGGGGCGTTTGTGCACATGTTTAGGTGGCGATTTCTAAGGTCGTCCGTACCATCAGAATTAGTAGCAGATAGTTTGCTTGGCGAAAGATAAGTGTCTGCTATACGCTTTCGACTATCAACACAACACGTCAGAGAGCCATCTCCGTTAAACCACATTTCGCGTACACAGTTTCTGTGATAAAGAACTGCACATTTGTTGCACTGAGATGCTTCCAGATCGCCACGAGTTACGTAGGAAGAGCAGAAACCACATTTTTGAAACCGAGCAGACATGTTCGAGGCCGGTCGAAAACAAAACGTAAGGCGCAGCAGTCAAATGTATGTGAAGACCAGTCCTTTCGCGTGCGCAGAAAAGCAGAGCGGCAAGACGACAAACGGCCTGATAAATAGACCAACCTCAAGTTTCTTGTGTTAAAGAATGGATAATCTTTGAGTATGACAAAGATTTTGATGTTTTCGAACACACGAAATGAAAGCCAGCAGAGTGAGCCTTCACGTACCGGTTTATGTGTTTTCGCCGTGTTTGAAATAACGCTTTAATACAGTTTAAAGACGGAGCATTATTAGAAGCGACTTCTCAACTCAAGAGAGAGAGAGAGAGAGAGAGAGACAATTTTTTATACTAATTTTTTAATAATACTAAAATTTTAATAACTTACTTTTGCATTACATTAGATAAATATCACAGTTTAAAGCAAAAAAAATTAAATTTAAAATATAGGTTTTGTTGATGAAAAAGTTAGTGCCCTTTAAAAAGGACATGGTGACCGATCTGGAAAACACTTCTTAATCATTTTTCTAATATATTCAAGACAACAATTGATTTCTAATTTTTGCATTTACATTATTTTTGTTCTTTTAACAAACAATTTATGATTATAAAATTTTTTAAATTTTTATTACATTTAAAAAATTATATCTTTTTCCCGAGTTTTCGATAGAAACCCATTATTTTGAAGTATTTAATAATGTATTAAAATAAATTAAAGTATTAACGCATTGTAAAGTATTAATAAGAACTAAATTTAATTTGGTTTAATATTTAAATCGACTAGAATAATTGCGAGAACCGATTATTTCGAAATATATTTAGTAATGAATTAAAGTGAAATTTTGTTTATACATGTTAAAACCAATTAGAATAATTAAAATTAGTACCAAATTAGTATTATAACATTCGTTTCTAAAATTAATACATCATTTAAAATGGATTATTTTGGATTATTTTCTGACCGATTAAAACCTATTATTAATTCTCGCATTAACGTTATATTAGAACCAATTAATTCAAACAGAGTTTTAACGTATTAATGCGAATTATTGAGCGTGTTGCATAAAAATCGATTAAACAGGATTAAATTTAATCCGAAAAATCAGTACCAAATAAAATTACGATATGTTCGGATTATAACCGATTAATATGATATATAAGACTTGGATTGCACCTGAAATTACACCTATTAAAGCGGGTAAGTCTAGAATTAATCTGTTTTACTTTTAATCGGGTATAAATAGGGAATTTTCAGTAGGAATATGAAAAAGGATAAAACTTTTAATGTATTATAAAGAATTAACACCGACTAAGTTTAACTTTGTTTATACATATTAAAACTGATTAGAATAATTAATATTAATTCCGAATAAAAAGTATTATAACATTCGTTTCTTAAATTAACGCACCGATTAAAATGGATTACTTTGGATTACTTTTTGACTGATTAAAACCTACTACTGGTCCTCGCATTATCTTCGTATTAGAACCGATTAATTCAAATAAAGTTTTAACGCATTAATTTGCATTCTCTACGTGTTGCATAAAAACCGATTAAACAGGATTAAATTTAATCCGAAAAATCGACAACAAATAAGATTACGATTACTTCGGATTATAACCGATTACTATGAAATCCGAGACTTGGATTACACGTATTAAAACGGATTAGTTCGGAATTAAATTGTATTAATTTTAATCGGATCTAATAGGGTATTTTCAACAGAAAAGACTATAATTCAAATGAAATGACTGCTGCTTTTTATATATCTTGAATTTGTAAATATGGTCAGCAATATGTCTTTCAACAATTATATGTATTTCATATAAGTCTAATATTTTACTATAAATCTGAATGACGACTAATATATTCGTATAATGAGGTATTCTAGAATATATATAATCTACTGTTATATGTTGGCTATCATATTTATTTTTTATTAACAAGAATAAGATATTTCTTTAAGCTATGTTAGTAGGTAAGCTAGGCGGGTTCTGCACCATGCCGGTAATGCGCCACCTACTTCCTACGCCACCGAGCTTGATAGGTTCCTATGCCACGTGCATAGGCCAGCAGCATAGACCAGCGTACCCTCTCTCCAAAAGGTAATATATTGATCCCATGGGTCTATGAGACGAAACTACGGGTAATGAGTATCATTTTTAGGTACCAAAAACAACTTCACAAAGCCTCATTGGAAACCGTTTCGCTCAGGTCGTGGACTCTCCTTGTTAGTCTCTGATGTGATTGTCGGATTTAGTCTCTGAAACGAATTTCGGACTTAGTCTCTGGCGTGATTTTCGGACTTAGCTCCCACGCGAATCTTAAATTAATTTTCTGATGTCATTGTCGAACTTACAAAGCCTCGTACGCACTTTCGGACAGAGAGTGAAGTGACTTGTACATAATATAAGACTTACGACTTCAATAACTCCTAAATATTACAAAAATCGTCCTTGTGAAGAAATTTTATTCAAATTCATTAAATTTCATTATTAAAATATATCAGGTAAGATTTCAGGTGTCCTTTAACAATAAATATTTTAGATGAGCTTTTACCAGAGATCTCACCTAAGATCTCATCTAAATCTTTGATTTTAATCGAATTTGAAAATTTTTCGAAAAAATTATGGTACTTAGTTACGGAAACGATTGTCGGCATAGTCTCTGACGTGATTTTCGGACTAACTTTCTGAAGCAACTGTCGGACTCAGTCTCTGGCGTGATTTTTGGACTTTATCTCTGATGTGATTGTCGGATTTAGTTTCTGGCCCGATTTTTGAACTTAGTCTCTGAAGCAATTGTCGGGCTTAGTCTTTGGCGTTATTTTGGAGCTTAGCCCCCCACGCGATTTTTAAATTCTCTCTCTGACGTCATTATCGAAATTACAAAACCTGCCCTACTGAAAATTATCACGTGATATTGTGAAAAAATATCTGGAGAACGTCACCAAATATATTACCTTGAAAATGTCACCAAAAATATTACCTGGAAAATGTCACCAGAAAAATATGACATAAAATGTCACTGAAAAATATCAACTGGAAAATGTCACAAGAAAAATATCACCTATACATTTTAACCAGAAAAGTATCACTATATTTATAGTGATAATAGTATACATATATCCGGTTAATCCCATACCGAAAAGAATCTCGAACCAGGGTAAATTTATACACCGAATCAAGGGTTTACCCCAAAATTAATTTAGGCTCTACATATATATATTCTAAGGTTCTTACCAGATGATTAAGCAAAAACAATTATTATCAATCTTGATTTGCGAAAAAAATTTATTTGATGATTAAAATCTATTTTTAATACATAATATCCCGTACTAAAAGTTACTCTAAATAATTCAAACATTTTTAGTTGATATTTTAAACAAGCGTAAATTTGACTAGGGGTGATTTGTCACAAAAGTTATTCCTCGCCTACTTACTTGCTGTTGGAATCTGATACAGGGGCGGAATCAATAGCTTGCGTATCATATTTTTGATCACGTAACCACGTTGAAATCAATCATTTACGAGAATCTAAGGGCGTCAATTGTTACTCCTCTAATCCACCAGAAGGCGAATGCTCGATGTTAGATTCCAATAATATTACCGTCACGGACCCAGTTTCTGATCAGTACCCAATTCCTGATCATTTGGTTACATTTATTACTATTTTGACTTTAATGTATAAAAAAAATTGTTTTAAAAAAATAATTAGTAATAGTATACTATTTCGTAGTCATATAAAAGAACTTTAAAAGTTAATAGTAAAATACATTTTTAAGATAAAAAATGTTAAAGTTAGACGTTGTTGACAACGTCATGATTGACACCATCTTACTGCAGTTGACTACAAGTGAGCATAGAAAGAAATTTACATCATTTCTTTAAAATTTTGTAATAGATCGTAGAAAAACTTATGTAATTAAGTTATTCAATAGTTTATTCATATAAATCACTTAAAACATTCATATAAAATATTATTGATATTTGTAAAAACGTGTGATTAGAAATAGGGTCCAAATTCTTATCGTTTACCCAATTCCTGATCAGTATTAATAACATGTTTTATGTGTGTTTAAAAATCTTAAAATACATAAATATTTGTAATAACATAATTCTATAAGTAGTTTTAATCCATGCGTAAATAATTTATCATGCAAAAGTCGCAGAAAACGTGACAATAAATCACAACACTATGTGCATTTTATAGGTTATAATATATGCTCGCACGCGAGTCTATATCGTGCAGTAGACAGAATACGAATAACCGAACACTTTTACCTCGCCTGAGTTTCACATTTATAATCACATAATCAAAAAATGTTATATTTTAGTATATCTACTGTATTAGTATTGCTTAATAAGTTTTTGTTTATCATATAAAATACGTCTGCGTCAATAATATATGTAATCAGGAATTGGGTCTTGATATGATCAGAAACTACTCCCATACAAATCTTAAGTGATCAGGAAATGCTCCCACAGCTTTTTTTCTTTGAGGATTTATATTTAACTTAATTTTGATTATTTATGTGTGTTTTCAATTTTATATTAAAGATTAACAACAAATAACGTGACGACGTGCCTTAACTGATCAGGAACTGGGTCCTTGACGGTACTTGATTTTATTTTTAATATGATGTGCAAACGCTGGTGATAAATGTCGCATGATGAATGGCGTTACATGATATATTGGATTGGTGATATTTTGTAAGATATCGCACCCCCACAACAAGAGTATGACAACTAAAATTATATATTTTTCTAAAACCATGAAAGTAACGTAAATTTTTCATTAAATAATATTTTTTACGTGAATTTAGTACTGTAATGTACTTTCTAGACTCTTTTAAATCGACTTTTGAAGTAAGTGAAGGACTTCTATTTTCGTATGAGATATTTTATGTACATTAAATCAAGTTAAAAACATTTTAAGTTAAGATATACAAAATACTACATACCAAACTGTGAAAGAAACAGCATTTTATAATCGTTAGATTTTATTATAAATTTGATGTAAAATGCAATACGAATAATAAAATATCTTTTGAATAATATGCCGTTAAAATATCACTTAATATATAGTAAATATCACGATTTATCACCTTAAAATCACTATTACCCTACTCAAAGCCATCTCGTTATTTTCTTGAGAACGATTTAAGAATCATTTCATATGTGAATAAAAAAATGTCCCTGACCAAAATGTTTTTGACAGTTATTGTAAATATATTTAAAAATTGTAGAATTATCACGAGACGATTTGGTAAATAAATCATTACTTAATTCGCCTTTATCGAATTGCAGTATTTAAGAATGAGGATTCATTATGATTTCTATGTTAAGTGCATTATATTGATCATCAAATGGATATATAACCTAGAATATGACATCTGGGAAATGTCACGAAAAAATATCACCTGAGAGATGTCGCCAAAAAATATCACCTGGAAAATGTCACCAGAAAAATATCACCAATAAATAAAAACCCCAAAAAATATCACTTGATTTATTGTCTGGTCAGTTTCGCGATTCATCGCTTAACATTCTTCTCGTGCTCCGGGTAGATAAAATATAGAAAAAATGTATTTTATGATTAATCAGGCACGCGCGAAAATGTAGGTGACAAATAAAATGTTATGTACCATGGCATTCATCACCTACATTTCTAAGTGAAATTACGAAAGTATTTTTACTATGATTAAATTATTTTTTTTTATTTCATTTTAGATAGATTATATTTAGTGATTTATACAAAATGTTACATACGGAAATTAAGAAAAAATGCACGTTACATGGCATACATTATAATGTTCATTAAATGGATATATAATATAGGAAATGTCACCTAAAATGTAAAAAATCTTGCCTGAAAAATATCACCTAAAAAATATCACTTAATATCTATATCACGTTTTATTGCGTTATAATCACTGTAAATATATCCCTGCTCCAAGGCATTCCTCTTATTTTTTGGTAAAAGATATAACACCAAAATATTTTACACAGGTTTTGAAAATATATTTAAAAATTGTGGAATTATCACGAGATAATTTGGCAAAAGAATCGTCACTTGATTCACATTTGACGAATTGTATTTTATAAGAATCAGGATTCATTATAATCTGGATGATATAAACTAGGATATGTTAAATGGGTAATGTCACTTAAAAAATATTTCTAAAAAAATATCACTTGATATATGGTAAATATCTCGCTTCAAGCGTGAATGAAAAAATGTCACTGACCAAAACTTTTTAGACAGTTTTTGTAAATCCTATCTAAAAAGAACGCTCGCAGCATTGTATTGGACACTTATCGAATACGACGTTTGATTAATTGTTAAAAGCGCTCGTATATTTAAAAAAATTTCAAATCTTATAATCTGATAGATAAAGTTTTGCTCATGAAGGAAAATTAGGTTTAGGTGATGCTCTCTGCGGCTTTTAATGTCTGCGTGCATATTGTACTTGAATACAGTGCCTAGGTCACCCGGAGCTCTCGGAGATGAGGTCCAGGTGTCGCGCACCGATGAAAGTCAAGTCCAGCTTGTGGGCTTCGAAGCTTTTCATGTCTACGTGCATGTTGTACTCGAGTACAGTAAATAGGTCACCCGGAACTCTTGGAGATGAGGTCCAGCTAGGTGACGCGTACCGAGAAAGAATGATGTGCACCATGGAAAGTCAAGTCTAACATGTACGCTTCGAGGCTTTCGATGTCTATGTAAACATTCTCTTCGAATACGGCGTATATACCACCCGGGAATCTCGAAGAAGAGGTCCAGGCGTTATGCACTACCAAAAATCAAATCGCTACGAGGCTTTTGATGTCTACGTGCACGTTCTATATGGGTACAGTGCCTAGGTCATCCGGAACTCTCAGAGATGAGGTCCATGCAACTTGAACCGGGAAATTCAAACATTTTTCGTATTTATCCTGCAAGTTTCTCGTAAACTTGTTAAACGGATAAGAAATGTTTCGTATTTAGAGTGTCTCATACACTCTTTAACAAAAAATGTAGTATATTCATTTGAACAACAGAAATAACTACTCCGCGGGCAAATGCCCCTCCCAGCATTGGATTACACTGTTAATTCATAAAAGATGTAAATGTAATTAGCATTGAAAATTCAAACATTTTTCGTATTTAATTAAACCGTAAACTCTAATCCCCATTTCTCACTACCCCAAGCTGAACATTTTGCAATTAAAAGATTTTTAATAATTAAAACATAAATTCTTAATCCTACACTCTAAACCCAACTACCCTTAGCCCTAAACTCTAAACCAAAACATTCCAAAACCCGTTTAATCCAAGCCCAGTAATTTTCATTTAAGGAATTTTCATAATAAAATCGTACACCCTAAACCCAACTAGCACGAGCTGAGCATTTTGCAATAAAAGCATTATAATCATAAAATAATAAGCCCTAAACTCTAAATCCAAACAACTCAATCTAAGCAATTTGCAATAAACAAATTTAAGTAATAGATTTTTGAACTCAGACCTTAAACCCTAAACCCAAATAACTCAAGCTAACCAATTTACAATAAAAAAGTTTAAATAAATTAAGATATGTAAATACATAGATAATAATAAATAATAATATGTAATATTCGTGAAGTGAAATTCACTCAATTTATAGTTCATTGTTAACAATTCTATTATTTAAATTTATTTACAACAAATTGCTCAGCTAGGGTTATTTGGGTTTAGAGTTTAGGGCTTACGACTTTATTATAATAACGTTTTTATTACAAAATGCTCAGCTCGGCGTAGTTGGGTTTATGGTTTACGATTTTATTATGAAATTTGTTGATTACTCGGCTTGGGTTAATTGGGTTTAGGGTTTAGGTTTAAGATTAACAATTCTATTATTTAAATTTGATTACTGCAAATTGCTCAGCTTGGTTTATTTGGATTTAGAGTTTAGGGCATACGATTATATTATGATAATGTTTTTATTGCAAAATTGTTTAATTTCAAATTTTTCGGCTTGGGTTAATTCGGTTTAGGGTTTAAGGTTATAAATTCTATTTTTTAAATTTATTTACTCCGCATTGCTCAGCTTAGATTTAGAGTTCATGGCTTACGATTTTCTTATTAAAATTATTTATTTGCAAAATGCTCAGCTCGAGGTAGTTGAGTTTAGGGTTTACGATTAAGAATTTATGGTTTAATTATTAACAAATTTTTATTTGCAAACTACCCCATTGCTAAGCATGGGGTAGTTTGGTTGAGTTTTAGTTAGATTTAGGGCTTACGATTTTAATATTAAAATTACTTTTTTGCAAATTTCTCAGCTTGGGTTAATTGCGTTAAGGGATTAAGGTTAAGGTTAAAATTCTATTATTTAAATATGTTTACTGCACATTGCTCTGCTTGGGTTTAGAGTTTAGGGCTTAAGCTTTTATTATTAAGATTATTTATTTGCAAAAGGCTCAGCCCGGGGTAGTTGCGTTTAGGGCTTAGGGTTTAGAACGTATGATTTTATTATGAAAATTTTTTATTGCATATTACTCAGTTTGGGCTTATTTGTTTACTGCCGGTTGACCATTTTTAATAGCAAAATTTTTTAATTGCAAAATGCCCAGCTCTGGGTCGTTGGGTTTAGGGTTTAGGATTTTCGATCTTCTTAAGCAAACTTTTTATTGTAAAATGTTCGGCTTGGGGTACTTGGGTTTAGGGCTTACGATTTTATTATTATAGTGTATACTTTGAGCAATTTAGAAAAATTAGTTTCCCAAATATGACCTAGATTAATAAGTTTTAATATTCGAAGCGTTGGGGAAAATATTTCGCTACCATTTGATGACATTTATTATATTACATTACAGTGTTCTTGGATTGACATAATATTCTTCTTTTGCCAATTTAATTATCGAAATTAGAAATAAAAAATTCGATATATATTGAATATCTTGCGGTACAGATTAATATACGGGAAATATTTATATTAAATATTATAAATATTTATATGTATAAATAGAATAAACATTGTATACATTGACCACTTTGAATCCCTTTCTTTATTGTTATAGTGATATTTTGCTTTTTGTTGATTAGTTTTTTGAATACTTGCAATTCCGGAAAAAGACGGAGAGGGTCGGACGATTTTAACATAGCATAAATAATGAGTGAATCACTATATATATATATATTATAACATAACTTACACTTATGTTATGTAAATGATCAAGTGTACCAAAATACAAATTACATTTTCGGTAACGTCCAGAAAGGTTCGTATCATTCAGAAAAGTTGGGATAAAATCAGGCAGGATTGAAAAGAAAACCTTTCCGTATCTTGAATCGTAAAAAATGTAGCCTTTGTAAATTGCAAACTGGTAAATTTTTTTGCTTGTACATATTGATCGTCCCGACCAGGGATGTCAGGTAGCGGCTGTCAGGTAGAGGCACAGCACTGGCTAATACGGCCCGGTATATATCATCCGGGGCTCTTTGAGAAGAGGTCCACGTGTTACGCAATACCAAAAATCAAGTCTATATTCTGCGCTTCAGGGCTTTTGATGTAATCGTGTACATTATCTTCGAGTAAGGTGTGTATACCAGCCTCGTTCCTCGATAGCACCTAATATTTCAGAAGACATAATTGATTAAAACGTACATCAGATACTTTAATTTTCAAAAATTTTATTAGGAATTTTATTAAAAATATTTTTATAATATTTTTAATGTTTTCTTTCTAATTATATTTGAAACATTGAAAGAAATTTAGTATCGTTTAAGATACATTTTTAATCAGAAAAATCTACGTATTGGTATATAAATGTTACTCTGAGGTAAAACTGGGGACGAGATATAGACGTTCTTAAAACCAATCACATTTTTGATATTCAAATTTTTAAAATCATTTCTTTTCAATAAAAAAAAAATATTAAATAATATACATTATAACGAAGTGCTCAATTATTAATAATAATGTATTATTATTCAAGCCAACAACCTGCTGGCGTGCGCCACACGCAATGCGTATGTGCGACTTACCGCAGCGCTTACCTTTGGGTCGGCCCGCGGCGACTCGCAGTAATAACCTTACCCCGGTGTAGCTGTGCAGGTTTTTCCCACGTATACGCCAAATCCAGGAAGATTCGGCTTTGTGCGGAGTTTCCTCGACGCACTAGTTCTCGAGACCTAGAAGGAGCGTGAAAACGCGAAGACTAATTCTTTCGCAACGCGAATAGCAATCTAGCCTTGCCTATCGGTCTAACTCAATGCGATGAGCAGGTGGGTCTCAGATTATTAATGACACAATGATTTAACAAGAACAACAAAACTACTATATTCTGAAATAAATAAATTAGGTAATTTACAACGAAGTTGACAATCACATAATAACAATGAATTTAATAGTAACGCGTAGGTCGAGCATCGCATATGTGTTCAGCACGACCGTCGCTGAACACGCCGCCGGAATCAGAGAGGGTTACGAACACGCGCGGACCTCTACTATCGCGGGCTATTCGGAGCTCTTGTATTCGGGGGGCACGGCACACTATTCGTCGTGTGACCCTTACGCAGGTCCGTGTTTATCCCCGGGCTAGGCTTTACATATAAGTATTACATGTGAGTTATTCGTGACTCATTACATCATATAAAATCAATCAATTTATAGCATAGGCTAAATAAATATATTGAAAAATATTCTACAAAACATATGAATCTAAAACTAAATTATAGGTGAAATCGAATTGTAAGTATAGTATTCGCTACAATTAAATACAAAAATATAATGTAAAAATATATAATAAATATAGGAGGGCGCGGAAGTGCGCAAAACTGTTTCTGGTATATTTAAAAAGTCGCTTTATATAAACATTATCTGGTTCAATTTTCAAGAAATTCTGTCATGGTGTGGATTCAGAAAACGTGTTTAAAAAGTACCCTTTCACTTCCCCTTAATTGCATAATAATGACCATCAAACGGATATATAAGCGATAAAATGTTACCGAGAAATGTCGCTTGAAAAATATTCCCAAAAAATTTCACTTAATATCTATGTCAGGATTTATCAACTTAAAGTCACTGTAAACCTATCCTAAAATACATTTAAATTCTACAGTTAAAATATGCAATACGTTGCAAATCATTTTAATATAGATTTATATTTTAAGGAGTCAGATTAAGATTAATAAATATCAAAATTATGCCACATCATCACGCATTGTGCCACATTGTTATTCTTATTTATAAAAATGTGTTTACTTATTGCATTATTCATGAATGACTTTAAATATAATAAACATTGCTAAGTGAATTATAGGCCGCCTTTAATAGGGAACTTGCATGAATTTTAAATTGAATTTTATTCGATAATATACTTAAATATAATAAACTTTCCAAACCAGCTTTTTTTTTAATGCCTTATTTATTTATTTATTGATAGTAACATTTTAGATCACTATTTGAATCTATGTTGTGTTGCAACATCAATATGAGCGTCGAATACCGCAAAGCCAGAGCCACTGTGGTGACTGTAGGTACTAAACAGTAGGGCTACGAAGCGTAGCTGCAGTCTGTTTATTACCTAGAATAGCCACAGTGGCTCTGGCCTTGCGGTGTTTGACGTTCGTGTTGATGATATCACGTGACATCAATTCCGAAAGTGATCTAAAATTTTACTGTTTTCAATGCGTTTAAAATAAATAAATACGGCATAAAAGAATAAAACATTCGACTACGTTTTAGTTTTTCATGTTACTTTATCGATTCCAAGTATTAAAACAGTGGCATTAAGACACATGCAAGTTCCCTATTGTGTCAAGTAATTTTCATCGGATTGGCTTTAAATTTGTTACAGTAAAAGTTGTTTTCATAAGTCATAATTATAAGTGTGCAGAAATATCATGGATATCAAGTGGATGAAGCTTATTTAATATACCGCACGACTAAAAAATCCAACACTCGAAAAGAAGATGTCGAGTGATTGTTACAAAGTCTGGAACTCGGGTGGAATATAATCTACTTCTACCCAGAGTTGTATACTTTTAAAATATGCTTAAGATGGCACATAGGCTATTTTATTTAGAAAATGTAATTTTTACTGTTTACTATAAAAATTTAATAAGAAACATTTCTTAATTTTAAATAAATATAAAAACAATAGTAATTATAAATAACATTTTCTGTAATCTAAAAACAGAAAAATTTATTTCTTTTATAAAAATTATTTTTATCTAAATGTCAGAAAGTCATTATATTTTGGTATGCGTCACGAACACTTTGTTTAAAAATTGCGTAATCAAAGAAATCATAGAGATGAGAAAGTCTTAAACTTCATACTGAATACATAGGTTAGTACATACATAATTGAAATAAGTCATAATACGAAAGTTTCAACCTGAATTAAAGAAAATATGCACTATTTAAAATATTTAAAAAAGTACTCGTTAGTCACATTAAGCATATTTTGGAAGTATACAACTATTCGTAGAAGTACATAATATGCCATATTGGTTCCAGATCATGTAAACGACTCCTCTTCCAGTGCTAAAATATTTTGTCGTAAGCTATTACAATTAATTTTCATCAGATAAACTTTAAATTTGTCAGTGTTAAAATTATTTTTATAAGTAATAATTATAAATATGCAGAAAAACCTTGGATTTCATGTGGATGAAGCTTGCTTTAGATACCTTACGAGAAGTGATTATATCACCGAAAAAAGAGTCGTAGACTGATTGTCAATAAATCTGGTAACAGGGTGGCATATTACATACTTTTATAAATACTTGCATACCAAAATATATTAAAAAAATACGCTTTAAGTGACTCACCGGTGACTCCTTTATATGATTTAAACAGAACATAATTTCTAAAATTGAGGTGCAAAATATGTTTTCATATCTTTTGATATTTAAATAGGTCAAAATGAGAAAGTTCAATCGTAATTTTAGCATTGCTTTATTTTGAATATTGAAAATGATCTACGCAGATCCTCCTTAAATAATGTTGACTACTTTAAGAAATTAATATATATCGTTATTTTTTTAGAGGGTTATACGTGACTTTACGATGCCTAACAAGCTGGCCAACAGTATCCACCTATTGCTGTCTCGGGCTCTGACTTCCTTCGTCATCCTTAATCATCTGTACAAACCTCTAAAATTGTTATACTGATTTATAAAAATTTGTTTATTTATTGCATTATTAATTCATGATGACAAATGCAATTCGCATTATTAAAATAGAATTATAGGCCGCCTTCAATTATGCCAAGTAAGTTTCATCAGATTAGCTTTAAATTTGTTACATCGATACTATTTTTTTTATATATAATAATTATAAGTGTATAGAAGTACCATGGATATGGTTTAGCAAGTGGTTGAAACTTAGTTAAGAGTGACGAATACCAAATTAATGAATTTTTCTAAAATTTTACAGAAATACATTTTTATACAATAAATGAATTGTGGTTTCAAATTTATTTAATCTTATACTTTTGTAGAGTTATATAATTTATTCTGTTTACAACCTATTAGTATTTTATAAGAATAAATATTAAAATTTTTAACAAACACAAAAAATAGTATTTAATCATAACATTTTGTCAAATCAAAAAACTCTCATGCTAAAACTTTCATGCTAAAATTAAGACATTTAAAGAGCAATATTTTCTTATAATATTTTAACTATTCTGCGGTTTTATTCTATATGAACAATTTATTGTTTGCGTTATAAGCAGTATTTTAATATTAACTTATATTTTTAAAAATTATATTTTAGGTAATGATAAAAAAACTCTCTTTAAATTTGTTCAAAATATATTAAAAAGTGTTAGAGTTGCTGGGAAGTCATGGATGGTCGAGGAGATGAAATAAGTTTCAACACACTGAATTTAAGTTTACAAAAACAATAATAAGATAATCTCTGATAATAATCTGGTAATCTGCTGAACTACGCTGAGTCGACCGGCGCATGGGAGAGATCGGGTAGAAGTAGCCCTTGCTGCGGCGGGCGGCGGCTTGAAAGCAGCAAATGCTCGAATTGTGGACACTATGTTCCCAACACAGCCGCCAAGGCAAGGCCAAGAGGGAGCGGCTAAAGTAGGTAAAATCAAAGGTCGTCACCGTAAGAGCACCTTCTCTATTGTTGAACATATACAACGCGTGCCTGAAGGCGGGTGTATTTGACGCTCCCTGGAAAGTTGCGCATCTCGTGTCGATCAGCAAAGGTAATGGAGGTGATCCCCGGCTTCCGTCGTCTAACAGGCCACTGTGCATGTTGGACCACGCAGGGAAGCTCTATGAGAGGTTGCTCAAATCACGGCTACAGGGAGCTGTGCAGGCTGCCGGCGATTTAGTTGACAGCCAGTACAGCTTCAGGAAACGGCGATCCACAGTGAACGCTATACGAGAGTTAGTTCGGGTGGGAAGGAGAGCATGAACTAGAAATCAGTTTTTCAGGAACATCGCGCCTCTGGTTACGCTAGACGTTAAGAACGCCTTCAACTCGGTCAGGTGGCCAGACATTTTGAACGCGTTGAACAAGTTCAGAGTTCCAGAGTACCTCATGCGGGTGATACGGGACTACCTAAAGGACCGTATCCTCCGTTACGAAACAGAAGAAGGCCAACGCGAGAAATATCTCAGCGCCGGCGTGGCACAGGGGTCAATCTTTGGCCCTAATTTTTGCAACATCCTGTACGATTCCCCGTTTACAACTCGGGATACCGGAAGGGGTGTACATGATAGCGTACGCTTATGATGTCGCCTTAGTCAGCATCGCGCGGGACTTTGAAAAAGCACAATATCTGCTAAACCAGGCGATGCGCAGAATCTCGCGCTGGATGGGGGAACATGGTCTCGACTTGGCAGCCGCAAAGACAGAGATCGTGCCCCTCACTGGCAAATGGATTGAGACCATCTTTCCCATGTATGTGGGAGATGCGGAGGTTTCGACAAGGAGGGAGGCTATATATCTGAGACTTAAACTAGACACTAAGCTTACTTTCTTTCGTCACCTACTGTATGCAGCGGATATGTACAGTTCTGAAATATGGGCCGATGCAATGGAGAAAGACTCATACCGGATTCGACTCACTTCCGTTCAGCGTAGAGGAGCTCTCAGAGTCACCAGCGCCTACCGCACGGTCTCGGGTCCCGCAGTGTTCGTTATTGCGGAAATCATCCCGATCGACCTACACGCGGCGAAGCGCAAGCAAATCTACGAACGGAAGAAAACAGGAAAGGACAGAACAACATTCTATTGAGGAACAGGAACGCACCATGGAAATGTGGCAACGGTCCTGGATAACTACGACCAAGGGTAAATGAACAGCAAGGTTGATAGACCAGTTGGCCCCTTGGATTAACAGAGATCATGGGGAGGTAAACTACTACCTAACCAAATTCCTGAGTGATCATGGGTAATTCTGCTCCTACTTCCGTCGTATGGGGAAGGTTCAGAGCCCGAGTTGCATCTTCTGTTCCGCTGATTGCGACGATGCGTTTCACACGTTTTTCACCTGAGAAAAGTGGAACGAAGAAAGAGCAGCTCTTATCGGCTCGGTCGGATAATTCACGCCTGAGAACATCGTGGGCGAAATGCTGTCCGCCGAGAATAAATGGGCCGCCACGGCAAAATTCACCGAGACGATCCTACGACAAAAGAAGCGGTACCTAGATAGGGCAACCGACGAAAGTATGAATGAAGCGCTGGGAGACGTTCCGACACTCCAACATAACCCAGGGACGTCGGACAATTCCACGGAAATGGATGTGGAGGGAGAAGATGGGGCGCTTTCTTAACCGGGAGACTCTCATTTTATGAATATCGCGGGGAAGGACAGGGATACTTCTCCTTCCCGTACGGAGATGAATGCGTCAGTTCGAATACGCGTATAAATGAGACGGGTTAGATCTGACGTCCCCTCGAGGGATTTAAAATTATGAATTTTTAAATTTATTTCAGGTCAAGGCAACAGCGGTTGTCGAGGCGACACTAGAATGACACCACCCTAAGGTAATGTAAACGGTACCAGGGTGGGTTTCACCTGAAGAGGAAAGGGTGGTAGGGTTTAGTGGGTCGGTTTGCGATTCAACGGTTGTGTAGTTTTTTTCGCGTTTTTGTTTATTTTATTTTTTGTCCTATATTATACACACGGCGGATGCATCGCCAACCAGCCCCACACTATCCGGCTGTGCGGTCCCTGTTGGGTGTGCCTTAGATGGCATTTCCTACATACCCTGAAAAATAAAGTGTTTCTATTAATGTATTCTCTTAAATTAGATTTACTTTAATTTGTTCTATGATATCTGTTTCTTGTAATAGATTCTCAGGAATTAGATTAGTTTAAATATATAGTCTAAAAATCTATTAATTTAAAAGTATTCTCTGAGATTAAATTAATTTTGATGTATTCTCTGACATAAATTAATTTTTATTGTATTATCTAACATTAAATTAATTTTAAAGTATTTTTTGAATTAAATTCATTTTTAATGTATTGTCTGAAATTAAATTAGTTTTAAAGTATTCTCTAAGATTAAATTAATTTTTAATGTACGGTCTGAAATTAAATTAGTTTTAAAGTATTCTCTTAAATTAAATTATTTTAAAGTATTCTCTTAAATTAAATTATTTAAAAGTATTCTCTTAAATTAAATTATTTTAAAGTATTCTCTTAAATTAAATTATTTTAAAGTATTCTCTTAAATTAAATTATTTTAAAGTATTCTCTTAAATTAAATTATTTTAAAGGGGCCTGTGGCGGCTCAGTCGGTAAAGTGTTGGATTCCCACGCCGTTGACCCGGGTTCGAATCCTAGTCTCTGCCGATTGATACAAGCACCGCTGTAAAAATTACATGTGTTTTGTTTACAAACACACCGCAGACCTCCGTCGTCGATTAGCACCACATGGGAGCACAAACATGGCGACGTTGATTAAAAAAAAATAAGTAAATAAAATAAAAAAAGAATAAAAAAAAATTATTTTAAAGTATTCTCTTAAATTAAATTATTTTAAAGTATTCTCTGAATTAAATTTATTTTTTATGTTTTCTCTAAAATATGCTCTTGTTAAATATTTATCCTGTTGCTCCCGAATCTGTTATAAAACTAATAATTTTTTCTGTTATGAGGGTTGGTGTGTGCTTACCTGCCAAATTTTCATTGGCGTTTGAATTGTTATTAGCTGATCTCTTTTCTTTGTTGTAAGGTGTATTCCTATTCTGATTTTTAAAAACTTTTCCTCTGAATGTTACTTTACCTCTACCTTTTGTGTATTGTGTGTCTGTAGTATTGTTGTTTAAATTAGTATTTTTATTTTTATATCTCTGCACTGCGTTGGGGCATTGGTCACCCTTGTGTCTTCTGATCTCATTGCAGTAATAGCAGAACCAAGTATTATACTGCTTTAGAGGACATTCGGACGACCAATGTCCCATCCCGTTGCATCTATAGCACTTTGTTTATCTGGTCTCTTTTGGTTTTCCTCTGGAAGTCTATGCTACATTTGCTCTTGCCTCTGGTTGTTGTTTACGCTGGGCATCTAACTGCAACAAACAATTTTTTATGTCTTCTTTGATCATTTCTGAACCCGTCTGACTTCTTACCAGGTACGTGGATCTAAGCTCAGTGCTCGTTTCACTCACTGCATGGTTAAAAGCAGGTCGCATCTCTTCTTCAGTTAATGATACAGTTGTGTTAGAACTTTTGTTTTCTCTTATTACATTGTCAAATCTTTCGCAAAAATCAATCACTTTCTCTTTGCTAGATTTTATAATATTATATAATTTTTGTCTAACTGTAGCTTGTCTTATGTTAGATTCTGTACACCTTATTTCTCTAATTTTGTTTAAATTTTCATTTGGCTCTTTAACGTTAATTAATTTTTTATGATAGTTCGCATCGAGATGATTTATCATGATGTCTCTGACTAGATTTTTTAACTTTATTTTATTATCTACTTTATCATGTATGAACTTCTCTGGATTATTTAATATCTCTGATAAATCATTCACTGCTAATTCTGAATTGAAGGAATCTAACCACACTTCAAAGCTACTTTTATTTGTTAATTTATAGTGTCTTTTAATGTTAATTTTGGTATGCAAGTTTGATTCTAATGTTTTATTTAATTTCGAGAAAGTTTTGTTCATCTATTTTAGAGATTTTAAATATAAGTTGCTATGTGATTGTTCTGTTTGATTTTGTATATCTGTAGAGTGTAATATGACGTCTACCACTGGTTCTTTGAATGTCTATGTGAATTTCTCTGAAAGAGTCTTCGTTTCTGCAAGAGTGGTCTTGCAGATGCTCATCCGCTCCTTCTCTTGATTCTTGTCCTCTTTGAAAAGGCGTCACAGCTCCTGGATTCTGTCGTCGACCTTTCCAACCAGGGTCACCAAATTTTTCGTGACCGACATTTTCTCTTTCATGACCTCGATCAGTTCGGCCATGCCTGTAGTCTCTGTATCTGTAGTAATCTTAGTCTGCTCTGAAAAATTTTAATTTTATTATTTAATTAATAATTCTGAATCGTTCAATTTTAAATTGTTTATATAAATTGTACCTGAGACATCTTTATTTATTTATATAATCTCTGTAACTTCACTCGTTTATTATTACAACTCTTGTTTAAATTGTATTAGGTTATTAAACCAATATTTTTCTTATTTAATGTTTGGGGTTCAGTTGTCGTAGATGTTATACATATAGGGGTGCATTATCACATACTGATGGAACAATAATCCGATACCCTAATTTTATTCTATTATATATTTTATTATGTGTAATTTTGGTTATACATTAACATTCGAATAATTTTAATTTTAAGTCATTCTCTGGTTAAATTAATTTTTACCTGAAGATGTCTCTATATTCTGCTGTGTTTCAATTGTCGCTGTACTCTACTGAATTGTCGCATTATCCGACTGTACTGGTGGTAGTATTTCTGCAGTCTCCTCTGGGATCTTTGCCTCCATTTCCTCTGAATTTATGTTTTAACCTGTCAAACTTTTTCTCTTTAGTTTTATTATTCTTACAAGAATATTAATTCGCACGGCGACTCAATATTCAGATCTATTATGGGTGTGGCCTGCACTCATGTACTGCCTCCCAAACCGACTAGTCGTACCACGATTTTGACGTTACTATATGAGTGGAGGCGATCGCATACACAAATGAAGTCCAGCCCCACAGACCTTTTAAAGTTAGAATAGAAATTATAATTAAATTTGTTGGCTCTAATATATATATGTATACACATGCACACATGTCATGCATGTTTGTTCTCTTACGCTTATTTATGCATACATATATACACATATATAATTACATTAGACAATAGCTCTAGTCGTGCATACGCGCGAAACTCACGAAGAACCCGGTTGTGCCGACAGTAAAGTACAAAAATTTTCAGCGTGATTCACGAAGAACTGTTTCGCAGGCTTACAAAGTATGTTATGAAAATTAAGTTTCGAGAAAAGTGAGTTTAAACATAAATATTAATAAAAATAGCATGATCAATCATTTATCTATTTACCTGCAACTTGTGGATATTAATATTTACTACTGTCATATTGTCATACATAAAAAGAGTATGCATTTACCCTGTAAAATCTTATTTCATTGATTTGGGTACCCAGTAGGCTACGTGCAGGAGCTGAAAATACAAAGTTGAGTAACAGAGTACTGAGCTTATATTCATTAAAAGAGTCATTTCTTTTACTAATACATTTGAATTGCTTACCTGCGTCAAATCTATGACTTTTCTTATTTATTGAAGTAACTATTTTGACATTAAATATGTCATTCTACACTCATGTACAACATGTACAACAATTAAACACATACCTTTCAGATTAACCAGACAATTGGTAACGTGCCTTCACATTCAATATTCCTCTAAAAAAAGGTATTGTTTACGCTTAGTCCATTGATTCCATATGCTGGACTTGCTGAAAACGAAAAGAAGGTACAAAGAAATCAATTCTATCTAACGGTCAAATTACTTATAAAACTATAATACTTTCTGATTTAATCAATTTGTAATACGGTAATATACTTCTTGGTCCACTGTTTATACTGTCAAGACAAAATATTTTCTTCATAAAAGTAAACATGCAATATCGCTCCGTCGGTAAAATAGATATCGTCATGTACAAGACTTACCAGCTATACTGATATTTGAAACGGAACACGCGGGAAAACTTAAATCTGTAGTACTAGTAAAATAATAATCTAAGATCTTTAACTTATTTATTTAAAATTAAAAAGAAAAGTTGACAAAACAGTGGAAACTTTTTTATTTGTTATCCGATTTTAATTATGAAGGTCTCATTTTGTTCCTTGAAATATTTCAGGGGGAATTACTAATATAAAAATGAAATAACTTCGAATAATCTGCATAGTTACAAGCTATAATTTATAAGTTCATACACGTGTTTTTGTAAGTTTGAGCGTGAACAAGCATAAATTATAGGCTGTAACTTTGCAGGTTATTCGTTGTTATTTAATTTTTGTATCGGTAAGTCACAATGAAATCTTTCAAGGAACAAAATGACACCTTCAAAATTAAAATCGAATAATAAATAAAGTATCCACTGTTTTGTCAACTTCTTCTTTTTTAAAGTCTAAATTTGACGATATCTAATTTTACAATAACGGAATTTCGATAAAAAAGATTTTTTAGTGTGACAAAAACCCATTATTTTATAATATATTGACTTTCTTTTAAAGAAAGTTTATTTTTTATGACATATGTCTACGGATATAACCTCCTGAAGTAAGTTTCAACCACATGCTAATAAATATCCATGGTACTTCTGTACACTTATAATTATTACTCATGAAAAAAAGACTATCAATGTAACAAATTTAAAGCTAATCTAATGAAAATTACTTGGCACAATTGAAGGCGGCCTATAATTCAATTTTAATAATGTTGATTACATTTGTCATCTTCAATTAATAATGCAATAAATAAACAAATTTTTATAAATAAGTATAACAATTTTATAGGTTTGTACAGATGATTCAGGATGACGAAGGAAGCCAGAGTCCGCGACAGAAATAGGTGGATAGTGTTGCCCAGTTTCCACAAAGCTATAATGTAATCTGGGCTAGGTAATGGCTGCTGCTTTGTCTTCTCCTTCAACACCAGAACATCGTACAGTTAGGAATACCCCTTCAAAAAGAAATAATGATGTATATTGATTTCTTAAAGTTGTAACGTGTGAGTTATCGGCGATGATAATAACGATAGTCGATACATTATCCTGTTTGAGAGTCGCTGTTGTGCCCAAATAGATAGATAGATAGATTAAGATTTATTTTGCACAAGTCAAAAATATATTAAAATTTATGATTAATTTTACCCGATAAATTTGCGAGAATATTAATTTGGAGAAAGAATTTGAAAGGATCGTTAAAATTGAAACGTGGTGATTATACGCAGATTGTTTTCTTTTTTTGCGCATTTGAGGAATGGTAAAAAAGGGGGAGTTATATAACATGCGAGTTATGCCGAGTTATCGGCGATGATAAGATAACGATAGTCGATACATTATCCTGTTTGGGAGTCGCTGTTGTGCCCAAGTAACAGTGCGAATAATAGTCGCATGAATATAAATATTCGTGTCCACGCTGGCTCGCTCTCTCTTGCTCGGGACCCGCCGTCGATGCAACTACTCTGAGGACACCGCTCCAGCCGCATCACGACAGCCAACAGTTCAATGTGTGCCGAGTTACCATCTCTTGGGTGAAACATCGATGGGAGATCCTCATTATTAGAAGATATCCAGGAACTCGAGCACGTGGGCAACGAAGAGCGGAGCGGTCCCGAGTGAGCAGAGCCAACGTTCACCAGTCTACAACATTTAAGCTAAGTCGTGAATATAACTACCCTGTCCTTAGTCCGTTATTTAAATGCGTCTTATAATTATCAAATATTAACAAGTTAGTGTGCTTAAGTCTTTACTCTCGCGGATTTACGGGCTGAAACAATTCGACAATTAATTGTTTGTCGTATTTAAAAATATCAATATTGTGTATCAATCGGTCGTGCTTATTAAATTGGAAAAGTAGGCAACTGTTCTGTGCGTAAGATAATGTAAGATGTGATAATCCGGATTGCAAATATGCGAAAAAATGTAATTATTTTAAATATCGTTGTCAAATAAATAAAGGTCTCGAAAAAATTTATATAAACATGTTTACTCTGTCCTGACTAAAAATCATGTTATTATTATAGTTGTCACGTTAATATGTTTCATTGAGTCTTTATGTAGCTAAAATTTTTATTAACTTATATTATTTAAATTTATATAATTTTGGTATCATTTAATTATTTATATATACATCAAAATTTTACATTTGCGCCTGACTACCGGGTAATAGTTAACTTTAAATAACTTGAGAATCTACGCAAAAATATTTATAAATAAGCATGGAAGATTTCAGGAAATATTTGCAACTAAGTCAGGTAGAACTACGAAACGAATTTTTAATAATTATAATTTTATTTTGAAATCAAAAACGAAAACGCCAAAAATACCGCTAACGAGAGGAGGTGTAAACATGGCAGACGATCAAGGCAACATGATGGATGTTACAAATTCTGACGGGAGAGATGAAGGTGTGAAAGTCAAGAAAAGAACGCTCTCAAGTACATTGAACATAGAACTTTTATTCCTTTTCGGTAACTTACGGAAATACAACGGCGCACGTTCGTCGCCGCAATACTCTGACGCAGCAGGTGAACAAAAACGAAGAAGACTCAGGTTTAGCCCGTCAAGGGACTAGATCCGTGTCGAGAGGCCCCGTCCGTGACAGTTTGCGCGTCCGTCTCAGTCGACGATCGAAGCAGCAGTGACGGGAAGGAGGGGAGCGACCCGCTACAGGGAAGCAGCGAATCGGATGGAAATTTTCGTACATTGCCGCCCGCATCGTTCCCGGAACGATACGAACGGGGGCCAGGGGGCTGGTGACTGCCAGAGTCACAGTTGAGGCCGCCCGCCGTGGGGGGCCGCGAGATCAGCTTGAAGGCTCCTGGGGTAAAGCTGCCAAAACCGGCAGACGCACAAGTTTTACAATCGGCCGGGTGTAGTCTCCGTTGGCGGTCCTCACCTTGACCACCCGAGTACGTTGATCCGGTCCAGGATAGGTGTCAAGCACTCGTCGAAGCGGCCACCTCCAGCGATCAGTCAGGAGCGAGGGGTCGATGATGACCACTACATCTCCAATCGTGAGATCTTGGCGAGGTCGCGACCACTTGAAGCGCTGTTGCAGCGTGTTCAAGTACTCGCGACCCCAGCGTCTCCAAAATCGGGCGCGCATCGCCTGAACGAGACGCCAGTGAGTGAGGTGGTTCAAGCTTTCATCCAAATCTTCTGATTGCGGATGCGCGCAGAGTGGAACGCCAACGAGGAAGTGGCCCGGTGTCAAGATGTCCAAGTCATCGATGCAGCCGGAGACAGGCGTGATGGGGCGACTGTTAAACACCAGCTCAACGTCAACGAGCAGTGTAGTGAATTCCTCGTAGGTGAGCTTCCGAGGCCCAGCGATGCGCCGAAGATGGGTCTTCATCGACTTGACGCCGGCCTCCCACAAGCCACCAAAGTGAGGTGACGAGGGCGGTATGAATTGCCATTTGATGCCGTCAGAGGCGAGTGAGTCCGCGACGCGGGGCCCTCGGTGTCCGGATTCCCTGAGCATGTGGCCGAGCTCGGCGTCGGCGCCGCGAAAATTGGTCGCGTTGTCGTTCCACAACTCAGCGGGCTTCCCTCGGCGTCTGCAGAAGCGAGAGAGGGCTCCAAGGAAACTTGCGGTGGTGAGGTCTCCGACATGCTCGAGGTGGATAGCCTTGGCGCATAAGCACACAAAGACAGCCACGTATCCCTTGGATGACCTCACTCCACGCCCCCGAGTGCTGAGCACTTGGAACGGTCCAGCGTAATCAACCCCGCTCCGACTGAACGGCCGGGAGGGCGTGACTCGTGAAGCGGGGAGCGAACCCATTACTTGAGTGGCTGCGCGCGCAGCTGATTTGGCGCAGATGACGCAATGGTGGAGGTGGGCTTTGTCCTTGACTCGGCCACCGACGATCCAGACTCGGCGCATGGCGTGGGCGTAGGTGACGCGGAAACCACCGTGGAGTGCTCGAGTGTGGGCCCAATCCACAATGAGGGCAGCCAAATGGCTCTTCCCGTCCAAGATTGCGGGATGCTGCTCTGAAAAGGAGAGCGAAGAGTTGCTGAGCCGGCCTCCAACCCTCAACATCCTCGAATTATCGAGGAAGGGGAGTAGCGCTCTAAGCGGACTCGTCGAGCTGACTGGTCTCCCTCGTTCGATCTCCTGGATCTCCTGCGCGTAGACTTGCTGCTGTCTGAGGCGGACGCACGTGAGGAACTCCTGACGGAGCTCATCGGCCGTGACCGGGCTCAAGGGAACAGGTGCCTGGCGATCGTGGCGGCGACGAAAGAGTCGTCGGCAGCGAACTAGAGCTCTGACTAATCGGTTCAGATTGGAGAAGTTGTCGGCGAGCTCAACCTCTGGCACTTGCGATACGAGGCAAGTGAGGTGAGGCACCGGCGGGGCTGGCAGTGGTTGGGTCGCTTCGACCGGCCACCCGGCGGGGGGGTTCGGAGAGCCATTTAGGGCCCGACCACCACAGTCGATTTCGGCTTAGTCTTGCCGGATCAGAACCTCAGGTGGCGATGTCGGCTGGATTTTCGGTCGTGCGAACATAGCGCCAAGGGCAGCGTGGCATGGTTTCATGGACCTGACTGACGAAATTGTCTGTAAAGTCGTTTCCAAGAGATCCCTCCGACCGGATCCAATGCAATGCTATGTGAGAGTCGGACCAGGCGAAGCATGATTGAGCTCCGATGCCTAAACTGCTTGAAGCGAATCGGAGCAGACGAGCAGCTAGAAGAGCGGCTCGCAGTTCGAGGCGAGGGATTGTCATTCGTGGAGAGGGTCGCTTTAGAGGGGCCTCACCGTGCGTCAATCTCTTGAGCGGTGTCAATTTGGTCTTCGATACGATGAGAAGGACGTGAACGGCACCCGAGTCATCTTCGGCACGGAGGTACACAGCGGCAGCAAGGGCGCGCCGGCTAGCATCGGCAAAGGCGTGTAGCTGCACGCGGCTTGATGGAGACCAGTTGAGCGTTTACAGGTCCTTCTGATGAGAGTTGTGGCCAACTCGTGCAGAGGCGGTCTTCCGGCGGGATACTCTCAAGGAATTCTTGCACATTGCATACCCATTTCTTCAGGTGGAACCCTCCCGCCTGAAGCAGTCTAATCAACTGGTTGCGTCGCCGCAGAGCCTCCTCCAGATTATCGCCCCCCCCCCCAGGAAGTCATCAATGTAGAGCTCTTGTTCAACTGCGCGAGAGGCTTCAGGGAGCGCAGCTCCTTCGTCGACGCACAGCTGCTTAAGCGTCCGTAGAGCCAAGTAAGGGGCACATGATTCTCCGTAGATGATCGTTTTCAGGACGTAGTGCGTCTCAGGTTCGCCAGCAGACGGACTCCAGATAATTCGTTGAAGCTGAGCGTCCTCTGGATTGACCCAGATCTGCCGGAACATCATGGTGATGTCGGCGGAGTAAGCTACGGGCCATCGTCTCCAGCGCGTAATCACGGCGGTTAGGTCGCTTTGCAGCTTAGGTCCTGGCAGGAGGACATCATTGAGGCTGCGTCCTGAGGTAGTCGGGCGGGACGCGTTGAATACCACCCGCAGCTTACTCCCACCATCTTTGCGTTGCCAGATGCCGTGGTGAGGAAGGTAGTTCGTGCGAGGCTGCCGGGTGTTGATCTCCTTGTCGGTGAGTGGGCGCATGTGGCCGAGGCGAAGATACTCCTGCATAAATTTCTGGTACTCGCCCTTGAAATGCGGGTCTCTCTGCATGCGCCGATGAACCGACGAGAGGGCTCGTCGGGCGTTCTCCAGGCTCTCGCCGAGTGCCTGAGCCCCTCCTTGCACGATGGGCAGTGGAACTGAATAGCGGCCCGAAGCGTCCCGACTGTGGTTTTCTGCGTACACGGCCTCGCATGCTACGTCGCGCGGGGACCGCCTCGTAACTTGGGGCACCTCCTCGACGGCCCAGAATCGATGTAAGAGGCTAGTCAGCACCTCGTGCCAAGTCCCTTGCATGGACTCGAACGATGTAGAGCAGATCGACATGGGAAGGATCTGGTCTCGTAGTCTTCCCTTGCCGGTAATGATCCATCCAAACACAGACTTCTGCGCCAGGAAGTCCTGTCTGTGAACGAGGCCTGGTGGCAGAAGATCGGGATAGACGTTGGCTCCAAGTACGAGATCGACGCCTCGGGGCGTGGGAAAGCTTGGATCCGCAAGCCGAAGATCCTGGAAGAGGCTGACGGCGCGGTGGTCGAGCTCGTGGGACGGAGTCTGCAGCTGCATATGTTGAAGGCCGTATGCTTCGACTCGATGAGCCATCGAGCCGTCCAGGGTGTAAAGGTGAAGATGTGTGCGTATCAATGTTGATCCCATGGGGCCTCCCGTGAGACCGGCAACGTCAACTTTGGCCTTCTCCGTCCCTTCACCGAATCGCGGGGCCAGCCGGAGGTTAACAAAGGTGGACTCTGAACAGGGATCGAGGAGCGCTCGAACACACCGGCGGGGTCGCCTTCCGTCCCCCAATGCCATCATCGCGGTAGGAAGCAGGCCTGGTCATGGAGACGTTTGACCAGGGCTTGCAGCGTCGGCTAGTGGGCGATCTCCCACTTCAGCAGCTCTAGATTTTATGGGAGGGATCCCAGAGTCAGTGGAGTCGTGCCGCTTGACACCACCCTCATGCAGCAGAGTATGGTGCTGACCTCCGCACGTTCGACAGGAAGATTGGGACGGACAGCTGTCAACTTGGTGATTCCGTCGGAGGCAATTGAAGCAAATCTTCTGTCGCCACGTCAAATCCCTTCGTTCTCGAAGAGAGAGGTTTTTGAACTGCGGGCAATGGCCGATGTAGTGCGGCCCGTTGCAAACGGCGCAATGCGATGATGTGATGGCAAGAATGTGGAGTCGACGTGAGCTCTCCGTGGTAGATGTGAGTCCTTTTGGCATTGAGATCCTGTTCGCTTCTGAGGTGCCGTCTCCAGGGCTCGTAACGTGCGACATCTTCGCCGCAAGAAAGCAGACAGCGCGTCAAACGTAGGGCGCTCATGTCGTCGATCGCCGGGTAGGCCGTCGAGGGTCGCAAGCTCCTCCTCCCAATCTCGGCGAGTTACTGAGTCCATCGTATCGCAGGCAAACAAAACCAGCCAGTCGTCCCAATGGTCCACTGGGCAACCGAGAGTCTTTAGTTGGTGGCGGTGTCGTTTGAGCTCGTCCTGAAGATATTGAAGGCTAGCCGCAGACTCTTCCTTCAACGGACGGAGACCCTTGAGGGCCGTCAAATGATCTTGTATGAGCAATCGGCGATTGTCATAGCGGTCTTCGAGGTTGCTCCATGAGGTTGCGTAGTTCGCTCCGGTGCAGTCCATTTTCTCGAATGCTGCCGTAGCATCCCCCTGGCCGTGAGTCATCAGGTAGTACATTCTGTCGACGTCGCTTAGACGGGGGTCGTTGTGGATTAAAGAGCGAAACATATCGCGGAAGAATTCCCAATCCTTGCGACGACCGCTGAAAGCGGGTATGACGATGCGTGGGAGACGGGTGGCGTCCATGTTCTGCAAAGGAGGCACCAGTCATAGTTTACTAGGGCCGATGCGTAGGAGCAAGGCGGCTCGGTTAGGGTGAATCGAGAGATGGCTGGCATGATCAGACGATTCGACGATGTCGGGCTTCGCGGGAGTGGAGCCATCAAAGAGGCCACTGTGCGAACGTTACGGCCTCGGCCAGGCGCCGCACGAACCAGGTAATCTCAGCTCGCCGGGAGTTGACCCAGGCGGGAGACCTCTGGCCCGGGGCGAGACCGAGGGCATGACACGGACTCAAGAGGCCTGCGGAAGGAACGGGAGGGAGAGAGGCGCACTCGGTCGGTGGCTCTCCCACGTCACGCCGATCCTCAGCCGACGATGCGCCGCCGCTTGCGAAGGACGGGTGTCGCCGTCGTCGTGAGGGCTCTCAAGCGACGCGATCGCGCGAGCGCACGGGCGAGAGCGATACACAGAGAGAGAGAGGGAGAGCGAGAGAGAGAGAGACGCCAAATAGGCAAGAGCGCGGGAGCGTCCCGCGTCGCGATAGGAAACCTTCTCAAGCGAAAAGCCAGCTCCGACGCCGATCGCGGCTCGACCTGAAGGCACTCAGCTCTTCGATCCGTCAAGCCACGCAATCGCGCGAGCATACGGACGAGAGTGAGACAGAGAGAGAGCGGGAGAGAGGGAGAGAGAGAGAGAGAGAGTTACAGAAAAGGAGAGAGAGAGAGAGAAGGAGAGAGAGATGGCGTCATGGCGGCGTTACAAAACTCGAGCGCGAGAGAGATGGAGAGAGACGCCAAAGAGTGCGAGAGAGATGGAGAGAGACGCCAAAGAGTGGGAGAGAGATGGAGAGAGACGCCAAAGAGTGCGAGAGAGATGGAGAGAGACGCCAAAGAGTGCGAGAGAGATGGAGAGAGACGCCAAAGAGCACGAGCCGCTGCACCGAGGCGCGAAAGACGGTCTCAATCGAGAAGCCGGCCCTGGCGCCGATCGCCGCGAGACCCGAAGCCACTCGACCTCTCTGCCGCGCAAAGAAAGAGAGAGAGAGAGAGAAGCCGACCGAGAGCGATGCGGTTGAAAGCGGCGACTCGCGCACACGATCGCATCCGCCGAGCACGCAACAAGATGGCGGCGAGGCGGGAAGCGGACTTGACGCGCGGGAATGGGTGCAAAAGCGCGGTCAATCAGCGTCCGGCGCGAGAATTAGGCGCGAAAAATGCAGCTACGCGAGTGCTCGAAAGGTTCTTTTCTTGACAAATCCGGCTCGGTTAGGACCAATGTTACAAATTCTGACGGGAGAGATGAAGGTGTGAAAGTCAAGAAAAGAACGCTCTCAAGTACATTGAACATAGAACTTTTATTAATTTCCGTAACTTACGGAAATACAATGGCGCACGTTCGTCGCCGCAATACCCTGGCGCAGCAGGTGAACAAAAACGAAGAAGACTCAGGTTTAGCCCGTCAAGGGACTCGATCCGTGTCGAGAGGCCCCGTCCGTGACAGTTTGCGCGTCCGTCTCAGTCGACGATCGAAGCAGCAGTGAGCTCCGACGCCGCTCGCGGCGCCGCCGGAGCGCTTCCCCCCTCTTCGCGCCGTGACGGAAAGGAGGGGAGCGACCCGCTACAGGGAAGCAGCGAATCGGATGGAAATTTTCGTACAATGGATGAGTTCAATAGACAACGTGCCGAATTGGACAATCGACGTGCTGTACTTGAAAAAGAAAGAACGGAGATCGAAAATGTGCGCCGTGCGAACGAGACAGGGCTGCAACAACAGGGCAAGATTGAACGGCTTCGTGCGGAGCTCGCGGCAGCACACCGCGAAATTGACGAAGCACAAAGAGCGCATACACCGGACAACCGTGTACCGCCCGTTGCTGTCGAAGCAGCGCAACAAGCACCAAATAGTACAGGCACTTCCAAGATTTGCAACATTATAGGTAGCATGACTTTTATTCAGTTAGATATCAAAGTTCCAAAGTTCGCGGATGAAAATGAAAGAAACCCGCTTGAATTTCTTGAAGAGTTAGATACATTTTTTAGAATAAAAAATGTTAAAGAAGAAAAGAAAATATCATTTGTTGAAATCGCATTAGAGGGAAAGGCGCGTTTATGGTTAAATTTACAAAGTAATATTCTATCTTATTATGAATTTAAAATATTATTTGTTCAAGAATTTTATTCCATACCTATACAGGTTAAAGTAAAAACGAAAAAATTATATTATAGTGCAGCAATTTCCGTTTTGGGTGAAGCAAGCATTAGCGTCGACAAATTTTGAAAATATAAATTCCATCGGTCAAACATTAGCACACTTAGATGCCGTGCACGCCGAATGACAATGCGAGCGCAAGTCGTATAATCAAAACAATGGGCAATACGCGCAAGGCGCGCAAGTGAGACAGATGAATGTATAGAGAGGCCGTGGAAATAATAACAGATTTAGAGGCAGTTATAGATATAATAATCAGTACCCAAATAATACAACACACAAATTATAGTCCACAAAGACAAATACACGAGACCCCAGTGCAATCATCTACCACTAACTACCTAATGACTGGTGTCCCCGACACGAGGTATCCTCCGCCGGGTTTCACTATATTCACGCCAGCGTAAATTCACTAACAAATACAGGTGCGAAAAATTTAAACTCAGATGCGCTGAGCTGAGGTCCTTCGACGTGTCGAAAACATATGACTTTGTTAATGAGTTAGAAAAAGATTTTGATAAACAAACGGACCGACAAATTGGAACCAACCCAAGTAAAATAGCTCAATCATCTCATTTATTATTAAACCTTTTTGGTATAAAAACTTGGTCACTAATTGATACAGGCAGTTAGATTACAGCTGTCTCTGAAGATTTTTATGGAAAAATAAAAGTAAATAATAATTTATTAGAACTGCCTGTCAAATGTAGTAGTATCAACTGCGATTGGTGAAAAATATACAGCGGTCAAAAAGCCGATTTTACTTGAGTTAGAAATTCATGAATACAAAAGTTTGCATGTATTTTCAGTAATCCCATATTTATCTGGTGATACAATTTTGGGAAATGATTGGAATCTCAAACACGGTGATAAATAAAAATAAAATTTTTTTTTTAAATATTTTAGTCGAGACAATGAGCGGTACACGAGATCGACGGGAGATTAATTGACTTTGATATAGTATTTAGAAGCGAGCGACATGAATGGCGTAAATTAATAGGTTAAGATACCACGTGGTGGTAAATAAAAAACGTAATTTAGGGGTAAAACATCGATGTAAAATTGCAATAATAATATTTTGGTCGACCGAGCGTAGAATTATTTTATAATGAAGTGTATTATTAGTGTATTATTAGTTTAATACCAAGTTGTTCGATTTATACGTAATATTGATTGATATAAGATTAAAATTTATGATTAATTTTACCCGATAAATTTGCGAGAATATTAATTTGAAGAAAGAATTTGAAAGGATCGTTAAAATTGAAACGTGATAAGATAACGATAGTCGATACATTATCCTGTTTGGGAGTCGCTGTTGTGCCCAAGTAACAGTGCGAATAATAGTCGCGTGAATATTAATATTCGCGGCCACGCTGGCTCGCTCTCTCTTGCTCGGGATCCGCCGTCGATGTAACTACTCTGAGGACACCGCTCCAGCCGCATCACGACAGCCAACAGTTCAATGTGTGCCGAGTTACCACCTCTTGGGTGAAACATCGATGGGAGATCCTCATTATTAGAAGATATTCAGGAACTCGAGCACGTGGGCAACTAAGAGCCGAGTGAGCGGAGCCAACGTTCGCCGATCTACGCTATTATTTAAATTTATGTTATTTAAATTTATATAATTTTGGTATTATTTAATTATTTATATATACATCAAAATTTTACAAAGTAGTCAACACTATTTAAGGCGGATCTCTGTTGATCATTTCAATATTTTAAATAAAGCATATTTTCTAAAAGTCAGGTTGAAACTTTCTTATTTTGACCTATTTGAATATCAAAGGATATGAATACATATTTTGTACCTGCATTTTAGAAATTATGTCCTTTTTACATCATTAAAATAAATCACCGGTGAGTCACTTAAAGCGTATTTTCGTAGTATATTTTGGTATGGAAGTATTCATAAAAGTATGTAATATGCCACCCTGTCACCAGATTGATGACCGTCAGTCTACGACTCTTCTCTCGATGCTTTAATCACTTGTCGTCAGGTATCTAAAGCAAGCTTCATCCACATGAAATCAATGATATTTTTGCATACTTATAATTATTACTTATGAAAACAACCGTCACTCTGACAAATTTAAAGTTGAGCTGATGAAAATTAATTGTAACAGCTTTCGACAAAATATTTTAGCACTGGAACAGGAGTCGTTTACATGATCTGGAACCAATATGGCATATTATGTACGTCTACGAATAGTTGTATACTTCCAAAATATGCTTAATGAGGCTAACCAGTACATTTCTTAAATATTTTAAATAGTGCATATTTTGTTCAATTCAGGTTCAAACTTTCGAATTTTTACGTATCTGAATATTATATGTACTAACCTATGTATTCAGGATGAAGTTTAAGACGTCCTCATCCCCATGATTTCTTTGATTTCGCAATTTTGAAACAATGTGGCAGTGACACATACCAAATTATAATGATTTTCTGACATTTAGATAAAAATAATTTCTTTTCGATAGCTTCTTTTCGAGTGCTGGGTGTGCTTGTCGTAAGGTATCGTACATAAGTTTCATCCACTTGCTATCCACAGAACCATGTAATATTTATATAATGCGACTTTTTAAATATATTTACAAAAACTGCATGAAACGTTTTGGTCAGTGACATTCTTTCATTCACGCCTGAAGCGTGATATTTACCATATAGCAAGTGATATTTTTTAAGAGCGCCATCACAGTAGACTGCTCCTAAGCGTTCACTTACCGACGTTGGATATCAAAAATCATAAAATTGCATGACCAACTCATAAAGAGTGGCATCGGATGTTAATGGTATGATTCGCTTGTTGAATGATCGTGCCCAGGAGGTGGTTGCATTTACCTGCAGATAAGTTAGTCCGTGTATTTATTTGAGATTTACGTGAGCACCGAGCTTCGTAGACCGACACTGCCATCATCAACCAGCGCCAAGCTTCCCAATAAACAAAACCTGTCTTTAAGACGACTTTGCAATACGAAACATGTCTTTAAGATAGTTTTTGTTTACTGGGATCGTACACCTGCGCTGGCTTTTTACGCAAGCACCGAGCTTCGTAGACCGACGCTGCCATCATCAACCAGCGCCAAGCTTCCCAATAAACAAAATCTGTCTTTAAGACGACTTTGCAATACGAAGCATGTCTTTAAGATAGTTTTTGTTTACTGGGTTCGTACACCTGCGCTGGCTTTTTACGCAAGCACCGAGCTTCGTAGATCGACGCTGCCATTATCAACCAGCGCCAAGCTTCCCAGTAAACAAAACCTGTCTTTAAGACGACTTTGCAATACAAAAACATGTCTTTCAGATAGTTTTTGTTTACTGGGTTCGTACACCTGCGCTGGCTTTTTAATACAGCGTCGAGCTTCGTAGACCGACGATGGCTTTTTCATCCAGTGCCGAGAGCTCCGTAGACCGGCGCTGGCTTTTTAATCCAGTACCGAGCTCCTTAGACCGGCGCTGGCTTTGCTGAATTTTTAATCCAGTGCCGAGCTCCTTAGAGCGGCGCTGGCTTTGCTGGCTTTGTAATCCAGCGCCGAGCTTCGTAGACAGGCGCTGGCTTTTTAATCCAGTGCCGAGCTCCTTAGACCGTCGTTGGCTTTTTCATCCAGCGCCGAGTTTCGTAGACCGGCGCATGGCTATGCTGGCTTTTTAATACAGCGCCGAGCTCCTTAGACCGGTGCTGGCTTTATAATCCAGCGACGAGCTCCGTAGACCGGCGCTGGCTTTGCTGGTTATTTAATCCAGCACCGAGCTCCTTAGACCGGCGCTGGCTTTTTAATCCATAGCCGAGCTTCGTAGACCGACGCTGGCTTTTTCATCCAGCGCCGAGTTTCGTAGACCGTCGCAGGCTTTGCTGGCTTTTTAATCCAGCGCCGAGCTCCTTAGATCGGTGCTGGCTTTTAAATAAGGGCCGGGCGTCGTAGTCCGGCGCTGGCTTTGCTGGTTTTTTCATCCAGCCCCGAGTTTCGTAGACCGGCGCTGGCTTTGCTGGCTTTTTAATTCAGCGCCGAGCTCCTTAGACCGGTGCTGGTTTTTTAATCCAGCGCCGAGTTTCGTAGACCGACGCTGGCTTTTTCATCCAGCGCCGAGTTTCGTAGACCGTCGCTGGCTTTTTAATCCAGCGCTGAGCTCCATAGATCGGCGCTGACTTTTAATCCAGCGCCGAGCTCCGTAGATCGGCGCTGGCTTTGTAATCCAGCGCCGAGCTTCGTAGACAGGCGCTGGCTTTTTAATCCAGTGCCGAGCTCCTTAGACCGTCGTTGGCTTTTTCATCCAGCGCCGAGTTTCGTAGACCGGCGCATGGCTATGCTGGCTTTTTAATACAGCGCCGAGCTCCTTAGACCGGTGCTGGCTTTATAATCCAGCGACGAGCTCCGTAGACCGGCGCTGGCTTTGCTGGTTATTTAATCCAGCACCGAGCTCCTTAGACCGGCGCTGGCTTTTTAATCCATAGCCGAGCTTCGTAGACCGACGCTGGCTTTTTCATCCAGCGCCGAGTTTCGTAGACCGTCGCAGGCTTTGCTGGCTTTTTAATCCAGCGCCGAGCTCCTTAGATCGGTGCTGGCTTTTAAATAAGGGCCGGGCGTCGTAGTCCGGCGCTGGCTTTGCTGGTTTTTTCATCCAGCCCCGAGTTTCGTAGACCGGCGCTGGCTTTGCTGGCTTTTTAATTCAGCGCCGAGCTCCTTAGACCGGTGCTGGTTTTTTAATCCAGCGCCGAGTTTCGTAGACCGACGCTGGCTTTTTCATCCAGCGCCGAGTTTCGTAGACCGTCGCTGGCTTTTTAATCCAGCGCTGAGCTCCATAGATCGGCGCTGACTTTTAATCCAGCGCCGAGCTCCGTAGATCGGCGCTGGCTTTTTAATCCATCGCCGGGCTCCGTAGCCCGGCGCTGGCTTTTTAATCCAGCGCCGGGCTCCGTAGACCAGCGCTGGCTTTTTAATCCAGCGCCGGGCTCCGTAGTATGGCGCTGGCTTTTTAAACCAGCACCGGGCTCTGTAGCCCGGCGCTGGCTGTTTAATCCAACGCCGGGCTCCGTA
This sequence comes from Gastracanthus pulcherrimus, assembly GCA_949152435.1. Lineage (NCBI taxonomy): Eukaryota > Metazoa > Arthropoda > Insecta > Hymenoptera > Pteromalidae > Gastracanthus > Gastracanthus pulcherrimus. Next base: position 63,713,215 of record OX424576.1, read on the forward strand.
GACCGGCGCTGGCTGTTTAATCCAACGCCGGGCTCCGTAGACCGGCGCTGGCATCGGAAACCATAGTGCCGGGCAGACCGAGCTGCGTAGAGTCATAGACCCTACAAGAAAAGAAATTTTAGAGCATTATAGCCTCTATAGGTACCACTATGATGCCAATTATGATAGCACTATAGGACTAGGATAAGAGAGAGCTGTGCTCCTTTTCGTAGTCCATCACGTTTTCACAACAATAGCTCAGTAGCGTTCCCATAATTTCGTGCAATAATGTTCCCCGCCATAGGTTGGTGAAACCTGTCGAGACTGCCAAGCTAAACATAACCCTAATTTTCTCATATTGTATCCAGATCTAAAGTCAACACTAGGTCAGAAGAGTCTTTTTAATGTAATAAGGCAACAATTTGCAAACAGTATTATAATTGCAGTTTGATAATTAGATTAAAAAGATCCTTCTGACCCAGCTCTGACTTTAGTTCTGAATAAAACGTAATAATTTTATATGTTAGTTTTGATCACATTTAAAAAAAATTTGTTTTAAGTAATTTCTCATAATCAATAGGGCAAGGTAATGGTGTGAGCGAAATTTCAAAAGATTACTTAAAGTAGTTCGATAGAATAGAGTAAATCAAACTTTCAGAAAAACCTATACACAGATAATAAGATTTAGAATTTAATCATTCAGGGTAAAATAAAGATATAATATAAGCTACCTAGATTTTCTAATATTTTTACTTTTAATATCTGTGTATTGGTTATTCTGAAAGTTTGGTTTATTTGATATTCTCTTAAACTACAAGAAGTTATTATGGATTATGAAAACCAATTTAAAAAATACTTCTTAGAAACTAACATATAATATTCTCAAGTTTTATACAGATATAAAGTCAACGCTTGCTCAGAAGGGTCATTTTAATGAAATTATAAAACTATAATTAATCAAATGTTTGCAAGCTCAGGTTTATAATTACATTAAAAAGACTCTTTTTCCCAGCGTTGACTAGATATCTGAATAAAACATGAGAATACTATAAGGTTCTTTAGAAGGAATTGTATTTATATTTATTTTAAGTGAATTTTCATAATCAAATAGGGCTATGTAATGGTTTAGGTAAAATTGCAAAAGATTACTTCAAGTAGTTTAAAAGAAAATGGAGTCAATGAAACTTTCAAGTTACCCATACACAAATATTAATTTTTTTGAAAGTAACGCATAATAAAGTCATGTTCTATCCAGATATAAAGTCAACGCTGGCCCAGAAGGGTCATTTTAATGAAATTATAAAACTATAATTAATCAAATGTTTGCAAGCTCAGGTTTATAATTACATTAAAAAGACTTTTCACTCAGCGTTCACTTGATATCTGAATACAACATGAGAATATTATAAGGTTCTTTCCTAGAAATTGTTTTTTAATATTTATGTTAAGTGAATTTTCATAATCAAATAGGGCTATGTAATGGATTAGGTAAAATTGCAAAAGATTCCTTCAAGTAGTTTAAAAGAAAATGGAGTCAATCAAACGTTCAAGTTACCCATACACAAATATTTATTTATTTGAAAGTAACGCATAATAAATTCATGTTCTATTCAGATATCTAGTCAACGCTGGATGATAAGAGTCTTTTTAATGTAATTATAAACCTGAGCATGCAAACATTTGATTAATTATAGTTTTATAATTTCATTAAAATGACTATTCTGAGCCAGCGTTGACTTTATATCTGGATAGAGCATGAGTATATTATGCGTTACATTGAAATAATTAAATATTTGTGTATGGGTAACTTGAACGTTTCATTGACCCCATTTTCTTTTAAACTACTTGAAGTAATCTTTTGTAATTTTACCTAAACCATTACGTAGCCCTATTTGATTATGAAATTTCACTTAAAATAAATATAAATACAATTCCTTCGAAAGAATCTTATAGTATTTTCATGTTTTATTCAGATATCTAGTCAACGCTGGGTTAGAAGAGTCTTTTTTATGTTATTATAAACATGAGCTTGTAAACATTGTATTAATTATAGTTTTATAACTACATTAATAGACCCTTCTGAGCAAGCGTTGACTTAATATCTGTATAAAACATGAAAATATTATATGTTAGTTTCTAAGAAGTATTTTTTATATTGGTTTTCATAATCCATAATAACTTCTTATAGTTTAAGGCTAGGTTACTCCAAAAAACGTGATTTTTTTCAATAAATTTTATTCATAGTACAAAACATGTTGAGTAATCAATTTTTTTTACATATGAAAGCACATATGTTAAATTACTTGAAAAAATTTTTTTTTGTTCAAAATGGCGGTTTTGAAAATGGCTGCTGAAACTCGTCTGATTAGTAGATGGATGACATCATTTCTTGGAAACGAATTATCTGAAAGCAAAAGACAAAACGGTTTCATGTTTTGTATCGAATTGGCTATGGCCTCAAGCAGAATGAAACATTTTCAATGAAAAAAAAAATGGCGGACTTTTGAATTTTTTTACCCCTTTTTTTTCACTTTTAATTGTTTATAACTTTTTTAAATAATAATGAATATTTCTGGTTCTGCTTGAGGATATAGCCAGATATCTAAAGAGTAAAATGCCGTTTGGTTCATGTCGATAAGTGCAATAGTTTTTAAATGAGAGTGTCATCCATGCGAAAAAACGTGGTTCAGAGAAAACTCAGTTTAAAGTTTTTATTCGTGAAAAATCGTAAAAAAATTGAATTTTACTCACATATCCATTCCAGCTTCATACACAACTCCTTCCTGGTCTTCGTAAGCATCATTCTGAAGAATTCTTGCATTTCTTAAAGCAGTTCTGTGTTCCTTAGACGCTTCAGTAGCTTCTAGCTCAGCTCGATCAACACGTCTGTTGTTGGCCCTATCAGCAAAGTGCCTTGATTCCGGGCCGATTCTGACACTCATAACTTCCATTACTTTTAATATGGGTAAAAACCCTTCATTAAAAATGCAAGCAGCACTGAGAGCAGCAATTTCAAGCGTTTTTTTCCCAACAAACTTATGTTTAGGGGCTATGTTCCAGACACACGAGTTGTAACTTTCGTTATTGTTTTGCGTGTTATCCCCTAAACATCTCTCGAGCAACTTTTCGTTGGTTAGTTCTTCATAAATTGGCTGTAAAAGATCTTGAATTTCCTGATCGAAAGCTGGAGGATGGTTGTAATTCTGTTTTGTAGCTACTGTCTTTTGATAAGCGCACCATGAATCTGCTCCGGCTGGACAATACTGGTGTTGTGGCTTAGCATCGGTGGAACACTTGTGATAAAATGAGGCCAGAATTGCATTCTTCATGTCTGGCACAGAATCGGGGTGAGTAAGCACAGCTTTTTTAAAATAGCTAGATAAGAGCGACAGTTGCGCTTCAGTAAATTTTAAAGATTTTACGACAGGTTGTTCGCATTTTTTAGCCTTCTTCTTTTTGGGTACTTCTTCACCTCTTTCTAGTGCCTCTCTTTTTTCTTGCGCTTTCAGAGCTCTCTTTATTTTTGCATGTTTTTTTTTGGCTTCTTTACCACGTCTATATATACTCTTACCTACGTGTAAAATACATGCTTTTTTCTTCACTTTGACAGCCTCGCCGTACGGTTCAGATTCTTCGAGTCTCTTGAAAGTTTTAGCGTCACCGTCGCCGACATAATATTCATACATAACACCGTACTGCTCCACAGACCTCCGAAACATCTCTTCCACTCCTTCAACTTCTATAACACCGGCACTACCATTATGATCCCTTGTGCAATTGCCTGCTTCACAATGTTCGGTAAACCAAGCATCAAACTCTGGCGTATTTTCGGGGAATTTTTTTGAATAGTTACTGCATGCTTGGCAAATCTTTGATTTTACTATAACATCTATGACTTTGTTCGTGTACTTGCCGATCAAACTAACAATACAGAGTAAAGCTGTGAATCCTCTTTTTGGCCAGGAACCATCGCCCGAAACAGTAAGCCTATCTTCGGGTAATCCTCTCTCTTTATTCTTTTCTTGCTCTTCTTTAGCAGCTTTTTTAAAAACTATTTCACTAACAGCCTTCAATGCAATATAAACTTGCTCTATGCATTTATAATGGCCAGTTATACTTAATGCAGTTGCTGAGATATCCATCGGTCCTCAAAAATTCAATAAGCCATAAAATCCAACTCCTAACAAGCGCATTGCATAAACTATTCTTCTGTTTATTTCATAAACATTTTGGATTTTTGGAGATGAAGGGATTGGTTCACTCTCCTCACAATCACAGATAATTTTTAATTCGAAACCTAATCCTTTTTCGTCACTTTTTGCAAATTCCACTTTTTTATTACACTTTGCACAAACAACTCTCTGTTGCAATGTAGCAAATACAGACCACTGAACGATCACGTAAGTCAGCAACGGATGGATTTTCACTTCAAGTTGAGGAACGGCGTTTTTCAGTTTTTTTGCAGAAGCACTGGTTTGTTCTGTATCATCATTTGAAGTATGTTGATTACCCAAAAAACTCCTTCTTCCCAATCTATGTGGGACACCACTTCTTCTTTTTTTGTCCATTATAAATTTTGAGAGCACACAAACGAAAAATTTACCGACGCGTGCGAGAACTGAAGCGAACAACCATCACCAACGAAAATTTCACTTGTACTGCCGTATATTATATACGAAGGACGCTCTCTAATTGTAAAGGACAGAATATTTTCGAGAAATAGAGGGGAATCAAAACAATAACACGATCCGAAGGCACGCAGCAGCTGCCGCTACCGAAGGCGTTCGAGCGGCCGGATTTACCGCTTGGCGCGCACCGCTCCCCACTCTTTTATACCTACTTCTCGGTCTTGCTGACCTTCGAGACTAATTCTATACTATTTCTACAAGTATACAGTAGCAATTTATGAAAAAAAAAAATTTCGATTTATTCAAAATTGTATGGAGTAAGCTGACCTTAACCCTTTCAGTCACAGAAGCCGATATATCGGCTCCCTATTGTTTTTAGTCACAAAATTTGATTTCTATTGTTATCGCAGTACAAATATACGTTTTCTATGTATTTTTGATCGTAGAATACGAATCTGATATCAATAATTTTATAAATATAAAAACAACCCTTCAAATGGGGTGAAAACCACCCTTTTAGTCATGAAATTGAATTCGTTTGGTTATGAAAGTAAAAAAACCCCCTCCTCATTAGAACACGGGCTTGGGACCGTCTGTGGCAGAGTTATGTTTTTTTCTTTTTTTTTTGTTTTTCTTTTTTTCTTTTTTTCTTTTTTTTTTCTTTTTCTCTTTTTTTCTTTTTTATTTTTTTTTTCGTTTTTTTTTCTTTTTTTTTTTATAATTTTTTTGACACTTGATTTGGATTCTTCGTTCAAAAATACATTGGAAACATATATTTGCACTTCCATAACCAAATGAATTGAATTGCGTGACTGAAAGGGTTAAGAGAATATCAAATAAATCAAACTTTCAGAATAATCAATACATAGATATTAAAAGTAAAATTATTAGAAAATCTAGGTAGCTTATATTATATCTTTATTTTACCGTGAATGATTAAATTCTCAATCTTATTATCTGTGTATAGGTTTTTCTGAAAGTTTGATTTACTCTATTCTCTCAAACTACTTTAAGTAATCTTTTGAAATTTCGCTCACACCATTACCTTGCCCTATTGATTATGAGAATTTACTTAAAACAAATTTTATTTAAATGTGATCAAAACTAACATATAAATTTCTTACGTTTTATTCAGAACTAAAGTCAGCGCTGGGTCAGAAGGATCTTTTTAATCTAATTATCAAACTGCAATTATAATACTGTTTGCAAATTGTTGCCTTATTACATTAAAAAGACTCTTCTGACCTAGTGTTGACTTTAGATCTGGATAAAATATGAGAAAATTAGGGTTATGTTTAGCTTGGCAGTCTCGACAGGTTTCACCAACCTATGGCGAAGAACATTATTGCACGAAATTATGGGAACGCTACTGAGCCATTGTTGTGAAAACGTGATAGACTCAGAAAAAGAGCACAGCTCTTTCATATCCTAGTCCTATAGTGCTATCATAATTGGCATCATAGTGGTACCTATAGAGGTTATAATGCTCTAAAACTTCATTCCTTGTAGGGTCTACGACTCTACGCACCTCGGCCTGCCCGGCACTATGGTTTCCGATGCCAGCGCCGGTCTACGGAGCCCGGCGTTGGATTAAACAGCCAGCGCCGGGCGACAGAGCCCGGTGCTGGTTTAAAAAGCCAGCAGAGCCAGCGCCGGTCTAAGGAGCTCGGCGCTGGATTAGAAAGCCAGCACCGATCTAAGAAGCTCAGCGCTGGATTAAAACGCCAGCAAAGCCAGCGACGGTCTACGAAACTCGGCGCTGGATGAAAAAGCCAGCGTCTGTCTACGAAGCTCGGCGCTGGATTAAGGGGGTATCCCTATATAGATAGGCAAAAATAAACTGAAACTTTGCGAATTTTTTTTTTAAAAACTATACAAGATTTTTATTTGAAAATTTTTTGGTTTATTATTCAAACATTAAATATGCATTTCTTATTTTTTTTATTACATTATTTTGTTTATGCTAGTGATAAAAAAATGATGAACCATGAACTTTTTTTTCTTCCTACAATGTTGTGTGCAGACTTGTCGTCGTCGTATCTCTCTGAAACATAAAAAAAAAGTTTTTTGTTATTATTAGGTCTAAATCTCGTCGACTAACCTAAATTAAAAGTATAAAAAAATTCCATAGCCAAATGGTGTACTTTTGAAAAAAAACTGTAATTTTTTTTACTATTATTGCAAAATTGTGGTTAAATAAATTTTTATTTCAAAAACAAGTAGGTTCATCGACTAGATTATGAAATTACCTTCAAAATGGCGTTTTTTTGTGATAAGTTGAAAACTCGCCGAGTAACTGTGCACACAAAATTGTAGGAAGAAAAAAAGTTCATGGTTCATCATTTTTTTATCACTCGCATAAACAAAATAATGTAATAAAACAAATAAGAAATGCATATTTAATGTTTGAATAATAAACCAAAAAATTTTCAAATAAAAATCTTGTATAGTTTTTTAAAAAAAAATTCGCAAAGTTTCAGTTTATTTTTGTCCATCTATATATGGATACCCCCTTAAAAAGTCAGTAATGCCAGCGCCGGTCTAAGGAGCTCGGCACTGGATTAAAAAGCCAGCGATGGCCTACGAAACTCGGCGCTGGATGAAAAAGCCAGCGTCGGTCTACGAAGGTCGGCACTGGATTAAAAAGCCAGCGTCGGTCTGCGAAGCTCGGCGCTGTATTAAAAAGCCAGCGCAGGTGTACGAACCCAGTAAACAAAAACTATCTTAAAGACATGTTTTTGTATTGCAAAGTCGTCTTAAAGACAGGTTTTGTTTACTGGGAAGCTTGGCGCTGGTTGATGATGGCAGCGTCGATCTACGAAGCTCGGTGCTTGCGTAAAAAGCCAGCGCAGGTGTACGAACCCAGTAAACAAAAACTATCTTAAAGACATGTTTCGTATTGCAAAGTCGTCTTAAAGACAGGTTTTGTTTATTGGGAAGGTTGGCGCTGGTTGATGATGGCAGCGTCGGTCTACGAAGCTCGGTGCTTACGTAAAATTCAAATAAATACACGGACTAACTTATCTGCAGGTAAATGCAACCACCTCCTGCGGCGGGCACGATCATTCAACAAGTGAATAATACCATTAATATCCGATGCCACTCTTTATGAGTTGGTCATGGAATTTTATGATTTTTGATATCCAACGTCGGTAAGTGAACGCTTAGGGGCAGTCTACTGTGATGGCGCTCTAAGGAATATTTTTTATGTGACGCAAGCTATTAACTCCGACCTCGTGTCAGATCCCAATAACATTACAAATTTACAAGTAAATTTACACTTGTTTAACATATAAACTATAAATGTTGAATTATTTAGAATAATGTTTAGTAAGGGATGTTATGTATTAAAAATAGATTTTATTCATCAAATAAATTGTTTGATTTTTAGAAATTTGAGATTCTTTGGAGAAATTTGTTGTGATGGTAATTTGCGACAACACGTACGTAGAAGAAGCACGAAGTGGGGTAATATCGTATGTCGAATATCGCGTACATAGTTACAGAGCCTAAATTAATTTATGGGTAAACCCTTGATTCGAGGTATATATTGACCCTGGTTTGGACTTTTTTTCAGTCTGGGATTAACTTAATGTATGTAAATTATTATCACTAGAAATATAGTGATACTTTTTTGGTGACATTTTATAGGTGATATTTTTCTGGTGACATTTTCCAGTTGATATTTTTCGATGACATTGAATACGTGATATTTTTCTGGTGACATTTTCCAGTAGATATTTTTGGTGACATTTTCAGGTGATATTTTTTGGTGACATTTTCCAGGTGATATTTTTTGGTGACATTTTCCAGGTGATATTTTTTGGTGAAAATTTTCAGTTGTTTTTTCATAATGCCACATGATATATCACGTGATAAATAATATGCTAAATCATGTGATTATTTGCAGTAGGGGAGGTTTTGTAATTTCGATAATGACGTCAGAGACTCAATTTAGAAATCGCGTGAGAGGCTAAGTTACAAAATAACGCCAAAGACTCAATTTAGAAATCGCGTGAGAGGCTAAGTTACAAAATAACGCCAAAGACTAAGTCCGACAATTGCTTCAGAAACTAAGTCCTAAAATCGGGGTAGAGACTAAATCCGACAATCACATCAGAGATAAAGTCCGAAAATTACGCCAGACACTAAGCCCTAAGATCACGCTAGAGACTAATTCCGACTATCGCTTTCGAGACTATAAGTCCGAAAATACGCCAGCATCTAAGTATCACAATTTTTCTGATTAAATTTTCAAATTCGATTAAAATCAAAGACTTAGATGAAATCTCTGGTGAGATCTTAGGTGAAATATCATCTGAATTATTTAATGTCAAAGATCCCCGAAGATCTTAAATGATACTTTTAAGTCATGAAATTTAATGAATTTAAATTTTAAGTAATGAAATATAATGAATTATTGTCATATTTAGGGGTTATTAAAGACGTAAGGGTAAGGGTAGTAGTTTTGGGGGTGTGGTGTATTACATTAAGTACAACAGTCCCGTTTAGTGTAAGCCCAAAAATCATGCCAGCAACTTAGTATCATAATTTTTCAGATTAAATTTTCAATTTAGATTAATATCAAAAACTTCGATGAGATCTTAGGTGAGATATCAGGTAAAATCTCATCTCAAACATTTATTGTCAAACGTCCTCTGAAATCTTACCTGATATTTTTTTGTAATGAAATTAAATAAATTTTAATAAAATGTCATCATAAGGACGATTTTTGTAATATTTAGGAGTTACTGAAATCGTAACGCTTATATTAAGTACAAGTCAAATCAGTTCTGTCCGAAAATTGCGTACGAGGCTTTATAAGTTAGATAATGACATCAGAAACTCAATTTAAGAATCGCGTGGGAGCTAAGTCCTAAAATCACGCCAGAGACTACGTCCGAGAATCACGCCAGAGATTAAGTCCGACAATTGCTTCAGAGACTAACTCTGAAAACCACGCCAGAGACTAACAAGGGGGACCGAGCTCTGCGGAACACGGATCCTGTCTAGACTTTTTGAGGGTGCTTCTACCATCAAAAAAATGAGCTCTGTACAATATTACAATCCCATGAGGCTTCTAAGCCATGTTTTGGAATATTAAAGTTTAGCAAAATAAGCTATTTTTAATAATTTCACTATTTTAGCATTGAATTCTTGATACACCGTTTAAGAACTATTTATTTACCTTAAGTACATCAGGTATCATAAGAGAAGGATATATACGTATATTCTTGCTCATAATATTAATAATTTAATATTTTTTAAATGTTTAACATCGTACAAACAAATTCTATTTTAAAAAAATCATTAAAAATACTGTAATATCCGTATGTCATATAATTATTATGCTACAATTATCAACTACATCTTTCAACAAATAATATTTTGACTAAAGATAAAAATTCAGATGACAAATAAACAGTTTTGTATTAGGGACTATAAAAATATTAAAGAAATATAAACATTATGCGAATAAAAGCTTGATACATATAACCGACAATTGATCCTATGTCGTTTTTATTATTTCATATAACTCTCAGCACTTGCAGCATACTACTCTAACAATGCTTTTTCAAACTGTAAAGTTATTATTCAACAATAAACAAACACTAATATAAAATACATTAGACCAGATATTTGATAATTTTCAATCAGGCATCGCAAACACAGCTTTTGGGGTTTCAAATTTTTTCACAAATCTGAAAATTTTTTTTAATCTGTAAACGACAAAATTATGCAAATTCATAATACGTACAGCTCCTTAAGCATCAATTGTAGTACCATAAAACTTTGATTCTATTTTGAATCACAGCGTTCAATCAAAAATTGTAAATATAATCTTTAATGCCGCTAAACCCTGTTAAAAATATTTACATAAAATTTTATGTAAAATTTTATGTAAATATTTAAATAAATACAAAATCCTCCCCAAACCATCAAGCTACCACCACCAAAATTTCTACGGGAAAAATATTTTGTATCTCACATAAATTGCCTCTAGCTTTTCCTTCATGTAAAATGAATGCACAAGAGTATATTAATGTACTGAAAGATCACCTTTTGCCATTTTTAGATAATAATGAAACAGAAGATTGGATATTTCAACAAGATAACGCATCAATTCACGCAAGTCGTGAAACGAAAGTGTGGTTTAACAATAACAATATTATTGTTCTAGCCTGGCCAGCGTGTTCTCCAGACGTTAATCCGATTGAAAATTTGTGGGCGTATTCTTGTTCGTAAAGTTTATGCTGAAAATAAACAATATGGTAGCGTTAATCAATTAAAAGATGCTATTCTAAAAGCTTGGCATGAAATTGATGAAAGAATTTTACGAAATTTAGTTGAAAGTATGCGAAATCGCATTTTTGAATTAATAAAAAATAATGGAGGTACAATTAATTATTAAATTAAAAATTACAGTCTTTTGTTACTATTTACAAATAAAACATATTATAATTAAAATATTGTACATAACGAATTAAATTCTATAGTAATATATATCTCAAATACTCAATAAAAATATTGTACACATAATATTAAGCTCTAATAATAATTATAATGTTTTCATATGCAGCTTTAATTACAATAAATTACATTATTAATAAATCTTATTTTTTTAATTCTTTTCCGCATATTATATTTTTTATTTTAGAGTTTAGAAATAGAAAATTTTCATAATTTTAAAATATAATGACAAATCATAGTTTAAATTAATTTATTGTAATATACAGTAGGAATAGTAATAAAATAATATAACTTTACAGTGGTCTTATTGTTATGAAACAGCCTAAAATACGATATTTGGTTATTTTAATACTACGAAAAATGTTTAAATTGTCTAAATAGCGTAAAATGTTGCGAAATTTGATTATTTTTAAGATTATAAAATTTATGTATCAATACAATATTAAATTACAGTGATTTAGCGCAAAATGTGGGTGGTCTTAAAGTTATGAAACGCACTGTATATATATATATGTGTGTGTTGAAAAACATACATACACGTATATAACTGTTACTTACTTATTTATACGTTTTCTAATTTCAATCAGGGAATATAACCTTTAATGCCGCTAAACCCTGTTCAAATATTTACATAAATTTTTACATAAAATTTTATGTAAATATTTTTAACAGGGTTTAGCGGCATTAAAGATTATATTTACAATTTTTTATTGAACGCTGTTATTCAAAATAGAATCAAAGTTTTATGGTACTACAATTGATGCTTAAGGAGCTGTACGTATTATGAATTTGCATAATTTTGTCGTTTACAGATTAAAAAAAATTTTCAGATTTGTGAAAAAATTTGAAACCCCAAAAGCTGTGTTTGCGATGCCTGATTGAAAATTATCAAATATCTGGTCTAATGTATTTTATATTAGTGTTTGTTTATTGTTCAATAATAACTTTACAGTTTGAAAAAGCATTGTTAGAGTAGTATGCTGCAAGTGCTGAGAGTTATATGAAATAATAAAAACGACATAGGATCAATTGTCGGTTATATGTATCAAGCTTTTATTCGCATAATGTTTATATTTCTTTAATATTTTTATAGTCCCTAATACAAAACTGTTTATTTGTCATCTGAATGTTTATCTTTAGTCAAAATATTATTTGTTGAAAGATGTAGTTGATAATTGTAGCATAATAATTATATGACATACGGATATTACAGTATTTTTAATGATTTTTTTAAAATTGAATTTGTTTGTACGATGTTAAACATTTAAAAAATATTAAATTATTAATATTATGAGCAAGAATATACGTATATATCCTTCTCTTATGATACCTGATGTACTTAAGGTAAATAAATAGTTCTTAAACGGTGTATCAAGAATTCAATGCTAAAATAGTGAAATTATTAAAAATAGCTTATTTTGCTAAACTTTAATATTCCACAACATGGCTTAGAAGCCTCATGGGATTGTAATATTGTACAGAGCTCATTTTTTTGATGGTAGAAGCACCCTCAAAAAGTCTGGACAGGATCCGTGTTCCGCAGAGCTCGGTCCCCCTTGTAAATCCGATAATTGCTTCAGAGACTAACTCTTAAAATCACGCCAGAGACTAAGTTCGACAATCGTTTCCGTAACCAAGTATCATAATCTTTCTGAATAAATTTTCAGATAGAATTAAAGCCTTAGATGAAAGCTTAGGTGATATGTCAGGTGAAATCTCATCTGAAATATTTTCTGTCCTTCTTTACCTGAGATTTTTCAGTAGGGAATAATATAACTTTTTCAAGCATATTATTTTATAGTTGAGTATACTCATACACAGGTTTGGAAATAACTTTTGACCTACAATATAAGTTATTTCCAGATTTACATCTATAACTAGCCTATTCGTACCCAAATCTCACATCTCAGACAATGAAAGAGCTAGAGTATTAAAATTTTTTGTGAAAAGTTTGTTTGTAAGCCTTTGACAGGCTCTTTTTTTATTTAGAGTTTAGAGGCTTACAATGATATATTACCATAGCGGTAGTATATCAGATTGTGTTATTCATTATAATGATTGTTATAAATTATCTATATTATCAAGCGTACTAATTTAAAACTCTAGAAATCACTTTCAGCTTATTATATCAGTTTTTTCAAAATTTTATGTATTGGCCTATATATATATAACCAAATCTCACAGCTCATTTATCTTTGGATAGCGAGAAAAATTTGGTTCCTAAGCCTTCGACAGGCACTTTCGTTGATTTATAGAGTAGATGCTTACAATGACATATTACCATAGCTATAATATATCAGGTTGCATTATTCATTCTAATAATCGTTATAACTTGTTTATATTACTCAAATATGTCATATTATACTTGAGCGTACTTATTTAAAACTCTGGAAATGACTTTTAGCTTATAATATCAGATTTTTCAAGTTCAGGGTAGTGATCGATTTGTACCTAAATGTCAGCTCTGGCTTTGATATGGCGAGGGGAGGTTTTCAGTGAAATATTATGCATAGCTATTTATTATCCAAATCATTAGCCAAAAATTTGATATGTTGCATGCAGTTCGACATCATCGTCATTCTACCATGAGCTGTCAAAGCATCAAAATGAAAGACTCCCGTCGACAGGAACGTCTTCTTCGCCATCTTCTTAAAGCAAATTGTCGACCCACTTGAAAAGCTTGTAACATTATCTGAAATAAAAAAATTAAAAAATGAACATATATTATCTGAAAATGTCTATCAAAAGATTGACAAACTAGATGAGAGTGACGAATTAGATAAAAGTATAACATCAAATGAGAGTAATGTGTTCGATGAGAGGCTCGATGAAGCTTTGCATTGTATAGTCGTACAAGATACCTCGTTCGATACAGTTGATGAAGATGATGATTTATCTACTAATAGGCATATGCTCATGTTCAATCAAACGAAGAATCTAGATAAAATTTAGGAAGTGCGTAAAGAAGGCGCTAGATTTATATTTGGTGACTCATCGATATACTTTGAAGATAAGAACGTGAAAGTGAAGGATGTGCGATATCCGAGAATTTTGGGATTGTTGGAGCTGCTCTTTGCAAAACATCCTGATCAAAGTGTTGTGAATTCAAATGATTTGCAAAATTATCGCAAGATTCTCAAAATATCGAATGCTCACAGGAAGAATTGTACAAGTGGTGAATCAATTCGTACTCACAACAGCAAGAAATTTACTGATATTATGGCTCCACTATTTTCTGAAACAGAAGGTGGATCACCACCTCGTTACAAAATTGCTAGAAGAGATACATGGATGGATTATATGTACTGGAACGATCCTAATAAACTGGTAGATCACCTCTGATTACTCTTGGCTGAACAATCGACACTTTTTTGATACGTTTTGATACTTTTCGACATATTTCGACACTTGTTCGACACATTTCGATACTTGTTCGACACATTTCGACACTTGTTCGACAGATTTCGATGCTTGTTCGACACATTTCGACACTTGTTCGACAAATTTCGACACTTGTTCGACAGCATTCGATACTTTTTCGACATACTTATGTCATAGAGTCAACGCTCTTCGACACATTTATGTCACAGAGTCAACACTTAATCGACTCATTATGTAATAGCTATTGAAATCTGTCACAGCGACGCGTGACTACGTCTAATTCAATCATTTACGAGAATTATCGGGCTCCGATCGCTGTAGCTAAACTCTGTCAAAGGGCGAGGCGCTTGTGCCAGATCCTAATGTACTTTATATATATTTCATTGTCGTTCTTGTGCATAAACCGATTCCCGCAAGTGATTTTTACCTTCTAGATCTATACAGAATCTATATATATATACAGAACCCTGATAGGATGAATAAATTTCTATTTCAACTAATTGCTTGTCGAATTTAAGAAAAGTTCGAATGGTGTTGATCAACTTCTACTCGATGGTAAAACTTTCTTCAAAGATAGATGTCGACCTGAGAAAGTATACTGTAAATGTAAGTTTTTTAGATCGCATCGATAGGTATCGAACTCATCAGTTATACTCCACAAAATCGTGCCTCTACAGAGCCTGTACAAGTTAACAGTCAAGAGCTCGAGTTTGTATCACCAGATACTGCATTTGATTTTCAACAATAACAGCAACATGTTTATAACAAAAACCTCAATTTATTGGAAGCGATTAAAGAAAAACGTATGCTGTTGGTTCAAAGTCAGGGAGAACCATGACTCAACTCTGTTGATTCACAAGAGAAACTATTGACCAATACAAGAATAAACATTGAGACTTCAATAGCTAAAATTCGGAAATCCAATCGAAATTCTTGATCTGATCTTCCCGATCAATCTGAGTGATTTGAGGAATCTCTAGTTAAAGCTTCTCTACAAGACTTAAGCATCAGTGTAGATGAATCTCTTTTATCCAGAAATGTCAACAATTATATCATTGCTTCATCACCAAAATAACAGCCAATATATGATTGTCGTTGCAAAAGGAAATCTAATAAGAAAGAACTATATGAAAATTGGTGTAAAGATCAGAATTATGGACCCAATGATATGATGTTGGATTCTACGTCAAAGAAGTCAATGATAACTCCTGAAACTTTAAAAGCTAAAGTTTACAATTTTAATAAATCTTGTAAAACTTCCTATATGACTAGCGAGGAGGATGAAAAATCTCTGGCTAGCCAGGAGTACGAAGAATTTCTGACTAACAATTCTCCACAAGCCACAGATAGCACTGTAGAGGAATCTATTCCACCCACTTATGATAGTAATCATATGATTTCTACTAGTTCACCAAAATTACAATCGAATTTTGGTTCTAATGGGCAATCAAATATGGAAGATTCATATGAGAAATGGATAAGAAGAAAAAATTATAATTATGGATTTGACGATTCGGATGATCCTAATATATTAGTCGACCCCCTACTAATAATTATGGCTACACATCCATTTCGGGTACACAATAACGAGATTCATTTAACGTTACGATGGATCGTGTCGTCGTCAACACTCAAATCTGCTTATCCGTACAATTACCCAGTATCCTCGATACAATTTCTAATATATATACTATATACTCAAAGAAGAAAAGAAGGTGTAGACCAGCAGAGCAGAGTGTTATTTTCCACCAGGAAATCCACTGTTAGATATCAGCTTCCTGCGTAATACCGCCAATGGGTCCTGAAGTTAAATCATAAGCATATTTACGCATGCGCAAAGACCTACTTTTTTATTTAACAGAGTGCTCTCTATTACTTGTTACAAGGATACGTTAGTATGTACTTTTTTTACTACAATCACTTTAGAATGAGCGAGAGCACGGGCAAGTCCACCACGTACCAAAACATCAACTACTAGATACCCACATGCACACGACCAGGTACCCTCAATCAGATAGCAGCGGCAAGATACCCAGGTAGCAGCGACCAGATACCGGGGTACCAGCGACAAGATTCTCAGCTACCTATGGCCCAGCCACCCAGAGCCGAAATTTCGTGAGCGACTGAGACAACTGCGTTTAAAAGAGCGAATGCTTGCCAAAAATTTACACTAGTGTGTACCTTATTAGGCCAGTAATACGAAAAGTTTCTCGGAACCACTGTAGCTCAGTGGCTTAGGACTCAGTCTTCTACACAGAAGGCCCGGCGTTCGAATCCCAGTAGTAAAGTTCCGTAGTTTTGACGGTTCAGACTACATCTAAAACTGTAGGGCCAATTGTGATGCATCTCAAAATATGGCGGGGGAGAGGGAAGGAAGGAGGGCGGGGTTAACTGCATCATAACTATAGGGACAGTAATATACTTTCTACATAGCTTTGAATAGTTGTAAAGATAATATATTTCTGATAAATTGTAAATAAGGGATTCAAGCTTCTCCATTATATTTTTTTTTGGTTTTTCTTACATTGAAATAGAAACCTATAATTTCATATCATCAACTGTACCCCTGTCAGTCGGTAAAGTCAACTTATTCACTATAAGTGTAAAAAAAGTTGGAATGTATCTTATAAGAAATTTAAGTAAAATAAAAAATAGATTCAATACAAGCTGATTAGGGGCCTGCGGCGGCTCAGTCGGTAGAGTGTCGGATTCCCACGCCGGTGACCCGGGTTCGAATCCTAGTCTCTGCCGATTGATATAAGCACCTCTGTAAAAATTACATGTGCTTTGTTTACAAACACATCGCAGACCCCCGTCGTCGATTAGCACCACATGGGAGCACAAACATGGCGACGTTAAAAAAAAAAAAAAAAATACAAGCTGATATATTATACACACACATACCGAAACAAACTGGAAAGATTTATATTGTATACTAAATTTAATTTTAGAGGTGTCAATGAGTGTATCAAAAATTGAGTGACATAAATAATTCATAACAATTATGACAGTGTATAATACACACAACCTGATATACGATAGCTATGCATAATATTTCACTGAAAACCTTTCCTCGCCAGATCAAAGAAAAAGCTAAGATTTACGTACAAATCCATCAATAACCTGAACTTGAAAAATCTGATATTATAAGCTTAAAGTAATTTCCAGAGTTTTAAATGAGTTCGCTCAAGTATACTGGCATATTGGTACGCTTGAGTATAGAATGATATTTTAGAATGAAACAGACAATTAATAACAATTATTACAATGAATAATGCAACCTGATACTATAGCTTCAATAATATCTCATTGTAAGCCTCTGCACTCTAAATCAAAGAAAGAGCCTATCGAAGGCTTAGAAATATACTTTTTCTTGCTTTACTATAACCACAAGAAACTTTTACGACAAATTTGAGAGTTCTACAGCTCTTTTAGTTTATAAGTTGTAAGATCAGGGTACGAAGAGGACTATACTCTGCATTCCGAGAAAACACATATTACAAGTGAAATATGATTTCTAGAGTTTTACATGAGTACACTCAAGCATAATATGTCTCATTTGAGTAAAATTGACAATTAGTAACAATTATTACAATGAATAACACATCCTGATATTATATAGCTTTAGTAATATCTCATTGTAAGCCTCTACACTCTAAATCAAGGAAAGAGCATGATGAAGGCTTAGAAACCAAATTTTTCTTGCTTTACTAACCACAAGCAACTTCCACAACAAACTTGAGAGTTCTACCTCTTTTAGTTTCTTTGTTGTTTGATTTGGGCACGAATAGACCAATGAATTGTGAAAAAATTGATATTACAAGAGAAATGTGATTTGTAGAGTTTAAATGAGTACGCTTGAGTACAATATGACATATTTTAGTAATATAGATAATTTATGACAATTATTGTAATGAATAATACAATCTGATATACTACAGTAATGATAGTATGTCAATGTAAGCCTCTGCACTTTAAATCTAAAAAAGAATCTATCGAAAGCTTAGAAACAAACTTTCCACAACAAATTTTAGGACTCTAGCTTTTTAATTTTCTGAGATGTGAGATTTGAGTACGAATAGGCTACTTATAGATGTAAATCCGGAAATAACTTATATTATAGGTCAAAAGTTATTTCCAAACCTGTATCTTATATATTATTATTATGTATGAATTTAGGGTTAGCAAAAGTTTGTTGGTGTAATTATAAAATAAGAATATATAAGTAAACGTAAAAAGTACTGTAATACAGTTGTGGCGTGTAATAAAAAATATCACTTAGTGGAAACAATACTTTTAAAAGTATTCCACCAACATTCATTTCATGCATAGAAATAAGACTTACAAAAGATTTTAATTGTGTTAGAAAAATATTTCGAAAAATAGTGGTATATATTTTAGTTCTGGGTGTGGGTAAAGTGACCTCAAAATCTACGTCCGTATTGTGCTATCCGTGCTCGTAGCTACCCAACAAGCACACTTTTTTGAAAAAGAATTCTTTAAGAGTTAACGAATGTCTGCAAAATTTGAATACTTAAAATATTCAATAAGAGTTAAAAAAAGTATTCTTTTTGAATAAATTTATCTTTTTAATAAAGGTATTCAGTATTTTAAAAGTATTGAGAATGCGTATTATAAGTAATTTAAAAGTATTTAAAAAGTATTCTTTTTATATAATAAGTTTTTGTTTCTTATGAATAGAAGAATTAAAAAAGTATTCTTTTAAAACATTACGTATTCAACAAAAAGTATTCTTTTGTAGAAATAATTTTTGTTTCTTAGGAATAGAAGAATTAAACAAGTATTCCTTTTAAACATTTATGTATTTTTTAAGAAAGTACTATTAACATTTTATGTTTATAATATGTAATTGTAAAGTTTACAAAAAGTATTCTTTTATGAAAATAATTTTTGCAATTATATAGCAATACTAAAAAAAAATTTTAAAGCATTCATAAGGTATTCTCTCTATATTACATATAAAAAATATGTTATGACGAGACAGTAATAAATATTCGTAGTTTTAAAAACGTACGCATACATAACGGCACGTTGGCGTCCTCCAAGAGACCCCCTCGACCATAATATAAAAAGAAAAAAATTATAGTTTGAAAAGCTGATTGGTTGTTAATATTCTGTTCCGAGTTTGAAGCTGCATGGAATTCGGACCTCACCCCTATCACCAACTGAGTCACTGAGTGTTCATGAAATAGCCAGAGTTGCGTTGGCAAATTGACTTCTGGTCGAGCCGCGAAACGAAGATATTCCTTCGTTCCAAATCTAAAAAAAAAAGTATCCAGAATGGAAATAGGGAAGGAAGGGACGCCATCTTTTCTCTTTCACCTCTTTGTAACGGCCAGTATAGGTACGTACTTGGTTAATTGTCACGGATATAACGGCGTTTATCTGGAAAGTGTTTGTTCGCAGCCGTTTTAATCTTTCTCCAATAAACTTATACGGCTTCCCAACGTCCCAGACTATCAATTTTCGTAGGCAAGGTTTCCGAATATCCCCGAGATTCCGAGAGCGTCGGTTATCGTTTTCCCTCATCGTCACTTTTTCAAGGGTCTTTGGTCAGTTTGTGGATTACGTAGGAAAAACTTCGCCAGTAAGGTAATTATTTTTTTCAAATTATTTAAATATAGTGTTTGTATCAAGGTGAATGTCGTACGTTATACATAGAAGTAATTTTGTCATAAATGCCTGAACGTAAACCACGTGTTTTACCAACCAAGTATTTTTAGTTAAGTACATTCAAATCATATTGTTTTTATTATTAAGAGAGGATAGTAAATATTTTTTTAAATGCTTGAAATATGTGGTGCTTTGCTTGAATGCTTTTTTTTAAATTAAAATTAGAAAATAAGGTTATTTTAAGTCATTTTCTTGTTTATGCTGCATATTTTGCTTTCTATTAACATACAATATACTTAAAACAATTATCTGTTTATATTTTGTAAGTACATGCAAGTTTAGAATAAAAGATACAGGGACTTAAGGAAATTAAAAGTTATTGTAAGTGAAAAACAGTAAAGTTTATGTGTAAGTGTAAATACATCCCAAAATATCTTGCTCTGTCCAGATTTGCAGATCGGTATATGGGCCCTTGGTGTGAGGTTCATGATGTCTGAAGTGATCAGTAAGTTTTCAGAGAGCGGAAGGTCATCTTTCATCTGGTACTGGCATGCTAACTTCGCTTTTTGATAGCAAGGTAGACCTTCCGCTCTCTGAAAACTTCCCAATCTTTTCCAACATCATGAACCTCAAACCAAGGGCCTATATACCTATCTGCAAATCTGGACAGAGTATCAGTACTGAGATACTGACATTTAAAGAAAATAATTTTGCATTTCGAACAAAATCTCAGCACAGTTTGCTTATCCAGACCCCAAACTTAATACTTGATTCCTTGATGAGTGCATTCATGATGTCAGAAATAATCAGGAAATTTTCAGAGAGTGAAAGGTCATCTTTCATCTGGTGCTGATACGCTAACGTCGCTTTTTGATAGCAAGGTAGACCTTCCGCTCTCTGAAAACTTCCAAATCTTTTCCAACATCATGAACCTCATACCAAGGGCCTATATACCTATCTGCAAATCTGGACAGAGCATCAGTACTGAGATGTTGATGATGATGAGGAAGATGAAGAGATTTTACCTATTACGACATTAGATGATTTACAAAAGTTCAATACACTTTTAACGAATTACTCGAAATGTAGGAAAAAATTCGTACGTATTTATCATGCGATTTTTTTAAAATGATGGAAATTTTTTTTATTTTTATTAAACTTTTTAATTTTATTATGTTGACAGAAAACTATGAAGCAAAAAATTGATGGTCCTAATCTTACTGCACATACTTATGAGAGCCTCAGAAGACTAATGACCGACGAACTTGCTATCCAGTATTCCTATTCAGGACAATCGAGAGGTCAAAAACAACATTACAAAACGCTGCCTTTTAAACATCTAAAGATATACAAAGTTTTAAGAGGTAATTCGAATTTGACGTCCAAACTTACATTTTCATTTATAAATATTAAATATGATTTACAGATGCAATTGTCTCAAGTAAAGTCACTTACTCCGAGAACGATTTAAAAAAAACGTGAGTCGTTGGCTCATTTGTGCGAAGAGTCGAGTTGAAAAGAAAAAAGAAAATCTCGAAGAAATTGAAGATTAGGACTAAAATCTGTTAGGTGGCAATTATTATTTGGATTATCAGCTTGAAATTTAAAATACACGATTCAAAACTAAGTTTGAACTGTTGAAATGTTATTTATACGTAGTCAATATGTATTCTTCTCTAATTTAATACAGTTAAAAAAAATTTGTGAAGCTTCAAGCAAATCAGATGTAAACGAGAGATTGACTCATCTAGTTTTATAAGACAGTTATATGACAGTTATATACAGTTATATATGACAGTTTTATAATATTAGGGGTTATTTTCTACAATATTTTTGCAAAACAGTTTATGTATAGTATGGTATTATGTATTAGCTTTAAAATGATATAATATTCATAAAAAGTATTATTTTCGTACTTCCAGCAGATTATTTTATAAGTATCCTGTGTTAAGCACTTATCGGTTCAACTGAAAGTGAGAGATTTACGTTAATCTTAAAATTACTTTTAAAATTGTTGGATGAGGTTGTGAAATCACTTATAGACAGTTTCTAGAGAAAGATATTACTTTATTCTTACGCTACGATTACTGATAATTTAAAGGAGATAATACTAGAGGGTAAGCTGCGACTGCGTGTGCTTGCTCGCACGTCGACTCAGGTTCTGCTAGTTCGGAGGCAGCAGGTACGCGACAAGACCGCTGTCTTGTCGGAAGGCGCTAGTTCGCTTCCCCACCGTTCGGGCTCACGCAAGCATACACACACACATACATACATACATGCAGGACATTGGGAAAACTACCTCAACACTTCCGCCTTTTCCCTAATGCTAGCATATTTAACATATGTCTTCGAATGCAACCACGCCTATCTCGTTACATTTTAAATCTATCACGCGGTAAAGCTTTGGTGAACATGTCTGCTTTTTGCAGATCAGTCGAAACAAATTGCACTGATATTTCTCCAGACTCTTGTTTTTCCCGCAGAAAATGGTATCTAATGTCAATGTGCTTTGTCCTCTTGTGAAACTCAGAATTTTTGGACAGCTTGATTGCACTTTAATTATCTACATACAAACAAGTGGCCAAAGCACATGGGCATTTGATATCGCTTAACAATTTTCGCACCCACACTAGCTCCTTAGCAGCTGTGGCCGCTGCCACATATTCAGCTTCAGTCGTCCTAAGTGTGACTAATTTTTGTCGCTGCGACGACCACGTAATCGCCCCTGCAGACAGCATGAATATGTACCCTGTCACCGAGCGATGCGTTTCAATATCGTTCGCGAAATCTGCATCAGAATAACCGATCGGAGACAGGCCATTCGACGAACACTTTTTATATACAATGCCTGTACTCACGGTACCGGCCAGATACGAGATAATTCGCTTCACGGCTTGCCAGTGAGCTTTATTGTGCTTATTCAAGAACTTGCTTACCCCATTTACCGCGAACGCGATATCCGGTCGAGTAGTTACAGAAAGATACATCAGAGAGCCTACTGCTGCTCTGTACGGAACATCATTTATACAATCATCATCACTCTCAACTGGATGAAGTACAGTTTGTGGATCAGCTGGAACGACTACGGGTTTTGCATTACTCATGCCAAATTTTGCCAATATTTGTATAACATAATCACCTTGCGATAAATGCAAGGTGTTTCTACTTCCATCGCGATTTATCTGAATCCCCACAAACCGACTAGCATCACCAATGGTAATTTCAAATTCGTTTTCCAGAGACTCTAGAATAATTCTTATAATTACAATTGATTCGCAGATCAATAGACCGTCATCTACAAACAAGCCTAGATAAACAGTATGAGATTCGATAATCCCAACAAATACACAGCTATCCGCTTTACATTCCTTAAATCTAAATTTAGATAAAAAATCTTTGAACCGATTATTCCAGCAGCGCGGTGCTTTTTTTAACCCGTATAAAGACTTATTTAATTTACAGACTACATTCGTATCTACTTCAGTCTTGACACCTTCTGGTAGCTCCATGTGGATTTCTTCTGCTAGATGCCCATACAGAAATGCAGTCCGAACTGAGAAAGTCTCAGTATAATCCTGCCCTTCCTTCTGCCTTCTCATAAAGCCCTTGGCACACAGTCGGGCTTTGAATCTGGGCTTGTCATTGATGCTGCTCACCTTGAACACCCATTTTGACTTTATGGCCACCTTCGATGGGTCCCTGGGTATAACAGTCCAGGTGGCATTTCTCTCGTGAGCATCAAGCTCCTCGGTTATGGCCTTCGACCATTCTGCTGGTTCTGCGCACATGGATGCTTCCCTAAAATCAACAGGTACCTTTATTTCTGCTACATAAGAAGCATACCTTTGAGGAAGTTTAATTTTTGCTCGATCTCTGAGGTTGGGAGTCCGAGGCTGTTGAACAGGTGGCTGCGCAGGCTGTATAACTGGTGGTTGTACAGGTGCTGGTGCTTGTGGCTCCGCCACAGCAGGTAGACCTTGTCCTCCCTTGTTGACTTTCGGCTGTTGGTCCACAGCTACCCCTCGCACAGCTGGATCCTCTCCCTTTTCCTCTGGTCCTACCTCTCGTTGTATAATGCAGTACTCTGCAGGTTCTTCCTGGTCGCTGACATCCACGGGAACTCTGTCGTTACTTGAAAATACTACGTTTCTTGATCACCTTTCTAGTGATGCTGTCGTATACTCTGTAGTTGCAGGAGTCCTTCTCGTATCCCACCAGATGGGTCTTCTTCGCTCTTGCATCATACTTAGAGGTAAACATTTTGGGAATTTGAGTGTATGCCTCTGATCCTAACTTTCTCAAATGTTGGAGGTTAGGTTTTTTTCTGGTCCACAGTTCAAACGCTGTCTTGCCTCCACATTCGTCACTTACTGTGACTCTGTTCAGCAGATACACTGCACAGTTCACAGCTTCCGCCCACAGTGAACTTGGCAGGCCTGAAGCTAGAAGCATGGTACGAGCACACTCGTTGATGGTACGGTTACTTCTTTCAGCCTTGCCATTTTGTTCTGGTGTGTATGGAGCTGTGGTTTGCAACTGGATTCCCAAATCCTTCATGTAGTCTGCCATTCTCGAGTTGCAGTATTCTGTGCCATTGTCTAACCTCAGAGCTTTGATTTTCACTCCGAACTTGTTGGCTACAGCTCTCTCGTACTCTCTGAATCTGCCAAACACGTCTGACTTGTGTTTCAGAAAGTACACATACCGGTAGCTGGTTGCTTCATCAGTGAACGTGACAAAATACCGTGCCCCTCCCAGTGACTCCTCGGGATTTGGACCACACACATCACTGTGCACGATTTCTCCAGGTTTCATGCTCTTGTCCACCTTCCTTTTGTTGAAGCTTAGCCTGTGAGCTTTTCCGAGATGGCACGGTTCACAGAAAAAGCTGCTCCTATCACTCAGCTTCACTCCTGACACCAACCCTTGGTCAACCAGCCGCTTCACTGCTCGAGCGTTGAGATGACCAAGTTTTTCGTGCAAGCACTGAAGACTGGTGGTGGTGACATTCGCTGAAGTTTCTTTTGCCTTCCGTGGCACTCTCAGAAACATCCGGAAGACGTTGTTGTCTTGCATCATGCCTGATGCGATCACCTCTCCTTCTTTGCAGAACAGCACGTATCTGTCTTCAAAAGTCACCTTGAATTTTTTTTTGAGACACACTCCAACTGAGAGTAGATTTTTGCCTAGTTGCGGCACATGAAGCACGTTTTCAATGCTCCCTTCGACCCACTTGTTTTCAAAAAGTCTCTCGACAGTTACGGCGCCTTCGCCCGTAACCTCGCATTCACTGCCATCGCCGAGAATTACTGTGCTGCCATCACGTCTCGGACGGTAATCCGAGAACCAGTCTATCCGGTTTGTCATGTGAGCTGACGCCCCACTGTCAGTCAGCCAGACTTCTGCAGTATCGACACTGAGTAGCTTCTTGACTTGATCGTCAGAGGGCAGCATGTTCTTGAGCCTTCCCGCGCTTTCCATATACTCCGACTGAGTAGCCGCTAAGGCGTAATCTTTCGACGACCTTGACGTACCTGGTTCGTTATTATGATTGCGATGGAGGCACTGTCGAGCAAAGTGACCTTTCTCACTACAGCGATAGCACACAACATCACTTTTGCTCCGATGAGGCTTCTTGCTTCTTTTGTATCTGTTACCTCCAGTGTTGTGTCCCGAATTGCCCTTCGCTATTGCTGCGAGAGCGCTTCTTTCTTCTGCGTCCCCTTCCAAATATGTTTCTTCCTCCAGTAATCTTTCTTGCATTGACTATTTTTGTATTTCCAGTATTTACATCCAGTATTTTTGCCTTGACTATTAAGTCAGGTAAATCTTCACCCATGTCTTGAAGTTGCTGCGCCATGTTTTTGACCTTTGAGACGTGCCCTGCTACACTGTCCGTCGGCTCCATCCTGTACTCGTGAAAGCGCTGAGTCAGGAGTAATTTGTGAGTCGTGGACTTCTTGTCGTGTATTGTGGCTAGCGTGTCCCACATTGCCTTGGCTGACTCGCATGACTGTACGTGCTGATGTTGCGAGCGGTCGATCGACGAGGATATGAGGAATTGCGCTTTCGCGTCGTCCTTAATCCACGCTTTCAGAAAGGCATTGTCCTCGTCTCCTGGTCGCGGACGCGAGCCCGTCATCACTTCGTGGACGTCCGTCGCTAGGAATAGCGTTCTTAGTTGAAAACGCCACGATTGATATTTCGTGCCGTCGAACTTTTCAATATGGCGTGCCGAGATTTCGCTCGTCATGTTTGACCGTTGGACCGCACGTTACACTTACTTTCTCTTCCATTTGTCAAGGCGAACCTGGGCCCATAACCTGTTGGATGAGGTTGTGAAATCACTTATAGACAGTTTCTAGAGAAAGATATTACTTTATTCTTAGGCTACAATTACTGATAATTTAAAGGAGATAATACTAGAGGGTAAGCTGCGACTACATGTGCTTGCTCGCACGTCGACTCAGGTTCTGCTAGTTCGGAGGCAGCAGGTACGCTACAAGACCGCTGTCTTGTCGGAAGGCGCTAGTTCGCTTCCCCACCGTTCGGGCTCACGCAAGCATACACACACACACACATACATACATACATGCAGGGCATTGGGAAAACTACCTCAAATAATGACATTTTGATAAAAAAAATAGCTAAAAACATACCGCTTCCCAAGTAAAATATTATTTCAGTATTTATCTTAAGCTGAATATCAAGCGAATCTCTTTAAATTAAAAGATTAAGGTTACGCCACTAGTCGCAAAACTTAAGAAAAAGATATTATCTAACACGTCGATCGCCGATATAAACTATACTTTTAGTTAGTTAAATCGTACAATATCATAATAATAATCATAATATGTTATAATCGTAGCAAATCAGCTTCAAATAGAATATTTTGAAAATGTTTCTATTTTTCATACATGAAAGAGCTATTAAGCGATAGAGATAAGTAGTTTTAAAGCTACCATAAACTGTACTTATTGAATAAATGTATTTTTTTCAATGAAAATATAAGAAAACAAGTATTGGCATTACAATCAATTTTTTAAATATTTTATGACATTTTAAAGAATTTAAAAAGAATTCTTTGTAAGTGGCAAGAAAGCAAATCATCAAAAGCAATTGAAGTATTAAAAAAGAACTCTTTATTATTATATGATGTGTTACGTTTTATTACAAAAGAACTCTTTTTTGTATAAAATAGATCATTATCTTCGTTTGATGATATTGATATGGTGAGGATTAATAAATGATTTTTGCAAACCAAACAGACAATTTTATTTGTCAGCGACGTTTCGGCAGCATTTCACTACCCTCATCAGGCTATACCTTTATTTAAATATTTCATATTACACCATTATTAAAAAGCATTGTAAAAAAAAATATATTTATATGTGATTTTATATGAAATTTGTTGTTTACATAAATACTTACAATATTTATATGGTACGGATGTTACATTTTTTAAGACCACTACATGTACAAGATATATACGTTACTCGCTATATGAACAATATAAAAAAAATATATATATATATATAATAATAAGTTAGTGATTTTGTACTATTTTTTTAATTGCACAGAAGTTGAGGTTAAGTTGCCATAAATACCTTTCATTTTCTTAATCGTCCTTATTTTAAAACTTATAATATTAGAACAATAAATAGCACATTATAAATAAAAATATAAATAAAAGAAGTCCATAGTTAAAAAATGTTATAAGTTATAAATAAGTAAAAAATGAAATATCACAGAAGATTTAATACTATCAGTAGGTACGACAAGACTTTTCTATCACAGACGGTTACCAGACGTTATTTTGAATATCTGAGCATGCTCAAAAGAGTCGTTTGATGGAGTGATTTCAAAATATGTAAAACTGACTAGTTTGTAGACTAGATAAAAGAAAACAGCATTTTATAGCACACTAACCTCAAAATGCCAACTTTATTGTCGATTTTGAGGTTGTTGTGCTATAAAATATCGTATGAGACTGTTGTGGGAGGTGTTTTTCTACCTTGCTCGATTTTCTCACTCGCTTCGCTCGTGCGAAAACCCTCGAGCAAGGTAAAAAACCATCTCCCACAACAGTGTCATAATATACTAATCTAATATTGCACAATTAATCACAATTTAATTATTAAAAACTTAATTATTAATGTAGATAAACTAACTCTAATAATGCACAAATTATCACATGAAGTTAAAGAAAATTTTTTTAATTTTTAATGCCTGTTATTATATGTGCGCACGCATGTCTTTGTATACGCAACGCGCGTGCGCGAATATAATGACAATAATGAAACTCGTCAATTTTGTTAGTGACCGTATGTGTATAGCTACTTCAAACAAAAGATATTTATTACTTATTATATTTGTTTTTCATGTTATTGATCAATGGAAAGTAATGATAGTTTAATTTTTGGGTGTCCTCTTTAATATTAATAGAATTTTTTTGTAGTTTTATATTTACCATTTCTGAAATTAATCTCTTTTTCCAATTACGTTCTTTATCCAGGATTTTTGTATCGTTAAAATTAAAAGAGTGACCGTTCCTAATGTGGTCATTAATAGAATATGATTTATTCTCAATATTCGTATTCGCTTCATGTTCATCAACACGTACAGTCAGCTGACGTTTGGTTTCACCTACGTATGAAGCATTACTATCATGGCATTCTATTTTATAAACCACATTAGTACAAGCTCCTGTCTCTTGCTTGTCTTTACCCCGAGTAATAATAGAACTTAAATTTGTATGTGTTTTTGGAATAGTTTGAACATTGTTTTGACTTAAAATATTTTTTGCTTTCTCGTAAAACTCTGGGATATAGGGCAAAGTTACTACTGTTTCAGATTTTTTTCTTGTGTTTGTGATCCTATTGTTATTGTTACTATTATTATTATTAAATTTTATTTTATCTAAACGTTTTTTTATATGAAATTCTAAGAATTTTTTTGGATAAGCATTATCTCTTAATAAATTTCTTACAATCTTCAAGTTATTAACGTGATATTTTTCCTGTGCAAGTAAAATTGCCTTATCCACTAAAGTATAAATCATCGCTCGTTTCTGTGTAATTGGATGATTTGAGTTAAAATGTAAATATCTACCCGAGAATCTTTCTTTCCGATACCAATTGGTTATAATTCTGTCATTTTCTCTGATGAGTAAAATTTCTAAAATACTAATTGCTTTATTGTTTTCTTGTTCATATGTGAATTTCAAACTACTATGATAGGAATTGAATGTATCAAGTACTTGTTTTAGTTTATTTTTTGGAATGCACATAATGGTATCATCAACAAATCTATAGTAAAATAATGGGTGGAAATCTAATTTATTTAGATATTCTATTTCAAGATCTTCCATTACTATATTGGCAAAACATGGACTAATAGGACTCCCCATCGGAGAGCCATAGATTTGCTGATAATATCGCCGGTCAAATTGAAAATACGTGCTGTTTAAAAGAAAAGTTATAGTATCTAGTAGTTCTTTCCGAGGAATGTTTGAATGTTTAACAATAGATTGATATCTTTTTTCAATACTGTTCCTTACTAGTTCCGTCGGTATACTGGTGAAGAGAGATACGACATCTAATGAAATTAATATATGATCGGCAGGAATATTTATATCTTTAATTTTTTCTCTTAATTCAATACTATTTTTTATACAGAATTTAGGCTTAGAAATGTTGTCACTTATGATTTTTTCAACAGTTTTCGCTAGTTTGTATATTGGACTCCCTATTAATGATACAATTGGTCTCAACGGTGCATCTTTTTTATGAATCTTTGGGAGTCCATACATCCTAGGTAATTCTGTATCTGTATGAGTTAATTGATTGTTATGATATATTTTATCTAGAAAACCATTATTGTTCCATCTTCTCATTATTATTTTTACATTATTTTGCAGTTTTGTTAATGGATTACTTTTTATTGTTTTATATGTTTTTTTATCAGATAAAAGTGAAATCATTCGATTTTTGTATGTCTCTCTTTCCAGTGCTACTGTTACGTTACCTTTATCAGCCATAGTGAAAAATATATTATTGTTATTCTTTAAATATGCTTTTGTTTTACTCAACTTCTGTGCAAATATTCGATCTTCATACTTTATATGTTCAGTCTTTTTCATTTGTGTGTTTAAATTACTAATGATACTTTTTCTAATTGTGTTAACATTCTCATTTGGGAAGTCAGAATCATTAAGTAGCTGTTCAATATTTTTTATAGTTTCTATTATAGCATTTTTATCTAGAACTGTGCTGGGACTATATTTCTGTCCAGCAGATACAACTTCTATTACTTCATCAGGTATATCAATATTAGTTAAATGCTTGAACCATTTGGTTTTATACTCATTGCAATTAGTCATTAAACAGTTACTAGTACCATACACTAACTTATTATTATTTACATATTTAATATTCATACATTTGTCAAACTTATTTTTATAAATCTCTTTCAATGATTTTTGTAAATCTTTTTCATTATTATTTTGATGTAAGTTAAAATTTACTAAAATGTTTAATGGTATTGATATTTTAATTACTTTTTCTATTTTATCAATTTCTTTTTTTATGTAATCTATATTAATGTTGACATCTTGTATTTCTATATTTAATATTTTAGTTTGTAATTGTTTGATATTTTGTTCAATTTTATGGTTTTACTAATGAAAGTTATGTGTTTAAGATTTCTTTTTATATTCTGTAGATGAATCGGTCTAATGTCATACCTCCTACATTTCAACAAGAATTTCCTTTGTGAAGTTGCTTTCGTTAATTTCTTATGTAGTTTTTATAGTTTCTTGAATTGTTTTGTATATTGATTTGATACTGATGAGGGCAGTGAAATGCTGCCGAAACGTCGCTGACAAATAAAATTGTCTGTTTGGTTTGCAAAAATCATTTATTAAACCTCACCATAAGAACTCTTTTTTATTTCAAGAATTTAAAAAGAATCCTTCGTAAGTAGCAAGAATGTTTTGCTTTTCATAAAAAAACAATTTAAGTATTAAAAAAGAACTCTTTATTATTATATGATGTGTTACGTTTTATTACAAAAGAACTCTTTTTTAAATCTTTTTAATTTCTTTTAAATTGCTGAATAAAGTTGCTAGAAATATTTTTTTCGTGAAAGAATTCTTTTTTAATTTTTAATAAATGACTATGTAACGGACAATCGTTTAATCTTATTGTAATTAAAAATAACTCTTTTTGAATTCCTTTATAAAAAGAGAATTTTAAAAGAATTCTTTGAGAACTTTTAGAATAATCCTATTGCTTGTTGGGTAGCCATCGATCGGAGAGGAGGTACGCTGGTCTATGCTGCTGGCCTATGAAGCTGGCGCAGAAATCTCCCTTCGCCTATCAAACTCGGTGGCGTAGGATGCCCCTTAGCGTAGAAAAGAGATGGAGCAGTACCCGCATGGCGCAGAACCTGCCTAGCCTACCTACTTATGTTCATCCAGCATATCGTTCAATAAGTAATTTAGTTTGTAATTGCAAATGTTACTATCGATAACATAAAAAAGAAAAAGGTTCCCTATAAGGTTAGTACTTAAAAGTACAATGATATGATTTGTATAATTCATATCTTGTATTAAAGAGTAATCATAACTAAATAAATCATCACTGAATAAATTTAAAGTGAAAAATCTGTAACTTTCCGACTCTTGCAGAGGTTATTTTGTAAATTTGCATAATAAATAATTTGATTTTTTAATGAGGCTTACTAAGAAAACGTCCTTTCTTCTTTTGCAAATTTTTTTCTTAATACAATTTAAATCCTGTGACTTATTATTCTTATCAAATATCTCAAATAGCAAATGCTTTATCTCGGAACTATTCTCATAAGGACTTTTCTTTAATTTTTGTCTATAAACATCTTCATAATTATTTCTTAGTTTAGCAAGAGATAATTTAAATTTAAAAGGTTTTCTGACTAAATAGTCAGTTACGTTATAAAGATCATTTAAATAATCAAAATCATTATATTGTTGACGGCAATAATATATAAAAATATCTTCAATCGAAAAATTATTTCTGATTTGACTCAAAATTTTACTGGACTCACTAAATTTGTTTCTATATATAATCTATCGAATACAAAGGTTCATAGTTTCTGTAATATTCATTACATTTAATTTACAAAAATCAATCATCTAACAATCTATTTTATTTTTAATGTCAATTCTGTAATAAGGGCTCCAAAACATCATATACTTTTCATTTATGATATTTTCAACATTTTTATAATTATATTCTACATAATCAAGCTCAATTTTACTGCTGCTAACATTTCTGAATATTCGATTATTATAATAATATTCAGTCTGATACTTTTGTTGTATAAGGTCAAACATCAACACTGTCACACTCTTGGCAAACAAAAACATCGTACTTTTGACGATCAGACACATCAGAATTATCGCACACTTCATAATCAAAAGTATCAAAACTGTCATCCCTTTTCCGAACTTTTATATTATTACCAATTTAATAATCAAAACTATGAAATTCAGAATTGAAACATTTTCTGTAACTTGGAACAATCAGAATTCTGTTCACTATATGTATTAATATCAGAACGACGTATAAAATTATTTTCTGTATACTCATTTCTGTCAAAATTTACTTTTAAAAATAAATCATCTTGCTTATCTTCCTTACTTTTCACAGTATTTCCAATAAAACTCGAATTTCAAATATTCATTTCATTAATTTGGCAGTGAGATACTTAATTATTATTAGAAAATGTGTTAATGTCACGTTTATTTGTATTATTTTAAAATACTTTAAACCTTTGAGATATTGAATCATTCATAATAATTCGTTCAGATTAGCTGACTCATAATTATTATTGTATTCTAAATTACTTTTATTGAATATAAATGGAAATGTTTGTCCACCAACACAAGTAGAAAAATCAAGATGATTTAAATCATATTTATCTATATTTTCGCAATTCAATAAATCAATATGGAAATCGTTCTTTTCGCGACAGAAAAAATCGTAACATTTACTTTTTCGGTGACCCGAAATAATCGAGGCATCGCTCTGCTGTTGCCCCGAAAAATATAAATTTTCATTAATAATCTTTTAACGTGATTTGAAGTTGCGATTAAATATAATTTTATTCGAATCTCTTATCTCCCTCGAAATTTTAATAGGTAAAGATCACGAATCTGAGAGGGGTTTGTCATTGCATTTATTTTTTTGTAGCATGTTTACACTATTCATATATTTCTGGTTATTATTTGCAAATAATTCACTACTACGAAGAAATGGAAGTGTATTTTAATTTAACTCAAGAAAATTTTCATCATAAATTATAATTGCATCTGTATTGCGGAAAAATTCACGTCTTAAAATCCCTACTTCTTTAATTAGAAAATCAGAATTTACAACATGAAACTTAATTATATTATTTTCAAATTTCGTTTGAATATGTGCATAAAAGGCGAAATATGCGATATTTTTATGAAATTAAATTCTGATTCCATACTCAACATAAATTTCAGAAATTTGTTAAAATCAGCATTATAAATATCAATCACCGTAGATTTACGTATTTGATCTAAGTTAATTTTTGTATCGAGTGTATTTTTAGAATAGTCGGACGATAGTGTGTGCTAGTATCCTTTACGACGGTATAATGGAGATCGCTTCCGTTTCCCACGTTCGCCTGAATATTTCGTTTCCATTTATTTCAATTTGGTTTAATATGCCCATTTTTGCCACAATAAAAGCATTTTACTAATTTATAATAATTTCTACTATAATGAAAAGTATTTGAGTTAGTAGTGTTCTTTGGTAACTTATTATCCGTATCTAAAAAAGTACAATAATCATTATTATTACTTAGAAAATTATTATGGAATGATGTACGATGTTGACTGAAATCGCAGTTGTTGCATTCTGCCCTCTACGACTACAGACTGCAACGTGTCAATTACTACATGATGCGCTCGAGCGCTCGGACAGATACCATCTGCCGTTAAACACGCACCATACAATGACGACCTGCGTGAACACAATGGCTAATTAGACGACTGTCCGACCGCTCGCACACCCCACCAAATCATCCGAATCGCCACGTCAATCAGCGCCAATACACGACACGGGCGAACAACAACTCCCTCTATGCACACCCCAGGGTGCCGCAGCCACGATGACGGAAATCGTTACTGGACCGAACTGCAATAATTGGGACAATGGATGCAGTAAAACAAACTTACGGTTTCCCGGAAAAAGGCTAAGCCACACACCCTCCATACAAACATCACTATTTTCCTACGCCTCCACGTACATATCCTAACAAGCCTACTCGAACAGTATAGTGCAAGTGTCGGTGAAAACTGAGTAGTAGTTCTACAAGAGTGGTGGAAAAAACACTGCTATCGCTACCATAACGTAATGTATGCTGTACATAGTAATGGTAATGAAAAAAACTTTTTTTATTTAACGATATCAAAAGTTATAATAAGAATTACCGATGGACATCGCGCGAAGTAACTTCCAAAATTTTACATCCGAAAAATAATATTAATCCGGCAAACTATATAGAGCAAGCAATGCATGATTTAGTCGATTATTTAAAAAAAGGTTATGGTGCCGAAAAGCATATGATAAATCTATCAATTCATTCAGACGGTTTCACAGAAGGCTCCATAGGATTGTATTTCACATTAATTTCGCAATTACCCTTTTCTGACTTGTGGGATTTATATCAGCGTGTCTGCGACTTATATAACATAACGAACGATCAACGCTGTCCTCATAATATGACTGGAAGACAGTTCAAAATCTATATACCTATTCAGGGTATGTAATGCTTGAATAATTTATATGTAAACATTATTGTTGTGTATGTGTGAGCGCGCGTATGTGTGTTTGTATGTGTGTGATAAAAATAGTAAATTTTATAATACTATATATGTAAATATGTATGCATCGATATTAAAATTTTTTGCGTCAACCGCAAATGTTCACCATAATTGGGGTGTTAAGCGGCTGCTTCTTTATAGTGTACAGCCTTAATCGCTAACAGACCTGTGCTTGGATCCGGTGCTCCCCACCAACAGGCCTTTTTTTTCTCCTGTAGGTATCTGGGCGAACCTAATATGTCCCTAATATCATCCTGGTCTCCCTTATTGTGTGAGTTGGAGATCAGGCGTGAATGGTGAAGTATCTGAGCTTGAAAGTATAGTGTAGTCTTGAAGGAGGCTGACGCCTCTATGTCCCCACTACCATCCTGGCCTCCCTTGGTGACAAATAAGGAAGGCTAGGTGTGAAATGATAGAGGTCTCTTTGACTCTCGGAAAGCAGCAAAACGGCTTCCCAATAAGTAAAAAATTCACCGTTACCCATTGATAGCGATAAAACTGATGATTAGAAAATCATATGGGAATTGTAATTTTGAGTAAAAATGATATAACTAAAAGGAAAAAAAAGGGTTCAAGTTCAAATAAATATTTGTTGAGGTACAAAAAATCTTGATGGGAATAGTCAAAATAGATACTATAAACAATGATTGTTAAATATTATGAAACTGTGATCTGAAATATGCTTTTCCAAATAGCCGAATAAGGAGAAAATATTTATGCCAAAAATTTTGCATCCTCATTACAGTGATGGAACAGCATAGAGAGACCTAAGCCACCCATATTCAATCGTATTTTCCTTTGTTTGAGATCAAAATTGACTATACATGAGAGTTTAAATTGATATAGAAGAATTTTACTGGTATATGCGGAGTTTAAGTTTAAGTTGTTTACATTCGGTCGAAAGGTTCGAACGTTCCCCGAACCCAACCCAACTAAAAGTTGAGGTCAAATGTAAGCAAAACAAACTTGAATGTGAATATGTATGGAATGTGAAAGTTTAAATTAGAAAATTGTGGAGATATAAATGAAGATCATCTATGGCAGAATTGATATATTGATAGATTGAATTATTGATAAAATTGACAGAAATTGAAAATTGTTAATATGCAAGCACAGCTTTTTAATAGTAGAGTCGTAGTCAGAAATTGTCTTTTTATTTTGTTAGAATTTTTGGAATTTAACTATGGTGGACATTATTATTGTTCGGGAATGTTCCATTGCGAGATAGAGAGTTGCGCAGCAGGAAGAAAGTGGAATATTCTAGTCGCAGAATTTGTGCAAACTCATTAACTGCCGTAGTGTTTACGACAACGCTGTCTTCTTGCCCCCGCCGCTCTCTCTCTGTCTCTCTCTCTTTCCCTCTCCCCTTTGGCTGTAAGCGGTTAGCCGCTCCAGACAATTAGTTTTTGCCGAAGTACGGAGCACTCAGCATCGGCTCCGTGTCGACCGGTTTTAAACTGTAACGGTCGCATCGTAGAATAACTTTCCTTTCTATTACATCTGTACATACACTATTTTGTTATTAAAGTAAGTGTTATTGTTACTGTTAATAACACTGATTCATTGTGTTTTACCTCATCTCTCCAATTCATTTTCCTATCGAGCTCCGTCTCTTTACTCGCAATAAAAGCAAGTGAGGCGACTCAACAATTATATAGTACGATATATAATAAATGAGAATGAAAAATAAAAAAATATGTGTAGGAATTTATACGAGTTAAAATGTAAAATTAGGTAATAATTGATCGTGAAAGTGTTCGATGGGAACTTATGAAAATGTGCGTGAGTAAAAGATATGTAGAAGATATTATTTTACTTCCCTTAAGTTCTCCGACCAGAAAGAGCGTCACTAGAATTCCAGACCTCTGGCCCCAGCAGGCATGAATGACCCCTCGGTGGGAAGCCTCCTCCAAGTAAAGGTCGAGAGGTAGGACAACCGACGACGTAGATCTGCCGGCCTCCTTGAAGGTTTGGAAAAGTTCGCTTCGAATGTCAAATATCCCAACACTGTTTCACCAAACTTATACAAATATAAAACTAATCGGGGAATGAGGGGACGAAGGAATGAAATAGATGATTTCTTTAGTGTGATTTTTGAATGTGTTTTTTTGGAAAAAGACGAATGAAAGAATAAAAACCAGTAACTAGCTGAATTTTTTCACCTTCTGCGAGAACATTGTAACGGTTCTGAAAGTCCGTCGAACCGTACCCCATCTGTTTCCACTGAATCAACGATTTGAACTCGGCGTACGTTACGCGCCGTGCGAGCTTCGTCGCACGGTTCTCCGAATCAGGTGTCGCTAAAATCGAGGACCTCTTATTGGAATAGCGCCGCTCGGCCTCGCGCGGAGAAATCGCGAGTGCTCGGCCTCTTACGATTAAGGCATTTGTCAAATGCACTCGACAGAGTCACGAAAAAATTCTTCCACCTATACGAAGGGCCTTACATAATATCTAAAATCATTGGAGAAAATGCTTTCATATTAATTGACCCAGAGAAAAACAATGACGTTTTGGGTACCTATAATTGTGCAAATTTAAGGAAGTACTATACTATAGAAAACGAATAAGTAACTTGCGATGTTAGCGAAATAAAGTAGGATGGTATGTAATATAAATAAGTAGTTTGAGATGATGTAAATGAATATCTGTCAATTGCGTTAGATAATCTAACTCGATTTAAGCAAATACGATGTAAAAGATTTCCGAAGAGTGTGAGATCGATTTATGGAAAATGTATATGAATGAGCAGTGTGTTAATTAAAATATCGTTTTAATCGTATAGACATAGGTTGACAGACGTAGAGCGAGTATACGTGACGAAATTATTGTGATATAGGTTAAGATTGTAAATAAATTGCGAAAATGGCCATAATAGTTTTAAGAATAAATGTGAGTACTCAAGAAAGAAGCATCGATGCGAAATATTTTGATATTATAACAGCGATTCTGCACATAGTTTGATTTATTGTATTAAATCAAGCAGACGAATAATAAGTGAATAGCGAGTTTATATAGATATTATTTATCTAGATCAGTTAATGTATACATAGTTAGATACTCGCAATCTAGTCATCGAGTGTAAACAAATAATACGCGTTTCCGTGATTCATACAAATTCGACGGTTTTCCATTTTTTTTAGAATGATATCGGTTTAAATGAACGATTTTCGCAAGGATTTGTTTTTGTTTTTGTTTATCTTATTTCTTAATCTATCTATGATTATTATGTCTGCGTTCGCGTTGCAAAATCAATTATATCAGTCCTGAGTTCTTCCCGTTATTCTGAACGGTAAGAAAAGGGGAGAATGTAACGGTTCTGAAAGTCCGTCGAACCGTACCCCATCTGTTTCCACTGAATCAACGATTTGAACTCGGCGTACGTTACGCGCCGTGCGAGCTTCGTCGCACGGTTCTCCGAATCAGGTGTCGCTAAAATCGAGGACCTCTTATTGGAATAGCGCCGCTCGGCCTCGCGCGGAGAAATCTCTTTCGCTCGGGAACCAGCAACGACGACACATCTCCAAGACAGCTTCTCCGCATCGTCTCCGCATATCCCAACGAAAACGTGGTTTCACGTTAAAGAGAAAGCCGCGATTATAGAGATCCGAAATTGCAGGTTAGGGAGAAGGGATCCTGTCGTCGAAGTTCGCTCTGCAGAGGAAAACATCAACTCGACTACACAGCGAGATCCCGTCGTCGAAGTTCGCTCGGCCGAGAAAAACATCAACTCGACTACACAGCCGTGGAATAAACGGAGAGTCCTGAGCGAAAGGAGCCACCGTTTGACTCAGCAGCATCCCATAAGCTAAGTTATTTCGTCCTCAGAGATTTTTGTAAAAGAATTTTGTAACGCACGCGCCGCTCGGTCTTTACTTCTTAAAGATCGTGTTTCGTTAAAATTATATCAATATGATCCTTGCGGTTTCGAGTTTTAATATTTGTTGACAGAATCGGAAGCATTAACCCTTTGGATAAATAAACAGAATGACCGAGAATTTGTATGTATAATGAGACGCGTATGAGGTTAGCAGTCGTTTATAAGGTAATTTAACATAGCGAAAGTTTAGCCACATAAAAGGAAAATTAATAAAATGAGGTCCGCTGAAATGAAATATAAATTTTATGAATATTTATTTACTTAAAGAAGATCCTGGATCCTGCCCTCTCATAAATTGGACTAATAATTTAGTTACTACACAATCTTTTTGATGACTCTCCTAAATTAATAATTATTGTATTCTTTATTTTATAATTTTTCAATAGTCTTCCTGTTAGAAGCATGTTATTTCCTTGCATATTTAATCTAATGCTTTCAATCGTTGTGTAAACTTTATTGTCTATATTTATTTTAAAGATAAGTAAGATAGTAAAAACATACATTGGCGCCTAACTACGGATAAAAGTTAATTTTTAACTTTTGAATCTATCACACGATTTGGAGGTATTCATAAATATGCATGGAAAAAAATAATTCGATTTACGTTACACGGTCAGGTAGACAGTCGAAGCGAGTAGTTTATAATTATAAAGGAAATTTTTGCGCAAGGT
This sequence comes from Gastracanthus pulcherrimus, assembly GCA_949152435.1. Classification (NCBI taxonomy): domain Eukaryota; kingdom Metazoa; phylum Arthropoda; class Insecta; order Hymenoptera; family Pteromalidae; genus Gastracanthus; species Gastracanthus pulcherrimus. The sequence continues at coordinate 63,752,755 of OX424576.1, forward strand.
CAAATAAACAGAAGATGGTAATCACGAGAGAGGACGAGGCAGCAGCGCGCGGTTCGATCGATGCGCAAAACCATCAATCCGAGCTCGAGAGACAGCGTGCCGAGCTCGAAAACATGCGGACAGCGCTCGAAGCCGAGCGACAGCAAATCGAGAAAGCGAGACGAAACAACGCACAAGCTGAGCAGCAAGATGAAATTGACCGACTGCGTGCAGATTTGGCTGAGGCACGCCAACGGCTTGACAACGCGCAAGCAGTGCAAAGAAACACACCTCCAGACATAGACCGCACGGATCAGCCAATTCGTCAATCAACTGCTACGAATAACACGGATAACGCAAGTACTTCCGAAATTTTCAATTTTATAGGCGGTATAAGTTTTATGAATTTAGAGATAAAAATCCCAAAATTTTCCGATGAAAATCAAAGTAATCCGGTCGAATTTCTCGAAGACCTAGAAAAATTTTTTAAAATAAAAAACATTAAAGATGACGTAAGGAAAAGGTCAGGGGTGGAAATTGCACTAGACGGAAAAGCTCGACTGTGGTTGAACCTTCAGAATCAATTTATTACCTTCAATGATTTCAAAAGTGCGTTTTTAGGGGAATTTTATTCAATCCCAATTCAGGTAAAAGTAAAAAGCCAATGGTCTAATAAAAAATATAGCGAACTAGATGGAAACTTGCAGACTTATTATTATAAACAGTTAAACCAAGCAAATTACATTTTACCAAAATTAATGGAATATGAAAAAAATTATGTAATAGTCCAGCAATTTCCTTTCTGGGTCAAAGAAGCCTTGGCATCAGCGAACTATGAAAAATCTGACTCTATAGGGCAAACACTCGCACATTTAGATGCGGTTCGCGCCGATAGACAACAAGAGCGCGATCGCAAACAACTTTCACAACCTAGTAACAATTTTCAAAATAACTACCAACAAAACGTTAAAGTAAGACAAATGAACGCATATAAGGGACGCGGATACAATCATAATTTTAACGGTCATCGAAATAATTTCCATAATAGTAATTATAAATATAATTCAAAGCCGCATAACGCGAATTTTTCCACACATTATAATCAGCAAAATCAGACGCAATCCTCGTCAACACGTAAACCGAATGTAAACAATCAATATCATCAAATACCCGATACGCGCTATCCCCCGCCAGGATACTCGCAAAACTATCAACAGAGTTCGGGAAATAATAATCAGTCGACAAGCATGGGATATAACCGAAATTTAAACTCGGAATCGACGCGTTGAGTATAGGTCCGCCAACGTGTCGACAATTTAATGATTTTGTTAACGAACTAGAACATGGAATTGAGAAAAACAAGGACCAAGCCATTGATAATTATTTGAACAAAACAACGCCGTCGCCCCATTTATTATTAAATATAATTAACACAAAAACTTGGTGTTTAGTAGATTCAGGAAGTCAAATCACCGCTATATCAGAATCATTTTATGAAAAAATAAAACAAAATAATAAAATACTAGAATTACCAGTTTCAAATATTTTCGTTACAACTGCTATTGGGAAAAGGAATACTACTGTTAAAAAACAAATTTTATTGGAATTTAAAATTAATGATTATCAAAGTTTTCACATCTTTTTGGTTATTCCATTCTTGTCGAGTGACATTGTATTAGGAAATGATTGAAATTTTAAAAACGGTGTTGTAATAAACTACAATGATAGAACGATACAAATAAAAAATAAACCTATTCCGCGTGAGTTAATGATGTTTGAACCGAGCACTTCAGACAAAATCGTAATGTCTCGCCAAGATCAAAAAACTTTTATTTACTTAATTAAAATTAAGGAACTTGAAAATTCAATGATAAATGTAAATTTAAAAAAAATAAGTGGAAAAGAGAATGAAATGAATAATGCGCCGGAGAGCGAAAATAATGATATAATGATTCATTCAAAAATGAATGAAATTGAAATTATTTATGATAAAAATAAAGATGAACAAATAAGTTATAATAATATGAAAGAAAAAGATGAAATTTTGAACGATGATCAAAACAAGAGATATAATATAATAATCAATAAGATAATTTATGACGATAATGAAGAGAAGAATGAAATTTTAAATGTTGCGAATGCTAATGAAAATAATTCGAGTAATAATACATTGAAAATAAAGGAAATTCACTGTAATAGAAACAGTAATTCATGCATTGAAAAAAATTAGACTAATAGTAATCTAGCGAATTTATCTGAAGCGCTCCGTTCGATCGCGTGTAAACTAACGTCACTTAGCGGCGCGCAAAAGGAAATTTTTTTAGATTTATTAATAAGAAAACAAAAACTTTTTTCTGACAAACCTGGTTGTGCGAGGGGATATGTGCATGAAATTAAGTTAACAAAACGCAACCCAATTATAAGAAAAACTTACTCAGTACCTTTAGCGTTAAGAGATAAAGTTAGATTAAAAATCGCCGAAATGTTAGAAGCTAACGTAATAGAACCTCCGATTAGTCCACACTGAACCCTTTGCGCGTAGTACAAAAAAGCGATGGGGATGTTAGAATTTGTTTAGACGCGCGATATTTGAACGAGGTAATTGAGGACGACCATGAGTCGCCGCCCATTATTAGTGAACTTTTACAAGAACATACGGGCGCGACATTTTTTACGAAAATGGATTTGACGAACGGATATTGGCAGGTACCCCTACACGAAAATTCAAAACAGCTTACGGCCTTTTTATTTGATTCATCTATGTACCATTTTGCGCGTGTTCCGTTCGGTATAAAGAATGCAGGAAGCGCATTCATAAGGGCACTTAAAAAAGCATTGATAAAGGGATCGAAAAGATTACAAAAAGCCTTGCGAAATTATATAGATGATCTTTCGTTGGGAACCGTGTCTTTTGAAGAACACTTAACCGATTTAGAAGAATTATTTTCGATTTTAATTCAGTTTAACTTCACTATTAAATTATCAAAATGTGAGTTTCTTAAAAATGAAATTACGTTTCTGGGATTTGTTATTTCGCCAAGAGGGGTGACCTCAGATCCGGAAAAATTAGCTAGTATCAGGGATTTTGAAGAGCCTAAAAACAAAAAACAGCTACAGCAATTTTTAGGAGTTTGTAACTACTATAGGAGATTCTGTCTAAAATACAGCGAATTAATCACACCCTTTCGGGAATTACTGAAAAAAGATTCGGTTTGGGAATGGGAGCCAAAACATTCACAAGCTTTCCTAGAACTTAAAGAAGGCTTTATTCGTGTTGTATGTTTGTCGCATATAATACCGAATAGGACTTTTAAAGTTCAAACTGATGGATCTGACCTCGGAATCGGGGGAGTGATCTATCAGGAGGATGATAATGGCGACCACCGCATAATCTCCGTAGCAAGTAGATGTTTAACGAGCGCAGAATCAAACTACACGACGACTGAAAAAGAGCTGCTGGCTATAATTTACACGGTATACAAACTTCGATACTACTTAATCGGAGTAACCTTCGAAATAATTACTGACCATAAGGGTTTGACGTTTTTGTGTTCTACAACATATCATAATAGTCGGCTCATTCGATGGTCCTTATTATTGCAGCAGTTCTCTTTCAGGGTGTCTTACTGTCGCGGGGAGGATAACATTGTCGTGGATTTTTTCAGTCGCAATCCCGAAGGTAGCTTTTATGAAGAAAAAGAAAACAGAATAGTAATTTCTACTTTACATGAATTTTGTTTACCTGTAAATCCGGTTAAAAATAACGAAGTATCTTCATTGGTAATTATGTTAATCCATAATGAAAATGCCTCGTTAAAAACTATTGTAAAAAATTGAGTGAAAATCAATCACAAGATCCTATTTTACATAATATTATTGATAACATAAATAATAAAAGACAAATAAAAGAAAACTATCAAATGTATGAAAATATTTTATTCCATAAAAATAAAGGCGGTGAAAACTGGCGTATCATGGTCCCTGATTCTATAAAAAAGACCTAATTCTAGCAACACATGAAAAACTTGGGCACCCGGGAGTATATAAAACAGCCAGTTATTTAAAAAATTATTATTATTGGAGATCTCTCTATAAAGACGTTAAAAGATATGTTTTATCATGCGATTTGTGCCAACGCGTCAAACACCTTTCGATCGCGATGGAGGGAGCATATCAACTAGTAGATTCTCAAAATCCGGGTGACTTAGTCACCGTAGAGTTTTATGGACCCCTCCCACGCGCTCGAGGGGGAGTACAGTACATATTAGTTGTACTGGACGCGTTCTCTAAGTTAGTACGCTTATATACCATGCAACATGCGACAACTTACATGTCTTTGAAAATAATTTTTGAACAATATATACCAGAATGCGGGAAACCCAAACGAATTCTCTCAGACAACGGCACGCAGTTTACATCACCCAAATGGAGAAATAAGCTAGAAAGTGAGGGCATAAAGGTTGTGTTTAGCTCGATTCGTGATCCCCAATCTAACCCTACCGAGAGGGTAATGCGTGAGATAGGGCGAATATTCCGTACTTTTTGCAAAAACAAGCACACGGCTTGGGCAAATTACGTAAAAGAAATGGAAGACATGCTGAATATAACCACGCATTATAGTACGGAATGTACGCCCTACGAGTTACATTTCGGCACTCCAATACAAAACGAAATAGAAAAGTTAGTTAAATTCCCCGAAAATCGAAATATCAATCATAAATATATTATTACTCTAGCTAGACAAAACATTAAAAAACACTTTGAAGGTCGTAAAAGAAATCAGAGGGTTTCTACAGTGGAGCTGATAGTGGGTGATCGTGTACTCTTACGATTAAGGCATTTGTCAAATGCACTCGACAGAGTCACGAAAAAATTCTTCCACCTATACGAAGGGCCTTACATAATATCTAAAATCATTGGAGAAAATGCTTTCATATTAATTGACCCAGAGAAAAACAATGACGTTTTGGGTACCTATAATTGTGCAAATTTAAGGAAGTACTATACTATAGAAAACGAATAAGTAACTTGCGATGTTAGCGAAATAAAGTAGGATGGTATGTAATATAAATAAGTAGTTTGAGATGATGTAAATGAATATCTGTCAATTGCGTTAGATAATCTAACTCGATTTAAGCAAATACGATGTAAAAGATTTCCGAAGAGTGTGAGATCGATTTATGGAAAATGTATATGAATGAGCAGTGTGTTAATTAAAATATCGTTTTAATCGTATAGACATAGGTTGACAGACGTAGAGCGAGTATACGTGACGAAATTATTGTGATATAGGTTAAGATTGTAAATAAATTGCGAAAATGGCCATAATAGTTTTAAGAATAAATGTGAGTACTCAAGAAAGAAGCATCGATGCGAAATATTTTGATATTATAACAGCGATTCTGCACATAGTTTGATTTATTGTATTAAATCAAGCAGACGAATAATAAGTGTATAGCGAGTTTATATAGATATTATTTATCTAGATCAGTTAATGTATACATAGTTAGATACTCGCAATCTAGTCATCGAGTGTAAACAAATAATACGCGTTTCCGTGATTCATACAAATTCGACGGTTTTCCATTTTTTTTAGAATGATATCGGTTTAAATGAACGATTCTCGCAAGGATTTGTTTTTGTTTTTGTTTATCTTATTTCTTAATCTATCTATGATTATTATGTCTGCGTTCGCGTTGCAAAATCAATTATATCAGTCCTGAGTTCTTCCCGTTATTCTGAACGGTAAGAAAAGGGGAGAATGTAACGGTTCTGAAAGTCCGTCGAACCGTACCCCATCTGTTTCCACTGAATCAACGATTTGAACTCGGCGTACGTTACGCGCCGTGCGAGCTTCGTCGCACGGTTCTCCGAATCAGGTGTCGCTAAAATCGAGGACCTCTTATTGGAATAGCGCCGCTCGGCCTCGCGCGGAGAAATCTCTTTCGCTCGGGAACCAGCAACGACGACACATCTCCAAGACAGCTTCTCCGCATCGTCTCCGCATATCCCAACGAAAACGTGGTTTCACGTTAAAGAGAAAGCCGCGATTATAGAGATCCGAAATTGCGGGTTAGGGAGGAGGGATCCTGTCGTCGAAGTTCGCTCTGCAGAGGAAAACATCAACTCGACTACACAGCGAGATCCCGTCGTCGAAGTTCGCTCGGCCGAGAAAAACATCAACTCGACTACACAGCCGTGGAATAAACGGAGAGTCCTGAGCGAAAGGAGCCACCGTTTGACTCAGCAGCATCCCATAAGCTAAGTTATTTCATCCTCAGAGATTTTTGTAAAAGAATTTTGTAACGCACGCGCCGCTCGGTCTTTACTTCTTAAAGATCGTGTTTCGTTAAAATTATATCAATATGATCCTTGCGGTTTCGAGTTTTAATATTTGTTGACAGAATCGGAAGCATTAACCCTTTGGATAAATAAACAGAATGACCGAGAATTTGTATGTATAATGAGACGCGTATGAGGTTAGCAGTCGTTTATAAGGTAATTTAACATAGCGAAAGTTTAGCCACATAAAAGGAAAATTAATAAAATGAGGTCCGCTGAAATGAAATATAAATTTTATGAATATTTATTTACTTAAAGAAGATCCTGGATCCTGCCCTCTCATAAATTGGACTAATAATTTAGTTACTACACAATCTTTTTGATGACTCTCCTAAATTAATAATTATTGTATTCTTTATTTTATAATTTTTCAATAGTCTTCCTGTTAGAAGCATGTTATTTCCTTGCATATTTAATCTAATGCTTTCAATCGTTGTGTAAACTTTATTGTCTATATTTATTTTAAAGATAAGTAAGATAGTAAAAACATACAACATCAATGGAGGCAAAGAGGCGGCAAGACTGGACAGGATTCTATCCAAGAATCCGGAAGCCATTCTGGGAACGCTGAAACTCCCTAACGGCAGACATGCCTCAACTGATGAGGAGACTCTCTTCCTCCTGATCCAGGCGCACTTCCCGGGATTCAGTAGAATCAAGAATGGCGAAGTAAACCCTGACTCCGCGGAGTTCGGGGTTGGCTGCAGGAAGTCGTTCACCGATTTAGGTGCACGACGCCGACTGGCCAATAAATCGTCACGCCGACCAGGGTCAGGTGGGCAGTAGGGTCTTTTAGTTCTTTTAAGTCACCGGGACCCGATGGTATATATCCGGCCCTGCTACAAAGAGCGGAGGACGTTATCATCGGCCAACTGACACGATTAATACGGGCAAGCATTACACTTGGGTTTGTCCCGACCAAGTGGCGGGGCACAAGAGTGGTGTTCATACCGAAACCGGGTAAATGCGGATAAACCTCCCCAAAAGACTTCCGCCCTATCAGCCTTACTTCATTCATACTCAAGACTGTAGAAAGGCTGATAGATAGATACATACGGGACACTGTCCTGGAAAAAGACCAGCTCTATAAGGAACAACACGCTTACAGGGCTGGGAGGTCAACAGAGACAGCACTTTTTAGCGCGATCTCGTTTATCAAAACACAGGTGGAAGCCAAAGGATATGCCATTAGTGCTCTGATTGACATAGAAGGGGCCTTCAACCACACATCAAGGGAGGTAATCAGAGAAGCCTTGAAAAAGCACAAGGTTCCCCCTTGCTTAATTGACTGGATCGATCACATGCTGAGTAGTAGACTTCTCGAAACCACCAAGGGCGATACAACGCTACAAGGAAGGGTGGGGAAGGGATACCCACAAGGAGGCGTCCTATCTCCCCTTATCTGGTGTTTGGTGGTAAACGAGTTGTTGAAACAGCTCAGCGATATGGGGTGCAAAGTAATCGGCTACGCTAATGATATCAAAGTTATCATCCGTAGACCATTCCTGGACCCCCTTATGGGCCTTATGCATAAAGCTTTAAAGTTTGTAGACGCCTGGTGCTCACATACGGGACTATCCGTCAATCCAGCAAAGACGGAAGTAGTAGTCTTCACCAGGAGATACAAATGGAATAGACAATGCAATCTTGTACTGAGTGGACAGAAACTGACACTAAAGAACAAGGTAAAATACCTAGGTGTAATTCTGGATAGTAAACTATCATGGAAAGAGCACCTACAGTATGCTACCGGAAAACTCACAGCATGCCTGTGCCAACTGAGAAGGGCCGTAGGAAGAAACTGGGGTTTGAGACCGGAAACAATGAAATGGATGTATGAGGCGGTCCTTAAGCCAAGACTTACCTATGCGGTCATAGTCTGGTGGAACAGAACTGCCCTATCAACAGCAAACATCATACTAGAGAGAACAAGAAGCTTGATTCTCAGGGCCATCTCCGGAGCGACTAGGACAACTCCTACTGCAGCTCTGGGGGTTATCCTGAATATTGAGCCTTTCAGACTGACCTTGGAGACAGAGGCTGCAAAGGCCCTGCACAGAGTTAGAAGAGTACTCGGAGAGGAGAGTATTGGGAAATCCATAAGATATCCCAAGGGACTGGATGGAAGGGACGTCCTGAGGATGACCCTGGACACCACGAACACGCGCTTCCTCTTCGATAAGAAGTACAGAATCAGTCTATCATCCAAGAAAAACTGGGTGACAGGTAAAAGTAGCCTACCAAGCGGGAGAAATCTGTACTACACAGACGGATCCAAAAGTATGGCAGGTACTGGAGCGGGCATATACTGTAGGCGGAACGGTAAGGGCACTATCGTACCCCTTGGCCAGTACGCTACTGTCTTCCAAGCCGAGTTGGTAGCTATAACACGCTGTGCTGGGATGGCTGCAGAAGCCGTCTCAGAGGGACGGGTATATATCTGCTCGGACAGCAAGAGCGCCCTACAGGCACTCAACAGTTATACAACTAAATCCAGATTAGTGTGGGAATGCTATGAAGCCCTCAATGATCTGGCAGGAACCTCAAAGGTCACGCTATTATGGATCCCAGGGCACAGCGGTATCAAGGGAAACATTATAGCAGATGACCTTGCTAAAACCGGAGCTAAAGAAAGCTTCATCGGCCCAAAACCAGCTATAGGCATCAGCAGCAGCCTAGTAAAATACACAATTACTGGGTGGGTAACTGCGGAGCATCAGCAGGTTTGGGATAAAGAGGAACGTTGCAGGCAAGCGAAGGCATTCATCGCTCCCACAACAGCAAAAGACTGGACAAGAGTCATTCTTGGTCTCAGTACAAGCAAAGCCAGGATCATCGTGGAAATACTCACGGGCCACGATAATCTGAGGTTGTACAGGCACAGGATGGGCTTGGAAAACAGCCCTGAATGTCGATACTGCTGCCTGGAGGAAGAGTCATCAGAACACCTCCTGTGCAGTTGCCCAGCGCTGTCTGAAAGTAGGCGCCGATTTCTGGGAGCCTACTTTCTGAAAGCCGAGGAGATAAGGGCCAGTGCTGCCCCCGGAATCTTTTCTTTCTGGGAGGCGGTAACATCAAGGCGGTAACTGGCATGACAAGGAGGGACGCCAAGGGAAACCATGCGTCTGGGGCTCCTACTGAGCCCAAACTCAGATTATATAATAATAATAGCTGAATTTAATGATAAGTCATGAAAATCGAGAGAGAATTGAGAGAGTCGTGGACTCGGCCCACAGAACTCCAAGCAAACAGCGAAAGTAGGAGACAGGAAAGGTAGAGCGGGAGAGCGAGAGAACAGAACGTCCATTCACTTCAAGTTCTGCGCATCTAGTCCCACCAACAGGCCTATGCAGCGGCGCGGTTGGAGGTCTAGCTGGCGCGTGGCTACGAGGTGGTGAGGCGCGCCGTCTCGAGGCTAGGAGCAATTGGCGGAGAGACTAGCTGCATGTATGACGGGTAAGGCTACCGGCAGGCGTCTCTTTTAGCCCTCGTTCTCTCCGGCACCGCCTCGCTCTTTAGTGAGACAAGTATGCCTCGAAGACCCCAAATTTTTACAAGAAGCATATCAAGATGTTACAGCTAAACCGTTTGGTTATCTCATGAACGAGTATATTTCCCGACAACGAGCATCAGTACGTTTATCTATCAAAGTATAACACCTCATTCGACTATAAAAATGCCTCCTGCGGCGGTGACAATAAATAACGCTCACATTGCCAAAAGAAATTTAATAAAATAAGCGATGCAGAGGCAGCCTCATCGTCGCAAGTCAAAGTATATAGATAAAATGTACATACGCATTAGTAGGAAAAAAAACGATTTTGAAAAAGGCGCAGAAAAATCGTGGAGTGAGAAGATATTCAAAATTGTACGTGTTTTAAACAGACATAATTTATATATTAACGAATTGTGTAACCTGTACGGTGAAGAAATTGAAAGCTTTTTTAATCCCGAAGAGTTGAGTGCTGTGGACAAAGACCGCATACATCAAGAAGAATATAAAATTGAAAAAATTGTTCGCAGCAAAGGAAAAGGTTCGAAAAAACAATATTTAGTAAAGTGGATCGGTTATCTGGATCAATTTAATTCATGGGTTCCTGCTTCAGAGTTAAAAACATTGTAGCATTGAATCCAAGTGAGTTTATTATTATTTTACCCAGCAACAGCTCCAAGAAGTATTATCCAAACAACACTACAACAAACTTTTCAACTCGTTTGCCTAGAGAAGTAGAATTATATGGCAAATGGGTAGTCGGTATCTCCGAAATTCATATACCTTGCACTACTCTTCATTTACGACGAGAAGATTGTCTACTGGTAAACTCATATACAAAATCTCAGGAATACTTCTTTCAATATGGAACATACGATTCTATATACAAACTCGTTGCAGCAATAAACGATACGTTAATGTTTTTTCATTCAAAAGATATTTGTCAAAAATTATTTTATAATGATAAAAGAGGATTCGTGAGCATCGGCTTTCTTGTAAAAAATTACAGCGGCGTAAAAATGTGAAATTCACCAGTGTTGACCGACGCTTTAAGAGGTATTCTGGGATTTGAGGAAGGAGTGTTACCTTCAGTCGAAAAGGAAAACGTAGATAATTATCAATTACGCTACTTTTTATTTACTCAAATTTGTGTGAACCGAGCATCCTCGGAGATACTCATGCGCCTCTGCTCCGTATAATTAATCTCGATGCAAAGCAATTTAATTTTGGCAGCACATTAACAGATTTCAGACTATCGATATCAATATAAGTGACCAGTTTGGGACGTTGACGGTAGCACTACATTATAAGAAAGAGTATTAAAGTATTTTGAAAATTAGTGTTTACGACATATATTACCAAACAGGCCGAGGAGGTCGCGGGATCAGCAACGTCTACATCGGCTCTCCCCGGATACGGGGCCACGGTTTGGGGTCATGGTTCTCAGGAATTTTTTGTAGCGCATTGCCCTTCCTGGCTAAAAGGGCCCAAGCTGTCGGTAAATAAGTTTTGAGAACTAGTGTTAATGTTCTCGAAGATGTGGGTGAAAATAATTTGACATTCAAAGAATTGTTTAAAAATCATTTAAATGAACCGGGACGTAATTTAAAACGTAAAGCAACTGAAAAATTAACCAAAGCGATGGAAGGGTCCGGGTATAATCCTCTGCCACGTAAACGACTTGCGTTCAAAAGTTAAAAGAAAAAGTAAGACTAAAAGGAAGCTAAATAAAAAGACAAAACGCGTGAAAAAAAATCAAGAGAAAGAGTAAAACAAAAACAGAAGCTAATGTGATTGATATTTTTGATAAAAATTAAAAAATGTCTTTTTTACACAGTCATTCAGAAGCGCGTCTGAAATCCGAGCTCGACTTATTTGCTCTACCTCCAACGCAAACAGCTATAGAATCGAGCTGATGGATATCTTGCAAACCCATATCGTCTTTGAGTGACAAGAGTCCAATAGAGTTTTGCGTAAATTTACAAAACGAAGGCTATTTGGATCTCCCTCACGCAATGCTACAACTGAATGTGCAAATTATACCTTACAACGAGAAGGACGATGGGCCAGTGAACAACTTTTTACACTCGATCTTCAACGAAATGGATGTCTACCTTAAGCAAAAACTTGTATCTCCACCTAATAATGCTTACCAATACAGAGCATACCTCGAAACTCTTTTGAATTATGGCCCCGTAGCAAAAGACTCGCATCTCACGACATCTCTCAGGGTAAACGATGTCGCTGGTGAGATGGACGAGCTTTCCGGCTCTACAAAGAATGAAGGACTCTTAAGAAGACAAAAACATCTTTCATCGGCAAAATCGCTAGACCTTCTGGGTCACCTGCATACTGATATAAATAATCAAGATAGATTTCTTTTAAACGGCGTCGAAATTCGTTTGAGACTCGTGCAGTCGAAAGACGCATTTTAGCTCATGGATGCTTCTACAGCTAACTATTCTGGACATATTAGCGAAGCCATTTTGTTAGTACAGCGCATTAAGATCAACCCCGCAGTATTAATAGCTTGCAAAAAAGCTCACCTCAGCTACAGCCAAGTATCCACTTACCCGTGTTGAAGTCAAATCGTTTACTATGCACAGTGGTATTCTCGGCGATTGTTTAGAAAATGTTTTTCTCAGGTAATTACCTAAAAGAGTTATAATACGGTTTGTAGATAATGAAGCTTTTAACGGGGACAGAAAACTAAACCCATTTAATTTCCAAAATTATTCGATAAATTGTTTATCTTCGTACGTCGATGGTACCAAATACCTAGCAAACCTTTACAACCAAATTTCAACGGGGTATCGCCTCAGTTTGTCGAGGCGTGTCATACTTTATATTCTGGCACAGGCATACACTATATGAACGAAGGAAACGACATTGATCGAAATACCTTTCCGAATGACTACTGTCTTTTTGCATTTGATCTCACGCCAGATATGTCGGCTCACTTTGCGGAGCATTGGAATCTTGTTAAAAACGGTACGATTAGAATCTAACTTCGCTTTGATAAAGCGCTTACTAAAACTATAAACTGTATACTCTATGCTGAGTTTGATAATGTGCTAGAAATAAATGCTGCGCATCAAGTGGTCGTAGACTTTAACTCATAAACCACCCTACCGAGAAACACAGAGAGGGTAAATTTGTAGAACCATTTTAGGTAGTTGCCTTTAAACAGTGTGGTGGAGCGATCGAGGAGCTCAAAACACGCTCTTAAACATCGCAGCTATGGAAAAACTGGACTATGTGATAGACATACAAGCCTTCCACGACAGACATGAATAGTTTTTACCCAAAGAGATTGCGGTTCTCGGTGTTGACTGTAACTTTATCGCGCATTGAATTATAAAACCACCATACAATTACGCTGATCTAGCAAGAGGGGTTTTGGCTACAAATAGCTATCTGTCGTGCTATTATCATGGAACCTGAAACTACCGTATTAAGTTTATATGTAAAATTATGATGAAATATGTATTACATATTATATTATTATTTTTTGCACTGACAGAAATAAAACTCTGATATACCTATCTATTCTTGTACGAATACTTTACTCTCTTTTGGCCGAATTTTTTCTTTATTAATAGTAATAATAATTGAATGTTTAAACAAATAAAATTACAATTAATCCTTCTTAAAAATGCTTACACATATCAAATACGTTTAGTGTTGTTGAGTAACCGCACTTTTCTGGTCCTGACAAAATCTGTATATTTTTTAATAATAAACATAATTTAAATTACAAATAAATAAAACAACATTTTATCTTCTGAAATCTTTACGTATAACTTTACTTTTATGTTATTGAACTATCATCTCTTAGAGTTCTGATTAAGTTTATTTATTAGTTAATAATGACTTAAATTGTATTTTATGGAAACGTTAAAAGTTGCTGAATTATTTACTTATCGCGCCAACTTTCATATAAATATGTAGTAAAGAATTGTGTTTTTCTTCTTGAATTTATAGTTGCCAATATGAAGAAATTTAAGAGACTTTTAATTAAAGATGTTCTGGATTTAATACCACGATATGATGAACATAATATACCGTTATTAAAATTTATAAATGGATGTTTAGAGGCAAAATATATGTTACCAGAAACAGACGAATGTCAGCCTGTAAAATTAATTCGTTTGCGTTTATTTGGGGATGCTTTATGTTGCTCAAGATGAACGTTTTGAAATAACAGATGACGTTTCTGAATTCTTCGAAAAAATATTTGGATTAGGTGAAAAATTTTATGATTTCATAGGTGAACTTTCCAAAGAGAAACAAGGCTATAAAAGCGTTTTAATTTTATCAAATCGTGTACGAGACCTAGAAAGAGAGATTTTAAGAGCGGAAGTTCGTGAAAAACGCATCCATGATAAAGAAAGTTTCAAAAAGATACTAGAAAAAGATAGTCTAAAATTATTTCTACGATATCTACGTTGGGAAATAAAGCTTCAACTGAATACACATAATAATTTTAAGAATGCACGAGCATTATTTTAATAATTTTAACAAGCAATCGAAATCGAAAGAGAATTTAAATATTTAGATATTCAAAATGAGAAATCGTATAATAATAGATGCGGGTTAAATATTGAAAAGGATTATAAATATGTTTATTGCATTGAATCATGAAATATTGATGTAATTTGTCAATTTTGTAAAGAGATTAGCCATGCGGTCATAAATTGTGTTAAAATTGCTTTCGGCTGCGATTTCAGTCAACATTGTACATTATCGCACAAGAATTTTTTAAGTAATAATAATGATTATTGTACTTTTTTAAATACGGATAATAAGTTACCACAGAACACTACTAAATCAAATACTTTTTATTCTAGAAGAACTTATTATAAATTAGTAAAATGCTTTTATTGTGGCAAAAATGGGCATATTAAACCAAATTGCTGTAAATGGAAACGAAATATTCAAGCGAACGTGAGAAATGGATGCGATCTCCTTTATCCTGACGTAAAGGATACCAGCATACATTATCGTCCGAATATTCTAAAAATACACTCGATACTAAAATGAACTTAGATCAAATACATAAATCTACTCCTCTACTTTTATTAATAACTTATAAACAATATCGTTGAAAAATGAAAAGTAGGCCGATCGCAGATATGAAAATGCTATATACGATATCTTTAAATAAACAAAATTTGATTTTATTCATTTAAACATTCGAATTATTATTAATAATTTATAAAGTATATCGTCGACAATGTAAAAGTAGACCAATTGCAAGTATGAAAACGCTATATACGATTATTCAAAATATTCAAAAATTGATTTTATTTATTTAAACTTTCGAATTATTACTAATAACTTATAAACAATATCGTTAAAAATGAAAAGTAGGCCAATCGCAGATATCCACAATTCAAAGTATCCAAAACTTTATTATATTTATTTGAATATTCGAAATATTATTAATAATTTCGGAACAATATTATTGAAAATGACGGGCTTTCCTAATAAAGTTCTTAATAGATTTCACAATGATTTATATGTTTCGATATCAAGTTAATGGTATCAAAATATTTTGGATAAAAGAGAATAAATAAGGAAATACGATTGTGTAAAAAGATTGTATGCGAGACTTCAAAATAACCAAATTTTGTTTTTTATTTGTTCTTAGTTTTATCAAGAATTTTTAAGTTCAGTTTAGATTATACTTTAATTTAAAATATTTTACGTGTGATCTATAAATGATATACCTAAGAATTTATAAAAATATTCTTTTTTTAGTATACTTTTCATAGATTTTTAATTAGTAGTTTTACAATACGTGGAGCTTTAACTTAATCGAGGAAAATACGCTTGTGAACCTTACTACCTTTATGTATAGTTATCAGTTTACTGGTATTTAATTGAATCGTGTAGTATGAAAATAACTAAACAAGCTTGTAAATTGATTTTACATGATATTTACAAATTTGATTAGAAAATTCACTCGGAAATCTTTCAGTTTTTACTAATTAATTCAGGAATGCCTGGCGATTTTTAAACGTTATGATTATGAAAGGAATTACTCGTAAGGTATGTTTTTGGAATACACAAAAAGAATAATTTGGACACCGACTTTATGAAAAAAAATTAAATATTTGTATTCTTTTTTATCATTCCAGATATATAAAAGATATGAATATGCTCTACAGAATTTTTAGATAATGAGTTCATGCGTGATATATAAAGATTCGAGAATTAGAGTCACTTAAGGTAATTTACAGCATTTGCATTATTTAATAATAAATACGTAATTAATAAATTCGAAGGTAAAACATCACAATATATATGGGTCAATCCATGCCAAAACGCACACGGCTCTGCCCAAAAATGGTAAAGACTTAGAAAAACTTGTATAGGGTCAAAATTTAGGGTTTTTTATGTAGAATCAATAGCTATGTGGCGCTTTACAAAATTTTCAAAATGGCGGTCCCAAAAACCCGATTTTCTGACCAGTTTTCCAAAAATTTTCCGATTAATCGTTCATAAAAATATAGATAAAAGACGAAAATTGTGAGTAAAGGGCATTTTATATATTTTCGGGTACGCTGAATCCGAATCCGCTGACCGTTTAACTTTATCACTCCAGGATTTGCTCTAACCTTAAAAAATACCTCAAAAACGCTCAAACAGGCATGATTATGGCTAGATAAAGGTTCGTGACGATGCATTTGTTCGTTTCAAGGGTCGCGTATTTCAAATCCAAGGCTCGTTCAGCTCGTTCAGTCCAAAATTTGCCCCTAGACTCAAAATATTTTTCAAAAACGCTCAAATAGGCATGATTACGGCCAGATTAAGGATCGTGACCATAAATTTATACGTTTTCGAGATCGCTGATTTTAAGTCTAAGGTCCGTTTAGCCCGACAAGCCCAAAATTTGTCGCTAACCTCAAAAAGTACTTCAAAAATGCTCAGCGGGCATGATGACGGCCATATGAAGAATCGTGACCATATATTTATACGTTTTTGGGGTCACTGATTTCAAATCCGAAGTCCGTTTAGTTCCATCAGCTAAACATTTGTTTTTAACCTCAAAAAATACCTGACAAACGCTCAAATGGGCAGGTTCATTTGACAACCCAAAATGCAAGCAAACCACGAAGCATATATATATATTCATTTTGAATGGATGGTTTTTATGTAACTTTCAAATTATACAAATTACACGTAATATAAGGGAATGTGAGTACTAAATTCACAATAAGAAATGTTCAATATTTTGATTTTTCTAAAATATATTAACATGCAGTTCAATTTTAAGACTTTAGACACACGAGAACGTTCACTAGTATAATTCTCTTAAGCCTATTTAGCTATTAGTTTATACAAAACGTATACAAGGGAGAGAAAAAACTATGAAAAAATGTTAATATTATAATTTACTATTACTGTTATATCGTAATATTACACAGAAACATTATTAAAGTCATAAAAAATAATCTTGTATATTATAACTCTTATTTGTTTTTAACATTTTACGACACGAAGAGGTTTATTTTCAATCTAAATTTTACAAAAAACTATTGTTTGTAAATGCTACTATATAATTTTAATATATAAAAAATTCAGTGTATAAAATCAAGATTTTTATATAACCCTTAATAAAATGATTCTAAGGGCATTTTCTTTGCTTTTTATGTGTACTTGCAAAGTATTCACAAAACAAATGATTCAAATTTTTTTTATTTGCACTTAACGTGGCATATTAACTTTAAATACAATTCGTAACTTTATTATTCACTTGTAAAATTATTACAAAGAGGGGAGTTGACATTTTCATTTAACGTGATACAATGATTTTTACTTAACATAATGCACTGATTTTCATACGTTTATACTTTGTAATTTAGTTATAAAACTACCACAAAAAGAGTTAAAAATTTTATTTTTATTCAAAGTGATACTAATTTTTATTGGGCATTTTTTGACTTTCTTATTTTTTTGTGTCCCTACTTTTAAAACTGTTCCTAACTTGTCATACCTTTTTAAGCTAAATGTTAATTATTTTTCCACCTTTCCCACGGCGGTGCATAAAATAAAGTATATATACACCTGTTACGTACTGGCCAACGAATAATCGTGGCAAAACGCGACAGACGTTTTATAGTCTGGGGATGCACGCGGAACTGAGGGCTAGAGTATCTGTAGAGACCTCATCCTACTATCTGTTTGCTTAGTCTCTTTGCGAGTGCAAGAATGCAAACAGCGTAAAGCGACTTATCGGGAAGGAGTGTTAATAAAAATTGGCAGGTTAACAATTAATGTTAATTTAAACTATGTGAGAAAAGTTACCCTTCTACGTTATGAATGTACCAAAAAGTAAATAATTGAATCCACAAATAATAAATACATTTTACACTCGAGACGATTTAAGAACCTATATAAAAATTAACTATTTAATATTTAATTAACTCAAAGTTTCAAATTGTGATTATTACCGAGTTCTCAAAAAAAAAAGAAAAGAATAAATACGAATAAACCGTGACAAAATATAATATGAATAAATAAGTGATACAGACTTTGTCTACAAGAATATGCGACGTTAGTGAGTATTGGTTGATGCTGTCTCGCAGTAGAATCTCAGTAACAGTGAACCATTCTTCCTCCAAATACAAATGACAATAGTGATGCTTATGTGATGATGGCATGCTGCTGAACTTTAGCAATAGGACAGCGATGCAGGAACTATCATATTGAAGTAAGAGCGAGAGTATCAAGACTGTTAGAAATAGATGCATTAAATTTAAAGTACATGTAATGGAAGCAAATTTTAAGCAGGTACATTAATTCCTTTTCAATGATGTAAGTAAAATTTAATGTACAAACTTAAATTTCATGTAGAAACTTAAATTTATTGTAAATCCATTTATAAAAGAACCATGACGATTAATATCGACACGGAGGTCTTAAGTATTGTTAGACGTATTTCTCTGTCTGCTGTTGGAGTAGAATCGGAGCTATATTCACGACTAAACTATTGTTGGACGTACTCCTCGGCCTGCTATTAGCGGACAAGCGGAACTGTATTCGCGACACTAAAGCTAACAGCTGAGCGACTTTCGATGTTTGTTTATAACCTTACCTTTAACGTCGAAAAATTATGCAATCTGATGGTGATTGTTGTGTGCAACATCATGGATCGAGATCAATACAATTGGACGCGTAAACTCGAGTAAAAATGAAAAAAATAAAATAAAAAATAAAAAAAAATATAATAAAACTTTATGAGAAACGATTTTTTTATCAAACTTAAGGGGGTGTTAAAGTAAAAATTTATCCTTCCTACCTTACCGACCCGAGAATTCTAAAATATTGGCTATAATTAAAAGAATAAACATTATTATGAAAAACTAAGAGGTCATTGCCCTCCGTATTACAAGTATCTACCACTGTGCGAAGTTTCAAACCGAAACTTTAAAACCTCTACGAATGGCATTGGAACGAAATTTGAAAGGTTCTTAAAGGTTCGAGTCTGGGATAATTCGAATTTCGTTCCAATGGCATTCGTAGAGGTTTTGAAGTTTTCGTCTGAAACTTTGCACAGTGATAAATACTTGTATTACGGAGGGCAATGATGTTTTGGTTTTTCATAATTCAATTTATTTATTAATTGTAATCAATTTTCATATCTCGGTAAAAAATTTGAGGTTAGGAATTTCGGCGGGAAATTTGAATGGTATGACACCCTCTTAAAAAGGTGGTCTCTGGTATCTAGAAATGAAGCATAGCCTGTTCTCGAGATATAAGGTATTTTTCTTCAAATATGCATTATTTTAATGAAAAAATGTACCTCTTCTTTTGACAATAATTGTGTAAGCATTTAAGATAGAAAAATTGACTCAAAAGATAATTAAATTACATGAAAAGAGTTACGATTTAAGCGTTGTTTCGTATTAAATTATTATTCTAATCCAAAGTTTTTAACAATTGAATATGATGATTTAAAATGCATGAAAAATCATCGAATTCAAGAGTTAAAATTCATCGAATATTAATACATTTTTAATCATTATCTTTAAATGTTAATAATTTTGCATCAGAATAATATTTTTACCAATCAATATATACAATTGTAACAGGTGGGACAATTGTTAATAACAATTGACCGTGGCTAATAAGCCGTCGGCCGAGCTGCTATCGTGCATTAGCTAGCACAGCACGCAACGCGTACTGGCGTACACTATTGCTCCTACCTGGAGTAAGCCAGCGGCGCAACGCCGCTGAGCTTCTGCCTGGCTGCCGCTGCTCTGGCCGTCCTGCTGCAAAGTTCACTGAACCCCGGTGGATTCAGCTCCGTGCGGAGTCACCTCGACGCACGGGTTTTCGCGATCTGTAAGGAGCGCGAAAGCGCGGAAAGTTAATTGTCGCAACGCGCCAATGTAACGGCTTTTCGCGCTTGCCTAACTCGGTCGAGGAGCAGGCGGGTCGTGGAGAAAATTGATTCACGCGAGTTTAACTTTTAATAATCAAATAGACTATATTCAGCAACAAATAAATTAACAACAATAGATTAATAAATAATGATAACGAAGTTTACAATAATTGATTAGCAATAATAACAAAGAATTTAATAACCGCGCAGACGAATTTAACAATAATTGATAAATAATTTGCTACAACGAACTTAATAACCACGCAGACCAAGCGACGGTGCGCGTCCAGCTCGTTCGCTGATGGACGCGTTGCCCTCACGATGGGCCGTACGCGCGCCTGGTGTCACGGCACCTTGGTGTACTCTAGGGCGCAGTGCTCACGGTGGGCAGCCCTGTACACCGCTCGCGGTTTGTATAATATCTATACGCGCGGGCTAGCCTTTACCTTAATTATGCGTTTCTCGAGGACGATCGCTCTATCTCTGTCTCTGTCTCTCTCGCTCTCTCTCTCTCTCTCTCTCTCTCTCTCTCTCTCTCTATCTCCTTCTCGGCTTCGCTTCTCTCTCCTCCATTCTCTTCTGGCTACACGTGGGACGCGCATCCACACTCGTGGCACAGTGGGGAGATATCTCCGTAAGCACTTCACTCCGATTACGGCGTCGCGGCAACAGGTCGCTCCGCGTACGCTATCTTCTACGCGGTAAAAATGCCGGCGAGACTCCAACGGCGTTGACGCGCGCGGATCGAACTCTGAATCGATAGTGACGCGCTCGAGGCGTCAGCGCGGCCAGCGCCGCGCCCCCAGTCGCGTTATCATTGGGTAACTACTCTGCTGCGCGCGCGTGTCGCCTATAGTGCTGACCTACGCCGGTACAGGGCCCTCATTTCGTTAAACAATATATCATTATTTATTTTTCGTTACTTTTCGAACCACTTATCGGACGATCTTTTGTGGAATTCCTCATATATTTTGCAGGTACAAAAAGGTTTTATTTGCATCAAATCATTTAAATTATTATAGAGAATAAGTCTACAAGGCTCCGCTTTGATAGAAATTGAATGCAGTTCTTCTTTAGAGACATTTCGTACTGACGCACTGATGCGATGCACCTGTGATGGTACACGACTGAACGTATCGGTGTTTACTATATGTAATTAGTTGTGATCAATCATAAATTATTTGGCATTGCGGAAAAAGTGTTTTTGGAATATACATGTATGTAAATTATAAATGTATTAATTTTATCATTAGTACTCAGTGGTCACATATATACACAGATAGTGAACAACTGATATGATCCGGCGTATATGTAAGAGCATGACTAACTTGAAAAGTATCAGGGATGCGGGTCCCGAAATTTTCTGAACCTTTTAGAATCATTCACTGGTAGCTAGAAATAAAGAATAGCACCGGTAGTTTTTGTGATTGGGCCCTTGTTTCTAAGATATCCGCTATTCTACTCCGAATATGCATTATTTCATTAAAAAATGGTACCTCTAACTGTTTTTGCATTACAGAAAACTGTCTGAAAATACCTAGAAGAAATAAAAAATAGCTTTAATTGTAGACCAGGAACGTTGAAAAATATTAATCTGAGCTAAAGTTATTAACAATTGAAGATATCAACAAAAATACATGAAAAATGAATGGATTTAAAATACTTCAATTTCTACGAATATTCATGCATTTATAATTGATATCTTCAATTATTAAGAAAATTGGATCAGATTAATATTTTTTAATAATCCCTGCTGAAAATAGGTTTTTAAATTTCATTAAAATTTGTTAAAGTCCAATCATTTTTAATTAACTTCTATAACTCCAATGAACATTGACATTTCAATTATCAAACTATGAATTAACTTTAATAATATTGAATCAACTTTAATGAATTTATATAATTATTTGACATTAAAAAATTTTAATGTTCAATTTCAGTATAGACCTTTATAAATTTCTATAAACTTTAATGCACTAGCATAAATTTATTAAAAACAAATAAATGAATGAATTTTAATAGTTTTTTTCTGAATAATATCCAATGAATTCCTATGTATTTAAATTATTTGAGACTAAATAAATTTTAATGAGCAAAAATGTTATTAACAATCAACGAACTTCAACATTGAATCAACTTTTATGATGTTTTGTAATTAATTAATTTTAATTATTTTTAATGAGCAGTTTTGGTATACTTTTTATGAACTTTAATGAAGTTTTATACACATACTTAGAGTTTAAAAAACCATTAATTGAATGAATTTTAATTGTTTTTTTCTGAATAACGTCCAATGAATTCCTATATCTTTAAATTATTTGAGACTAAATTAATTAAATGAGCAAAAATGTTATTAACGATCAACAAACTTCATCATTGAATCAACTTTTATGATGTTTTGTAAATAATTAATTTTAATTATTTTGAATGAGCAGTTTTGGTATACTGTTGAATGAACTTTAATGAAGTTTTATACACGTACTTACACGGAGAGAAATCGTCTAGTAAATATTACGAAACGTATAATAAATTTCACTAAAAAGTATAGTAATTTAGTCATAGACTACCAAAAATGGCCTTTTTACTACACTTTTGATAATTTTTATAATATTTTTGTTAATTTTTACAAAACATGAATAAAAAATTGCCTAACTTAATAGGAAAAATTACAATAAAGTATAGTAAAAAATTGAGGTTATGAATATTATAGCACTTTGTAGATATTTTTACCAGAAAGTATAGTAATTTGTATTGAAATATATCACATTTTATGCTATAAAATGCAAATGTACTCGATTCCCGCTTATGCGCATGCGCAAACGCGAGCAGTGCTGCCAGGGAGACGCTTTCTATATCTCCCTGAGCACCGCAACGCGAAACAACAACAGTGAGCCCGCCAGATTCAGGAAACATAACCTAAATTTGTACCCGTGAACGTGAATATTGAACGTGAAATTGAGCGTGATCTCAAAGCAGACTTCGATAAAGCGAATTCGCTTGGACTCAAAAGATAATGTAAGTATATATAAAATGTAAAATTTTCCTTCGTATGTTCGTATATCATGTTTATTGAGCCTAAAAATGCCTAGAGTTCTAAGTACTCCTTCGAAATTCTACTCCCAGTAAACTAAATATTAATCGAACTGTAGCTGTTAGGCATCAAAAGATACAAAATTATAGATTTATTAATAAAGTATGTGATTATCCATCATATTTATTCGGTAAACAGAAAGAGATTTTGATTAATTCTTTAGAAAATTTTAATACATTTATTACGATGTTACCTAACCCTATGAAAAATACAGTAACGACTACTAAGTGGATTGATGCTAATGAAAATAGAATCAGGCGAAATACAATTTTAGTTATGTTTTCAGAAGACGCTTCTCAGTTCTATTTTGTTACTGAAATCCTCATTCACGAACGAGAATTCTTCGTATTGTGTCAACAATATAAGATATATGATTATAGTATACTATACTATCATGTATTGAGTAGAATAGATGTTGAAAATTGTATTGTTACTTACGTAACGCTACTTTCAAATGGATATTATTTTATACCTAAATGTTGGATGTAAAAATTTTAATTTCTGAAATAAAATAATACAATAATAAGATAATGCATATATTAGTATTATTATGTACTTCAACCTAATAATTGAATATTTACTTAAATATTCAAATCGCGCTTTTCACGTTATAATTTTAATTACTCGCTTTTTATACTCGAAATTCGAATTTTGCGCGTAACTTCCCAACCAATCAAATATTTATGTCAAACGAATATCGCAGTGCCATTGCGCATCTGCGAATTTCACCTTGGTTAATGTATAAGCTTATTTGGTTGCGTATAAAATCATATGTGTGCGTGTACGTACTGCGATATCTATAACGTATTGTTAGGTTAGTAATTAGTTTAGGTTTTAATTTGGAAATTTTACAATACAGTATAGTAAAATTTACGAAACTAGAAATTTTACAATACTGCATGGTAAAATCCTGAAAACTTACAGTCTGTGACTAAATTACTATACTTATAAGTAAAATTTCCTATACTATTTAGTAAAATTTACCGGACGATTTCTCTCCGTGTACAGTTTAAAAAACAATTAAATGAATGAATTTAAATTATATTTTCTGAATAACGTCCAATGAATTCCTATGTCTTTAAATTGAATTTAATTATTAAAATCCAACTAAAGTTTATTGAAAGTTTTTAACTATATCTTGTGACTTTTAATTGTTTTAAATGGTTTCTAATAACCTCTATGTTTTTAAATTATCTTTAACAGGTAGAAGTATGATCAAGAACGGTCTTTCAAATTTATTGAATATCAGATCTATGTATTTTAATGAATTTTCATAACCTGTTTTCAACAGAGTTCCAAGTCTCAATCAAATTAAAGCTCTTTCTAACTACTTTTAGGTACTTTTCGGCAGTATTACATTCAGGAAGTTTTCTTTACTTAAAAATTATGCGGAGATATTATCACAGCTAGAGGTACCATTTTTTAATGAAATAATGCATATTTGGAGAAGAATAGCTAATATCTTACGAAAAAGGACCCATTCATAACAACTACTGGTGCTAATATACTTAATTTCTAGCTATCAATGAATGATCCTCAAAGTTTCAGAAAATTTCAGGTCCCGCATTTTTTATACTCTCTCTGTAAGTTGGATACGAAGCAAACTTAGATAAAGCGAATATCCATAATGTAATATATGTTACCTAAATATACTGTCTATACTTATTGAAATTATATATAAAATCAAAATTTGTTTTAACAACTTTTGTAAACTTATAGGTCAATTAAACGATTTTCATAAACATTTCTTGATTTTTAGACTCCTTTTGTACACGGTAATGAATGTCTGAAAAGGCGGTAGTATCTACGGATATTTATTTAATTAGCCACGAGATTTTTTAAATTCTTATTTTCCTACTATCAAAAATTTTCACCAAAATTAAATATAAAAAGATATTAATAACCAGAGTTCTAGATCATTGAAAACTGAACATTGCACTGAAAAAAAGAGATTATTGATAACATGCATATACAGAATAAGTTAATGTTTAAACGTTTGTTCCAAACGTTCATATTGTAACTGTTACAATATTTATTAAAATCGGGGCTAAATTGGAAATTATGTGTACTTTAAATAATCGGTGTGTTTTATTTTCTACATCTTTTAAATGGAAAACGGTACTTAAGAAGTCTATATATAACAATGTATTATGTACTTAACCAAATACATGAAAATATTTGAAGTTGTAACGGGCTGCTCTATGGAGCCTTTAAATTGCGCGCCGAATATTGCGTGAAAGACGAAAACACCCGAAGTGCGGCGCTAAATATGCCCCTAGACATGAGCCGGACGATATGCGAGGTAATGTGACAAGGTGCCTGCGTAGCCTCGCCCTCTTTCGCTCGGGATCCGTCACTGGAACAACTGATCCGGCTCTCCTCCCTTTCGCTCTGCATCATCGCGACTACATCGACGCCATCACCGACGATAATTCTATTCCGACGTCACGTGAGAAATCATCGAAGTCTGAGATCGTGAGGAGCGATTGGGGAAAATCGTCGTCAGGACCGCATTCGACACACGAAGAAACCACGAGGAGTCGGAAGTGCAACAGCAACCGTGCAGTTTGGTCCCGAGCGGAATGAGCCTGCAAGATCCTTCGCTTCGTCTCGCATTGATTTAAGTTAAGTAGAAAAGGTCACGATTGATCAGATTTTAACATTATCTCGCCGCGTTCCACGTGTTCATTTTATTTTGAGGATTTATTGCGAATGATAATTTTTATTTAGAATGCACGTGGAAAATACTTATGTATAATTGAGAGTCTATGAACGCGAGTTAAAATAAATAATTCTTAGAGTCGTTATCTAGAAATGTTACCATGTTTGTTTTGTTTTGAATATTGTAAACGAAAATAAGTATTCGACCGAGCGTGCGCAAATTATTGTATCATATACCAATATATTTCTGTTTATTTGAGTAGAGCAAATATAGAGGTGAAACTTATTATAATAATATTTGAAACATTTATTTTTTTTATTGAACTTTTATTTATAATTATATATATATTATGTCTTCTAATAAAATAACTTTCGATGTGTGAGTAAATTGAATGATTTATTATGTCGGACATTATCTTGTTCATTCTCAGGAAGGAATAGGATATAAAATTTTACAAAGTATTAATACTATTTTTAAGCGTTCCTCCAAATTAGTCATGAGCATAAAATTAGGGTCTATAATTTGAACATCTAAATATCAAATTCATTTATAAAGTTGCAATGCTTAAATGGCATATTGTTTCTCAATTTTGTAACAATATGAAAAGAAGGAAATCACAAAAGAAAAGTGTCCAACTTAGCCCCACTTTCTCCTACTATCGTCACAAAGAACAGTCCAATCACGTGCACATCACGTACACACCACATCAACGTAGAACGTCTATTATAGTTTAATGTTGCCGACAGCTGTAATAAACTCACGACAAAGATTTGACATCCTTTCAGAAAATACTTTTTTTACCAAAAAATAAAATCCTTGTTTAAGTACTTTTAGTCATAAACAAGCATCTTAAGAAATTTTAAATAGCTTATATTAAACTTCAATTATGTATCTTTTTAAATATTTTTCTTTCTTACTCAATCTTGACCAAGTTACAGTAGGCCAAGAAAATATCCAATAATACTTTAATGGATCAATTTGATAATATGTGCAAACAAAATAAATGTTCCGATGATTACGTGAAGTAAATGATATTGTATTAAAAATTATAAAAATTTATACAATATAATTACATATTCGTTATAATAAAAATACTCAACCCTACTACAGCCCAACATGAGAAATTACCACGTACGCGCATCGCGCGCGCAAAATCAGCTTCTAGTACATTAAATTCAATGTACATGATTTTTGATTAAGCTTAAACAATTTTACGTTATATTTACATTAAATTTAATGTACATGTACATTAAATTTAAGTGAGATGTACATAAGAAAATTTTAATGTAACTACTGGAAATGTGCTTCCAGTACATTCACATGAAATTCACTGCATGCACATGAAATTTAATGTACGGATTTAAAATTAATCATTATAATTTTTTTTACATTCGTTAATTATTTTACATATTATTTAAGTTTGATATAACCCTGCCGAAAATAGGTTTTTAAAATGCATTAAAATACATAGAACTGGTATTCAATAAATTTGAAAGACCGTTCTTGATCATACTTCTACCTATTAAAGATAATTAAAAAACATAGAGGTTATTAGAAACCATTTATAAAACAATTAAAAGTCATAAGATATAGTTAAAAATTTTCAATACACTTTAGTTGGTTTTTAATAATTTAATTCAATTTAAAAACATAGGAATTCATTGGACGTTATTCGGAAAAAAATAATTAAAATTCATTCATTTAATTGTTTTTTAAACTACACGGAGAGAAATCGTCCGGTAAATTTTACTAAATAGTATAGAAAATTTTACTTAAAAGTATAGTAATTTAGCTACAGACTGTAATTTTTCAGGATTTTACCATGCAGTATTGTAAAATTTTTAGTTTCGTAAATTTTACTATACTGTATTGTGAAATTTCCAAATTGAAATTAATAAATTTTTTATTGTCGTCTAAAAAGAAAATTTGTTTGAAAAATTATTTTAGAATTTCTTATTCTTCAGTTGTGTAGTGATATTAAAGTATAGTTAGATTTGTATAGTATAGTTTAATGTTTAATGGAAATGATTATGAGTGTGATAAGAGATGATGATGATAATGATGATGATGGTGATGGTCGGTGGGTAGGAGAATAACATTTCACTCGCCGCAAATAACGTTTAATGACCCTATTTAAAACCTAAACTAATTACTAACCTGGTAATACGTTATAGATATCGCAGTACGTACACACTCACATGATTTTATACGCAACCAAATGGGCTTATATATTAACCAAGTTGAAATTCAGGCGCTTAAATATTTGGATTAATCGTCCAGCCTCTAGCGGCACTGCGATATTCGTTTGACTTAAATATTTGATTGGTTGAGAAGTTACGCGCGAAATTCCAATTTCGTGTATAAAAAGCGAGTAATTAAAATTATAACGTGAAAAGCGCGATTTGCATTATTTTATTATTGTATTATTTTATTTCAGAAATTAAAATTATTACACCCAAATTTTAGGTATAAAATAATATTTATTTTAAAGTAGCGTTACGTAAGTAACAATACAATTTTCAACATCTATTCTACTCAATACATGATAGTATACTATAATCATATATCTTATATGCTGAGAAATGTGTATCATAAAAGCAATCTTCAAATTGTTGACACAATACGAAAAATGCTCGTTCGTGAATGAGGATGTCAGTAACAAAATAGAACTGAGGAGCATGTTCTGAAAACATAACTAAAATTGTATTTCGCCTGATTCTATTTTCATTAGCATCAATCCACTTAGTAGTCGTTACTGTATTTTTCATAGGGTTAGATAACATTGTAGTAAATTTATTAAAATTTTCTATAGAATTAATTAAAATCTCTTTCTGTTTACCGATTAAATATGATGGATAATCACATATTTTATTAATAAATCTATAATTTTGTATCATTTGATTCCTAACAGCTACAGTTCGATTAATATTTAGTTTACTAGGAGTAGAATTTCGAAGGAGTAGTTAGAACTCTACGCATTTGTAGACTCAACAAACATGATATACGAACGTACGAATGAAAATTTTACATTTTGTATATACTTACATCATTTTTTGAGTCCAAAAGAATTTGCTTCGTCGAAGTCTGCTTTGAGATGACGCTCAATTTCACGTTTAATATTCACGTTCACGAGTACAA
The DNA here is from genome assembly GCA_949152435.1 of Gastracanthus pulcherrimus. Taxonomy (NCBI): domain Eukaryota; kingdom Metazoa; phylum Arthropoda; class Insecta; order Hymenoptera; family Pteromalidae; genus Gastracanthus; species Gastracanthus pulcherrimus. Next base: position 63,781,853 of record OX424576.1, read on the forward strand.
ATTTAGGTTATGTTTCCTGGATCTGGCGGGCTCACTGTTGTTGTTTCGCGTTTCGATGCTCAGGGAGATAGACGAAGCGTCTCCCTGGCGGCGCTGCTCGCGTTCGCGCATGCGCATAAGCGCCAATCGAGTGCCTTTGCATTTTATGGAATAAAATGTGAGATATTTCAATAAGAATTACTATACTTTCTGAAAAATATCTACAGAGTGCATAATATTCATAACCTCAATTTTTCACTAAATTTTCCCTATGAAGTTAGGCAATTTTTTATTCATGTTTTGTAAAAATTAACAAAAGTATTGTAAAAATTATCAAAAGTGTAGTAAATAGGCCATTTTTGGTAGTCTATGACCAAATTACTATACTTTTTAGTGAAATTTGTTATACGTTTCGTAATATTTACTAGACGATTTCTCTCCGTTTAAATACATGTATAACACTTCATTAAAGTTCATAAAAAAGTATACCAAAACTCCTCATTCAAAATAATTAAAATTAATTAATTAGAAAACATCATAAAAGTTGATTCAATGATGAAGCTCGTTGATCGTTAATAACATTTTTGCTCATTAAAATTTATTTAGCCTCAAATAATTTAAAGATATAGGAATTCATTGAATGTTATTCAGAAAGAAACAATTAAAATTCATTCATTTAATAGTTTTTTAAACTGTAAGTATGTGTATAAAACTTCATTAAAGTTCATAAAAAATATACCAAAACTGCTCATTAAAAATAATTAATATTAATTAATTACAAAACATCATAAAAGTTGATTTAATGTTATTGAAGTTCATTTAGCGTTAATAACATTTTTGACGATTCAAATTTATTTTGTTGTAAATAATTTAAATACATAGGAATTCATTGGATATTATTCAGAAAAAAACAATTAAAATTCATTCATTTATTTGTTTTTAATAAATTTACGCAAGTGCATTAAAGTTTATTGATATTTATAAAGGTTTATACTGAAATTGAACATTAAAATTTTTTAATGTCAATTAATTATACAAATTTCTTTAAAGTTGATTCAATATTATTAAAGTTAATTCATAGTTTGTTAATTGAAATATTATTGTTGAATAAGTAAAAGAAAAAGTGTTACTATTCTTTATCCATTTTATGCTTAAAAAATAGGAGCCTACAAAAATTTCTATAGTTGTGATACAAGTAGCCATGATATGTGAATTTTGGTGAATTTTCCATTTTTAACCTCGTTTTTCTCAAAAGTGAAAAATCGAGTGGAATTTTGCAGAGTATATTGGTGTTCAGCATGAAAAAATCTTCAAACATCGAGATATAAATTTTCCCTTTGGTAGCATGAGGTTTACAGTTTTTTTTTCTAAAATGGTCGACTTTTCACGAATTTTCCGTGGTTAGGAAAATTTAGATGATTTTTCTGTATAGTTTTCTCGCAATCTATACTGTTTGGTCTATTACTTGCAAAAGTTGCGTGCGATTACGTTTTTCCTGTCAAAAGATATTGGATTTTGATTTTTATTTCTGCAAGAATTTTCACAGGTTTTTCATATACGGAAAAGGAGTAACACTTTTTCTTTTACTTATTGACCAATAACGCATTTTCTTTATTAATTCTATGTTTAAAAAATAGAACCCTACATAAAATTCTATAGTAGCGATACAAGTAGCCATGATATGTAAAGAAATTTGTCGAACTTTCCAGTTTTAACCTCGTTTATCTCGAAAGTGATAATTCGAGTAGAATTTCAGCATGAAAAAATCTATACACAACGAAGTTTGGAAGGTATAAACTATTTATAAAAAATACTTTTCTAAAACGTAAAATCTTGGCAAGTATAAGTTTCATTATTACCCACAATATAAATTAAAAGAAATATGTTATTACCAAAATAAGACGTTCAATTAAGAATTTCATGAATACGCTACAATTAAAATAGTACATTTAAACTAATGTTCTATTTAAAAAATAATATAGTTTAAAATATTTCCATGTTTTACTAATTCTGATAATCTCAAATGCACACTAAAGATATTAATGAAATGGATTAATAAATTGGCAAGTATTGTATTTTTATTTTTAAATAAATTTCCTTATTTTATTAATTAGTATGAAGTATTTATAAAAAATACCTTTTCATTATTACTCGCAATATAAATTAATAGAAATATGTTATTACCAAAATAAGTCGATAAAATTATGAATTTTATTCATAAACTCGAATTAAAATAGTAAAATTAAACTAATATTATATTTAAAAAATAATATAGTTTAAAATATTTCCATTTCTTATTAATTCTTATAATCTCCAATGAACGCTAAAGAAATTAATGTAATCGATTAATATATTGGCAAGTATTATATTTTTATTTGTATATCAATTTCCTTCTTTTATTAATTAGTATGAAGTATACAAACTATTTAAAAAATATTGTAGCTTAAAATATTTCTATTTTTTACTAATTCAGGTACACTGAAAGAAACGCTAAAGAAATTAATTAAATCGATTAATAAATTGGCAAGTATTATATTTTTATTTGTAAATCAATGTCATTTTTGTATGAATTAGTATGAAGTATACAAATTAATAATACCTTTCAAATTTAATATTGTAACACATTAAATTTGACATAAATATATCTTGATAAGAAATAAGTCAAAAAATCGAACCTCAAACGCTGATCTATAATACTCTCGCTACATTACACTCGCGGTCCATGTAGTGCGCATATGGCAATTCATTTCTATTATAGGTAAGCTAACTGATACTTTTTTAAATCAAGCCAATATAATATTACGGACAAACAGTTTATACCTTATCTAGGGCTCTGACTTGCTGCCGTCGTTAATTGCTACGAACCTTAGGTAACTCGGGCACTGTTCGAGGTTATTTTTCCCAAACTCGAGCAATGTTCCAGGTTTAACTGTAGTTCAATATAAAATATAGTGCATTGACGGTCTCTTTAATTTCGACATATAACTATGAACATACTTGACGGACCCGTCGTCTCGCAGTCTATCGGTCGACTACCTACCTTGTTTAAGATCAATTTTTGATCATAAACATCCAACGTGTATTACTCAATATTTTTATATTTCATGTATTTTATTCTTTTATAATAAAACATTACATATTTTTGTACCCTTTAAAAAACTTATAATGATATCCAAAATTACAGCGCTGTTTGTGTTTTGTGATTTAATATGTAATGTTTTAGATAGAACATGAGTATATTATGTGTTGCTTTCAAATAATCATTTAAATACAAGAAGCACTTACACGAGTACAAAGATTTACAAAGACCCTGGTCAATAACAAAAATTTGGGTTAAAAACCAGTACATCTATTGGAGTATTAAATATTTAACAGATGCTTCTGCAACGCACCAACTTGATTGGAGAACTTGATTTGTATTGCGTTTACATCATGACAACATCAGAGCGGATATTCAATTACTGCATCCCCATAATCGTGTGGTATTTTTCTGGTGCATAGTGGCTTATGCCCTGTATGCTTATGGTCAATCAGCAGATGACTTTGTATATCCCCGATGATGATTACGCACGAGCACATAAATACTTGTTACTAAGAAGTAGCACACCACAAGTATAACAAATTTGATTAAACAACCAAGAAATCGTTGTCGATATACCTACAAAAAAACTAATATTGCTCTATTGTTTTTTCTAATAATTCCTCGCTGAATGCAATTATCACAGCTAATTGCTGTATATGCATTTTAACAATGACTTTACCTATAAGCGTGCCACCAAAGAAATTCCAACCATTTTTCTGAGCAAAACAACTTTACTTGATGACTTCATGATTTCAGTAATGCTCGTTTCATCTTGTTTATTCCTTGCGAGTTTCAAGGGGGCAATATACTCAAAGGCAGAGAAGATGTCCTTAATTGTTCCTTTTTGTGTACTATACTATTCTACCTCTTCTTTTACTAGTCTTCTTTACTTGCAATGTTAGACATTCCCTGCTCTTTATTCCCAAGTTCCTGACCCTTTTTAAATCCATACTTTTCCACGATTTTTGCTGCAACAGAAGACGTTGTGTATCCTTGATGATATAGATTCTGTCAAGGAAGTGGTCTCGGTACAACTTCTGGTGTAGCCTCCTGCAGAAAGGCAATGGAGCGATGGTAACACCTTGTCCAGTACTCCTGAATGTTGTGCGTTCTTTATCTCTTTCGACAGAATTCATTGTTAGTCTTTTTCTTTATCTCTCTTACCATGTAAAACAGCAGCTTTTTTCAACTACACTTGGGATTGCAATAATTTTATTCCAGATGACCGTCTTTAAAACAACCCGTTTTATTTTAATAATACAAATAACACAAACGCATCCTTCATCCTTCAACATTTGATTTTAATAATAGGTTAGAGTTTGTGGATGTCGTCTGCACTGTTTGCAGGCACTATATATATATATTTGTCATATATTGTGCCTGCAAACAGTGCAGACGACAGCCACAAACTCTAACCTATTATTAAAATCAAATGGTGAAGGATGAAGGATGCTTTTGTGTCATTTGTATTATTAAAATAAAACGGGTTCTTTTAAAGACGGTCATCTGGAATAAAATTATTGCAATCCCAAGTGTAGTTGAAAAAAGCTGCTGTTTTACATGGTAAGAGAGATAAAGAAAAAGACTAACAATGAATTCTGTCGAAAGAGATAAAGAACGCACAACATTCAGGAGTATATATATATATATATATATATATATATATATATATATATGTATAATAACGAACTACTATATATAACTATTTCCGTCGCAAGAACGGAAGTGACGTAGCTAAAGAAAAATAAATTTAATGAGCTAAATTTCAATCTACTTTATTTCATTAAAGGATGAATCTTTTTCAGCAATAGTTTTTTTATGTGAAAGATTTAACAAATATCTTTTAAATGAATGCCAACAGATTACATATATAAGTCAATAAGCATTAACGTTAATGCTCGAAAATTTTGAAGAGGTTAGAAAGGCTGAATTAGGCGTATAAAAGGGCGTCGGTGCGCCCCACAGCTCGTTACCGTTAACACTTTATACTTGCCATCGGGCGCTACCGCGCCCCTTGATAAATTTTCCTTTCGGTAGCACGAGTTTTACGGTGTATTTAAGTGGTTGAATTTTCACGAATTTTCCATTGTTGGGAAAATTTAGATGACTTTTCTCTATAGTTTTACTATAATCTACACTCTCTGATCTTTCATTTTCGAAAACATTTATGTGATTTCGTTTTTTCTGTCTAAAGATATTTGATTTTAAAATAGATTTCTGCAAGAATTTTCACAGGTTTTTCATCTATGAGAATGGAGTAACACTTTTTCTTGTACTTATTCAACAATAGTACATATTCTTTATGAATTTTATGCTTAAAAAATAGGAGTCTACATAAATTTCTATAGTTGTGATACAAGTAGTCATAAAATGTGAAATTTGGTGAATTTTCTACTTTAAACCTCGTTTTTCTCAAAAGTGAAAAGTCAAATGGAATTTTCCCGAGTGTATTCGTGTTCAGCATGAAAAAATCTATATACAACGAGGTTTTTAAGGTATAGACTATACATTTTCTCTTCGGTAGCTGGATGTTTACAGTTTTTTTTTTAAATGGTCGATTTTCACGAATTTTCCATGGTTGGAAAAACTTAGTTTACTTTTCTCTATAGTTTTCCTATAATCTACACTCTCTAATCTTTCATTTCCAAAAAGTTTCATATCATTTCGTTTTTCCTTTCAAATGATATTTGATTTTGAAATGGATTTTTTCCATTTACCCCACTGTGCGGGGGTGGGGTCACCTTCTCGAGCTCCCACTCCTCATGGCTCGATTTCCAGGTAGTCCGTCCCTGAAATCAGTTCCTCGACTGGCACTCAATACTCGATACGACCCGCTCTCTCGCTGTCCACTACCCGCATCTTACCTTCGGGGTCTTCCCGTCTCCTACGCCTCGTGTCCTCCACAGAACTCGATGTGCTGGTCGGAGGTCCCCTTACTTCTTCTGCGGCTACGACCTCCGCTACCTGGAGTCGAGGGTGATGGAGAATCGCCCCTTGAGGATGGGAATGGACTTGACCCTCCGCCCGTGGCATCCATGGCAGCGTGGACAAAGTCGCCCAACGGGCCTCTCTGACCTCCTGGTCCGATTCCTCCGGAGAGTCCATGTAGAACAATAAGCTCTCCGGAGTCGGTATTGTAGGCGTTAGCGCCGACGGGGGAAGGCAACGGGCCATCGCGGCCCGGATCATGTCCGTGTCTGGACGGTCGGACCGAGCGATTGTTTCCCCATTTCCACGGGGTCGTTCTAGGGGGTTCCCTGGGATCCAGCAAAGGGGGGAATATCCTCCATAGTGACTGCACTCACTGGTCCCTCGGGGTTCCCTCCGCCTCTCCAACCCAGCGGTCAATCGGTCCAGGCTCTGCCTGGTAAACCTATCTCCGCATCTCTTCCTCCTAGATGGCAACCAACTCCTCCGCTTAACTTCGACGGGGTTCGGCCCTTACAAAGGAGGGAGAGACGAAACCCACGTCCGGACGATGGCGGGGACTAGCCTCCCAGGACGTAGAACGGCGACTGCGTACTTGTCTTGACATCTGAAGCATACTTAACTCAACCACTATTTCTCATTTCTAACTACTGTACCGGGACAACACAATTTACAATACTTCTTCTTAACTCGACGACGTTCCTGAAATACACTCGCGACACAAACTCCACAACATACGATGCCGGAGGGCATACCGGTTTGCGGAATAGGAAAAAAATTAACCCGCTCGCTACCCATCTTCCCCGGGCTCGTGGTATTCTCCAGCGCCTTAACTGTAATGCATGGGTCATCACCACCCTCAATTTCTCTTCCCCATGTTTCAGAGCGTAATTCCCTCTCTCCCGTGAGTCGATAATTACCCACGGGCCTCGTACCACGACGCGCCGCTATCACGATCTGTATTGCTTCTCATCACCCACTCACCGACTATGAACTGGCTCTGCATCTGTAACGGAAATCTCGAGTTGTACATGCTCACGAGGACGAAACAAGGACAGGTTTAGATTAGTCCGGGATGGTTTCGCGGGGAAATGTACCGTTTCAACTCCGATACATGCGCCTTGGCGTTCCTCCTCCCATCTGTGGTCTCGAGTAAACCATTGGGGACTTAATCTCGATTATCACGAAGGGTCCATCGAATTTTGGGGCCAGTTTGGTGGAGAACCTATTGGTCGCATTTCATAGAACATGCAACTTTCTCATTAACAGATCTCCTAGATTCAACGTTACGTTACGTTTCCCTTTATATTGCTTCGTCTGTTTCTCCCGGGCCTGATCTATGTGTTTGAGCACTAGAACCCGTAACGCGTCTAACCTTTTTACTCGATCCGCCTACGCGGTGGGATGCCGTTCGTAGTTCAAGAAGTGTTCGTCCCCTACGAAGGTGGCTATCATCGTTTTCAACGTCGGATTACTCCTCACCATCGGATTAGCTTGAGGATGATATGAAGGCGTAGTCACATGTTTGACCCCATATTCCTCAAGCGTCGTATTCAGGTGTTTATTATCGAACTCTTTACCGTTGTCTGTGAGTAAATAATCGGGAGTCTCCCACCTGAACAGAATCAGTTCCTCGAACGCCTTTGCTACTGCTTTCCCATCGGCTTTCCGCAGTGGTTTCATCTCAATCCACCCGGTAAACAAATCCTGGAAAACCAGGATGTATTTTTATTACCCTTGCTGCTGGGAAACTTCATCATATCCGCTGCCACCACTGCCCATGGTCTCTCCACTATTATCTGGCCCATCAGACCCTGTGGTCCAGTTTGTGCTGTTTTATACCTTTGGCACTCGTCGCATTCTTGGACGAACTCTTGGACGTCGGGACACACCCCAGGCCAATAATATTAACGAGCAACTCGATCGTAAGTTTTCTCTATACCCAGATGACCCGCTGACGCATCTCGGTGAGCATCTTCCATGACTCGATTGCGTTTCTCCCATGGGACCACCAATCTTTACCTTTCGTCTTGATTCGTAATGGGATCCAACAATGGGTCATTCCGAAATCGATACAGCATTTTATCTTCTATTCTCCAGTTTGGAAACTTTAATGGGAATTTTTGCACGTCTTCTAACCTCTGCAGATACCATGCATCCGGGATTTCGTTAAACGCTATTAGGTGATGGGACATTTTCTACTGCAAAAATAGTTCTTGATTCCCCCGCTGTCTCATTCCATATTGCCTCTTTGACTTCGGACTTCGGAACCGCTGCTTGACCCACTTGCAATGGAGATTGCTTGTCGGGTCCATTAATGTTTGCTGGTTGCGTTTCCTCTTCATCTGAGACACCCTCGAATAATATGGAATAGAGTGATTGTCTCTCACTCTCCCTTGATCATCCTAGGTTAATCATACCTCCTGCAAACTCCTTGGCTTGAGGTATCTGCGACAGAGATCGCTGTTACTCTTCTTCCAATTGATCCATGGCCTCAAGTTTTGAATGAATGTTCGATTCGCAGGACAGCTGCCTCTGAGATGATTTCGACTGGGGACGCTCTTCATATTGTGCAGTCTGCCGTGCAGACTGCACAAGATGAAGTAGTGATACTGTAACTCCCGCTATTGGACTACGAACCACCATGGCCTGAAGTATTTTTGCTCATTACTCCCCACAGGTGGGTCCGCCTCCTCACGATTTAACTCCGCTGGCGACTACACTTGAGATGCTTGCGACGGGGGGCGCTTTTCATCTCGTACAGAGTGCCGAACTGGTACTCCACTAAACCTCACCGACCTTGGTGTCTGCGATTGGAATAGCTCTATCCTCTCGATGATTTGTTCAGCTACACTATTTTGTTTCACTCCCGACAACTCCCAAACCCTTAATAATTCCAACTGTGGTTGACTTGTGTTCAGTTTGGGCTGTTCTCTTATCATTTTCTCTTTTGTTACCTCATACTCGAACGAACAGACTGGGGTTAGTTGCAACTGAGATTGCGTCACCTCCCTTACCTTTCGTTTTCTCTTTTTTACTGCTTCGCTATTCTCCGATGACCTAGCGCTACCCTCACACGACCTCTCCTTCTTCCTGGCACCTCCGATGGTCTCGATTTTTCCCCTCTCCTCATCCATCGATTTCTCTGCTACTCCGTCAACTCGACCATCGGTATCGTTCTCGAGATTCGACAGTTGAGTTTCTAGCGTTGTGCAGGGGCAGGGAACTGGACTGCGCCCCCGCTCCACCGTTTCCCACCTCTCTGCGGTAAGTTACGCAGAATTCGTTGGTGCACGATGTGAGTGTTATCCCCAATCTACCGCATATAATGTAACTCAATGTGTTCTGACCCGTGGTCTGTGGTGTATCTTGTACTCTGCATTCCGACTTAAGGTGACCTAGTTGACTGCATTTAAAATACCTCCTTTGTGGATTCATTCCGCCGCTCTATGTCCCACTCCCCTGCACTCAAAACAAGGCCCATAGTAAGCTTGGGTGCCCTGATTTCCCTGCGTGAAATTACCTATAGCTAGACCTCCCCTAACACCCTCTGCCCTTTTTACGCCTAAACTCGATTGAAGTCCTTCTGTTTGTCTGGATTGACCTCCACCCTGGTTTCTTTGGTTCCAGTTTGAATTGTTAATGTTTCTAGTATTATTCTGGTTTGACCAGTTTGGTTGGCGATTATAACCTCCTTGCATTGCTTGAGCATAATTCGTGAACCTTTGGTCTTGCGTTGCCACCTGTATTGCTTTGGACATTAGCGTTCCTCTTACGGCTGCCACTTCTAAATTTCTCGCCTGCTCCTTTACCACTGGTTTCCGCTATCTCGAACTATCTTCCTCTACTGCTGCCACCTTGCTTGACTTAGCCTACTTTGATGCTGACACATACGCTGCTGCTTGAATCTTCATTTTCTCTTTGGGAGGTGGAGGTTCCCACCACTCGTTTAATTCCTTGTGCCGTTCCCATTCTGGACCGTAATGCTCGATGTCCTCCAGAGTTCTTAATCGTCTATCTTTCATATAATTTCTGTACTCCGACCTTATTTTTTCGTACGCTGTAGACACCTGTACCGCATCGAAGGTGGCCGTCTAAAATGGTTAATTATCAATTTAAAGCATGATATGAAGTTCGTAATTTTCTCTCCTGGCCCCTGTGTTCGTTTGCGTAAGTCACTCTCTACGTCACTCTCTACGCTTGAATGTTATATATATATATATATATATATATATATATATATATATATATATATATATATATATATATATATATATATATATATATATATATATATATATATATATATACATACATACATACATACATACATTTTTATAATTAGAACGTATACATTATAAGTAAATATAAATCCCCTTTTCATAACTTCGAATTTAAATTTAATATTAACTTGAAAATTATAAGTCTTTGCAGAAGAGAGGAATATACAATTACTTTTATAATATAAGAACTTATAATACAAAAATCAGCCTGTAAGAGAAAATAAATGATTGAAATTCTCACAAAAATCGTATAATATAGATTTAAAAGAGCGAAACACATTAGAGTATGTAAGAAAAGATGATTAAAACATAAGTCCTACTGTCTGTATATAATTTAAGTATTTGAGCTTGTAAAAGAAAAGTGATAAGTCGTTTTTTAAAAAGAGAGAATTTGTCAGTTTTTTTACATGCAAGAATGAATTATTTTAAAGTATAACTTTTCAAAAGAACTTAGAATCTGAGCAAAAGTAAATTTAAAAAATTAGAGTCTCTGTAAGAAAAAAGGATTAAAACATTGTCATATTTTTTTCATAAGAGGGACTTTGTAATTTTTTATTTCATAAGAGGGACTTTGTCATTTTTTATTTCATAAGAGGGACTTTGTCATTTGTTATTTCATAAGAGGGACTTTGTCAATTTTTTTACATGTAAAAATGAATTTTTCTAAAGTATAACTTTTCAAAAGAACTTAGTTTCTGAGCAAAAGTAAATTTAAAAAATTAGAGTCTCTGTAAGAAAAAAGGATTAAAACATTGTCATATATTTTTTTATAAGAGGGACTTTGTCAGTTTTTTTAACGTGCAAGAATGAATTATTTTAAAGTATAACACTTCAAATGAACTTAAAATCCGAGCAAAAGTAAATTTAAAAAATTTATGTCTTCTTGATAAGAATGTAAGGGAATGAAAAATAATTAGAGTGCTTGTAAGAACATAGAATTAATACATAAGTAATACTAACTATAGATATTATAAGTATTTAAACCTGAAAGAAAAGAGAAATGAATGATCGGACGTCGCTGGTCCGCCAGCTTATAAAGCCGAAGTATCTGCAAAAGCATCTTGCCCCACGAAAGTATTTTGTCGCTGCCGCTCGTTTCGAATGAACTATGCGTTTTAACTTTATATTCCCGAAAGTTCGAGCGTTGGTAAATACCTTTTGTTTAGACTTAAGACCCATAAACGTTCGAATATATGGTGTTAGGTTCCACGAGATATGATCACTTATATATACACAAGTAGGTCCAGCTATCAGTCAGTCAACGATTTTTGTCAAAAGACTTTTCGTCAGTGCAAACTGAAACACTTGCGAGCAAGCATGGTTTCTAAACAGGTTAAAGAACGGTCAGTTAAAACGCATACTAAGCCGCCAAAATATTTATGTTGTAAAAATTTAGTATGTGAACATAATGTGGATGCGCATGCTCTTGATCAACGATTACAAAAAAGTATACAAGGGCGGCTAAGTTTAAGACTACCTGAGTTTCATACTACAGTGAAGTTTTATAAGGTAATTTATTTTATTTATTTTTTATATTTCTTTTAGAAAGTTTAATATTAGTAAAATATAAACAAAAATACTTCTAGGATAAAGAATGTTTCGTCTGTTGCTGTAATCACTGTATTAAGAGTAATAAGACAACAATTGGGTCCATAACTTTATTGTGTGAGGTAACATATGTTAATACATAACAATGTATATTGTAAAAAAGAATGTTTATAAATTTAATTTAATTTTTTAAAGGGAAATACACCAACATCCCCATTCAGATCTTCGAAGAATATAACTAAACATCTTCAAAATCAGGTAAAAATGTTTTCTGTTTATATTAAACTTCGAATTTTACATACCTTTTAACAAGACTATATATTTTTCAATAGACTGATCCATTAACTTCGTCACAAAGCCTTGTATGCGAATGTGATGAAAAACTGCTAAAATTGTCGAAGAATTATATTGAATATTTACTTTTTATAATTTAATATAAGGAGGGCTCACTTGGTGCCTCTAAAAAAGGTTTCAGTGCCATCTATTTTATCAGATTTTCGCCCAATAGCACTTTTGAGCTTTCTCTCCAAGGTGCTGGAGAAGATAGTACACAACCAGATTACCGATTTCTTAAGATCCAAAAATATCTTGGATCCTCTGCAAACCGGTTTCAGACAGCATCACAGCACCCAGACAGCTCTACTAAAACTAACCGAGGACATACGAACTGGGATAAACGACAATAAGAAACTAATGACTATACTGCTACTGTTCGACTTTAGTAAGGCGTTTGACACTATATCACCATCTAAATTACTTCGTAAGTTGATACGCATGGGTTTTTCCAGGAGTGTTCTTCTGTGGATCAAATCATACATCTTTGGTCGCAGGCAAAAAGTCATAACTGACAACAACGGGGAATCTGATTGGCTAACCACCAATCTAGGTGTGCCACAGGGTTCAGTCCTGGGGCCCTTGCTATTCAGTCTTTATATCAATGATTTACAAGACGTACTGACTGGTGGTGATGTTAAACACTTGCTATACGCGGACGACTTGCAAACTTACACTCTAGTGACATGGCGAAATCTTTATGTGGGTATCAGATGCATGTCGGCTGTTGCGCGGACAGTGTCGGAGTGGGCCGAAGCATCCGGACTGCGACTCAATGTCGGCAAAACAAAAGCGATCATTTTCGGCTCCGAGCACAACATCAATCGGTTGCAGGATCTTGGTTTGCCCGGCATTGAGTTTCAGGAAGGTGTACATGTGCCTTTCTCTGACTCGGTCACAAACCTTGGTGTTGTCATGGACTCTAAACTCACGTGGAAACTGCAGGTTGATGCAGTTGGAAAAAAGGTAAATCGTGCTCTTTATAGCCTACGATTTTTTAGTTCATGCACAACTCAGGCGTTGAGAAAGCAGCTTGCATGCGCGTTGGTAGTGCCACATTTAGATTATTGTTCCGTGGTTCACCTTGATGTGTCTGATGAGCTCGAGACGAAGTTGCAACGACTTCAAAATTCATGTGTGAGATACATATGTGGTGTTAGAAGGGATGAGCACATCACTCCTCACAGGAAATATCTTGGCTAGCTTACAGTAAAGGAAATAAGAGCGTACTTTGCGGGGTTATTATTGTATAGGGCAATAAATATGGGACAACCTCCGTACCTTGCGGCTCTCTTTGGTAAAAACAAAGCTAGGACTTCCAGTAGGAGCGGTGTGAAAGAGCTCTCGGTTCCGGGTTCGCGGACTGATAAGGGTCTCTATTCGTTTAGAGCCCAAGGTTCGCGATTCTGGAACACCCTCCCCTGCAGTGTGAGGTATCTGCCGTCCTTATGTAAATTTAAAACGGCGTTAGGCAGGCACCTCAGACAACTGCACGGTGAGTAAGTTGACATTTTTTCATGATGACGGAGAATTCACATACATGGGTAGTTATTTATTTATTTATTGACTTATTTATTTGTTTATTTATTTATTTATTTATTTATTTATTTATTTATTTATTTATTTATTTATTTATTTATTTATTTAATTATTTATTTATTTATTTATTTATTTAATTATTTATTTAATTATTTATTTAGTTATTTATTTATTAATTTATTTATTTATTTATTTATTTATTTATTTATTTATTTATTTATTTATTTATTTATTTATTTATTTATCTATTTATTTATTTATTTATTTATTTATTTATTTATTTATTTATTTACTTAATTATTTATTTATTAATTGTATCTTTTTATTTTTTTATTTTAATTTATCCGTTCTCCCGTGTTCTGTATTCTTAGTCGTGAAAAATGTTGTAATGTACAAAATATAAAGAGTACATTTTAATAAAGAGTAAATATATCTGCGTGTGTGATGAGTGTATGTATCGGCTGAATTGTAATTGTTTTTAAATTGTGACGTGATGGATGTACGTGTATGCAAGAATGAGTAGACTTCAGAAATTGTTATGGAACTGTGATATATACAAACTGTGATATTAGATAATGACAAATTTGTGCAACAATTTTTATATTTATACACTGACGAACTGTGATAGTGATCAAAGACTTAATGTAATGACAAAATAACAATTTTTATGTAATGTATTTTTGCCAAAATTGACAAATAAATCGTATATCTATCTATCTATCTATCTATCTCCCTCTGTACCTCTCTCGATCTCTCTCTCCCTCTTCTCTCTCTCTCTCTCTCTCTCTCTCTCTCTCTCTATCTCTCTCTCACTCTCACTATCCCTCTCCCTCTCCTCTCTCTCTCTCTCGCTCTCTCTCACTCTCTCTGAAGAAAGTTTGCGCATGCGTACTTTCTCTCTCTCGTCTATCTGTACTGTGCACGGGAACTTTGAAATTGAGATTTATACATAGCAGATGTGTCGGTTTTGGCTGCGCTGGTGTATATATATATATACACTCCACAACAAAATTAACGCAACACCTAATTCCGACTAAAAATGGGAGCAAATTCGAAGATCGATATCTCAGGTAAAAAATGTCGTAAGGGGGTCAATTTTTTTTAAATTAAAGGTTGAAGTCTCTACTTTAAGATGATGGAACTAGATTTTCGATTTGACGCAACCCCTACTTACGTGACCTTGAAATTCAAGGTCATATTTTAAAGCTCAAAAATCGTAAACTTTCGCAGTGCGCCTGCGCGTGAGTGATTTTTTTTCGATAATTCTGATCATTGCATCTTAAAGTACAACTGTTTCCCTTTAATTTAAA
This sequence comes from Gastracanthus pulcherrimus, assembly GCA_949152435.1. NCBI lineage: Eukaryota > Metazoa > Arthropoda > Insecta > Hymenoptera > Pteromalidae > Gastracanthus > Gastracanthus pulcherrimus. The sequence continues at coordinate 63,796,855 of OX424576.1, forward strand.
AAAAATTGACCTACTACGATTTTTTGACGATTTTACATCGTTTTAAGAATTGTATTAAAAAAACGCGTTTTTTCGTGAAAAATTTGATAATTTCGATCCATCCTACGATTGAATCAGCGATGTAGAATGACTCGAATTCGTAGATCGATATCTCAGGTGGAAATGCCATATGCACGGGTTCGAATGTTATTTCTTGGTTGATTGTGATCAAATCGAAATGTAAAACTCGTATCCAAGCGAAACGAATATTACCGTCGATATTAGCGTTATCCAATAAGCACCACGAGGAGGTAGTCGATCAGATTTAACTGAAGCTAAATGTAAAAAACAAATTCTTAAAATTTGTAAACGTTATTATTTTATAACTTTTATCCTACGTCGAATATCTCTTAAAAAATAGGAAGTGTATAAATTTATCAAATTTGTCATCCGTTGCATATTGTTTCCTGAAATCAGTAATGTAAAAAAAAATTTTCAAGTCCATCTCTGACCGTGTCCAAATTTTACCGAATACGGTTCTTTTAAAAATCTACCATTCTTTAGAAAATACCGTTTGGCAGAATTGTAAAATTTTTTCAGTTAAAGGCTACGCGTTTTGATTCTTACGGCAGTATTTTAAAACGGTTCAAATCGATTTCTTGGCAAAATAAAAATGCCTCCGTTGAATGAAATTCAATCCACGCAAATTGTTGCACTTTCTGAAGCTGGACTCAGTCGACCTGGGGTAGCAAGATGAATGGGGGTTCATTTTTCGACTGTTTCTCGAGTTCTGTCACGATTCAATGAAACAGGTGCTTATCGCAGAAGGACGGGGCAAGGTAGGAGACGCGTAACAAATGCTCGCGAGGACCGTCGTATAATACGAGCAACCTTACGTGAACCGGTAAGAAATGCGTAACAAATTCATAACGTTGCCTTGCCACGCAGACAAATCAGTTCGCAAACAGTAAGGAGGCGTCTTCACGAAGCAGGTTTAAGATCGCGAATTCGTGTTAGAGTACCCTTTCTCACAGCAAGACATCGTAGATCTCGTCTGCACTATGCTAGAAATTATGGACAATGGACGGTTGCCTTGCCACGCAGACAAATCAGTTCGCAAACAGTAAGGAGGCGTCTTCACGAAGCAGGTTTAAGATCGCGAATTCGTGTTAGAGTACCCTTTCTCACAGCAAGACATCGTAGATCTCGTCTGCACTATGCTAGAAATTATGGACAATGGACGGTTAGACAGTGAAGGAACGTCTTGTTCACAGACGAGTCACGATTTTGCCTGTATGGTAATGATGCTCGAATACGAATTTGGCGTCGTAGGAGGGAGCGTTTTGAGCCAAACCATATTTAACCGACCAAGATTTTTCCGGTGGATCCGTCATGGTATGGAGAGGAATCTCTTTAAACTATCGGACTGATCTTATTATGGTTCCACCTCCCGGGTTAACAGCTAGACGCTACATCGATCAAATTTTGGAGCCTCACGTGCTTCCAATGAGTCGCCGCAATGGTCCAAATTTCATTTTCATGCAAGATAATGCACCTCCCCATTCCGCAAGAATTACTCAGGCTTACATCTGAGAACACCACTTGGAGATACTGCCGCATCCATCGAATAGTCCGGATCTTAATCAAATTGAACATGTATGGGACATGATGGGTAAACGATTGCGCAGTAGGCAGAGGCAGCCAAGGAATCTCGAGGAACTGGGGCTAGCTCTAAATGAGATATGGTACAAGATACCTCAAGGCATGATAAGTGCTTGCATTAATACGCCTGCAAGATTAACTGAGGTTATTCGACGCCGAGGTGGCAACACAAGATATTAAGGGCTCTGTACAATTAGTAATCGGCCCTTTTAAGCCCCCCCCCCTTCCCACACACACAACACGCACACGCACACCCACAAATACACGCACACGCACATACACAAATACACACACATATGATAAGCTAAACCTGATCGACTACCTCCTCGTGGTGCTTATTGGGTAACGCTAAAGTCGACGGTAATATTCGTTTCGCTCGGATACGAGTTTTTTATTTCGATTTGATCAAAATCAACCAAGAAATAACATTCGAACCCGTGCATATGGCATATCAATATTTCAACCTGAGATATTGATCTACCAAGTCGAGTCATTCTACACCGCTGATTCAATCGTAGGGTGGATCGAAATTATCAAATTTTTCACGAAAAAACGCGTTTTTTTAATACAATTTTTAAAACGCTGTAAAATTGTCCAAAAAAATCGTAACGGATCAATTCTTTTTAAATTAAAGGCAAAAAGTTATACTTTAAGATGCAATGATCAGAATTATCGAAAAAAAATCACCCACGCGCAGGCACACTGCGAAAGTTTACAATTTCTGAGCGTTAAAAAATGACCTTTTCAAAATCACGTAAGTAGAGGTTGCGTCAAATCGAAAATCGAGTTCCACCATCTTAAAGTAGAGACTTCAATCTTTAATTTAAAATAAAAATTGACCCCCTTACGACATTTTTTACCTGAGATATCGATCTTCGAATTTGCGCCCTTTTTTAGTCGGAATTAGGTGTTGCGTTAATTTTGTTGCGGAGTTTATATATATCAAAGAAAATAAAACGGAAGTCCGAATGTATCTATATATATATATATATATATATATATATATATATATATATATATATATATATATATATATATATATATATACATATACACGGTGACCCATTTTAAACGCCGCACCCGGATTTCTCGAAACCTAAGCCAGATAGGGAAAAACGGTTCAGACAGAAGTTGTAGGGGACAAAGGGGGCCATACAATGGCGCTAACGGCTTTGACCTTGAACTTGACCTTTAAGGTTATTTCAAGGTCAAAGTGGTTTTTTCATATGGGAACACCTAGTTTTGACCCCGGATTCGGAAAGAGCGAGAAATTTTACGTTCAAAATCATATTGAGAAAAATTTTTTCAAGGTCATTTCAAGGTCAAATCAAGGTTGAACTCCGAAAAGTCCGTTTAAAATCTTTTTTTCCATGAAGCACAGGCTAAGCTGGTTCAAATTGATCGTAGGCTTAATAGGGGAACCCACACACCCAAAACTTATACATCCTAGTAAACAAAACTCAAACTCGCACATCCTAACCCCATAAACTTCGTGCCCTTACATACTAAACTGTTACACCCCAGTCCCACACAACCATACCCCACACCCCCTAGTCTCACACATCCCTACCCCATGCATGCTAATTCCACTCACCCCAAACCCACACATCCTGAACCCTGAAAAATTTTTCTCAAGGGCAAAATGATTTTTTAACGGTAACTTTAAGATCGTTGAAGCTTCTGTTATAAATGTATTAACCTTACTTTTCGCGCTACCCAGAAACAACGACGTGGACGTAGTAAGGATTGTTTCCTTTGGGGTGCTTGATTAAAGTGAGTCCCCTTGCCTCTCACTGTTCGGGGTGCTTGATTATAGTGAGTCCCCTTGCCTCTCACTGTTCGGGGTGCTTGATTATAGTGAGTCCCCTTGCCTCTCACTGTTCGGGGTGCTTGATTATAGTGAGTCCCCTTGCCTCTCACTGTTCGGGTTGCTTCATTATAGTGAGTCCCTTCGCCTCTCACTAATGTAAATAAATTTGTATTTAACCTCGAAGCAAGTGCTCGAAATGACGACCATTTGCTTCAAGACACATAGTCAAACGCCTTTGAAAATAGCGAACGGTGTTCTGCAAAGTTTGTTTCGGAATGGCAGCGCATGCTCGACGAATCCTATCCTGCATATCTGCTCTTGTAGTGGGTTGTTGCCCAAAAACAGCATTTTTTAAATACCCCCATAAATAGAAATCTGGTGATGTAAGATCGGGTCAGCAAGCAGGCCAGTTAACCGGACTTCCTCGACCAATCCATCTGTTACCATAGTGCTCATTCAAAAAAGCCCTTACAATTCGAGCGAAATGTGGTGGTGCGCTGTCCTGCTGGAGCCATATTCTTCGTCGAGTTTCTAAATCAACATCTTCCATCAATCCAGGTAGTTCATCTCTTATTAGCGTCAAATAGGTATGCTGATTTACATTTTCGTCAAAAAAATAAGGACCAATCAAATATCCATTGATAATCCCGCACCATACCATAATACTCCAACGTCTTTGATGGTTTACAGTTCTGACCCAATGAGGATTCACATCAGACCAATAATGGCAATTATGCCTATTCAGTTCCCCATCACTTTGAAATTTTGCCTCATCAGAAAAAAGAACAAAGTTAAAAAAGTCTGGATAATTTTCTTTCATTCGTAAAGCCCATTGGCAAAACACAATATGCTGTTGGGAATGCTCAAACTGTAGCTCTTGAACCAAAGTAATATGATACGCGTGATATTGAAGCACCTTCATAATTCTTAAAAAAGTATTTCTTGGAATACCAATTTCCCTTTCGACTCGACGAGCGCTAATGTGTGGGTCAAGATGAATTATTGCAAGGATAGTTACAACTCGATTATCATTTTCATCATACTCATGGCGCCTACGTTAGTGAACCATGTGTCCACCACGAGCTCTTTGAGTTAAACGTCTGATAGCTCTATCGTCAAGGTGTCGTCTGTCAGGATAGCGTTCAGCATAAAGTCTTGCCGCACCACGATAATTATTTTGACTTGCAGCCATTTCAGAGCCAGCTATTAATTACTATTAACATAAATTTAAATAGTAAAATGGTATCAAAAATATTAATAATTATAAGGCTCGCCCGTATACGGTCGCGCCTAAAAAGGAAAAACGTTGGAAAATTACGGTAACTTTATTTAGCTAACTGTATTTGCCATAAATACTTCGTTTGTAACACTTTTTTAATTTTAAATTTTAAATTAAAATAATCGTCAAAACATTAAAGGTATTCAATAAAGCATTATTTCTTATTTTGATTGCAGATAAAACTAAAACTTCCGTTTATTTTTTTGTTTTATGTAAATAATGTGAATTAGTAGCGTTCGAATTTCAGAAATACTAATTTTGATAATGTAATCATTAAAAACACATCTACGAAGAAAATAGGTTCCGTCAATGGTTCTTTTAATTAAATCTGAACTGCTCACCGATTTTAAGATTTTCCGCCCATTCTTAATATTAAGTTTCTTTTGTAATAGTTCGATTCTAAAAAAAATAGATACGATGCTTTTTGTACAAAACAGAAATGTTGTATCTTTAGTTTTTAGGAAGTTTTATTTTTTTTTTTTGTAAAAAGAATCACATTTTTTGACAGCTCATAATTCAAAAAATTAGGATCCGACTAAGATAATTTTAGAAGCAAAAAATGAATAATAATTAATAAAAAATGCAAATACAAAGTCAAAATTTAAATTAAAGAAAAAAATAGGATATGTGAGTTTGGGGTGTGTGGGTTTAGGGTGTGTAAGGTAGGAATATGTTGCTTAAGGATGCGCGAGTTTAAAGTTTGCAGATCGAATGTTTTTGGTTTTGAGATTTGTGGGGTTAGGATTTGTGAGTCGGAATTTGTGGATTTCCATTTTAATCTGAAGGTAAAATTGACTACACTTCGGATTGTTTTTGCCTAGAAATCATAAAAAAATAAACAATTTTAAAAATTTATTTACAGCCTACGATCAATTTGAACCAGCTTAGCCTGTGGTTCGTGGAAAAAAACCATTTTAAACGGACTTTTCGGAGTTTGACCTTGATTTGACCTTGAAATGGCCTTGAAAAAAATTTTCTCAATATGATTTTGAACGTAAAATTTCCCGCTCTTTCCGAATCCGGGGTCAAAACTAGGTGTTCCCATATGAAAAAAACCACTTTGACCTTGAAATAACCTTAAAGGTCAAGTTCAAGGTCAAAGACGTTAGCGCCATTGTGTGGCCCCCTTTGTCCCCTACAACTTTTGTCTGAACCGTTTTTCCCTATCTGGCTTAGGTTCAGAGAAATCCGGGTGCGGCGATTAAAACGGGTCACCGTGTATATGCAGGTTATATATGCATATAAATTTAGATATATAATTAATAGAATGGATTATTTAAATTATGTTTTAAGTTCAAGATAATATTTCACTGCGATAATATTTGAACGACAGGAAATTATGCAATATAAATATTATTAGCTTTTTAGGCACGACCGCGATACGGAAGTGCCTTATATTATCGTTAGCGAAAAATGTGTAAGATTGAATATCTTCCGCAATTTTTTACCTTTCGAGCTGAAATTGTAGGAAAGATGTCCTCCAGCACAATATGAGATTCTATTTTTTTATCACGATCCTGTACGTAGTTTTTAAATTGCGAGCACTTTTTGCTTATTTTTACATGTTTTTTTAAATTTATGTTACACGAGTATCACCACGAAATCTTAGCGGATCAGGCTCAAATTTTTTTTGAGAACTCTTGTAAGAATAACAACCGTATGGTCCTATTTTGGGATTGATCCTGCAAATATACGCTGAATGCGGCGACTATAAAAAATCGCTAAAAACGGTTTTTGGGCTATAACTTGAAAACTAAGCATTCTACGAAAAAAAGTTACATAGAAAAGTTCTAGATCTTTGAAAAATACAACTTTTTCCCATTGACATCTATTTATGAAAATACTTTTAACTCGAGTTTTTACATGAAAAAGTTAAATGGAAAAATTGTAGATCTTTGAAAAATACAACTTTTTTCTGTACACCAACGCGAAAATGTTTTTAAATCAAGTTAATAGTCCAAAAACGATTTTTGACATCGAAAAATTTTGATTGCATGGTCGCAAATATTTTTTTAAAAATGCTTTTACACAAGATAAACCCTAAAAAATGATTTTTCATACACATCATTTAATAACAATTGCGATGCAGCACACCCAATCGATCTTAAAATTTTTTAAAGATGTCCCCTTTTAAAAAAAAACAATATTCTTTAACTGATTTCTGTAAAAATAAACAGATAATAGTGTTAGCGTTAAATGTAAGTTACTTTAGTTTAGCGCTTCGTGCGAGTGTCAGGTAATCAAGCGAACGTGCAGCGCGAGCACCGGTAAGGCAAGCGAGCGCGGTGCGGTCGTGCTTCTAATGCAAAACGCGAAGCGATGCAAGGCGCGGAGATGCTTAAGAGCGAGCGCGAAGTACTCGCTCTGAAGCTCCGGTGCAGGCAAGTCACATGCGGCCGAAGGCTGCGTGTGGTGCGCTAGTTTAGTAATAAAATTTTTCTAATTAGATGAAACGGTTAAAATCAACTTCAAATATTGTCAATGCTCACATTATATATTCCAGTTTTCTAAATTCTCAATCAATATAGACAATATTCTGAGTTTAATTCGGTTATTTTTCATATCATACGGGAACTAAATTATTTTGAAGTTGTTTAAGTAAGGTACACTTTTGAATTTACAAATAATGAAAATGCATTGTAACTTACTAACTGTATTACATAATATGGTGAAAAAAAACATTAATAATATTCATAGCTGGATTATTATGAATACAATGACAAGTTATTGTGTTATTAAATTCCAGACAATTTTTGCCTGAAGAATATGAACTTGATGAGGTTCGAATACCATCAATATGGTTAGCTTGACGTTTTATTAAAATACAGATTCAAAAATGATTTTGCAGATTTTGATTGTAGAATAAGAAAAGTGTACAATATGTGAATCTACGAAAATAATTACCTGCATTGACTATTATCACATAACTTAATTAAAATTAATCTCAAAATGTTGTTTACATATAAATCAACATTTGAGCAAACTAGAATGAATCCTGCATAATCTCACAAGGAGAAGATCATACCTTTGAGTTGTGGGGTTTTATTAAGCTTTGAGAAATGTCCTTTGGTACCTAATAATGTAGCCCAAAATCCGTAGTTTGATCTCATAAACTCCAGAACCCGAGACATAACTAAGAACATTAGCATTGTTCATATGTATATGCAACATTAAAAATATTATATGTATATAGGTAGGTATACTAGTAATATAACTGGGTACTAATGAGTGATCTGCAGCTATGATGCTTTTTTGTCAGTTTCAACAATATTAAACATTGCATAATAGTGTAATATAAACATTATTAGCTTTTTTGTAGAATATAGATTGAAATATGAATTTTCAGATTTTTATTGTTTTTAGGCTAAGAACAATGGGGAACATGTCAGAATTTCGTCCTTCGACTATTATCAAAAGATTTAAAATTACTGAAAATATTGTTTACGCTCATTCTATACAAGACATTCTCGTTTTCTAAGCTCTCTAAATTTTTCACACAAAGTACACTTTCTTATTTTGCTAATTAAAATGTGTTGTAACTTACTAACAATAACTTTTAATCTGAGAATGGAAACTGACAATATTCATATTCACATCTCGATTATCATTATCATGAAAATAATGATGAGTTATTGTATTAAGTTCTAAACAATATTATAGTGGTACACTGAGTACGACTATATAAATTATTTGTAAATTTTGATTGTTTGTAGAATAAAAAAAGTACAATATTTCAATGTATCAGACTGATTAGCCACATTGACTAATATCGTAATATATCTGAATTAGTCGTAAAATATTGTAACATATTGATCAAGAGTTCAGTTGACGGATCATCATTTTAACATTTATGAAATATATTCTTATCTTAAATACAATTAAAATCCGCAAAAACTTACTTCAATCTGAATTCTAAAAATTATATGTAAACAAAATTTGTATATATTTCACTACTTTATAATATTTTGGTATTATTTTAAACTTTATATAGAACTTGCACAATCCATTTTTGTTATTTATATATTTTATTATGAAAAAAAACTAAAATCAGATATTTAAATTGTTATGCTAAGATAGTTTAGTATATGAAACATTGCATAATAACTACTACAATTCAAAATAACTTTTATAAAGAGTTACAATAAGTGCAAAAAGTTGCAGAATTACAATATGGCTATTGTAATTTAATAAGTTTATATGGATGATCAGGTAAAACGGGTATCAAAGTCAATTTTTATCCTCCCTATCTATATATATATATATATATATATATATATATATATATATATATATAGGGTCATAAGAACATCTAATATCTGGGGTTTCTCATAAGAAATATTTATATTCATATATATGAATATTTGTAGACCCTTGTGCCAGATACATCTGACGCCCGTCATTAGAGATCGTTACCTTCAATACGTCTGGGTCGTGGAAGACCGAGCTCTTTTTGACCTTCTAATGCCATATTTTTTTGTGAATTCATTTCTTCTCGCTTCTCTTACCTCTAATTCCCTCACTTCCTCTGGAGTGGGGGGTGGCGGCGTGTCTGATGGGCGGATGGGGTGATGGTCTACGTGGCTCGTCCGGGTGATGTAAGGACTACATCTCCTCATCTCTCTCCTCTCCTAGATGGGCCAGCTCCCACCTCAGCGCATTCACACTCTTCTGCATCCACACGATTTGCCTGGTTACTCGCCACCTAATTTACCTCCTTTGAGTCTTCGTCGACATAGTATGGCCGGAGACCTGTTGTATGAAAATTTTCCCTACTTACTCCTATTTTTAGGTAACTCACCTCACATGCAGAATCATTGCATATCCTGGTAATACGATATGGGCGTTCATATATGGCCAGAAATTTAGCATATATATTTCGAAGTGCGTCAGATATATTACATGCTTTTACCAGGACATATTCATTTAATTTATATGAGGTGTGGTTATTTGATCATTACAATTTCTGCCCTCTTTTCCCCTATTCTGTTAATACGGTTGTACACTAACCCTATCTTCTGCGCATAGGGTATCTCCTCACGGGATGGAAGGTTTACCGACTTTTCCCAAAATCGTTTTGGTTTTAAGTTTAATTGCAATTCAATGGAGGTAAATTCAGTAGTTTGATGGTATATTTCATTCATGCACCCCCCAATAAAAGGGGTCTAGCTTGCCCGCGCCTTGTGATTGGCAGAAGTGAGAGATCGGAAAAATCTACCTAACTCCTTATTGACCCTTTCAACCGTCTTGCTCTCGGAGTGTCGAATGGCTGAGATGATAGGTTTAATTCCTTCCGATTTGAGCCGGTTAAGCCAACCTTTCGCCGTAAACTGGGTACCATGGTCAGATTGGATCCTCGTCAGTTTACTATATTTTGGTATCCAATTGTTGAAAATTTTACTGAGTTTAGTTCTAGTAGCTGTCTTTCGAATAGGATATAAGGCTACATACTTGGTAAACACATCGAAAACTGCTAATATATGCTTGGTCCCTCCTCCACTGGTTGGCAAAGGGCCATAAAAGTCTACTGATATTAGGCCTCAAGGGCCATTAGGTACTCGTATTATAAGGCATGTTTTAGCAGCGGTCACTTTCGTATAGGTTTTAAACTGTTAAGTTTTGCCATTATATAGAAAGCTATGATAGGACGAGAATCCGGATCTAGTAGGATTTGCCAAAAACTGTCAGTTAAGTCGATGCTAGTCATAACCCCAGCTCCCTCGAATCTCTTAAGGATTTAATCCATTTCCTCAGGGCCATCGCGATCATCCTGCAATCGAAGATTTAACTCTCTAGCATCTAAATACAGTCGAACAGAACTGTTCTTTTTTATTAGCGGCACCAGAGGGTTAATGTATGGACTAGAGGAACGCTCTATTACTCCGCATTTTAGGAAAGTTTGTTGTTGTACGTTTGTTGTTGTGCGAAATTTTTTTACAAGTTGGTTTTAAAAGACCGAGGTTTTGATACAATGGGTGTTAAATAACGCATCGGCCTATCACATGCAGTGGCACTGAACGTTGGAACACGCCTACTCCTCTAGGGCGACAAGATTTTTAACCCAGAGACCAGACCATACTTTTCCGAAGGTTTTTGGCACGCTGAATCCAAATCCGGCCTCAGAATTGCTCTATCACCTCAGGTTTTCGAGATATCCTAACCTAAAAGTTCAAAAATCACCGTTTTTGGCTGTTTTTGAGGTTATGTTATGCCGCCAACTGATTTTTTAATACAAAACGACCAGCGGCATCTGAAAGTACTAGTCTTGCCCTTCAAAATTCATTTTCGCTTGTTTCGATTCGACTTTTCCTTCTCGAGATATATCGATTTCAATCTGTAATGTATCACTGTTTCTTATCTACTAGACATCCTATCCCATAGCCCCGTTTATACTCGGATAAACAAACTCTTCCTGATATTGCTGTCAAACCGCTTGCAAATGCATACCAGGTAGTTTTTGGGGTCACTGATCACAAATCTGGAGTTAGAATCTCCGAATTCAAAATGGCGGATCCAATATGGCGGCTATGATTACCACGATCCGTAGTAAGTCACAAAAAATCCCGGAAAAGCTCTGGAGATCAGTTACTCGGGGGTTTTCGGGGTCGCTGATCTCAAATCTGGAGTCAGAATTTCCGAATTCAAAATGGCGGATCCAAAATGGCGGTTATGATTACCACGATCCATAGTAAGTCACCAAAAACACTGGAAAAGCTCTGGAGATCGGTTACGCGGGGGTTTTCGGGGTCGCTGATCTCAAATCTGGAATCAGAATTTCCAAATTCAAAATGGAGGATCAAATATCGCGACTATCGTTGCCAAGGGCCATAGCCATAGTTGACCAAAATCTTGGAAATGGTCTTTTAAGACGTCACTTGGAAGTTTCCCGATTCTCCGAGCTCGAATCTGCAGTCAAATATTCCAAGTACAGAATACCTACTGACCCACCCAATATGTTACAAAATGACGGATGTAATATAGCAGCTAGTCTTACATAAAGAACCTCACTTTGACTTCTTATGAAAACGTTGTCGCTGCTCCTGAAACGATCGTTTATATGACTTGCGCCTATAGACAGTCGATACGTTATGTCTATGCAGAGACCAGCAATAGTCCGCCATCATCCGCTCATCCTACCTACCTTGAAAATGCCGCTCCTTCTGTTTGAAATCTGAATCAATACGGTATTAGATACATGATCGTCGTAGTGTGCATGTATGAATCTGATGTACAGCCAGTGTAGATCAGCCAGTACTTTCAAGAAAAACAAGACTTTCCGTGTTAGAGATCGCGTTTGAGCGACAGGCTACCGAATTAGTCATCAACCCATAAATAAATTAATACGGTATTAGATACATTAACGTCGTAGTGTGCATGTATGAATCTGATGTACATCCAGTGTAGATCAGCCAGTGCTTTCAAGAAAAACAAGACTTTCCGTGTTAGAGATCGCGTTTGAGCGACAGGCTAACGGATTAGTCATCAACCCATAAATAAATCAATACGGTATTAGATACATTAACGTCGTAGTGTGCATGTATGAATCTGATGTACATCCAGTGTAGAACAGCCAGTGCTTTCAAGAAAAACAAGACTTTCCGTGTTAGAGATCGCGTTTGAGCGACAGGCTAACGGATTAGTCATCAACCCATAAATAAATCAATACGGTATTAGATACATTAACGTCGTAGTGTGCATGTATGAATCTGATGTACATCCAGTGTAGATCAGCCAGTGCTTTCAAGAAAAACAAGACTTTCCGTGTTAGAGATCGCGTTTGAGCGACAGGCTAACGGATTAGTCATCAACCCATAAATAAATCAATACGGTATTAGATACATTAACGTCGTAGTGTGCATGTATGGATCTGATGTACATCCAGTGTAGATCACTCAGTGCTTTCAAGAAACATAAGACTTTCCGTGTTAGAGATCGTGTTTGAGCGACAGGCTAACGGATTAGTCATCTACAATATCGAGAATCCCGTGCGCAAATAAAGTTAATAAATTTTGCAATGTTTGCGGAAAGTTTGAGGCAGAAACTTACCGTAGAAACATCAGTGATACAATAAGAGCACAGTTCGAAGAATGTTATCAAACGCCTATGAGAAATCTAAATAAACCCTGGGTTCCTAATTCTATTTGTGAAGATTGTCGCCGAACTTTGAAAAACTGGAATAGTATAAGAAAGGATGTTGTAATTGAAACAGTAGTGTGGCGTGAACCTAGAAATCATGATGATGACTGCTACTTTCGTGGATGTGATATAACTGGTAGAAACCATACAAATAAACATTTGCTTGTGTATCCTAAGGTGCTTAGTGTAACACCACCAAAAATTGGAAAAATAGAACGGAATACAAATACTGTTCCTCAGCCACAAGCGGAGCAAGAAAGGCAAACGATTGAAAGTGACGATGAATTTTCTTTTGACGACGGAAAATCGCAACTTTTTGATCAAAATGCTCTGGATGATTTTGTGCGGGAATTGAATTTGAGTAAAGATTTGGCAGAGCTATGCGCTTCCAGACTCAAAGAAAGACTACAGGAAAAGAGATAATAAGTTCGTGAAGTATTTTACTAAAGAGAATTCCCTTGTATATTGCAACGATATTAAAGGTTTGATTAGTTTATATGAGATAGAAGAAGTTTATAAGCCGGAGAACTGGCGACTCTTTATAGATTCTTCAACAGATAGTCTTAAAGCAGTACTGCTTCATAATGGAAATAAATATGCGGCAATTCCCATTGGCCATTCCACCGTATTGAAAGAATCGTACGAAAGCTTTCAATTTCTTCTTGAAAAAGTCAATTATTATAATGAGCACAAATGGTTGATTTGTGGTGACTTCAAAATGATAAATATTTTAGTAGGTTTGCAGTCGGGAAACACGAGACATCCGTGTTTTCTCTGCCTTTGGAACAGTCGTTCCCGACAGGAGCACTGGGTAAAGAAAAATTGGCCACAAAGAATCCAGATGAAGGTTGGTGAACACAATGTCATTCATGAGAGTCTTGTCGACACCCGTCGAATCCTATTGCCTCCATTGCATCTCAAGCTTGGCTTTATGAAGCAATTTACTAAAGCTTTAGACAAAGAAGGCGAATGTTTCCAGTACATTGCATCCAAGTTTAAGCATTTGTCGGATGCTAAACTTAAAGAAGGCATATTTGTTGGGCCTGATATTAGAAAACTTATGAAAGACGATGATTTTGTAAAAACCATGACACCCGTACAAAAAGATGCTTGGATGAGCTTCAAAAGTGTCACAGACAACTTTTTAGGAAACTATCGAGATCCAAAGTACAAATCTATTGTATCTACGATGCTAACGAATTTCCAAAAATTAGGGTGCCTGATGAGTATGAAATTGCACTTTTTGTTTTCTCATTTAGACTACTTTCCTGAGAATAATGGCGCATTCAGCGAAGAAATGGGTGAACGCTTTCATCAGGATTTCAAACAAAAGGAGCGGCATTTTCAAGGTAGGTGGGATGAGCGGATGATGGCGGACTACTGCTGGTCTCTGCATAGACATAACGTATCGACTGTCTATAGGCGCAAGTCATATAAACGATCGTTTCAGGAGCAGCGACAACGTTTTCATAAGAAGTCAAAGTGAGGTTCTTTATGTAAGACTAGCTGCTATATTACATCCGTCATTTTGTAACATATTGGGTGGGTCAGTAGGTATTCTGTACTTGGAATATTTGACTGCAGATTCGAGCTCGGAGAATCGGGAAACTTCCAAGTGACGACTTAAAAGACCATTTCCAAGATTTTGGTCAACTATGGCTATGGCCCTTGGAAACGATAGTCGCGATATTTGATCCTCCATTTTGAATTTGGAAATTCTGACTCCAGATTTGAGATCAGCGACCCCGAAAACCCGCGCGTAACCGATCTCCAGAGCTTTTCCAGTGTTTTTGGTGACTTACTATGGATCGTGGTAATCATAACCGCCATTTTGGATCCGCCATTTTGAATTCGGAAATTTTTACTCCAGATTTGAGATCAGCGACCCTGAAAACCCCCGAGTAACCGATCTCCAGAGCTTTTCCGAGATTTTTTGTGACTTACTACGGATCGTGGTAATCATAGCCGCCATATTGGATCCGCCATTTTGAATTCGGAGATTCTGACTCCAGATTTGTGATCAGTGACCCCAAAAACTACCAGGTATGCATTTGCAAGCGGTTTGACAGCAATATCAGGAAGAGTTTGTTTATCCGAGTATAAACGGAACTATGGGATAGGATGTCTAGTAGATAAGAAACACTGATACATTACAGATTGAAAGCGATATATCTCGAGAAGGAAAAGTCGAATCGAAACAAGTAAAAATGAATTTTGAAGGGCAAGACTAGTACTTTCGGATGCCGCTGATCGTTTTGTATTAAAAAATCAGTTAGCGGCATAACATAACCTCAAAAACAGCCAAAAACGGTGATTTTTGCACTTTTAGGTTAGGATATCTCGAAAAACTGAGGTGATAGAGCAATTCTGAGGCCGGATTTGGATTCAGCGTGCCAAAAACCTTCGGAAAAGTATGGTCTGGTCTCTGGGTTATTGGTTCAGGAAAATTTTGTCGGCCTGTGTTATCTTCATTAATTCTGTCCGTTCCTGGTCTATTCACTCATGTATTTTATGTTGCCCATCAATTAAATTCGCGATTCTCTCAGAATGTGTCGTGATCCGCGCATATACTTTTTGTTGTTCCTCCCACAAACGTTGCTGGTCCTCAGTAATATCCGCGCATGCTTTTGATACATATGCATTGTCTCGAATATTTTGTTTTATAATTTTCCAACTATTGTTGACCTCTTAGGTAAGCCGCGTGTCCCAATTAACTAATCTACCACATAGTTCATCTACAACATCTAACCTGGTTACTAGCCCGTCAGTGCGATTTTTTAAATAATAATCTCTAATCTTTTTTAGCGTTACCCGAAAACAAAATTTGAATCTATTAAACATTCATTCAAAGCGTATTTTTTATTGATTTTGTATGGTCTTTGATATAATAATGAAAATTAAATATTGCGTGATGAAAAAGATTTAAGTATATGATTAAATTCTAAAATGTGGATATCATTCAAGATAGTTGAGTCACTAGAGTAGGATCCAAGTCCATTTACTATTAATTTTTCTTCTTGGGTTAAAACCATGTTAAAATAATAATAAATATTATTGTTTGAAAAAACTTGTAATTGAACTAATTGTTCTGATTATCTATATCTTTAGCTGAAAATAAAGAAAATAGAATTAAAAATGAATAATACAAAGGTCACAAGCCTATTGTTAGATCCGCCTTTTGATAAATAGCCTAGACCATTGCTTATGAATTAAAGATGCATATTAAAAAGGCCGGTCATATTCATTTTTATTATAAAATGGCGGGTCATTTTTATTAAATTTATAATCTAATTAGGATAATATCAATATGACGAACTGCATCAACTGCTTTGCTAATGTACTGACAAATGCTATAAATATTAATAATCGTTTCAGAAGTTATTATATAAATATTATAAAAATATTTTATTATAATACTATTAAAAATAAAAACAATTATAATATTAATTCATAGTTATAAATGAATAACACTGTTAAGGTGATGCTAAAGCCACCTATTATCGATCAGTGCGTGAAAACACTTTTCTCATTTAATTTTCTGACACTTTATATAATGCTTCCTCCTAAAGGAGCTTTGTAATACTAAAAAATGTTTTCTAAAAAACGTCTTAGACACATGTTTTTGGCCATTTGTAATCAAAATACACTAGTTTTACAACTGATTTGTTTCTGCAGCTTATCGGCAAATAAAAATTTAATTTAAACATATTGAAAAATGTACGTTTTTTAAAACAGGACGTAATTTCCTTCCAAGTTGTATATCTATCAATCATCACAAAACGTATTTAGTGGAAGGAAAATAAAATATTAATTTCAATAAATTTTCCTAAAATCGCAAAACAATTTTTCTTGTCTCTTTATACGTTAAACATTTTAAAGATATCTACGTTTTCAAAAAGAAGACTTAGTTTCTTTTGTAGTTAGTATATCTAGCAATTCTCTTAAAGCTGTATTAGTAGAAGGAATAAATGTATTAATTTTAAAAAAATTGTAAAAATTGCAATTGTCATTCAATCTATATCTTACAAGACTTAATGAATTTTCCACTTGCAGGCATGTTGAAAGTTTTTAAAGTTTTAGGATTTTAAAACTGGCAATACTTAAGCTCATTCGTAATGGAAAAATAGCAGAAACGGAAATTGTTAAACTTTTTAACATTTTGAATACTGCTTTTTTCTAAAGGAAATTTTGTAATAGTAAAAAGAAAAAAAACATTGTATATAAAATTGAATGTAACGACTGTACAGCTTCGTATATAGGAGAATCAAAAAGACAATGAGGAGTTTGAAAAGGTGAACATGAACCAAACATCCCCAACAAAATCCTAAAAAAAGCAATCTGTAATTACACAGCATTGTAACCAAGAAACGCACACATTCAATTTTAAAAAGGTTAAAATAATTGATAAAGGGAAGAATATAAACAAAACATTGTTATCCGAAATATTAAATTCTGTAGATTACCAGCATAGGGTTATAATAGGCGATCTGAACGCAAAAATTCTGACGGACTTGGACGATGCCCAATTCATCAGACAACTTGCGTGGGAATGAAACATCAAACTTGTGGACCATGGCGCGACTCATCCCATCAATGGGTCTCACTCATGGATTAATGTTATCTTTGTGTCAACATTATTGACGTTGTGACCCACCTTCGAGTAGAAAAACTTCAATCGCCCAGTAATTTTACTTATAGAGACTTTAAGTCCATAAACCAGAAAGACTTGCTGTCCATCTTAGAAAGCTCCGACTGGACAAACACGAATAGCCACTCCCTTGATGTAGATAATAAACTTTCAAGTTTAAGATTAAGCATTCATGCTTAAGTAATAATATCAGGGAGGTAATAGAACAACTCGCCCCTCTCAAGCAGTTCAGAGCCAAGAAAATAGGACATGCCCTCTGAGTTGACGTAGAAATTCCGCGTCTTTACGATAGACAAACTCTTTGCATAAGCGTGTAATCATATGCTAATTAATATTATTAATATAACAATAGTCTAAAAGGCATAAGTAAATTTAATGAAGGGGCGCCATCCTATGCCCGCTTCTGCCTCGGCCGTTGACAACTCCCTTCTTCCAAGGAGGTTCCACTCGACGTTACACCTTTGTAAAACCTGCGGCGAAATCTCGTACTGGAAACGCGAAAAACGCTAAAGGGAAAACTGGAAAAATCTACGAATAATGACACGTTCTTTTATGTGTAATTGAAGCTGCCATTTATTTAATTTCTTCTATGCTATACATATACATTTCCCTAGCTATACTCGCTTAACTTCGACCGATGCGTAAAAATCTACGACGAGCCTAACTCCCGAGCTAAATCACCGAATCTTATCCGCGTTATTTGCGGTATTTATCGCGCATAAATTAAGCTAATTTATCCCACCCACGCGCATATTCCCTCGACACTCCCGAGCACACTTTATTTCTGGCCGCAGCACACCAGCTAAATCTCTCAGATCTGCGAGCGCTCGCTCGAAGATATCCTGGCGTATTTATAGTCTGTTCACCGTTAGTTTCAGTTATGCTCACGACTTCCTCTCGTACTGAGAAGTCTTGTACCCTGTTAAATACGGCCTAACAACAACTAGCTAAATTCTATTAAGTATTCGTTGTCCAAAAATGTACATGAAGGAGCGAGCTCTGCTTTCATCGAACGCCAGCCAACAAGTGTCATGAGGGCGGAAATCGTTTTCCTTCTGCCTCGGGGTCCTTCCACCTTCTTCAATCTTATGATTATAATTACACCTTTGTAAAACTTTGTAAATCCTTCTTGCTTCTGTTGATGAAGGTCAGGGCCAATCAGAGCCCTTATCGTAACAGCCAGCTTAGAACCATTGGTCTTTGACTTGTTGGTGCGCGCACGTGCCGCCTTATGTACCACCTAAGCACGCGCGTCCGATTTAAACTCGTTAATTAGGTGAGCTAAAACGTGTGCGCCGGCTTTATGCATGTATAGCTATAGACATGCACGCGGGCTGCGTCGCGTATTTCGAGTCTAGCGTGCGATCAGGCATGCGAGCGTACGTATATACATATACACGCGCGGGTTGCGTCTGCGGCTGCGTCGTGTGGTAGAGTGCGGCTCTAGTGGCTTCCCAGCTGGCTCAGTAGGTTGGCTTACTCTCTCAACCGCTTCCTTTCTCTCTATCTCTCGCTCTCTCTCTCTCGCCCTCTCTCGCTCTCTCGCAGAAGACGACTTTCAAGTTGCACGTGATCTGCCCTTCAACTCTACACTTCCGACGTCATTTGATTTCCGCCCGGTTTCACAAAGTGAAGTGCTTCAAATGCTGACAACTTTAAATTCGAAAGGCTCTGGCGTCGATAGCCTGTCAGTGCCGATGATCAAAGCTGCCCTGCCTGATATTCTGGGCCCTCTTACTGACCTAATGAACTCTTCGCTCTTGAATGCCTATTATCCCTCAGCATGGAAAAAAGCTCTGCTAGTCCCTCTTTCTAAAGTTAAAGCTCCATCTACACCATCGGACACGCGACCAATAGCCTAACTCTCCGAGTTATCCAAGATACTTGGGCGGCTCGTTCACCATCAACTGCTAGGGTATCTCGAGGTTCATAACCTTCTAAATCCTAGGAAAGCTCGTTTTCGTCGTGGCCATAGCACTCAGACCGCTCTAGTAGGTGTACTTGGTGATATCACGCGGACTATTAATAACCGAATGATCACAATTTTGATCCTCTTTGACTTTTCAAAGGCATTTGACTAAATCCCACATGCGATACTACTTGCCAAACTTCGCGCAATCAATGTTTCTGATAGGGTCCAAGGATGGTTTTTCTCCTATCTTACAGACCGCATTCAAGCTGTAATAAATGAGGGTGGCTCTATATCGGATTGGCTCAGATCTGCCTTAGGTGTACCTCAAGGGAGTGTCCTCGGCCCTTTACTTTTTGCAATTTATATAAATGATCTTCTATCAGTCATGAAGTATGCTAATTTCATGATATTTGCCGATGACACCCAGATTTATCATCACTGCTATCCATCTAATCTCCTTCAAGATGTAGCTGAAATCACGAGAGATACGCAAGCTGTCACCATTTGGGCAGGTGCAAATGGTCTTGATCTAAACTTAGTTAAAACATGATGGTTAAGTCATGATTCTTGGAAGTCTTGCTTACATTTCGCAAATCGACATAACAAACCTTCCTGAACTTATGATTGATGGCCATGCGCTTCCATGTGTTTTCGAGCTCTGTAACCTTGATGTGTGGCTCACCGCTACTCTTGAGTGGCAGCTACATACTAAGCATGTAGCACGAAAAATCTATGGCACCTTATTTGTCTTAAAACTCTACAGATATGCCATAACATTGAAACTAAGGAA
Organism: Gastracanthus pulcherrimus; assembly: GCA_949152435.1. NCBI lineage: Eukaryota > Metazoa > Arthropoda > Insecta > Hymenoptera > Pteromalidae > Gastracanthus > Gastracanthus pulcherrimus. Next base: position 63,817,068 of record OX424576.1, read on the forward strand.
AAACTTGGTGGAAGCCTTATATTTTCACAGGTTGATTATGCTTCAGTCGAATACAGTGATCTTGACTCCACCCGATCCCTGAAGATTCAACGTACCCAAAATGCGTGCGTTCGATTTGTTTTTGCCAATATTCCCTTTCGTGCTCATGTTACACCTTTTAGGCTGGAATTAGGCTGGTTGTCAGCAGCACGTAGGCGTGAATATTTTACTGCCGCACTAGCCTATGTTGTCATTGCCCACGAACGTCCTTCTTATCTTGCCAGTTGTTTTTCAAGACTCAATATTGATGCAACTGTGCATCGGTCAGCTAGGAATCCTCTCAAGTTCTTCTTTATCTAGCCCCTCGTACGGAATCTCTCAATCAGGCATTTCATATAAGAGCGTCCGCGTTGCTGAATTCGTTATGTGTTGTAGATTTTTCTACACCGTTCCTTTGGACTTTCAAAACCTTCCTCCGAGATGCTCTCTTTACGCGTGATCGTAGAGACTGGGAAACAAGGATTCAAAATGAGGGTTTATCCCATTAGTTATTATATTATATTATATTTTATTACATACGTTGCGTTAGCTGTACAACTTCGAACTTAGAATTTAGTTAGAACCTATTCATACGATGTTATTATTTCTTAAATTGTAATTAATATTAGGTGATTTTACACCTGCAATTAAAATTAAACTTACATGTTAATTTCTTTGTATATTTGTGCTATGTAAATTTAATTAAATTCTACTCCAAGTCAGAATAAAGTTCAATCAATCAATCAATCAATCTCTACCGCTGCTACAATCCTCGTGGCTCTCTCCGCTCGGCTCTCCTCGTCAGCGCTCGGCCGGGCTCGGCTCTTCGAGCTGTCCGCTGCTCGTACGAGACTATCGCATGAGGCTGACGCTGTACAGCTGCTCCGTGTAGCCATTGATTCATGCTGCTTCGCGTAGTTATTGTGTCACGATTTCCCGGTGCTACGTGGTGACGGTACCCTTTCTCGGCCGCTCGTGCGTACGTGAGGTCGGGCGGAACTAGTGTGAGTGTGTGTACGTGTGTGGTATACAGGCGCGGGCGAGCACGACCACTTCTGCGTGTGTATCGGCGGCCTCTCACCTAGTACGTGCTGATCAGCTATATTGCTGGTTGTTGAGTCGGCGGCTATGTTTCATCTTCTTCAACGGTATTTTCTGGCTGCTGTCATACTTTCCTCCGACTTCCCAGTGCAGTGTTGTGCAGTGTAGTGGTTTACGGTACAGTGCGCAATGCACCATCTATACACGGTGTATGTTGCTCCATGTAAGAATACTGGCAAGAGCCGGTGGTTGTTCCCGTGGGAGATATTTGTGTGTTCGACACATGGTTCTCGTATACTTCGAAAAAATGCGTAAAATTCCTCTCGTAAATAATAAACAAATAAATAGGTTCTAGCTCGGATGTCTCTCATTTTCTTCAATAAATCCCTTTGTATTTAACCATCATTTGGCAGGTATGGCTGCCTATTCTTCTATTTATAATTGCCTATTAAGTGATGTATTACTACGTCACAAACGATATAGATGGATAAAAGATGAAAGACTGAGACTTGAACATTGATACATAGCTTCTCTTACAGAACAACGTACTTCAGATGCGCGAGATGCTATTCTCCAGAATCGTATCTTCGAGACTATCTGCTGTGTCAGAGTGGACTGTCGAAAATGGCCTGCAGCTCAATGTCAACAAGACAAAAGCATTTTTTTTTCGTTCTGATTATAACGTTAACAACATTCGTGAAATACACCTTTCCGGCATTGAGGTGTAGGATAATATTTTCGTTTCCTTTGTTGACACAGTAACTAACCTCGGGGTTGTTTTGGATTCTAAGTTAACGTGAAAACCTCAGATTGATGTAGTAAGTAGGAAGGTCAATCATGCCCTTTACGGCCTACGATATTTTCCATCCTGCATCACCAAGGCATTACGTGAGCTACAGACCAGACTGCAAAGATTGCAGAATTCGTGCGTGAGATACATTTGTGGTGTCTAACGTGGTGAGAAGGTCTATAACCTTCTCTGCGTTACTCACGCGCAAATATGAAATTATAGGCCGATTTCAAGATAAAATCCTGGCATGGCCAGAAGAGGAGTCACTCGACTTTGTGTTCTGATTTAATATTAGCGTTTAGCATAAATACTGCGTAGATTCGAATCTATTATGTAGGAAAAATCAACTTTTTTACGGCGGAAATCGGGGACCATTCAACATCAAGAAGGGCTCAAGAAGAAATGTGTCCCGCCGCCTCTCGAAGGCAACGAGCCCAGATGCGCCTGAAACGTCCAGAAACCTCGCAACTAGCCATATAACGCCATCGGCACGAGCACCACCATCGACCGCCAATGCTGTCCACAAGTTAAACAAATTATCGGTAAACGAAATTTCCTCTCTCACTACTCTGTCTCCATGATTTTTTATTATCTGCCTAGTCAAGCCAAACACACCCTAATTTAGAAGGAAATTATTCTTTCTGATGGCTTACGACAATTACGTAATAACCAACTTGACTATTGTCAAGGAGTGTACTATAGACACTACTATGTACAGTGACCCTTGGCCTCTTCCCAACGAACATGGAAATCTTCAGTTCCTTACGCAATTCGCTGTTTATAGCAACATGCGACTTTGGGGAGAAGAGGAGTGAAGAATGACGAGAGCCAAGAATTCCAACATCACGCGAGACGTTACTCTCGAATCAGACAGCTTGTCGACGATGGAAACGAACCAACCAGAGGCATTGACGTGGAAGACGTAACGAAGGCATTAGAAAATAAAATTTTATTTATTTAATTTTTTTGGTTCAGTCGTATTTACAATTTTCTAATTTTTTTTTGATAAATAATATTTGTGTGTGAATTAGTTTTGATTTATATAAATTCTCGCTGAACTTCGTGTATCTGTGATACTTGCTTCATTCGCCACGCCGTCAGCGAAAATCAAGCTAAGTTACCACGTTTTGTGCCTTTTGTTGACCATTAGTAATGCAACGGGTTGCCTTTCATTCCCCGTGCCTATTTAGTTTCTTCATTATTTTCCTTTGCCTAGGATATAATTTTGTTTGATTATTTATTAAAATTTAAGAAGTAAAATCAGTTTAAACAAAGTTGGAGTTAGTGTTAAATAGTTCATAATATAAATGTAAGAAGAATAATTTAGAACGAAAATCATACTAATTTATATTCAAAAATTGTACCGCATCTCTTTAATTTCTTTTATATTTTTTTCCATTAAAATCGTTAACGACTTTACAAAGGTACAATTTGCAAGAAGTTAGAAAAAATATTGTTTCTCTATTCTTTAAGTTACATTTCTATTATTGCCTAAATTGTAAGGAATACACCCTTACAGTTGTGTATTTCATCGACGAAATAAAAGACATCAATTTTTATTCTAGCCATATATACATATATAGTTCTCTGAATTTTTATTTATTATTATTTTATGTTGCATAATAAAATGTATCCCTTGTTCTTTGTGTGTGTCTAAATAAATTTCTCGTTCAATACGAAGGAGAATTAACAATGGTCGTCTTAACCCCACGACTATCCGATTGGAAAATTTAAGTTAGCCGTTTCTTTACTTTAAACTTCAATCTTGTGAATTAGATTTATTTTTTTTTGTCGAGGGACACTGCTCATCGACCTTATTTAACCATAAATTAATAACCAATGGCAACCCAAGCTACGCGTTATAGGTGTTAGAAGGAGATAGAGCATTTCTCCTTACAGGAATAGACTGGGTTGGTTTACTATAAAGGGCAGGAGGGCGTACTTTGTGTCGGTGCTTGTGTATAAGGCAGTCAATATGGGACAGTCGCCGTACGTTGCGGCCCTCTTCCAAGAAAATTAGACTCGGACCTCCAGTAGGTTCCATGCGCGAGAGCTCTCAGTTCCAGAGTCGCGCAATGACGCGGATCTCTACTCATTTAATGCTCAGGGCGTGCGACTCCGGAACTCCTTTCCTTGTAGCCTAAAGAGTCCGGGCAATTTCAAAACAGCGCTACGCAGACACTTGGCCGAATGACACGGTTACGACTAATATTGCATAGTTCTGTTTCGTCCTATTTGCTCTTAAAACAGGGTTTCATTGTAAGTGCAATATCTAGTTACAAGTGCGACATCTAGTTACAAGTGCGACTAAAGTGTTACATATAAGACTGAACTTAAATATAATCTGAATCTAATTATAATTATAAAAAAATAGTGTCAATTTTGAGATTCACCGATGAAGACAATGCAATGCAATGGGTCAGGTTGAATTATCTTTTATCTTTTGATGATTTTTCAACTTCCTTATTAAGAATAAAATTTGAGCATTTTTTTACAATGAATATTCTATATATAATTTAATAAAATTTCCGTACAACCTACAAGGTAACTTCTACCTAACCTCAAAAGCAGACGGCATGCATCTTTTACAAGTAATATTTAAGTTAGATGTAATTTCGTACTGTCAACTAAATTTGATTGTTCATTGGAATAATATAAATCTAATAAGACTTTAATTTTAGTTGTGTGCGAAAACAAAACACTCAAATTAGGTGTTATTTGATTATCGAGAACTTGGTTTGCGGCACATGTCGAGAATTGCTCCAACCCGTTGAACGACTATCGACAACTTCTGATTGTTTTTGTTTATTGTCTTATAAAGTGAATATTACTCTAAAATATATTTTCTTTTGCAGTATATGTTTAATTAAAATTGAAATAATAGTGAATAACCAAAAAATTACATTTTCTTTTAATTAAATCATTCTTTACAGCGTAATAATTTGACTAACTTATCAAAGTTTTTGTAGTAAACCAACTCATATTAATAAGTCTCGAACAAAGTCAAGATTACCCGCAAGCCTAATATGATATTTCACAGGTTCGCGATTCCACTGAAAACACGTTCTCCCTACTCTAAGCGGGCCTGTTTTACGTTGTTTCTCTCGAGTCCGGGCGTGTAATAAAAGTCCAGCAGCAAAATAAAGAGGCCTTTAAGCTGGAAGTTTATAGCCCCCCTTTTTTACTCACTCACAAATTTCTAGACAGCAATACGAATTTTCTTTCCATTTCCATATAATTCTTGACTTCTCTCTGCCAGTCTGCATTTGTCGCAACACCAAGCAACATCTCCGTGCAAGTGTACAAGTCTACAGATAAGTTATCTAGATTTAAATTTATCTAGATATAACTAATATATTAAATCAATGTTCATTTCATATTAGAACAGTTGATTAGTTTGAAGGAAGCTACGTGCCAATGAATTGGCAGCGTTTTTTAAAATTTTTTACTGAAATTGAAAATAGTTGATTATCTGAAAACGTGGGAGAAGTTGCTTTGTGAAATATCAGAAACGAAAATCGTTAAACTTTTAGTCAATCATTCATATGCGTTGAATTAATATAAATTATCATTGAAAAATCCATTATAACTGTTTGAAGAATACAAAAATAATTGAAAGTAGTTTTAATTTATATAAAGGTTTTCAAAATTCATTCAAGTTTCTCTAATTTACAAGAAGTAAGAGACACATTTCTACAAATACTTGAAATTTCAGATTGTTTGAGGAAAACGCAGAACTGTTGAGTATGTTCAAAAAATTCAAGGATCTTAAAACAAAAGAAGAACAGTCAACAAGCATGGAACTGGCTGAACATGCTCAGAAAGTAATGAATACGCTCGACGAAGGAATTCAAGGCCTTGATGACATGGATGTTTTCCTCACATTCCTGCATCAAATTGGCGCAACGCACACAAAAATACCTGGATTCAATCGCGAATCTTTTTGGGTAAGCAACAAATATAATTAGGTTTAAATTTGCACTTCATAAGCAATATTATTTTGTGGGGTTCAAGATTTATACGATTATATGCTCAGACACTATTATGGGTGGTTATATCATATACATACCCTTACTGAAAATAATCATAAGATTAATCATATGATAAATTATATAACGAATCATATGTCTAATCACATACTGAATTATATAGTGAATAATATGATAAATTATACGACGAATAATATGGCGAATCATATGCTACATTATGTGCTGAATAATATGATTAAATATAAGATGTATTAGACTTCCGTATTAGACCAAGAACAAAAAAAACAACTGTATCTCCTTTTTTAAATGTATATTTATATATCTGTCTCTTTGGTCCTACTTTTCCAAAGTACCATGTATCGTCGTACAGATTATTATTATATCTAAATAGACGCAAAACCTCTCGTTGAGTCGCGAAAATTGAGGAAGCTACGCAGCTACTCGTATTTGAGCTAAAACGCTACACCTAAAATCAAGAGAGTAAGTCGAGTCATTCTACACCGCTGATTCAATCGTAGGGTGGATCGAAATTATCAAATTTTTCACGAAAAAACGCGTTTTTTTAATACAATTTTTAAAACGCTGCAAAATCGTCAAAAAAAATCGTAGCGGGTCAATTTTTTTTAAATTAAAGGGAAAGAGTTGTACTTTAAGATGCAATGATCAGAATTATCGAAAAAAAATCACCCACGCGCGGGCGCACTGCGAAAGTTTACGATTTTTGAGCTTTAAAAAATGACCTTGAATTTCAAGGTCACATAAGTAGGAGTTGCGTCAAATCAAAAATCTAGTTCCACTATCTTAAAGTAGAGACTTCAGCCTTTAATTTAAAAAAAATCGACCCCCTTACGACATTTTTTACCTCAGATATCGATCTTCGAATTTGCGCCATTTTTTAGTCGGAATTAGGTGTTACGTTAATTTTGTTGCGGAGTGTATATATATATATATATATATATATATATATATATATATATATATATATATATATATATATATATATATATAGATATTTTTCTTCCTCGCGCATTGTGAATTTGCCCCCACTCTCCCCTCCTCCCCCCCCCCCCACCCCCGACATTTAAAATAAAAATTGTTCCGTTTAGAACAATCGCGTTCTTAACAAAAACTGGTAAAGGCGCCGGATATATAATTTCGGGACAAACCTTTCTGAATTCCTTTTCATCTAAAAAAATTAAATAACGTATTTTACAGTCGAAATAAAGCAATAAAAAAAGTGAATCTCACTGGTAAAATCAGCGCGAACAAAGAGCACAGTGTTCGGGTTTCGTATGCAGTCTGTGTGGCGATGACGTAACTGCATTCCTAAAGCTAAAACAAATAAAAAAGTGTTTTAATCATAATTATTTTTCAATAGTAAGTTTTTCCCTAATAAAAAAATCGGAAACTTTTTTTTAAGATAAGCAGAAAGAATCTCGTTCCAAATTTGAACATTGAATAAATTTCCTTTCTAATTTAATTCAAGTAATTTTAGCAAAAGTTTATTATTACACAACAAACAATTGAATTGAGTGCCAACAAAAGACGCATTTTGATGAATCATGCACCTTTTGTTCACAAGAATGACTTTTTCACGCTGTGCGCACCACAATAAACTGCTTGAGACTTCACTAGTGTCTGATTATTGTTTTCTATTATATTTTACAATCACTAGGTTGTTCGTGTTTACCTCCTTGAAAGTCTCGGGATCCAAGATCCCGTTCCCAAGCCACCTCTGTCGATGTCCGGTTAGGTTGGGGCATTTGCAGAGGAAATGGCTGAGAGTATCCTCTTCTTTGTTGCAGCATCTACCCAGGTTGCTTGTTCCTTGCGTTTTGTTTAAATAGCACCGCAGGTCGCAGTGTCCAGTTAACAGGCACAGTACGATGCGTGCCCTCCGTTTATCCAATACGATGATTTCTTTTCCCCACAGATATGCTCCCCCAGTAGTTCTTTGGACCATCTATATCCTATGGAGTTTTTCCATATACTCCATCCTTCTTTTACTAATTTTTTATATATATATATATACATACATATATTTGTCTAATTCTAATTATCTTACACATAGTATATAAATAATTTAGCACGCCAATACATATATATATATATATATATATATATATATATATGTATTGGCGTGCTAAATTATTTATATACTATGTGTAAGATAATTAGAATTAGACAAATATATGTATGTATATATATATATATATATATATATATATATATATATATATATATATATATATATATATATATATATGTATTGGCGTGCTAAATTATTTATATACTATGTGTAAGATAATTAGAATTAGACAAATATATGTATGTATATATATATATATATATATATATATATATATATATATATGTATATATATATATATATATATATATATATATATATATATATATATATATATATATACATACATATATTTGTCTAATTCTAATTATCTTACACATAGTATATAAATAATTTAGCACGCCAATACAATAAAACTGCATAGGTATGTACTAGAATAAAGTGGTAAAGCAAGGAATTATATAGAGAGTTATATAGAACTATATATTAATTATAAGGGTAATTAACGATAGGAATAGGAGCTTTGTAATAGACATTCACAAAAACACTTCGCGCCTTTATCTCTAGGAACACGAATTTATCATGGCGTATTACGTTACAGGCCATAGCAGCCAGCGCCTAGGGACTTTCTCGCACTCGGTACTAGATGCGCGGAACTGCCGCTGGCGCAGACTATAGGTAGACTCGCTACGCGCGGAGCGCAGCAGCGCCATCATTTTTAGGTGAGCGCGATTGTTAGGGTACGCGTTTTTCAAACGGGTTGTTCATAATCCTAAGGTTTCACTGGACATAACACTATAATAACATTCTATTAATAATGAAATTAATAATAATCATTAAATTAATGACTTTTACAATAAATTTTTAATAAAATATTTTTATTTAATGATAAATTTTATAATATATCTTTTTTTGAATAATCTCTATTCTATTTTTCTTTAAATTTTTTTATTAGTATTTTTTTACAATAAGGAGGTCACTAACGTTGTCAACAATATTGTTTAATATCCTGCGCGGTAAATACAAAATTTAAAATTATTTTTAACAATTTAGTTAAACTTCTATAAAAAAAATTAATAAAACTTTTTTTTTAACATTTTTATCAATTGGCAATTATTAATTAATTATTAAAAATTTAATTATTAATTATCTAATTATTAATAAATAAAATTTTCAATTCTTAATTTTTGGTTTTAATTACATAAATACGCTGACATTAAAATTCTATTTATAACTAAATTAAAACTATAATTGAATTAACATTTAAATATATTTTTCTATCCTTTTACACTTAGCTCATAAAATAATTTCGTATTATTTATTAAATAGACATTTGGTTTTTAAAATAGTTTAAAAAGTAGGTTATCTTTAGTTTCGTTTTTATTTAAGAATTTATTAACTGGTTACTATAAATTTATTCATTTGGGATTTTGGACTTAACAATTTTTAATAATACATACGGATATTTCGTTTTATGAACATATCATCGGGAACTTTTTAATTATTTTGTTTTTATTTATGTTTAGTAAATAAATATTCATAGACAGGCATACATGTATATGTTTATATGTGTATATGTGTATATGTATATATGTATATACGTATATGTTTATATGTGTATATGTGTATATGTATATATGTATATATGTATATGTTTATATGTGTATATGTATATACGTATATATTTATATGTGTATAAGTGTATATGTATAAGTGTATATGTATATACACATAAACACATATAAACATATACGTATATGCCTGTCTATGAATATTTATTTACTAAAAATAAGTAGAAAGAAAATAATTAAGAAGTTCCCGATGATATGTTCATAAAACGAAATATCCGTACGTATTATTAAAAATTATTAAGTCCAAAACCCCAAATGAATAAATTTAGAGTAACCAGTTAATACATTCTTAAGACAAACGAAACTAACGATCACCTAATTTTTAAACTATTTTAAAAACTAAATGTCTATTTATATATATAATTTCGTATTTTTTTATTTCGTATATATATATCTATATATGTTCGTGTTGCGTGTATTTTAAGCCCGTACGTATATAAGTATTTTTTATATAAATACAGTGTAAAGTTGTAGTAATGAAATACTCATATATGATGGCAAATAGAGGGCATAACACAACGCGTACCAACCTATTACTATGGAGACTCTTGGACTATATCACTAGAGACTCAACCCACCACCTTAACGTCAACATACTCCCATGCAATATAAAATACCATTATAAATGTAGAAGAAAGATATGTAGTATGCAATAATACATATTAGCCTAATAATTTTCGAGCAAATTACAGCGAGATTCAACACGAAATGCATTCTTACAAGCTCATACCCAAACTTATTATAGAAAAGGCTCAAATCATAAAAGGCATAAACACCATCAAAAATAGTCTTTCTAGACATGGAAAGAATATCTCAAAAGAATCAACTAGAATAAATAGACGCAAAATTATCATGCGTAAGAACAGAGTAAATTGGAAAAAAATCAAGTTCAAAACTTTAATCATGAAGAATATTTCATTAACACATAAAAACTGTCACGTGAAAAATAAAAGGACGACAAAAATCAAGAAACATTCCAATCTCTTGAATGCCAAACATAGAAAAGTTCACATTTCAAATAAAACTTACCTCAATGCAATAAATAAGAGACAATTCATAAGATTAACTGAAGAAGTTAAACAAAGTTCATGCAAATATCGAAATTTCAAATATAACAGAAAATTTGAAACATTGAACACAACTTCTTCTTCAAAAGTCATTGATTTGATGAAAGACACTAAAGGTCAAAAGCATATACTAGCATGGACTTATTGTGGATTTAATCACACTAATACTTTTATGTGCGAAAGAAAAACACATTAATAAATTTATAGGAATTTGTATATTTTTGACAAAAACATCCTGCTATCGGACATCATTGACACCTTTGAAAAAGTAGGACATACGAGTTCCGAAGTAACCATGCGCCAAGAAGACTAATACTTCGCAGTAGAGCCTACGACACTGACAAATAATGACCACAATACATTAAATGAACCCAATATGAATGTAGATTGAATCGAAATAGCATCAATAAACCAATTATACCACAAACACATTCAATGTAAACCGTGACCTCAATCTAACACAATAATATGCGACCCAAAAGATCAATAATACCAATATACAACAAGATCATGTACCAAAAGGACATAATTTCCTTTCTACGTTATCTCTCTACCTTTTCTTTCAAATCTATAATGACTCACATTATTTAACATATTCCGTATCAAATGGACCCAACTAACATCATAATTTACTCCTTTCAGAATGGACCACCAAAATTACCAAATTACTTCGGTAATCCCACTAGAGGACTAACTGAATACTGTGCTCGGCAAGTACCGGTCACCTAACGCCTTAAAAGATGTAATAGCTTAAATAAAAAGTTTTGGCCCCAGCAACAACATAAAGTTAAGTGTCGGACAAGAAGGACCAAATCTAAAAATAGGACGTTTGACCATTTGATACTTACACCAAGAAAGTACCAGAAACCTTCTTTGAAAACACACCCCCACCAACACAGATAACCAACACCAAAATAACAATTCGGCAACCGACGATGCAGACACTTCCTCGGAAGAATATGGACCAATGGACCTACGTCCACCAATCTCAGACCGCTTAAACCAAATAAAATAATGTACGCTTCCAAGCGAATGTGAACGCAGCAAAACAATTGTTCAAAGTCATTGGCCAATGCACAATCACCATGGAGAATACAGCAACAAATGACACACGATAAAAATAGAATAACAAATTGATATTCATGCACAAAAGGCCATGAACTTTTAAAAGTACACACCAGACAAAAACAACCAAACGACCAACAAAGAAACCGTACAAGAAGGACCAAATACCGGAAAAATAAGGCCAAGCGGAGCACCGGTACCGATACCAGAATCAATGACCGGACGATTAGATGACATGGAGAAGAAGAGACTATGTGTCCTTATTCTCATAGGAAAGCCGCAAGATGTCTATGAAGAGGACTTCATAAACTTCGGACAGTTGAACCACATCATCCGCGTTCTTATGAAGGGACAAGAAAGCAACAAACGTTTCCTAAGGTACATGAGATATATACAGTACTACAACGAAGAAGATGTTGCAAACGCTATTGACAACTGCCCAGATGAATAACGTCCAAAATGGGCAACAGCGGGGCAGCTTATAGTAAAGACATGCTTGAACACAGACAAAAACGTGAACCATGTGGAATGGCCATATACATAAGGAATAAACAAAACCAAATTAAGATATGTAGGAAACAAATAGAAAAGATGTACAGAATGCCCCACCTATGTGAAACTCGGTTACAGCTCGAAAATTGGGACCAGCACATAACGGAATGTAGCTACAACATGCATTTCTTCTACGAAAGGTATATACGAAGGAAAAATTGAGACCAGCACGTGAAAAACTGTAGTTACAGGGTTTTTGACCACAACACCATCAAAAACAATTATTATTATTATTATTATTATATACTCAGGATCACGTTAAGTTAAAAATATGAATATAGAGTATTGAGATCCAAACATCACAATACAAACAATTAATTTGCATACTATAGCACAACACATAACGCGAAAATAATATTGTAAGCCAGAGACCAAAATGTACCAGACCCCAAAAACATAAATAAGTTGCCTTTTATTCACATTCATAATTTAATTTTGATCAAAGCAAGAAAGAAAAGAAAAATCACAACCAAATAACGACAAAAAGAAACAAATCGAACAAACCAAAAAATCAGAGCATCATGCTTTCTTAAGTTCGAACATGAACAAACAGAAAACATTCTCTAATGTAATTTAACCGATTGGTGAAAATCACAGAAAACTAAACTATTGCACCAATTTTTGGGTTGAGAGAAAAATAACTTAACTCTCAAAACAAGTCAAATCGGGGCCACAAATTCGAATACGTTAACTCAAATCTTTCGTAGGCATATAAAAAAAATATCGGCCAAACCATTTAGTGGCCAAAAGCGAACCTGAGACCACAGCAAAATCTCATTCTCCGACACACGCATAAAGGCAGCAAGTTCGAATTCCGACCATCCGAATGTATTGCAGGCAGCTCAAAAAAATGTCGACCGAACCATTTGGCGGCGGAAAACAAATTGACTAAGACCTAAGACACAAGTTCGAGCCACGTTAGTGGTTCAAAAAAAAATTCAATGAGAAGAATTATTAAGTCTCAAAAATCTCAAAAATTCCTGACCAAACATCCATCAACAATTAACATACACGAAAAAAAATTATTTTCTTTTTTGCATCAAATACGAAATTAAATCAAATATAATAATAAAATTTTTGCTCGAATGAACTTACGTTATATTAGAAAAAAAAACACTGGTAACCACTAATATGTTACTCTATAGCTGTACACTGAGTTCGTGGAGGACGATACACGTTTTCAAGTAGGGTGGGGGGATGTTAAGTGATGGAAGTACACATTAATAGTATATTTCGACACCGGTGCGGAAGGTGATTATTTAGCTCATGTGACGTTTTTCGCACGAGCGAAGCGAGTGAGAAAAGTCACATGAGGTAAAAATTTTCTTACGCACCAGTTTCGAACCGTATTTTATACCACGAGAGCCGAATAATCATATTGAAGTTATGATTTTGAGGTTAGAGTGGTATAAATTAATTTAATTTGAACTAAACTCTCACACACATAACTTCCGACCCTTAACGTTTCAATGTCTTGGTCAAGGTCAAAAATAGCTTCAGTTGCTCCTTATCGCTAATCAGGGCTTCTCCTCCCCTATCGCGCGTTCGGTAAATGAATGCTGCAAGCTGCCAATCCTGCTGTCGCTAAGCGCATTAGAAACTACAGGAGTGATACGAGGCGACAATCACCGTGACGTCGCGGAGGAGAGTAGAGGTCTTGAGCGGGGCTGGATGAGGCACCGCGGCCGCTGCTGCTCCACCACGTTTTTAGTCAGTAGTGTTTCAGCCCAAATCAGAGTAGGCTACGTTATTCTCTCGATTTTAGGAGTAGCGTTTTAGCCTAAATACGAGTAGACTGCGTTGCTCCCTCAATTTTCGCGTCTCAACGAGACGTTTTGCGTCAATTTAGATATAATAATAATCTGTACTACGATACATGGCATACAGATATATAAATATACATTTATAAAAGGAGATACAGTTGTTTTTTTTGTACTTAGTCTAATACCTGTCAATGTTCGAGGATAACACCCAAAAGACTAAGGTAAGAATTGGAATTATATATATATATATATATATATATATATATATATGTGTGTGTGTCAGTGTGTGGGTGGGTGTGTAGGTGCGGGTATGTATGTGTGTGTGCGTGCGTGCGTGCGAGCGTGCGTGTGTGTGCGTGTGTGTGTGTGTGTGTGTGTGTGTGTGTGTGTGGATGCGTGCATGGGTATGTATTGCAATAAATCTTCTAGAAAGGTTTGTAGATTTTTTCCATATTAGTATAGGTCATCGAAACATTTTTAGTGTAACTTTTAACACAACAAACTTTAGGACATCTGCGACAAAGCAAATTAAAGCTTAAGGTGATGTTAAACTCCCCTGTTATCAGCCAATACGGTGGACCACTATTGTCCTTTAATTCTCAATTTTAAGAAATATCTCTATGGATGGTTGTTATTTTGGTTAAGACAACACTGTTCCAGAGAGATATTTACATCAAAATGAAAATTAAATGAAAATAGTGGGTCCCCGTAATTATCGATGACGGGTGGCTTTAGCATCGCCTTAAGGGGTTATACGCTGTTAGTAGACTGAAAAAAAACGATTTTTTAAGAATTCTTTCTGAAAAGACATTTTAATTTATGAACGTTAAAATTTATATGCATATTGTAGTAACTATTAATTTTATTCTCATATTTTTTATTTGTAAAAATAATAATTTTGAAAGTTGCTATAGCCGATCTCTGGGAGCTCCTTTAAAATAGCGTCTTGCGGTGACCACGATATCTCTAGACTGGATCACCTGAAATGAAAAAACAAAACAGATTTCGTTAATATAAGATATTCTTGTAGTTAATCGAAAAAATAAGCAAAATATTAATTTTTAATAAAATGGCGGTTTCTCTAAAGAAATTTTGATTTTTGATAATAATTTTGGCCTTAAACTGTTTATAAAATGGAAAATATCACAGGCCGACAAGATTTTTAACCCAGAGACCAGACCATACTTTTCCGAAGGTTTTTGGCACGCTGAATCCAAATCCGGCCTCAGAATTGCTCTATCACCTCAGGTATTCGAGATATCCTAACCTAAAAGTGCAAAAATCACCGTTTTTGGCTGTTTTTGAGGTTATGTTATGCCGCCAACTGATTTTTTAATACAAAACGACCAGCGGCATCTGAAAGTACTAGTCTTGCCCTTCAAAATTCATTTCCGCTTGTTTCGATTCGACTTTTCCTTCTCGAGATATATCGATTTCAATCTGTAATGTATCAGTGTTTCTTATCTACTAGACATCCTATCCCATAGCCCCGTTTATACTCGGATAAACAAACTCTTCCTGATATTGTTGTCAAACCGCTTGCAAATGCATACCAGGTAGTTTTTGGGGTCACTGATCACAAATCTGGAGTTAGAATCTCCGAATTCAAAATGGCGGATCCAATATGACGGCTATGATTACCACGATCCGTAGTAAGTCACAAAAAATCCCGGAAAAGCTCTGGAGATCGGTTACTCGGGGGTTTTCGGGGTCGCTGATCTCAAATCTGGAGTCAGAATTTCCGAATTCAAAATGGCGGATCCAAAATGGCGGTTATGATTACCACGATCCATAGTAAGTCACCAAAAACACTGGAAAAGCTCTGGAGATCGGTTACACGGGGGTTTTCGGGGTCGCTGATCTCAAATCTGGAGTCAGAATTTCCAAATTCAAAATGGAGAATCAAATATCGCGACTCTCGTTGCCAAGGGCCATAGCCATAGTTGACCAAAATCTTGGAAATGGTCTTTTAAGTCGTCACTTGGAAGTTTCCCGATTCTCCGAGCTCGAATCTGCAGTCAAATATTCCAAGTACAGAATACCTACTGACCCACCCAATATGTTACAAAATGACGGATGTAATATAGCAGCTAGTCTTACATAAAGAACCTCACTTTGACTTCTTATGAAAACATTGTCGCTGCTCCTGAAACGATCGTTTATATGACTTGGGCCTATAGACAGTCGATACGTTATGTCTATGCAGAGACCAGCAATAGTCCGCCATCATCCGCTCATCCCACCTACCTTGAAAATGCCGCTCCTTTTGTTTGAAATCTGAATCAATACGGTATTAGATACATGATCGTCGTAGTGTGCATGTATGAATCTGATGTACAGCCAGTGTAGATCAGCCAGTGCTTTCAAGAAAAACAAGACTTTCCGTGTTAGAGATCGCGTTTGAGCGACAGGCTACCGAATTAGTCATCAACCCATAAATAAATTAATACGGTATTAGATACATTAACGTCGTAGTGTGCATGTATGAATCTGATGTACATCCAGTGTAGATCAGCCAGTGCTTTCAAGAAAAACAAGACTTTCCGTGTTAGAGATCGCGTTTGAGCGACAGGCTAACGGATTAGTCATCAACCCATAAATAAATCAATACGGTATTAGATACATTAACGTCGTAGTGTGCATGTATGGATCTGATGTACATCCAGTGTAGATCACTCAGTGCTTTCAAGAAACATAAGACTTTCCGTGTTAGAGATCGTGTTTGAGCGACAGGCTAACGGATTAGTCATCTACAATGTCGAGAATCCCGTGCGCAAATAAAGTTAATAAATTTTGCAATGTTTGCGGAAAGTTTGAGGCAGAAACTTACCGTAGAAACATCAGTGATACAATAAGAGCACAGTTCGAAGAATGTTATCAAACGTCTATGAGAAATCTAAATAAACCCTGGGTTCCTAATTCTATTTGTGAAGATTGTCGCCGAACTTTGAAAAACTGGAATAGTATAAAAAAGGATGTTGTAATTGAAACAGTAGTGTGGCGTGAACCTAGAAATCATGATGATGACTGCTACTTTTGTGGATGTGATATAACTGGTAGAAACCATACAAATAAACATTTGCTTGTGTATCCTTAGGTGCTTAGTGTAACACCACCAAAAATTGGAAAAATAGAACGGAATACAAATACTGTTCCTCAGCCACAAGCGGAGCAAGAAAGGCAAACGATTGAAAGTGACGAGGCCGAAAGCAGTGACGATGAATTTTCTTTTGACGACGGAAAACCGCAACTTTTTGATCAAAATGCTCTGGATGATTTTGTGCGGGAATTGAATTTGAGTAAAGATTTGGCAGAGCTATGCGCTTCCAGACTCAAAGAAAGAAATCTTCTATCCCCCGGGACAAAAATTTCCGTCTACAGGAAAAGAGATAATAAGTTCGTGAAGTATTTTACTAAAGAGAATTCCCTTGTATATTGCAACGATATTAAAGGTTTGATTAGTTTATATGAGATAGAAGAAGTTTATAAGCCGGAGAACTGGCGACTCTTTATAGATTCTTCAACAGATAGTCTTAAAGCAGTACTGCTTCATAATGGAAATAAATATGCGGCAATTCCCATTGGCCATTCCACCGTATTGAAAGAATCGTACGAAAGCTTTCAATTTCTTCTTGAAAAAGTCAATTATTATAATGAGCACAAATGGTTGATTTGTGGTGACTTCAAAATGATAAATATTTTAGTAGGTTTGCAGTCGGGAAACACGAGACATCCGCGTTTTCTCTGCCTTTGGAACAGTCGTTCCCGACAGGAGCACTGGGTAAAGAAAAATTGGCCACAAAGAATCCAGATGAAGGTTGGTGAACACAATGTCATTCATGAGAGTCTTGTCGACACCCGTCGAATCCTATTGCCTCCATTGCATCTCAAGCTTGGCTTTATGAAGCAATTTACTAAAGCTTTAGACAAAGAAGGCGAATGTTTCCAGTACATTGCATCCAAGTTTAAGCATTTGTCGGATGCTAAACTTAAAGAAGGCATATTTGTTGGGCCTGATATTAGAAAACTTATGAAAGACGATGATTTTGTAAAAACCATGACACCCGTACAAAAAGATGCTTGGATGAGCTTCAAAAGTGTCACAGACAATTTTTTAGGAAACTATCGAGATCCAAAGTACAAATCTATTGTATCTACGATGCTAACGAATTTCCAAAAATTAGGGTGCCTGATGAGTATGAAATTGGACTTTTTGTTTTCTCATTTAGACTACTTTCCTGAGAATAATGGCGCATTCAGCGAAGAAATGGGTGAACGCTTTCATCAGGATTTCAAACAAAAGGAGCGGCATTTTCAAGGTAGGTGGGATGAGCGGATGATGGCGGACTACTGCTGGTCTCTGCATAGACATAACGTATCGACTGTCTATAGGCGCAAGTCATATAAACGATCATTTCAGGAGCAACGACAACGTTTTCATAAGAAGTCAAAGTGAGGTTCTTTATGTAAGACTAGTTGCTATATTACATCCGTCATTTTGTAACATATTGGGTGGGTCAGTAGGTATTCTGTACTTGGAATATTTGACTGCAGATTCGAGCTCGGAGAATCGGGAAACTTCCAAGTGACGACTTAAAAGACCATTTCCAAGATTTTGGTCAACTATGGCTATGGCCCTTGGCAACGATAGTCGCGATATTTGATCCTCCATTTTGAATTTGGAAATTCTGACTTCAGATTTGAGATCAGCGACCCCGAAAACCCGCGCGTAACCGATCTCCAGAGCTTTTCCAGTGTTTTTGGTGACTTACTATGGATCGTGGTAATCATAACCGCCATTTTGGATCCGCCATTTTGAATTCGGAAATTCTGACTCCAGATTTGAGATCAGCAACCCCGAATACCCCCGCGTAACCGATCTCCAGAGCTTTTCCAGTGTTTTTGGTGACTTACTATGGATCGTGGTAATCATAACCGCCATTTTGGATCCGGCATTTTGAATTCGGAAATTCTGACTCCAGATTTGAGATCAGCGACCCTGAAAACCCCCGAGTAACCGATCTCCAGAGCTTTTCCGGGATTTTTTGTGACTTACAACGGATCGTGGTAATCATAGCCGCCATATTGGATCCGCCATTTTGAATTCGGAGATTCTGACTCCAGATTTGTGATCAGTGACCCCAAAAACTACCAGGTATGCATTTTCAAGCGGTTTGACAGCAATATCAGGAAGAGTTTGTTTATCCGAGTATAAATGGGATAGGATGTCTAGTAGATAAGAAACACCGATACATTACAGATTGAAAGCGATATATCTCGAGAAGGAAAAGTCGAATCGAAACAAGCAAAAATGAATTTTGAAGGGCAAGACTAGTACTTTCAGATGCCGCTGATCGTTTTGTATTAAAAAATCAGTTAGCGGCATAACATAACCTCAAAAACAGCCAAAAACTGTGATTTTTGCACTTTTAGGTTAGGATATCTCGAAAACCTGAGGTGATAGAGCAATTCTGAGGCCGGATTTCGATTCAGCGTGCCAAAAACCTTCGGAAAAGTATGGTCTGGTCTCTGGGTTATTGGTTCAGGAAAATTTTGTCGGCCTGTGTATTTATCGGCGAGAAAAGACCTTTTCCGAATAATCTTGGTCATCGACTTTAAAAACACAGTTTTGAAAAAAACGCGTTCAAAGTTTTAAAAGCATTTTACATACAGTAAAGAAAATTTTTAACTTAGACCGAGTCGTCTATTCCAGGACCATATAATAAAGCCTCTATTCCTTCGGAAGCTTCTAATAATTTGATTTGGTGTTGTCGGTGGACCACTCTTCCCTCTCGTGTGCTCTCATGCGCTCTTTTGTCGGAGATCCTGACGCGCTCTGCATCCTAGTTTTCGACATATAAATGCGCATTAGGTCCAAGTGAAAGTCGCATTATACCCATACAATATAAGAGTGATGCTGTACCTTCATTGAATACGCCGGCAGCGATGTATGCAGCCATTTCCACAATTTTTGAGCCACATGGAACGATTTTCGGAGTGATTTCCATATGAGTTGATTGTTGCTTTCGTTGGTATTTTGCTTGAAACCACCGACACATTGTTGTAACAATTTTTTATTGCTGAAATCTGTATAGATCGGACGCAAAGACTGAGCAACATCCTGTGGTAATGGCTGATAAACATGATTAAAAGCAGGTTATTCATTCGCAGCTTCTGCCCGCTGCCAACAGCACCATGATAAAATCAGTTGGCTACGGTTCGATCGGGTACTTATCGTGTTGTAGTTATCAGCTGTTTTGGGATTAAAAACATTTTTTCTCTTCTTTGATCTTGACTGACGGATCTTAGAAGATGCTCTCTTTTCTCTACTACACTTCATTTTGACGGAAAAATTACAACAGAACGTATAAACAAGCGTATAAGACTTTTCTGCTTGGCATGGCTGTTTAAACTGAATACTCTTCAATATTTGACAGTTTAGGAATATAAACCGTTGAATTTAGCTCGCAGGTATAACAAGAACACTCCTACACTATTACGCAATGTATCTGAATACAATAGAAATGTGTATAGAGCAGTGATCTAGGTAGGCAGCTACCGCTCGGATCACTGCCCCGCCTGCTTTCAAACGCTCCAAAGCGTCTTTACAAATATGCGCGTATCTTTGAGAATATTTGTCGGATCGAAATGAAATTCTGTGTATATACTTGAATACATGTACATTACGAAAATGAAATAAAAAAAAACGATTTTTTGATAATCTTGACTGCGTATAACCCCTTAAGGGATCATTCTACTTTGGACGCTCAAAAGAAAGGCTATTTTTGTGAATTTTTTTAGTGGTACTATTATAAATATTGATATAAGATTCGTTGACCTTAATAAATACATTGTCGAAATACATAAAATAAAATTCTTTTATTTATTTTAAATATTTTTTATACACAAAAATGACAGGCAAACGTAGATCCTTGAAAAGTAGGATGGCCGTCATAAACAAAAAAAATCAAACGATTTTAGATTCAGTATGACTCTGGCTCTATCGGATTCAAGGAGTTTTTAAATTTATGCTAAAATAACAAATTGGCTGACATTTAAAAAAAAAGTGTTTTCTTTCACCGTTTTGTGCAATAAAAAAATAGTAAAAATGAAAATTTTAGAAGAATGTTAGAATGCGACAGAACCAGAAGTGTATAGAATATGTGGTTAAAATTTCATAAGAATCGGTTCAGTATTTTCGGAGATTTTGACTACGAGCTGTCTAAAAACGTTGTTTCGAGAAAAACGCGTTTAAATTTTTTTTCATGAAAAATCGTAAAAAAAATTACCTAAGCTTAATCAGCCAAGCCTTTTACATACAAAATACCTTTTGACTGTTCGAGAATTTCATTTTCTTCCAATCTAGCCTTTCTACGCTTCGTTTTGCTTTCCTTGGAAGCCTTAGATGAGCCACGGTTCGCTACACCGTACGCGCTGGTCGTCATGCGAGTTGGCAAACTGAAAACCGATTTCGACACCTATCATCTCCATAATTTTCAAAACCGGGTGGAATCCTTCATTGAAAATACATGCTGCAGTGAGACACGCAATTTCAATAATGTATTTTCCAGAAAAAGTGTTTTTAGGTGTCATACTCCAAACAGTTTTGTTGAAACTTTCGTTCCTGTTTTGCGTGTTTCCACCTAAGATCCTTTAAAGCACCTCGTCTTTGGTCAGATTTTCATAGATCGGTTTCAAAACTTCTTGAACATATTGAGCCAGAGCAGGAGAGTATTTGAAAGCCTACAAAGTATTGTTTGCTTCCGTTTGGAGTCAGTTGAAATCTTGTTATAAAATCCGGCCTAAATCTCTTTGCCCATACCTTCGACTGAATCTTTGTTTCTTTGAATTGCTAATCCGTAGTTTTGTGACAATTCTTTCATTAATTTGATTGTCAAATCGGCAGTTTTTACTTTTTTGATGGCGGCTGTTGGTTTCTTAACAATTTTTTTTTCACAGCAACGTCCAAACTTTTTTTGCTGTACTTGCCAATTAGAGATACGATGCCTATGAGAGAACTGAAGCCTCTTTTTGACCAAGAACCATCACCAGAAACAGTCAGATTTTCACGATGTCCTTTTTCGTCATTCAGCTTCTTTTCTTCGTTGATAGGTTTGTGCGACACTATACCGAAGACACTTCTCACAGCGATACCGATGGATTACCAATTTATCGCATAACAAACACAAGTCGATGATTAATTTCGTAACCACTTCCAATCATTGGACACGAGTTGATAAACTTATCTCCATAGCTACAAGTAATACACATTTTGAAACCTACCCCTCGTTGTCCGTATTTGGAAGACGAAACATCCTTGTCACATTTTTTACATTTTAAATATTGTTCTAACATTGTAAACACGAAAAAAAAATTCAAGAATACTGTAATCATTATTTTTTTTACGTGCACATCAAAACTAGTATCATCAGATTTGTTTAGTTTTGCCACCGACGCGCTAGTATGATCAGAACCTAGTTCATCGGTGTATCTATTCCCGTGGAAGGTTCGCTTTTTAGATTTTGTTCCTGGACGTCTTCAATCAGAACCTTAACTTTACATTATTTTATCCATCGTAAACAAAAATTAGCGAAACACGACTACTGCTCTGTAGTGCTGAAACAGCAGCAGAGCGTCGTTTCCAAATCTCTTTTCCCTCCAAAATTATACGTGTAAAGGTTCAGTACTAAGAATAAAGGCCTAAATATTTTTGGGCATCAGCAGGGATACGATATTTATAAAAGGAAGCAGCTGCTCGAATGTACAAAGCCAGGTAAGCGGCATTAGCCAGCGGGCAGCGTAGGCAATCGCGTTCAAGTAGTGAAGTACAACGTGCGGAAAAGTACAGTTAGAATGCTCGGATCAGTCTAGAATTTTAAGAGAAAACATTTACTTTCGAAAAATGCAACAAAAAACATCGATTTTTTTAAATTGGCAAAGTAGAATGCTCCCTTAATATATCCATTATACAATAAATTAAGTCTGAAATTTGATTACAAATGCATGCGTTATCAGAAAACGGTAAAATGTCTATTATAAAATTCTGCGTGTAGAATTGATCATCCTATCATAACCGACTAAACATTGCTAAAATCAGTTTGCTATACTGCTTCAGATAAATTTTTAATAATAAAAAACAGTAATAAAGGTAATTAAATTACTCACAATAAAGTTGTAATATTTTGACAAGTATATTTATTCAAATACTACTTTATTCAGACCCTAAGAACGTTGTGAAATCTGCCTAAAACTTACTTTTTACAAAAGTATAAGCTAGGCACGTATGATTTTTTCTGCCTTGTTATTAGTCCACGAAAAATATATAAAAAGTATTCTAAAAAAGGAATTTAGTAATTATAAAACACCTGTGTAGAACATTAAATATATTCATGAAACTATTGGTGAATTTTGATTTAAATTTTCATCAAGCGTTATTAACAATTAATGTCTGTATTTACTATTTATATGCTTTGAAATAGTAAATAAGCGACATAATGTTATGCTAATGAAAGTAGGGAAATCAATTAACAAATTGTCAACTAAAGAAAAAATTTATTTTACAGTTGTAATTTCCGCTTTACCATCGTTTTATAATTTCCTTTTAAATTTTCGTACAATCTCTTTAATTGTAGATAATAACTATAAACATACGGGCTTGTCATCCGATAGTTCATCAGTGGACTAATATAAGCTTACATGTTATTAAGTATTAGTCTCCATTTTACGTTATGTTTAAAATATATTTGAACTATTTTTCTCTGTCAAAAGAATAGAATGTGTCAAAATGTTAACCTGATGTTATCAACGATATTTTTAAGAGTTTACCGGGACATTTTTACTAATCAGTTTACTTAAACTCAACAATTTTAAGAAATCATTCGAAGAACAGATACCTATCAAATTTTCTTATTTATTCTGGAAAAATACAAAAATGCTCTGGTCGTCTATTCGAATAATAATAAATAATCTTTAGTTAACATGTCAACTAGTTTCATTCGTATTTGACGCAGAAAACTTAGCGTACTATATTTCAATTTGTATCTATTTGTATTTTAAATTATTCTTGTTCCTACCTGTATACTCTTCTCGAGTTTTTACAGGATACCCCCACCATCGGTGTGTGGAGGTATTTGATCGTAACGTTGAATGCTGCACACCTTTGCGAATCCTTGTTCCCTCTTACCCCCCAGTTGCATAGGAATACTCCACCACTAGCTAGCAGGACATGCCGCCGCAGCAGAGAATCTCAGGCGGAAAAAGCAAACGGCTGCGCTCGCATTAACGGTAGGAATCGGGAGAAAATCCACCGGCGGCGCCCTAGAGAGACGTGCGCCGTTATTAAATAAATAATAGTTATTTATTAAATAAACTGTTCCGTTACATTATTTTCCTACTTTCTTTAGTATAAAATTCTGTCGCTTATTTACCAGTCCAATATTTTACAAAGATGTTTTATAATTGCTAAATTCCTTTTTTAGAATACTTTTTATATGTTTTTCATGAACTAATGAGAAAGCAGAAAAAATCATACTTTATAGTACATACGTCGAAATATATAATTATGCGTTTGTATATGTTGTTAATATGTTTGATTTGTACGATTATCGAAAAAGGTCTGTAACAGAATGAATCGGAAAAGTTGAAATTAGACAAAAGAGGGAAAATAAGACGGCACTTATGTATAGTACACATGTTTAAATGCATAATCATGCGTTTGTATGTGTAGTTAATAGCTAGATTTTCATGACTATCGAAAGAGTCCTGTAACGCAATAAACTGTAAAAGTGCAAAATTAGACTACAGAGAGGAAATAAGGAGGGACAGAGAGGATGAGGTGTTAAAATTAAAGTAGACGGCACTTATGTATAGTACACATGTCTAAATACACACATATATATATATATTATAAAATGATTTCGCCGCAGCCGCCTCCGTTGCCGCTGCGTCAAGAATCGAGGCTTTCTCCATATCTCTCTTCTTCTACGTTACTTTGGCCTATTTGTACGTTGCTTATGAGCTATTTAACACAGTTTACGTTAATTAACGTAATTCTACGTTATCTTACCGATAAAAATCGAGGCCTTCTCCATATCTCCTTTTACTTTCTCAAAGAGAAAGCTTTGTGATGGTGAAAATGGTTTTTTGTGTTTTTTCATCGTATAAACATGTTTTATGCCTTAGGGAGTCCGAATAGACTAGCCTTAAAAAATGTCTGTATGTATGTGTATCAATGTGTGTGTGTCTGTGTGTGTGCGTGCGTGCATGTGCGTACGTGCGTGCGTGCAAGTGTGTATGTGTGTGTGTATTAGTATGTGACATATCACCATTCGTTCAATCTGCGGTATAGCTTTCCCAAACTTTGCACAGATGTTTGCTATCAATACCCGGCGTGCACTTGAAAGTTTCAGCAAAAATAGTCCAATCATTTTTTATGTCAATTTTTCAAAATTTAAGAATTTTAAAATTACAATTTTTAATTTTTTTTAATGCAAGAATGCTATTTGGGAAGCGAACTTTTTATACAATAAAGTACTCATAAATTCCGTCATTTTAGAATCGTAAGCGATTTTACATGACTTGTTTTTCAGTTTTTATTCTTTGTGACAAAAATTTTTTTTCAACATTTATTACTCAAACACTATACGATAAAAGTCAATGCAATTTTTACTGAATACTTGTAGATTCTTGTAAATTTGTATGTAATAAGACGGTTTGTCTTTTGAGAAAGAAAGTAAAATGTTAAATAAATACTTGATGTAATGCCGTGAAAATTTCAGAGAATATTTGTTAGGTGTCGTGCTATTCGTTGAATGTTTTAAAGCCGATTTGGTGCATAATCTTCTGAGATATTAGAGATTATTCAATTTAAACAATACATTTTCACCCTGTATATCACTACATCTCTAAGCTTTATTGCTGGCTTTTTCTTGTAGATACTAACAAGGAGGGACCGAGCTCTGCGGAACACGGATCCTGTCCAGACTTTTTGAGGGTGCTTCTACCATAAAAAAAATGAGCTCTGTACAGTATTACAATCCCATTGGGCTTCTGAACCAAGTTGTGGAATATTAAAGTTTAGCAAAATAAGCTATTTTTAATAATTTCACTATTTTAGCATTGAATTCTTGATACACCGTTTAAGAACTATTTATGTACCTTAAGTACATCAGATATCATAAGAGAAGGATATATACGTATATTCTTGCTCATAATGTTAATAATTTAATATTTTTTAAATGTTTAACATCGTACAAACAAATTCAATTTTAAAAAAATCATTAAAAATACTGTAATTTCCGTATGTCATATAATTATTATGCTACAATTATCAACTACATCTTTCAACAAATAATATTTTTACTACAGATAAACAATCAGATGACAAATAAACAGTTTTGTATTAGGGACTATAAAAATATTAAAGAAATATAAACATTATGCGAATAAAACCTTGATACATATAACCGCCAATTGATCCTATATCGCTTTTATTATTTCATATAACTCTCAGCACTTGCACTACTCTAACAATGCTTTTTCAAACTGTAAAGTTATTATTCAACAATAAACAAACACTAATATAAAATACATTAGACCAGATATTGGATAATTTTCAATCAGACATCGCAAACACAACTTTTGGGGTTTCAAATTTTTCCACATAGGGGAAGGTGGGGCAGACGGGCACCCTAACGTCAAAAGAATCCTGTACTTTCTATTTTGTACCAATACAAATTATTAAAAGTGCTTCTTAAAGTAGAATATCTCAAGATTTAGATACATTATTTTTTATTATAAAATATATATTGCATTGTTTTTTATAATGCAAAGTACAATACCGCTAAAACTGCCCATTTTCCCCACCCGTGGGGCACGATTGGCATGGAGGTGGGGCACGATTGGCACGGTGAATTAATGAAAAATTTATTTAAAAAAAAATATTGGACGTTACTATTAAATTTGCATTTTATAGGATTGAGGATCAAAACTAAAAACCAGACCATTTCATTAACACTGACCCTTTCACCAACATCTAAGACTCCGACTCCGAAATGTTAAGGGCGCAAAAGTAAGGTTAAGAAAATCAGCTGTTAAACTCGGCGGAAATAAATTGACGACTCACGTATGCCAATCGTGCCCCGCTAGTGGTGCCAGTCGTGCCCCATTTTAGAGTATTTTTATATGTAATATTACTTTTTTCCTAAGCATCGGAGATCATCAATCAAAAATACTATTAAAAATTTACGATTTAAACTGTAAAAGTATTTATTTGTATTGATTTATTTGTTCTTGAGAAATATATTAGAATTATGGAAAAAACAACGTTTTGAAGTCCTCAATTTCTAATAATTCTCATACGATTTGTATTAATTTTTTTCAGTTAGGATTTGCAGAGGGAAAAAGTAAATGTTATTTACAACATATAAAAAATACTATCATGTTAGAATATTCATTTATTTAGTGAACATTTGAATGCCCAATCCACCCGCCAAACCCATCGTGCCCCACCTTCCCCTATCTGAAATATTTTTTTTAATCAATAACCGACAAAACTATGTTTCTAAAATAATATTATCAATAAAATTATTTCATTTAAATATGACTCTATAATTTTTCCAATAAAATTTTTGTAATAGAGGTGTTAAAATAATTATTCACTAAGGATCAATTTAAGGATAATATTTCCTTAGTGAATAATTATTCTAATATCTCTATTAAATAACTTATTTTATTTTTGAACGTACAAAAACGTATATACAGTTTTATACAATTTTCTACGCGTATATACACATTATCAAAATCGGATTATTACAAATGATATTATTTTTATATTAAAGTAAAAATCTGTAGAAAAATGTAAGAAAATGTATGATAATGTATATATCTATAAACAAAAGTAATGAAATGTATAAAATGTATATACAACAATTATAAAAATTTGAACTATATATAAATGTAAATATATATATATATATACGTTTATGTATGTTTTTCAACACACACACACACATATATATATATATATATATATATATATATATATATATATATATATATATATATATATATATATATGTGTGTGTGTGTGTGTGTGTGTGTGTGTGTGTGTGTGTGTGTATGTGTGTGTTGAAAAACATACATAAACGCATATAACTGTTACTTACTTATTTATACGTTTTCTAATTTCAATCAGTTTTTTATTGAACGCTGTGAATCAAAATAGAATCAAAGTTTTATGGTACTACAATTATTGTTGAAGGAGCTGTACGTATTATAAAATTGCATAATTTTATCGTTTACAGATTAAAAATTTTTTCAGATTTGTGGAAAAATTTGAAACCCCAAAAGTTGTGTTTACGATTGAAAATTATCAAATATCTGGTCTAATGTATTTTATATTAGTGTTTGTTTATTGTTGAATAATAACTTTACAGTTTGAAAAAGCATTGTTAGAGTAGTGCAAGTGCTGAGAGTTATATGAAATAATAAAAGCGACATAGGATCAATCGGCGGTTATATGTATCAAGCTTTTATTCGCATAATGTTTATATTTCTTTTAATATTTTTATAGTCCCTAATACAAAACTGTTTATTTGTCATCTGAATGTTTATCTTTAGTTAAAATATTATTTGTTGAAAGATGTAGTTGATAATTGTAGCATAATAATTATATGACATACGGATATTACAGTATTTTTAATGATTTTTTTTTAAATTGAATTTGATTGTACGATGTTAAACATTTAAAAAATATAAAATTATTAACATTATGAGCAAGAATATACGTATATATCCTTCTCTTATGATAGCTGATGTACTTAATGTACATAAATAGTTCTTAATCGGTATATCAAGAATTCAATGCTAAAATAGTGAAATTATTAAAAATAGCTTATTTTGCTAAACTTTAATATTCCACAACTTAGCTTAGAAGCCCCATGGGATTGTAATACTGTACAGAGTTCATTTTTTTTATGGTAGAAGCACCCTCAAAAAGTCTGGACAGGATCCGTGTTCCGCAGAGCTCGGTCCCCCCTTGTAAGTATTATTATATATGAAATTTACGATTATATACTTCTACCCAACTTAAAGCATTATATTGCATGGAAAAAGTCAAAAAATAATGTTATATTAAAAATAGTATTGTTTTGTGATTTTTTAAAAAATGATAATGCCATCATTTTTTTTTAAATACTCAATCTGTATTTATCTATAATATTGCAAAGAAAAATCATAATTTTTTTACTATTTCGATGGAATTTTTAATCTAGTATGTTAAATAGAAGTAAAAATTTTAAATGACAGACTTTAAAAAATTACGCGTTTTGGTGACTTATGTATACGTATACAAAAATTCAAATTCAAAGAATATTCATAAAAAATGGCTCAAGGATCAACCTTATATATATAAGGTAGACGCTTGAGCCATTTTTTCTGAATATTCTTTGAATATATATATATCAAGATAACATTTTTTTTCTTATTTCTTCGGTGTAAATGGTACCACTTCGTATGCAAATATTATGTCATTATATATATATATATATATATATATATATATATATATGTTCCAAGTCATTCCAAATAAATTTTTAAAATCCGTGCGCACTCGAGTCTGCGTTACTTCCGAAATGAAATTTCAGCCCCTAAAGCCCTGTGCGACCAAGTAGCGTATTTTGAATATTTAGATAAGGCCAAAAAATTGCTGTATTAAAAAAATTTTACGGATCTCCCATTTTGATGAATTTAAACGTACTGAAGAACGATTTTGTCATCTTTGTACAAGCTTTAAGAAAAAAAATATTCGATACCCTTGGCAGGTTAAAAGGTCACCTTTACAGAGATAAATATCAACCTGAAAGTTTTTGTTATTTAAGTTATGTTTGATAGCTTTCCATTTTACGTAATCAACGCAACGCTATGTCTACCACATCTCTAATTTTTCATCTTGAAAAGGCCTGGAATTCATTTTTTGGTTCGTTTAAAATCCTGACGTATAGCCAAAGATACAGGCTTTCGAGGGTAGGTACTTTCTCTAAATTCGTCAAGTTGGCACCTCTGTAACTCTTTCTATTATACCCGTTTGAGCTCTTTATTTTAGGAAATATAGTTCAAATATCCTATAACACAATGTTCTTCATCTGGTTTTGTCTTTTGAACATATAGCATGACATTACATTTTTTTCTGGGCTGCTTTTCCACCTAGAGTAAATGACATACTATTCAAGTCTGATGTAATTTATATGAGGTATTACACATTACGAACCATTCATATATGTTTAAAATATAACTGACCTTCAGACGTCAGCAGTCTACTAAGTCACAAGTAACGTAGACTCTAGTTGGCAAGGATATTTATAATTTGATTGAAATGCCATATATGGGTGATTCCATGTCGAGTGAGCATGCCAAAAAATAAAAATCTCCAAAACTATGAGTAAACGTTGAACTCATACCCAGAATGTGTAAAAAATATTTCACAGACTAAAGTGTCATATTTCAAAGGCAATTCTTTTCGTTTTTTGAGATTTTGTCATTTTTCTTTGATTTTTAACTTAAAAACTAGCCAGTTTTGAGAAAAAACATATTTATTAAATCGTGCATTGTGATGTATTGTGACATTCGGATTTCAGGTAAATGCCATACATTTTTTCAAAGAAAAAGTCTTAAAAATTTGTTTTCTATATTACCTTTTGTTTTAGACTTGGTGCTATACATATATATAGGGGGCTATGCCTCCTGTGCGCTTCGTATACCAACCCCACTTTATACTACACGAAAAATAATATATTAGTGTTTTATAAAGAATCGTCTTTCCTGCATGTGTATACGAGGTCTGTCCCAAAAGTATCCGACCTACGTTCATATCTTCGCGCGGAGAGACTCAGGCGACCTCTGGAGGGTACGAACGTCACCAGAAACTCCTAACCTTCTCGTTAGTAGCCTGAGATACCGATGAAACGCCTTAGTTCCCGCGCAGCGTGTATTTGTTTACAACGACTTTTTTTGCGTTCGTCGCAATTTGCTTATTGCTAAAAATGACAGAACGAACCGAACAGTGAATTTGCATAAAATTTTGCTTTAATCTCGGTAAAAGTTGTGCGGATACTATTAAAATGTTGCAAAAGGCCTTTAAAGATGAGTGTATGGGCAAACCACAAATAAAAGAGTGGTATAGGCGGTTCAAAAGTGGCCGCACATCTGTTGACAGTGATCCTCGTTCTGGTCGACCTTCGACGGGAACATCGTCGGATAATGTCGAGCGTGTGCGTGTCGCAGTTGAACAAGATCGTCGTTTGACTGTGAGAGAACTGGAAGATGAACTTGGAATACCAAAAAGTACTGTTTGGCGAATTTTAACCGAGAATTTGGGAATGACTCGTGTGCGTGCAAAATTCATCCTGAAACAGCTCTCAGACCAGCAAAAAAGCCTTCGATTAGAAATCGCTCAGGACAATTTGGAAATGATTAATAGTGATGAAAACTTTCTTAAAAAGGTTATTACTGGTGATGAGTCATGGGTTTATGGTTATGATCCTGAAACAAAACAACAATCTTCGCAGTGGAAGCTTCCATCTGAGCCTCGGCCGAAAAAAGCTCGTCAAAGTCGAAGCAATATCAAGTCAATGTTGATTGTTTTTTTCGATTATGAGGGCATTGTGCACCACGAATATGCCCCTACAGGCCAGACAATCAATAAAGAGTACTACGTTGAAGTTTTGAAAAGATTACGTAATGCAATCAGGAGAAAACGACCGCAACTTTGGGAAACTGGTGACTGACTTCTTCATCACGACAATGCTCCAGCGCACGCATCAAACCTTGTGCAGCAGTATTTATTGAAACACAGTGTTGCGCAGCTCCGCCAGCCTTCATACAGTCCTGATATAGCTCCCTGCGACTTTTGACTGTTTCCTCGATTGAAAATGCCGCTTAAAGGACATCGATTCGACAATAAACAGACTGTTGAAACTAATGCGACGAATGCACTAAAGGCGATTCCGAAGTCTGACTTTCAAGAGTGCTTTAATAAGTGGATACATCGATATGAGCGTCTTGTTCGATCAAATGGGGACTACTTTGAAGGATGCCGCCCCCCGGATGACGAAGAATAAATCAAGCGCCGAGAAATCGAGGTAGGTCGGATACTTTTGGGACAGACCTCGTATATATATATATATATATATATATATATATATATATATATATATATATATATATATATATATATATATATATATATATATATATATATATATATATATATATATATATATATATATATATATATATATTATATAGTTGTTTGTAAATCTTATGAGATTTACGCCCTCCTCACACCTCCTCGCCCCTCATTTTGCCCTCCTCGACCCTCCTCGCCCCTCAACTTTGTATCCTCCTCATAGCCCTCCTCCCAGCCCTCCTCATGCCCTCCTCATGCCCTCCTCATTTACTTATTTCTATTAATTATCATTTTTTATTTTTGTTTTTTTTTTCTATATACATATTATACATATAAAAATTGTTTATAATAATAATTGTGAATGTTTATAAATTTATAAAGTGTTTTATTCATTATACATATCAGTGCAGTTTATTCCATTTTACTGATTTTCTGATTCTTTGTTTTCATCAATAATTTCTTGGTTTTTCTAAAATATAATAACTTTATAAATAATATTCAGTATTAAAAAAAAGTTGGTTTTAATTGGCTAAAGGTTAAGGGCAACGTAATGTAAATATTATTTGAAAATAGTATAATATAATAAAAAATAAAAAATATGTAAAAAATATAACATAAATAAAATACATGCAAATTAATTTAGATTTATATGAGTGAAATTTTTAAGTTTTTCATAATATAATATAACAAGATATATTGTTAATTTAAAACAAAAATTAAAGTAATGTAAATTCTTATTACATTCAAAAGAATTATTTTTTTTAATTATATTCATTAATATTAAATTTACATATATAGATTATTACATACGAATTAAAAAGAGCTTTACAATATTACGTTCAAATAAAAAACAAAATTAAAATAAATATATATGTTAAAAAATACAATACTTACAACTAAATATAAATAAATGTAAGTATGAGTTATATATATATATATATATATATATATATATATATATATATGCAGGAAAGACGATTCTTTATAAAACATTAATATATTATTTTATTTTATATATATATATATATATATATATATATATATATATATATATATATATATATACCGATGAAAATCACTAGTCTGTAAACGGATCCTAAAAGCTGACTTCAAAACGACATTTTCAAATTTGTAAAATTTTATTTTATGGAGATACCATATGAATCGACAATTTTGGTCACTTTCTTAAGCAGAGACCCCATTGTGCGCCACCGTGCCTTATATTTTGAGACATGAGATTTTGCTGAAGGAGGGGGTTGCGCTCGGGTAGATGAATAAAATGTTTTGATTGATTAGTGGACTTGGTTGGTCAATAAATAACATAACCTAATACCCCCCCCCCTCCAGCTAAATGCAATGTCACAATCATATAATTTGAATACCTTTTGTAACTTTTTCTTAATAAAATAAAAATATTGTTTAATTGTTTAACTCTGTGATGATAATAACTCTGACACTCAGATACTTTGACTCTGATACGATAAGTCAGTTATAACAACTGAGGGATAAACAAATAAAAAATAATATTTTTAGAGTAGAGTCTATACACTTGTATACAAACCTGACCTCGATCGCCTTTGCGGGAATAAAGTGCAATTTTTAACCCGCTTTTCAGATCAATAAACTGGCCATTATAGAATAAAATACATTAAATAAAATATAAAAATAATAATAATTGTTTAATTACATAAAATATGGGTTTATAGACTGTGCTAGTAATAGTCATATTTTTAAACTATTGATTAAAGAGCGCTTTATTATAGAATCATGATAGAAAAATAAAAGTGTGTAAATTATATTTCCAAAAGACCACGTCACTGTTCTCTGTAATGTCGACTAAGACTGGAGATTAGTCATTAAAATCAATGTATATTAAATAATTAAAAATAATAAATCTGTAATTGAATCACAGAAGCAATGTAAGGCATTCTAAAAAAGAATATTTCATTGCATATTGATTGAGATAAAAATGAGAGATTATTGAATTACCTTCGTGATTTCAAATTGAAAGCAAAAAATATCGGGAATTTATGTTATACGTCGATTTGCACTTCATCAGAATTACTGCTCTCATTTGGCTAAAAATTGATATCTTTATAATAAGGGAGTCGCATTGTTTATTACGAAAAATATTCAAAACTGTTTTTTGGTTACAAATACGTAACAACCGAATTATATGAAATTTGAACCAGACAAGGCATACACAAAATTAAAGTGCATACTATGTTGTTTTCAAGTAAAAATTTCATTTCTTGAAAAAAAATCGACTTACCATACCCTTCGGTTCTATATAAACATTTTCTGATTTTCAAAAGATTTCGTTATTATTTGGATTCGGAAAACGTGTTTCGTAAGTACCTTTCACTTCCCCATAAGTATATATGTTCTAGCAAATATATATTAATTTGATGTGTGTCATCTCGTTGTCACCATACATTATACAATAAAATATAATTTTTGTATACTAAAATATGTATATGTATAAACGTGAATACCTACGTGTAATATTTTTATATATGTACGTACATGCGCTTCCACACCCCTAAAATAGATATGGATACATTCTAAAGTATATTGAAAGAATGATAAATGTAGGAAGCATATATGCATACAAGTATAAAACTTATACGTATATCCATATATGCTTCTATATGCAATAACCAAGCAAATGCATAACCAAAAATCATAACCACACTCTTCAAGACATTCTGAATCAAACAATAGATAATTTTATAAATAAAATCTACAATGATCATGACATAATATTAGGAAAAGTAGAAAACATTGAACATAAAAACACAGAAATATCAAACATCTTAGAAAATTGCAGATTTGGCACACTCCCGAGCAATGAAGAAAAAACTTTCTCATCGACCACTATTAATAATAACAATAATAATAATAATAATAATAATTTCCACGCAAATAGTAGTAATAATAATAATAATGTTAATAGTACTAGTAATATTTACGGCGGAGGTAGCTTAATTGCTCCGAATGACAAATGTGATAACTACAATGATAATCGTAATAACAATTACGGAAATATCGATGAAGAAAGTAGAGCTACATCGTTCCTACGTAGCACGCGGATGAAATCGGTCAGTAAGGGGGCCATGCGCGGTAACAGCATCATTACAAGTAAAGCACTAATAATTTCTAGTATTTTTGATGGTAATGAAACTGGAAGAATAGATGTTACACACACTGTGCTGCGCAGGGTCCTCCCATTGATTCAGAAAAAGGATAGTATAAGGGGTCGGGGGGGGGGGGGGGGGGGGCTTTTGGTCAAGAGACGTGATGGCGATGTCTCTCATGAATTTTCCTCAGCAACTAATCCCTAAGCAATATTATCATCTTGAGGGATAAATTCAAACGAATCAGTGGTCAAACAAACGTGTAATACTGTAAATAAAAGTTCAGCGACTGTTACTACAGCTTTTAAACAAACCTAGGCTGCCGCTGCGGATTGACTAGCCAGTGGGCACTATTGGGGGGGGGGGGGGGGAGAGGGGTGCACGATAAGAGATTGAGAGCAGATTTTGTCAATGTGACTTTCTTTTAGGACATATTGAGATCTTCAGACAACATCTTTCCACTGGTCCCGCTACTATCTCTTTGGAGTTGCTGAGTAGCACCTCTGCCCTGACGTTGAGAGTGATCGTATTCAGATCAACGGCTATGCAGTTCATCGATTACTCAGGAGAGAAAGCCACTTATCCCAGAATATATCATATGCAGTGTGCAGCAGGGCATTCTACCACCCGTCTTTGTTGCACTTATTTATAGAGTTATGCGATTTGCTGATGACCCTAATTTTTATATAGTAGACCATGGTGCGACTCATCACCTCAAAGATTCTCACACATAGATAGACGTAATAATGACTGATGACATTTATGTGTTTGAAAACCAAAATATAGTGTATCGTCATAAATATATCACATAATGTCATAAAAATGTCCTAAAAATTTCACTTTGTCAGGTACATAATATCACAGTTATAGTACATAATGTCGTAAATACATATCTCGTTATTGATAAAAATTTTGAAAATCACTCACATTCATTGATCTTACATGTGCACTCATACAGAAATGTTCACGCTTATAAATAAACATCCACTAGTTAAATTATCACATGGTTTCAATATGCTCGTCAGAAATATAATAAAATAATAAAATCAAACATTCATTCATGCAGTCACACATTCATTCAGGCTTATAAATACTCACACCGAACACAGAAAATTTAGATAAATAAATAATTTCACAACACAGGACGTTCAACTTTACAAAGCTTGCATTATTATATTACGCGCATACAGGTACCTTCGCATCGCGGTCTTAAACTTGCAGAGCGAAGGCAGGTACTTAATGCTGCAAGGGATAGTATTCCAAAGGCGTGCACCGCTAGCCTAGAAAGAGTAAAGGCTAACGTCAGTGTGTGACCCTTGAACTGAGATATCTCTTAGTTCACCCCTACTGGATGTTCTGGCCTGGTTCTTTTCAAGAAATCAATTGAAATAAGGTGGTTCCCTATTCTTATGACTCTATAAAGTAGTAATCCGGCAAAGTTATTTCTACATTGTTCCACATTTAATCAATCCAGTTTCACCCTGAAGAGGATGATGTGTTTGGCCCTTCTGACGCCACAAATATATCTCACACATGAATTCTGCAGTCGCTGCAATGGTCTGCAGTTCTCCGGACAAATCAAGATAAACGATCGAGGAGTAGTAAAAACGTAACGTGTTCTACTTGTTGATTCCAAGATAATATCAAATCCATAACAACACCGAGATTCGGGCGCGAAAAATACCGCCTGACAAAGTGCGCAAACCATTCGAATGCCATCCAAGAAAAAAGAGTTGCTACGATAGTGTGCATATTATAGAAATGAGTAGCCTAAATAAAGAAAATAACTTATTAAAACAAATAAATGTAGAACTATAAGATAAAAATGTACTGCTGAAAACATTTATCACGCAGCTACAAAAAGACAATAATACTATTAAAAAACCATATGCACAAGTTTTATCTGGAGGTAGGATAAAAAGAGAGCGTGTACCGAATAAATATTAAAAAAGAAAAACAAAGAAGATAGAACAGACTTAAGGAGAAGCGTAATGCATTATTTAAACAAAAAGAAGTCTTGAAAGCTAAAAAAGTGTATTGAAAAAATGACAATGAAATAATCATAAGTTGTATGAATTCTACAAGTGCAACAGAGGCCGCTAAATATATGAATAGTTGGAGTTGAATCAATCAATTTAAAAGAATTAGAAAATGATATAAATTTAAGAAATCTCAAGAACTATGAGATGAAATGTGAAGCTGTGCATAAATTTGTAACCATAAAAAATAAGCTAGAAAGCATAATAATAGAAGTAACCGCAGAATTGTACAACATAATAAAAGATAATAACAATAGGATTTTTGTGGGATACCAGAATTGTAAAGTCTATAACGACCTTAACCTACAACCATGTATTAACTGTGGGAGATTTGGACAGAACGGCAAAAATTGTGAAAATGATAAGTTATGTCTAAGATATGCAGGCTCTCATAACACAATCAACTGTCCAAAACCTACAGAATTATGCTGTATTAACTGTTGTTAATATGTGGAAAATGACAGCCATCTATGACAAGTGCTTATAAACAAAATCAAGAGACACATAGATACAACGGATTACCCTGTGAAACCAGTTATCCAAAGATACATCGGTAAAAAAAATATCCGACAACTGCAGCTAAACCAAGAAGATATAATTCCAACAACTCTCTGCTATCGTCATCACCTCGTACCAGCACTATCAGCAACAGTGATCAACAAACCCAAGATGCATCTACATAATAATGTAATAGAAGACATACAAACCCAAACATTCCAACAGGCGATCTCTTACGGTGATCTTGAGTCTCTTAATAGAGATAAATAAATAATATAAATATAAATATAAATTCAAAATATTATGATAATATAAATTCAAATGATAGTGTTATTCTATACGTTAATATAAGAAGTTTAAATGGCAGTTTTGAAAAACTACAAACTTTATTGAGGGTCTCAGGACCAAGCCGTGTGTAATACGGTTGTAATAATAGTTTGTGCTGCAACATGGAATTTAGCACATTACCAATACTATAACTTAAGTAGATATAATGTATATTTTAAGCATAGTAATCTAAATAAGTCAGATGGTGTAGTCGTATATGTACAAAATGATATAACTCAATCAACTGAAATGATAGAAATTGATAGACTAAAAGTATTAAATTCAACTATAAAACTTAGTAACAATAGTTCATTAGAAATCTCGGCATTAGAAATATAGATTACATGATTTAAAAAGTACAAAATTTATCTTAAATCTAAAAAATTACCTAAACTTAAAAAATAATATTAAGAATCATTTTAATAATTGGTGATTACAATATCAATATATTACAACACAACAATATAAACTTAGTCTTCTTAAACAACTTCTTAGAAAAAGGCTTTTTCCCCGAATTTACATGTACGACTAGATCATATGATTTAACTAGTAAAAGTGGAACATGTATTGATAATATTTTTATAAAAACTGAATCTATCAGTACTAAAACTTTCAAGTTAAATATACCTATGCCAGACAATTTTCCACTTTTCGTAAGGATTAAAAGAAATTTAAAAAAGGTAGATTAAAATAAGACTGGAACTAATTTTACTTATAATTACAAAAAATTAATTAATATTGTTGGTAATATTGACTAGTCTTGATTTAAGATAGTGGAAGATCCAAATGAAGCGACAAATTTAATGATAAGAGAAATTCAAAATTGCATTAAAATATGTAAAAATAAAAAAATAACACATTACAATAAACACAAAAATTTACCTAGAAAAGAATGGATGACAAATTCTATAATGAAGCCATGTAAAAAAAAGGAAAATCTTTATAAAGAATTTAAAAAAATCCAAACAACGAGGAATTGAAGGAAAAATATACAAATTATATTAAAATATTAGATAAGATAATAAAAGATGCTAAAGTAAATTATGATAAAAATCTAGTGCAACAAAACTGTAACAACACAAGAAAATTATGGTCAATAATAAATTTTAAGCTGGGTAATAAAAAGAAAGGAAGTAATGTGATAAATGAAATACGAAACGAATAATCACTACTGCAAAATGGGTGAGGAAATGAGCAAAAAGGTAAAAAAGCTAAACAATAAATCAATAAAACTACATCAATGAATTCGAAGTCAATTTTCCTACAACTAACGAATAAATTAGAAGTACAAAAAATAGTAGAATATTTGAAAGATAAAAACGGCGGTAAAGATAAAATCAGTTCAAAGATACTTAAATTAATATTTTATCATATAAATGATACTTTAGCAACCATTTTCAATAAATGTATAGATCAATCAGTGTGGCCAGAATTCTTAAAGTTGTTGAGTAGTTCCAATTTATAAGGCTTGACAAAATACTGACATGAGTAATTATAGACCTATATCTCTAATATAAAATATTGCTAAAATATTTGAAAAAATTATTTTCAATAGAATTTATGATTTTATTTCTAAAAATAAATTACTTTGTACAAAACAATCTGGCTTCATTAAAAATATAGGAACTAAAGACGCTCTAAGCTACATTACAAAAAAGATATATGATAACGTAGATAAGAGTTCTCCTATTGCAATAGCATTTCTTGACCTTGCAAAATATTTGATACTGTTAATCATGAAATTTTATATGAAAAGATGTATGCATACGGCATAAGAGGCAAGGCACTTGATTTAATAAAAAATTATCTAAACAATAGAATGTAAAAACTGAGACTAGAACAAAATGAAAGTAAAGTTACAACAATAAATATAGGAGTTCCACAAGGAACAATCTTAGGACCTCTGCTATTTATAATTTATGTAAATGATCTTCTGATCAATATGCCGGATAATACAATTATGTACTATGCTGATGATACAGCAATAATCTCTACAGGCAAAACCTGGAAAGAAGTAGAAATAAAGATGAATAAATACCTCGAAGAAGTTTTAGACTGGCTAGCACTAAACAAACTAACTCTAAATTTTGATAAAACAGTATATATTACTTTTGGTAATTATTGTGATAGCGTGTCAAAAAATTTTGATTTACTTATAAATAATAAAATGTTAAAGAGAGTTGATAGTAGTAAATATCTAGGTATACTTTTTGATTGCAATTTAAAATGGAATGAACACATAAATTATATAATAAAGAGAACCAGATATTTAACATTTATTTTTTACAAGATTTTCAAATTTATGGTAACAATAACTTTGAATATGATATATTATGCTTTTTTCTCACAGCATTATAAGTTATGACATAATTGCATGGGAAGGAGCCTATAAAAATAATCTAGATTTACTACAAAAAATACAGAACAGATTGATAAAATTAGTTTTCAAAAACATTTTTGCACAAAAAAAACCTATGAATTTACAACAATTATTTGCGCTGGAAAGTATTAAATACAACTATAA
Organism: Gastracanthus pulcherrimus; assembly: GCA_949152435.1. Classification (NCBI taxonomy): domain Eukaryota; kingdom Metazoa; phylum Arthropoda; class Insecta; order Hymenoptera; family Pteromalidae; genus Gastracanthus; species Gastracanthus pulcherrimus. The sequence goes on from OX424576.1 coordinate 63,857,782, forward strand.
CGATCAGAAAAATATCTATTTAAACTCAGTCAGTAGAACAAGGCATAAAATTATACCACTACCAAAAATATGTACGACAGTAAGTGACAAGAATAGGTATATCAAAGCAATTAAAATATTTAAGCAATTGCCGAATGAACTAAAAAATCTGGATATAGTCAAAAAATCCTCTAGTGAAAAATTAAAACAATGGATCTACGAAAATATATATTTATAACAAAAAACTACACTTCTGATACTACCAAATATGACTACTAATGTAAAAATTAATTGTGAACAAATAAGACGTTTATTTCGCTTTTTATATTGTCATGAACAATTTACACGTCAGGACATTTTGTCAGTGTATATCTGGGACCTATAACAATAAAAAAGATGTTGAAAAATTATCAAGAATACTAATCCTACATCGGAAGTCCATGAGGATTTCGTATTATTTGATAAAATATTACTGGATATACGTACATACATATATGCTACCGTTAGGTGTAAGCTACACTATAATCCCTCTCATCGCCGTATGTATAACTATAACTTGCATAAAATGATAAACTTATGTACATACATCATTAAAAATATTATTAAAATTGCAAGTGAACTAATCAAGAAGTGGATACTCGAGGTAGGAAACAACCACGCTTTTATGAACGCAATAACTGCTAGTGGGGATCCAAAAACAACACCAAAAATAAAAGAAAAAAAGGACAAAGAACAACATAGATTGGCGGAGGATTATCATAATCCTAAACCCTCTAATTTTAAGTTCATATATTTTGTAAAAAGGACAACTGAATCATCGAATACAAAAAATTAACTAAATGTAGAAAAATATAAGTCAATGGAAACCATCTTTACCAAGATCGATAAAATGGCAGAAGAGAATAGTATGAAGACAAAATTGAAGGGAGTGGTGGATGCACCGGGGAAGCCGATACTGCAACCATACAGCTATCGAATGTCCTACGATGATCTTAACTACTTAGGAGCAAACAAGACTATATTCTACTTTGACAGAGGATATAGAGGCAAACAAATCTTTACAAACTCCATGTATTCCCTGAAACAACAGCCTCCATACAAATACCTTGTTGTTATTGATGATATAGTTTTTACATCACCATGTAAATATGATTCAGCCAATTAACACAAGATTCCCTCACTACAGAGTTACGTGCGAAGTGAGACTTACGCGCCCTGCTAGACTTAACAGTTTTGAGAAAATAATTTACGCAAGAGACAAAAATGCGACTACTGAGCGATTTACATCGGCAAGATCGATGATAGTTAGATATTGGTGAATGAGAAGTGTACAGATCTATAATTAAATGCAAAATTATCAATCTAGAAATTTTATTGATGCGTGCTGACTGTATGTATAGGTGAAGATGTATGAATGGAAGTTATCACTGTGTATGAACAGAGTATAACCAACCAGCATTATTTTGTCAATCCGGACCTGCGAACAGAAAATACTATTTTCCTCTGTAATTGTTATTTGTAACTCTCGAATTCTAAATAAATAAATAAATAAATATTAGTTTCTTAATTTATTTCTTATTTTTATCTTTAATGCCATGGATACTACCTGGTATCTCTTCAATTAATTTAAGGGGTATACCCAATTTACAATTTTCAAAGAATTGTTTTTTTTTATTACATTTTTCGAAAGTATACATATCTAAAAGTATCATACTAAAATTTGATAAAGATCGCAGTCTAACTGTATTTTTGTGCGGCCTTTACTTTACAACCTTAGCGCGTTCATCTGCTTCACTCGGAGGGGCACCGCGTACCTGGCTTTGTACACTTGAGCAGCTGCTATCTCTTATAAATCTAGTATCCCTGCTTAAGTCTATTTATTTATGATCCCTTATTCTTCGAATTGAACCTTTACCATAGATATATTATACATACAGTAGGTGAAGCATAGCAGCGCATATATATATATATATATATATATATATATATATATACACACCACTATACCGCTCTTTCAACATCAGTCGAGTTTGAAACTTCGAAACGGTAACATCTCTGTGCTCGGGATTATTACAATGGATAAAAAGCCCTCGCAATAAAAATCTTTATGGAGACGTCCAGGTTCGAAACCCAAAAAGCGAAATTTCAAGGAGTGCTTCCACATGCCCATGAGGCAAATACAAGTCATGCTAGAGCGTCTGCAGAGAAACTAAAGAAATCGAAAGATACAAGTTTCGATATATACGTCGATCCAGCGGCAGGATACAGAATTATTCAGTTTCTTCTGGTCTTTTCTACGTTACAACAGTATGTGAAGTGTAAAGTTTGTGATAAAGATGTTTCATTTATAAAATACGGACAGCGAGGAATCGGTTTTAAACTTTGCGTTACTTGCGATTGCGGAGAAAAGTATATCAACTCATGTCCGCTAATCTCAACTGGGTACCAAATCAATCGTCTTCTAGTGTACGTTATGCGTTTGATTGCTGTTAGATTGAGTAGTATCAACATGTTTTGTGGCCTCATGGAAGTTGGAAATGGAATGAATTCCAGTTTTTATTATCATATTATCAATTCGATCTCCATCGCGGTGCAAAGTGTGTTCGATACAGTGACGCTTAAGGCTATTAGAGAAAAAACACTCTTGAATGCTGAACACGGAGAACCCGAAGACGTTTTAACCGTTTCAGGTAACAGCTCCTGGCAAAAAAAGAGGATTTTCTTCTCTTATTTGCATTACCTCTTTAATCTGTAAACGCAGTAAAAAAAATTCGGACGTCGTTGTGAAATCAAGCTACTGCAAAGGGTGTGAGAAGAAAAAAGGAACAGAGCACATGGTTGAATATGAAGCGTGGTATGCACTACTTTTCAGGTAGTGCTGAAAAAATGGAGGTCGACGATATATGTGAAATATTTTGGCGATCTTTCGAAAAATTTACTGTGCGTTATGGTTTTTACATCGGCGACGGCGATTCTAAAACTTTTAAAATGTTGCTCAATACAGCACCGTACGGTGCAGATTTTATTGTCAAAAAGTTAGAGTGCGTCTGACACGTTGCGAAAAGAATTTTTAAGCGTGCTAATGACGCTAAGAAAATTCTTACACAGGCAAGAAAAGCTGCAAAGAGAGACGAGAGAAAACCTCCAGCAAAAAAAACCTGCAACCAAAAAAGGTGTGTAAAGAAGAAAAGGCCGTTGTACAAAAAGTTACTGTCGTCAAAACTCAAGATTTAACGATAAAATTAATGAAAGAATTGTCAAAAAACTATGGTTTAGCAATTCAAAAACACCCAAATTGTGTGTAGATATGCGCAAGGAGATTTTGGCAGGATACTATCGCAAAATTTCAACTCCGATGCCGCAGCTCCGATGCCTCAAAAGAAGCCAGAACAAAACGCAGAAACGCTACTTTGGATGAAAATGAACATTATGAAGAAATAGAAGGCATGCTGTATGGTGCAGGTACCGCTAAGTAAGCACAGGTAAGATTTTTTTACGATTTTTCGTTAAAAAAAAAACCTTAAACGCGTTTTTCTCGAAACAACGTTTTCTCCGAAAAATCTCCGAAACGACTGAACCGATCCTTCTGAAATTTAAACCACATATTCTTTACGACTATAGCTATAGCGCATATCAAGGAATTTTAAATTTTGATTTTAACTATTTCTTTTTGCCAAAAACAGTGAAAAAGAAACACGTTTTTTTTTTTCGAAAAATGTCCGCCATTTTGTCACTTTTGCATACATCAAAAATCGTACGATACGCGCTATAACCATTAAAATACTGAATCTAAAACCGTTTGATTTTTTTGTTTCAGACGATCTATCTCCGAGGTTTCACCAACAGCGCAGACCTAACATTTTTTTCAGATTATTTTTTGACTAACGTTTTCGTGTACAAAAAGTGACAAAAACAAATAAAAAAAATGTATGTATATCGAGAGTGTATTTATTAGGTATAATAACTTTTATAACAATATCTATAATATAAACCTATCAAAAAAATTCATGAAAATAGCTTTGTTTTGAGCGTCTAAATTGGGTAGACCCCTTAAGTAGAGCTGTCAGAGTGCTGTGATTCTGTCCAATACCAATCTGGAGAGGATCGAGGCCTTTTTTGGATGTTAAATACTCAATGATTTGAATATGCCTAATCTTCTCGAGAACCTTGGAAAGAAAGCTCAGGAGGGCTATTGGACAAAAATCTGTGACTGATGAAGGAATTGCTGTTTTCTTGAATGGCACCAAATGAGCCTTCTTCCATGTCCCCGGGAAGATATCACGTGAGAGGGATGCATTAAATGCTTTAACGAGATATATGCGTATGGCTGGAAGAGCCACGTCCACGGAGGAGATCTCTTTAAAACTAAAGCCCTCCTCCGAGGCCGAGATTATGATGTCATCCATCTCCCTCTCACATTCATTTTGAGAAACCGAGACCCCAGCTAAGTGAGAGTTGAGCTTCTTCGGAGTAAAGCAATGAAGATCTTCTTTCAGAGCAGGAAGTAACCCGACGGCTCGCAACTCCTTCCACATATTTTTTTTTGTCATTTAATGGATCAAAAATTTTATTTTGAAGGTAGGAGTTGCGAGCCTGCTCTGCTTTTTTCTCTGCCCCAGAGGCAAGGTGTAAATACTCTTCCTAGGGCCCTTTATCCCTTATTCTCTTGTATTATCGACGTACAGCGTCACGTTTACTGTACAGATATGTAAGATCAACATCCATCAATGGAGGCTTTACATTATTCTTAGGAGTAAAAGTTTAGTGGTGCTAATTTATCTAATAAGATGGGAGCCGATACAAGCGAGTCCATCGTTAACGTCAATATCCGAGCAATCGAGCCGCGACTAATCACAGTTTTGAAAGTCAGAGAGTAATTGGGTTTGATCTATGGATTTGTGGTCTCTATAGGTAAAAGTAGATGATTTCGGAGGAGTGATTGTATGCATTTGTATAGATACATCTATAATATTATGGTGACTAGGAAAGGTTGCCATTCGATTGTCATCAGAACTCAGAACCTCGTCACTATCGTCAATGAGTATAACGTCAATCAATGTGTGAGACTCATCAGTGTGACAATTAATTTACGAGAGAGGAGACAATTAATTTGCGTGTCTGCCGACATTGATAACAGGTTCACATTGAGGTCCCCCATCAAGATTTTGTGAATGAAATAACCTACACACGATGTGAGTTGTTCAACGAGATCTGTACCTTTAAATACCTTAATAAATGGAATGTGTGGCGACCTATATATTACCGCAACTACAATAGGAGGTAACAACCATTGTGTACACACAAATTACATATTTCGGGATGTCAGGAGTTCGGTCTTAGATCGAGGGAGAAGCTTAGCTTTAAGAGAATTGTGCACATTCGAGATGCGTACGCAATGATGTCACATTTACAAATTCAGCTCCCAATCGAAGCTAGTCATTATGAATTTGTCTCAGCATTATTGAGAAACGGCACCGATGATGGTTCTTTCGTCACAGGTATGGCACACGCTGTCGCTTGACTAGTGGACACCTTCTTCTGAGCTTCGCAGAATGACCGAGACGAAGAATTTTATTCATATCATGACAAAATAGAATATAGATCCGCAGTGGTCGAGAAGAAATGGGATATATCACCATCTTGCCTCTTGACCATAAACTTGCCTTGTCTATGCCATATATACTTAAAGTTTAGTCCCTGGGCGACAGATTTAAAAATACGGAATTTCAAGAAAAGTTCTTTATTTATATATTCATTTGTAAATATTTTCCCATTTGTAAAGCTATCAGCACTGTTCTGGTCAAGAAGTGACATGTTGACATCCCGCGTGCAGAACAGGATGAAATTTCCTTATGCGCGCATTATTTCTATGACTAGTGCACTGCTGGAAAGGTTGACTATCCAAGGAGAACGTCGGTTTGTAGTGCTAGCCGCTGCTAGAGATGCTGTTGATTGTGCCGAGCGAAGTAGGCGAGTGCACACAATGTCTTCACGCCTAAGGGACGGAAGGACCGTGGCGAGAACAGCGTAGACAATGTGTCAGCACTATCCCAAGTCTCATTAACGACTAAGTTAGCAGGACCATTTCAAGAAATTAAAGTACTACGAAACATACCGCATTTTTTAAAAGCTAAATTATTAAGCTGATGGTCCTGCGTCTGAACGCTCGCAGTGTAAGGCTCACGCAGTACCTAAGGATCTAAATCGTTCGATCCAAGTGAGCCATGCTCATTTCCCGAATTTATTTTATTATCTAATTTATTCTGTAGTACCAGTAATTTCTCAGTTAGTACCGTATTTTCTTTTTCTAAAGAGGTCTGATTGATCCGCAACTCCTCCAGCACGGAGTTCTGATCTGTCATTTTTTTCTCCATAACTTTTAAGCTCTTTTTAAGATCATCAATACTCATTATCAATGCTGATATTTCTTTCACCGTCTCGAAATCTTCAGCAAACTTAGAAGTTATGGTTTTTACATCAGACTTTACAGTTTCTACTTTGGTAGCGATAACTGAGATATTACTGGTAGATTCTTGAATTTTACCGAACTTATCTCTATTCTCTTCTATGGTGAGATCACCGTTGTTTGCTGTTCTGTTGTTGGTCCCACCGATGGTTGATTTCTTCATGATACTCGAGCTATCAAAAAATCGGTGCCGCTGCTCAGCAGCAACCCGTCGTGCATCTGTGCTGGACGGAGTAGAAGCTTGTAGTAGTACCCGCGCACAGCTGCTAGTCACGGTGTTGATTGTGCTATCCCTCCCCTCCCGCTGGCTGAGTGAAAAAGCGCTAAGCCTCTCCTCCGTTCTGGTGTTCTTGCTGGAGAGGGACTGAGGTGGCGGAGAGGGGGCGGCAGCTGAGGCGAAGAATTATTCGCGATGATCGGCTGTTACTGTGGTTTCACCGGTGCACGTGTGTGTATATGCTCGGCAGGCTTGTCGATGGGCTTGTTGTTGTCGCTCATCTTGGTTTTATTGTTCTCTCTCTCTCTCGTCCGCGTTGGTGTGAATCTTGGTCAGCTGCTTTATGCTGGTATTGGCTCTGTTGCTGATGTTAATACAGTAGACGCATTTAAGAGCTGTGCCCGTAGAGCACTTGATTAGCGCATTAGTATTATATACAGCCTTCTGACAGCTGTCGCAACTCAGTGTATCCACTGTAAGACCTAGCAGCTGACAGTGAAAGTGGATTTACAGAACACACACGTATACTTTTACCAGACGGAATTTAAAATAGGTGTGTAGCTGACGAGACTGAGCTGGAACTACGAGTACAGGTATCTGCATGCGCTGCAGCAGACAAATGACGTAGTGCTTAGCAGTAGTATTCAGGCGGCGTCTTTTCTCAGTCACCACAAAATCATAGAGGTTCAGATTAGGATTAAAACTGCTGTACCCCTGTAGATAACTCGTTTAGCTATCGGGATTTTAAATCGATACAACAAGACGACCTCCTTTCTCACCTTGCAGACTATGATTGGTTGCCGCTTATGGCTCAGATACAGATATCGACAACCAACTTGATCGCCTCAACGTCAACCTCGTGGCTGCGATTGATGAAGTAGCACGGCTAGAAGAATTCTTACCGAAAAAGAAAGAAAATCTTTCATAGTTTGACGCTAAACTCGCGCATCTATACAAAAAACGAGACGCTGTACAAAGACGTTACGCATGGGCCCAGGACTGCACACTATGGCAGGAGTGTCAAACTCTCGCGTATGATGCCGAACAACGCACAAAAAGCGCGCAGGAGATTTTTATACAAAACCGTATTTTTGAAGCCCTATACACTAAGAAAGACATATGGAAAGAACTCAAGGGCTTGGGACTCCTGCATAAAACAAGAGAGGAGTTTTATGGTTTTTCACCAGATAAGCTGAATGCCCACTTTACTGGGGTGTCGGTCTCCCAAAGTGAAAGTGACGAAGATCTTGACAGCATCTTGGCCTCAGCCAATGATGACGGCTTTGTCTTCAGAGAAATCACCTTTTCAGACGTAGTCCTGGCTGTTACCTATTTCTCGTCACAGGCTAGAGGTGAGGACGGAATCCCACAATGTGTAGTAGCCAAGTCTCTTCCGTTAGTGGGTATCCATGTCGCGAAGACCTTTAACTCCTCTTAATCCAATGGCATTTTCCCGGGGACTTGGAAAGGGGCTTACCTTGTGCCTTTAAAGAAAAAGCCAGTTCCATCTTCGGTTTCAGACTTTCTTCCAATTGCGTTGTTTAGTTTCCTTTCCAAGGTCCTGGAAAAAATTGTTCACGACCAAATTACTGACTTTTTGAGGACAAAAAATATTCTTGACCCGATGCAAACAGGTTTTCGACAACATCACAGCACTAAGACAGCACTACAGAAACTCACCCAAAACATCAGAACAGGAATTAATAGCAAAAAGAAACTTGTGACTATTTTATTATTATTTGATTTCAGCAAAGCATTCGACACTATTTCACATTCTATGCTACTGCGTAAGCTGCTGTGTCTGGATTTCTCCAGGAGCGTTCTCCAATGGCTCAAGTCATATATTACAGGTCGTAGACAAAAAGTCATCACTAATATAAATGGGAAACCTGATTGGCTAACCACTAATCTTTTCAGCTTATTCATTAACGATTTAAAAGATGCGCTTAACTTACATGATGTCGAACATATACTCTACGCTGACGACCTGCAAACCTACACAGGTGACATTGCGGAATCTTCGGGAGGGTATCAGTCGCATGTCGACCGTAGCGCGGGCAGTGTCGAAATGGGCCTCGGCAGCTGATCTGTGACTCAATGTCAGCAGGACATAGGCAATCATTTTTCGATCCGATCATAACATCAAGCAGATATAGAGCCTTAACTTGCTGGGCATTGAGGTGTAGGACCGCGTATTCGTGCCCTTTGTCGATGCAGTCACTAACATCGGCGTGGTAATGGATGGAGGACTCACGTGGAATCCGCAAATAGATGCGGTTACCAGAAAGATAAACGGGGCTCTCTATAGCCTGAAATTCTTCCGGTCATGCACCACCGAGGCACTTCGTAAGCAGTTGGCATGTGCATTGGTATTACCTCATCTAGATTACTGCTCAGTCGTTTATCTTGATGTGTCACGCGAGCTTCAGACACGACTGCAACGTTTACAAAATTCATGTGTCAGGTATATATGTGGTGTTAGGTCGGACGAGCATGCTACTACATACAGGAAGAGCCCGGGCTGGTTAGATATGAAAGCGCGGAGAGAGTATTTTATCGGGCTGCTGCTTTATAAAGCGGTTGTTATGCGGCAGCCAACATATCTTACTGCTCTTTTCGAAAACAATTATGCCAGGACTTCGGGTAGGGTAGGTATGAAAGAACTCTCAGTTACGGGGTCGCGCACTGATAAGGGTTTATATTCTTTTAGGGCCCAGAGTGCACGCCTCTGGAACTTGTTTCCCTATAGTGTAAGGAGTCTGCCATCGCTATGTAAGTTTAAAACGGCGTTAAGTGGGCACCTGAAGCAATTGCACGGTGACAAGATTCCACAAAAGTGAGCAGTCATAAGTGTGCGGCCTATGTCAAACTGCTTGAGATAGTCTTCGTTCATTTCTGTGAAGTCCTTAATTTATTTTAAGTGTTAAGTGTGAAGTGTGAGTTTAATTATTAGCGTGAATGATTGTGAAAATGAAGGAAGAATGAAAGTGTGTTTTATACTTGACGTGATAGATGTACGTGTAATATAAACGTGTGTGTGTGTGTGTGTATTACTTGTTTTCTATTTATTTTTATCTTATTAAGTTCTTGAAACGATATGTGATAAAAGTGACTACATCATGTTATGTTATATTATAAATTGACAACCTGTGATAGCGAACCAAAACTTAAAAAAATGCTATTAATGACTAATAATGTGATAACTAATTTTAACTAAATGTACATACACTTGTAAACTTTGTCATAGTGATGAATAAAAAGTATATCTATCTATGTCTCTCCCGCTCTCTCTCTCTAACAAAAAACTCTAACAAAAAACGTGAATTCTAGCAAAAAATTCTAACAAAAACTCTAACAAAAAACGTGACTCCGTACGAAGACGCTATTCGCGGACCAATGACGACAGACTGTGGCGGGAGTATCAGGGCCTTGCAGCTGAAGCTGAATTACGAACGAAGGAAACAAGGGAAAGATTTTTACAAAATAAAATTTCTGAAGCGATTAATAATAAGAAAGATATCTGGAAAGAGCTCAAGGCTCTGGGCCTTCTGCCAAAGACAAGAGAGGAGCTTCATGGTTTCTCACCGGAAGAGCTCAATGCCCACTTTGCAGGGGTGTCGATCTCCCAAAATGAGGGTGATGAAGAACTTGACAACGTCCTGACCACTGCCAGTGATGACGGTTTTGTTTTCCGAGAAGTCAGCTTCTCGGACGTGGTTCTGGCTGTTGCCCACTTCTCATCACAAGCCAGAGGGGAAGACGACATTCCCCAAAGTATAGTGGCTAAGGCTCTTCCGTTTGTGGGAGATCATATTGTTAAGATCTTTAACTCCTCTCTGTCCAGTGGCATTTTTCCGGGAGCTTGGAAGGGAGCTCGGTTGGTGCCTTTGAAGAAGAAGCCTGTCCCATCTACGGTGTTAGATTTCCGACCAATTGCCCTACTGAGTTTCCTTTCTAAGGTCCTTGAAAAAATCGTACATGACCAAATAACTGACTTCTTACGAGAAAATAATACTTTGGACCCGATGCAGACTGGTTTTCGACAGAATCACAGTACACAGACAGCACTACTGAAACTGACAGAGGACATAAGATCAGGCATTAACAACAACAAAAAACTATTGACTATTTTGTTAATGTTTGATTTTAGCAAAGCATTCGACACCATCTCACACACTAAACTGCTGCGTAAGCTGATGCGCATGGGATTCTCCAGGAGTGTTCTCCTGTGGCTTAAGTCATATATCATGGGGAGACGACAGAAAGTCGTCACAATCACAAACGGGGATTCAGGTTGGCTAACCACCAATCTTGGCGTTCCACAGGGCTCAGTCCTGGGACCCCTGCTTTTCAGCCTGTACATAAACGACTTACAAGACGCACTCGACTTAGATGGTGTCGAACACATACTTTACGCTGACGACTTGCAAACCTACACACAAGTGACCCTGAAAGGTCTTCGTGATGGTATCGGTCGCATGTCGGCTGTAGCACAAGCAGTGTCGAACTGGGCAACGTCAGCTGGCCTGCGCCTCAATGTCGGCAAGACAAAGGCGATCATTTTTGGATCTGATCACAACATCAAACAGGTTCAGAGCCTTGACTTGCAAGGCATTGAGATACAGACCGGCGTACACGTTCCCTTTGTCGATACAGTCACCAACCTCGGCGTGGTTATGGACGGAGGGTTGACATGGAAGCCGCAACTGAATGCGGTCAGTAGAAAGGTAAATAGGGCTCTGTATAGCTTAAAACTTTTCCGTTCAAGCACCACAGAGATACTGAGGAAGCAGCTGGCATGTGCACTGGTACTACCTCACTTAGATTATTGCTCAGTGGTTCTTCTTGATGTGTCAGGGGAGCTCCAGACACGACTACAACGTCTACAGAATGCATGTGTGAGATACATATGTGGTGTTAGGCGGGATGAGCATATCACCGCCTACAGGAAAAAACTGGACTGGTTAGATTTGAAGGTGAGGAGGGAGTATTTTATGGGGCTGCTGCTTTACAAAGCGGTTGTCATGCGGCAGCCACCGTATCTTACTGCCCTCTTTGAAAAAAACCAGGCCAGGACTTCAAGTAGGGGTGGTATGAAAGAGCTCTCGGTTCCGGGGTCGCGCACCGATAAGGGCCTTTTCTCATTCAGAGTTCAAGGTGCGCACCTCTGGAATTCGCTCCCGAGCAGTGTGAGGTGCCTGCCATCTTTTTGTAAATTTAAAACGGCGTTTAGCAGGCACCTTAAGCAATTACATGGTGAAGAGTATGTTCAGAAATAAAAAATGAGTCGAGTATTTATTTAGGCTTTTTATTTATTTAAATTATTTATTTATTTAATTTATTTATTTATTAAAACTTATTTATTTAATTTATTTATTTATTAAAACTTATTTATTTAATTTATTTATTTATTAAAACTTATTTATTTAATTTATTTATTTATTAAAACTTATTTATTTAATTTATTTATTTATTAAAACTTATTTATTTAATTTATTTATTTATTAAAACTTATTTATTTAATTTATTTATTTATTAAAACTTATTTATTTATTTATTTAATTTATTTATTTATTTAAATTTATTTATTTATTTATTTAATTTAATTATTTATCTTGTTTATTTATTTATTCGACGTATTTATTTATTAATTTATTTATTTATTTATTAAATATGTTTAGTGTTAATTAGGTGTGAATGTATTTATTAGCGTGATTGTTAAAGTGTTATGAATGAGTGTGTTTTAAATTTAGACGAGATATTATACGCAAAGATTTAGCAAAGTATGTGTATGTATTCTTTTATATTTATATGTTATCTTTATTGTATTTATTTTTTTTCTATGTATTATTATTTTTTTGACGAAGCGTTTTCTGTGATATTTGACTGTGACTAGTTCATTACATTTAAATTTTATAAACTGACGAACTGATAAAGTGAATTATTATTTTAATAAGAAATATGCAATAAGTGAAAGTTAAGATAACAATTATATTAAATCGACTGATATTTTTTAATTATAATTATAACTACATGTACATGAAATTGTAAGATTTTGTCTTCTGACGAATAAAAAGTATATCTATCTATCTATCTATCTCTCTCTCTCTCTCTCTCTCTCTCTCTCTCTCTCTCTCTTCCTTTGGAGTTGAGAAGTCGCTTATAATAGTGCTCGGTCTTTAAACTGTATTAATCCGTTATTTCAAACACGGCGAAAACACATAAACCGATCACGTGAAGGCTCACTCTGCTAGCTTTCATTTCATATGTTGGAAAACATCAAAATTTTTGTCATACTCAAATTATCCATTCTTTAACACAAGAAACTTGAGGTTGGTCTATTTATCAGGCCGTTTGTCGTCTTGCCTCTCTGCTTTTCTGCGCACGCGCAAGGACTGGTCTTCACGTACATTTAACTGCTGCGCATTACGTTTTGTTTTCGACCGGCCTCTAACATGCCTGCTCGGCTTCAAAAATGTGGTTTATGCTCTTCCTACGTAACTCGTGGCGATCTGGAAGCATCCCAGTGCAACAAATGTGCAGTTCTTTATCACAGAAACTGTGTGCGCGAAGTGTGGTTTAACGGAGATGGCTCTCTGACGTGTTGTGTTGATAGCCGAAAGCGTATAGCAGACTTCTCTTTCACCAAGCAAACTATCTGCCACTAATTCTGATGGTACGGACTACCTTAGAAATCTTCGCCTAAACAAGAGCACAAACGCCCCGGCACTTTTGGATTCGCTCTTGGCTAATAATAATGCGAATCCGCATCGCACGGCGCAGCATCATTTGTCGCTATCAGCTGGTAATAAGGCAGCCGGTGTCTCCTCATTAGAGCATACACACATAACAATAACAACACACAGCTACGCGGCCGGCGGCCAGCTCTCATGCCTACCCTACCTAAACACTAGCAGACGCACTCACCAGCGCCTCTCCCCTCTCCACCGCAGCTCGACTCGACAACACTACGGCTGCCGCAGGCACATCTTCATGTCTATCTCCGTCTCTATCTCCATCTCTCTCGCTCCACGCCGTTCGCAACATCAACTACTGGAGAATAGTATGTTTCCCCACTGTTACTATCACAGCAACAGTCGACTGCCGCTAGCTCTACCACGAATTTGCCTGCGCTTGGACTACCGGCTTACTCTACAGTGACTGCGTCGAGCGCCAAACAGATCGAAAAATCTGATGATATGCTAAATATGATGAAGCAACTTATGCTGCAGCAGACGCAACTGATTTTTGCAGAGTTCAATTCATTAAAAGAAACACTACAAAAGCAGTTCGAACAATTTTGCACGAGACAAGAGAACTTAATTGAAGAAAGGCTACATGACTTGACTGCGATTAACACAAGACTCGAAGACCATCAATCACAGATACAAAATGTGTACAAACGGCTAAGTCGCAAAATGCACAACTCCAACAGTTGAACTAGTAAGTTGAAGCACTTGCCAACAGATCTTCGCTGGGTAATACCACTGCAACCCCAGCGCCTGCAGATAATTTTGATTCTGCGGAACTTATCATCTCCGGTATCCCACTCGACATTTTGTTGATCCCACACCAGATTGCCATAAAGGTTCTGGGAACCTTGAATTTTCCTAATCTTGTTGGGGATATTTTGTCAGCGGAGGATTTCATCATCATCGGACACCCGACAACAATCAGCTCCTGTTCTTCGATCTCAAGTGTCCAATACGCACCCGCATAATGGTAATTCATTATCTTCACGTTCCAGAAATTTTCGTAGTGTAGTAGTAAAGTTTAAATCTGCTCATATTCGTGACCACGCAGTTTTCACGTGGCTTAATTTAAAATCATTTACAGCAGCAATGGTATTCCACGTCGTTGATATTTCTGCGAACTTTGTACCCTAGGCATGTATATAAGCTTTTGTTAAAAGCCAGATCCCAATCTAGTAAATTAGGGTACAAACGACCAAGAGTTATCAACTTGGTGGTACACATGTGCAAATATAATACATCTCTTCTTATTCCGATCAATAGTGATTATGACTTACTAGCTTGCCAGCCGATAATGGAAGCTAGCAAACGGGTCCCTCAGGTTTTAAATAATTTGTCCGGTGATCATATTGAGATGTCCGATCTGTCAGGTGCTAATGTCTCACGGCATTTTCCGACAGATGCCAACGCGAGCGACAATTCTTAGAATTAAGATCGGTTAATACGAATACGGTACACTCGCCACCCCCTGTCCTCCTCGGTGGTGTCAAAATCATGCATGCCAACGTCAATGGTCTTACAACCCATTTCGAGGAAGTAGAAGCATATCTTGACCTAGACCCAAAATACATAGTAGGCATCACAGAATCAAAACTGTCTAGTGAGGACAAAGACATATCTGTGGCCATTGAAGGATATACCCTGATTCGGCACGACCGCGTAAGACGTGCAGGTGGAGGAATCGCTATCTACATTAACAACAACTTTAAGTTTAAAACTCTTGCGACGTCCGATGTCCGTGATGACACCGTCTCTGAGTATAGTATAATGGAAATCACCCACGATTGCAAATCACTCTTATTTTCATTAGTTTATAGGCCACCAAAAACAGCAATGCCGCATGAATTTTTTCACAAACTCTCAGATTTTTCACGCGTTACGACAGTATAGTTATCACGAGTGTTTTCAACGTGAACATGTTATCTACTACGTCATACGAAGCCAAATACATGTATGACATGATTCGATTGAATGCTCTGTACCTTGTTCCTTCTGGGCCAACTCACCATACGATCAACGCACAACGTCTTCAATCTCACACATGGCTCGACCTATTTATTGTACATTCGCCTTCAGCGGTTATAAGATATAGCAAATCAGATGCTCCGTTTACTTATGGGCACGACAGTATAGAATTGACTATACCTTTTAGTATTATGCGCAATATTTCTCGTCAAATTAAAACTCGTTATCTCCGTGGTCTCAACAGAGCTCAGTATCTCGCTGATTTATCCAATAATTTGAATGATTTTAAACAACACAATAATATTAATCAATTAATCACTCGATTTAACAATGCTGTCACTTGATCCCTTAATAAATATGCACCTTTTCGTTCTGTTAGTATATGTAATCGCCGAAAACTATGGGTCTCATCTGACATCCGCTCCGCCATGAAAGAAAGAGCTTATAAGAGAGCACGTGACAGGGGACAGCAACTTACCGAATATCGAGCTCCGCGTACAAGGGTCCTACAAAAGCTTCGAAACTCAAAAAACGCTTATTATGCTAATGAAATAGCCAGAGCTCAACGCTCAAATCATCTATGGAGTTCTCTCAACAGGCTAGGCATAACATCCTCTCGATCAACCTCGCTTTTTTCGCTCTTTTCACACAATGATGTCAATAATCATTTTGCATCCGTCGCTAACGCATCTAGATCATCTCCTGTACTCCCACTACCACCCCTCCCCTCAGCTCCATCTCATATACGTTTACTAAATTCTCTAACATCACCCCCAGTGATATCTCTGAAGCAATTGCCTGAGCAAAGTGCAAGACTTACGGGCTTGATTCAATCATTATTAAACATCTCTCACTATCATGTCTCGCCATTCTCGAAACACTCACCACAATTTTCAATCTATCAGTCACCAAGGCATCTTATACAGCGCTTTGGAAACAGACTCTTATTACTCCTATTCCCAAAGTACCAGCTCCATCCGACATATCTGAGCTACGACTCATTACTAGGTTGTCTGACTGCTCTAAGTTGTTAGAGAAGATTCTACCTAAGCAACTTCTGTTTCACATCGAGAAACAGAACATTTTCATCCTACGGCAAGCTGGCTTTAGAGCAGGTCACAGTACTCAGACGGCTCTGCTCGGCGTTCTCGATGACATAAGATTCGAAATGGTTAGCTCTGGTTTCACGATCTTAATCTTATTTGACTTTTCCAAGGCATTTGATACCATTCCCCATTACATATTAATTCATAAGCTTCGATCATTTAGAATCGGTGATCACTCCATACAGTGGTTCATCTCTTATCTTGCTGATAGATGCTAGGCTGTTATTGATGAAGATGGCAGCATATCGGACTGGATTGATACTTGGGCTGGCGTTCCCCAGGGCTCCATCCTAGGCCCATTACTGTTCGCCATCTTCATCAATGACCTCCCCATGGTACTGAAATTCACCAGACATATGATCTAAGCTGATTACACTCAAATTTACAGAAGCTGCAAACATCATGATCTCATTGACACCATTAACAAGGTGTCTGAGGATTGCGCTGCGATTGCCAAGTGGGCCTCTTGCGATGGACTCACTCTAAATCTGTCCAAAACCAAAGCAATGCTCTTTGGTAGCACATTAAACAATTCATTGATCGATTTAGAACTCTTACCTAAGGTTACAGTCAATGGCACTCCCATCTCTTTTGTCAATGAAT
This sequence comes from Gastracanthus pulcherrimus, assembly GCA_949152435.1. Taxonomy (NCBI): domain Eukaryota; kingdom Metazoa; phylum Arthropoda; class Insecta; order Hymenoptera; family Pteromalidae; genus Gastracanthus; species Gastracanthus pulcherrimus. The sequence continues at coordinate 63,874,870 of OX424576.1, forward strand.
TAAAAAACTTGAGTGTTTGGTTGACTCCTAATCTAAATTGAGGAAGGCAAGTGTCACACATCTGTCAGCAAGTGTTTCGCACCCTCAGACAGTTCCGCCCTCAACAACGTGCTCTTTCATTTGGTGTCCGTAAATCATTTGTGCACTCACTCATCCTCGCTCACTTTGACTATGCCTCCCTTGTCTACCATGACCTAACTGGTGAATAGAACCTGAAGCTTCAGCGGGCGCAGAATGCATGCACCCGCTTTGTTTTTGGTACCATTCCCTGGATGGCTCATGTTACCCCCTATCGCAAACGGCTAGGGTGGCTCACGGTGAGGGCCCGAAGAGAGTACTTCATGGGTGCGCTGACGTTTACCGTACTTAAGACTGGTTGTCCAGATTATCTGAAGTCTAACTTCATAATCACGGCAGATAGTGATGGGCGTCGATTAGCTCGACTCCACACTGAACCCCTCCTCATCCGTAACTTCAAAACTTCCTTATATGCCAATTCCTTCGTAATAGACGCCTCATATTTTTGGAACAGCCTACCAGAATACATTGCTTCCCAAAACTACCTCTCTCCAAACCATCAAATCCTTATTACTAAGTTACCTCAACAGTTGTGATGTTCAGTCTGATCCTGCACACAAGTAAACTTAAAAATTCTAAATATAAATGTTCCTAGTAACTTTAATGCTACATACATATTGCTGCTTTAATTTTAATTTTAGCTTTAATTATACTTATATATCTCTATATTTTATATTGTTATTGCATCACATATCGCCAAAGAGCCGTTCAGATTACTTTATGTCTTATTTTATTTTATACTCCGAATATTGTTCGAACCTGTACATACTATTGTTAAACACTATTATTGCGAGCCTACCGATCTCGTTACATATTATATTATTATATTATTACATATTGTGTATTGCTAATGTATATAATAATGTTCTTTATGCCCTATGAGGCAATTTCAGTCCCAGGGTGGAAATAAACAAATCTCTCTCTCTCTCTCTCTCTCTCTCTCTCTCTCTCTCCCGCTCTCTCTCTCCCTCTCTCTCTCTTTCCCACACACACATGCCGCTGCCTCAATCCTCATTGCGTTCTTTCTTCGGTTCTTTTCGTCAGCGTTCGGCCGGGTTTTGCTCGTGTAGCTAGCTGCTGTATATCTTCGAGCTGTCTGCTGCTGACTGTCCAGACGCCCGTATGAGGCTGCCGTCGTATAGCTGATCCGTGCAGCTTCGTGTAGCCGTGTTCTCACTGTTTCCCGATGCTGGGTGGCAACCCGACAATGTGATTGTATATACGTGTGGTATGTATAGGCGCGGGCAAGCACAACCACGTCTACGAATGCGTCGGCTGCCCCTGATCTAGCTCGAGCTTGTCAGCTTTGCTACTGGTTGCTCAGTCGGGGTCTTCCTTATCTTTCGTCTTGTTCAGTAGTGTCTTATGGCTGGCTTCTTCATTCCTTTCAACTTCCAAGTGGTGCCGTGGCTACAGTGCAGTGGTGTGCATTACAGTAGTGTGCAGTTCAGTGCGCAACGCACCGTCTAAGTACAGTGTAATGTGCCGATCGTCATCGCGATCGGTTGTTTCCGTGGAATATCCTTGTATGTCGGCCCGGTTTTCCTGCATACCTCGATATACATGTAAAATCCCCTCGTAAATAATAAATAAATACATGGGTTTTATTGTTTGGTTTTTCATATGCGCTATCTCTTGTTTTCTTTTGTCGAATGAATTCTTATTATTTGACAGGTGCGGCTGTCCATTGTTTATTTTTATAATTTAATTCGTCCCGAATACAGTGACATATTACTACGCTACAAAATCTGGACCAATTATTCTCGTAGAAAAACAGCAATTCACAACTTTATCCATTGCTTTCAAAGTAGAAACAAAAGGTAATATTTGCACATATCCAACATTCTCAGACAGTTCCGGATCGCAAACTTTATCTGCTTGTTTGAGAAGTTTCCGACAGGCATTTCCTTCGAAAACCTCTCCTTGATAATTCTATGAAATTACCTTTCATTTTTTGGCCTATGGAATTCACTCCCCCGCACCATTAGGCATCTCCCATCTCTTAAGAGATTTAAATTGGTATTACGCAGGCACATTTTCCAAAGCCGCGATCCACAACATGCCTGTGATGAAAACTAACTGCGTTATACCGTTTAATATTAAATTAGTTTTAAGTCTTATAAGGTGACGTGATAGGTATAACCAAAAGTTGTGCAATTTTAACTAATGTGATGAAAGATCGCGATAAATGGTTATAATAATGTGATGTGAATATGATAATCTTATGTATCAAAATTGTATATATTATATATTGTATATTTTTCTTTTTGGCATGTGCAAAATAAATCTTATATCTATCTATCTATCTATCAATATTTTGGTGACAATCAGGCAACATATCAGTAACATCACAATATTATTATGGGCTATTAGTCATTTCGGTGACAACGGGAAATATTGTAGTAATATTGCAGGAATATTATTATCATTTCACAATAATAATGGAAATACTGGGTAATATTTCAGTGACACCCAAGCAATATTATTATTATTTTATCGAAAGTACATATATACAATTTTCTTTCCATTTTTTATTATTTTTATTTCGCCATAACGCTAGTACCATTATTAATATTAGTAATATACATGGTAATAAACGCCTGCCAATAATCGGTCACACGCAGCATGAATAACTGAAGACGAATCTTAGCACTTACGAGAAAACTCCAAAGCGCCATCTAGAGGAAATCTTGAGAAAATATGACTTTCAAATAATGTACAATGGCAATAATCGTTTACTCTCGATTTGTTTCTCCTGTAAACCTTGACTACCTAAGTACATTATTAAAACATTTTCACAGTTATAGTCAAGATTTCTTGCAAAATAAATTTATTGCCGTATGATATAGCAGAAATATTTTCACATTATTAGTTTGAAATGCATCCAGGAATGTCATTCTATAATCTTGCAGGAATATAGCTGTAATATCGTAAAGTAATACGTGACATAATAATATTACAGAATATTTCGCATATATTTCAGTTTGACGTGTAACAGTGTAATATTATACAAATATTTCAGAATTATTAATGTGAGATGAAATTTGACAAATATCATTCTCTAAATTTGCAGGAATATTACTATAATATTTCCATGCAATATGTCACATAAGAATATTACAGGATATTTCGCGTATATTTCCACGTAATTTGTAACAGTGAAATATTGTAGAAATATTTTGGCAATATTAATGTCACATGCATCGCGAAATGTAATCCTGTAAATTTGTAATAATATTTATATAATATTGTAATGTGTCACATAACAATATTGCAGTAATGTACTGCGTATATTACGATGTTATTTGCCATAATGTAATATTGTAGAATTATTGCAGCAATCTTGCATTCTAATTTATCATCGCGCACTGTTACAAGAATATCATTGCAATATGTCAATCTGATATATTGTAATGTAATCAATATTGAAAAGCATACTGGAATATCACAGAAATGTAGCAATGTAGCAATATATCAACTTATCCGCAATATCACAGCAACGTTGACATAATTCGACGATATTGCTACAATATTGGGAGATATGTGGGATTCCAATGACAATAAGTATACGAAACCCCATCTGGTAAGGTTTTATTGTTATTGTTTAATCCATTTTACAATTAATTTTTAGAAAAAATGCCGTTGTATCCAGAGATATAATATTTTAAACACAATTTTTAGGAATACTACAGGTTTTCCCGATTTTATCCCAAGTTAGGATAGTAGTTTGGGCATTTTATTACAATTTTTCTATAATGTAGAGATAAAAACCTATATGCTCGTGAAAGTTTTATGAAAAAAGATCTTTTCCATGAAAAGATATTTTATTTTTAAAATGATTTTTCCATTTCAGCCCACTCTGCGGCGTGTCGTAAGCCGCCGAACGCTTCCTCTGCCACACCGGCCCGCTCGCTGCAGCTGAATTTTCGCATGCACCTGCGACATTCACCAATTTTTTTTTGGTGTATTAATTGTTGCATACTAACAACGATTTACATATTACTTCTATGTACATCGATCGTAAATACCTTTTTCACAATTATCTTTAGATTTACAATAAACAGCTGTTAACTTTAACATCGATTATATCGGGCTGGTAAAGTCGTCACAAGTTGACTTTATTTAAACGATGCGTTTTCACGAGTATATTTCGAATACGTTAAAAACTTTTTCAAGACTCAACAATATTTAAATTATACGTTTTTGTTTATAGTGCAAAACACTACTAACCTCTTTAAACAGCTGTAAAAGTCGGAATATACAAAAACATAATTAATTCTGCTAGTTACATACGATTTTCGACCATATAACGTATATATAAATATATTAGCGCTATTTTGAAAATTTTAGAAATTGTTGCTATATGTAATTATTTACTTAATAATGTGGTGAAAAATAAAAATAACAATAGTCTATTACTTTCTAATATGTCGAGATATATGTATATATTTAAATTTTGTGAACTGAAATTTAAACTCAATTAAATATTATTCCTTACAAATTAGATTGGAAAAGAAAACATAAAAAATATATCGGTTAACTAAAAATGCGTTACAGTCTTCTCTTATTTTGAAAATATTAAATAAAATTTTTTTTACAAGTTATTGAAGTAAACGCATATTTTGGCGACAAAAACAGGGGGTTTTCAAAAATATTCTTTATACATACCTAATAGACAAAATCTATTTTAAATAATTCAAGAAGAATATCTAAAGTATAATTGAACAACAGTTAATAAAGTTAAAAAGTTAATTTTTACTCTGTATAAAACAGAAACGAATCGATGATTCTTTATATTCTTTATACTTCAAAGCTTTATCAAAAAATAAAAATGAGCTTTAAATGGACAAAAAATACTGCAAATACTCAAGAATTAAGCGATTAAAATTTTGTAAAAAATACATGAACATAACAATGAAAAACGTTATGAAACAAAAACGAATCGATAAATCTTAAAAATTCTTCTTCATTTTAAATCTTTGTTGAGAAACGTAAAAAATGAGCTGTTATTCGTAAAAAATTATTGCGTAATATGCAACAAATCAGCGATCAAATTTTTTTCTTAATAAATATCACATTAATCAAGAATGTTTTTTGATAAAATAATCATGTTCTTTAAAAATGTCAAAAAAGAAACAAAATATTTTAGTAGATTTTATTCAAGATACATAAGAGATAAATTCAAATTCTTAAATTGTACATAATTTCCTTTATATTTATATCTTTTAATCCTATTCTTAAACAATTTTTACGAAATAAACGTGAATTTATGTACGCGCGTGTGTATTGTGATGAGTAATTACAGCTCATCTCTCTCTCTCTCTCTCTCTCTCTCTCTCTCTCTCTCTCTCTCTCTCTCTCTCTCTCTCTCTCTCTCTCTCTCTCTCTCTCTCTCTCTCTCTCTAGAAGTAAGTAGAAGTTTACACGAATTTTTCGCTCCGCCTGAAACAAACACTTTCTGCGTTTTTTTTGCCTTCGGGCGTCTTTATTTGCAGATCCTTGCAAGCGAGTTAGTGCAAGCCTTCACTGTTGCTGTTATTTAACAGTATTTTGAGGTGCTTGCGTTTCATTTTTCATTTTGAAAATCGGAGTGTTCACTGCTTTGGAGGTTATTTCCACGCCGATTTGCACATATGCTGGTATTGATATCTGCGCATGCCCGAGTTTCCGAGAAAGCCGAGATCTTCTTGGAATTTGGACACACTATTCTCCACGACACCGAGGTTCTCCAGCAGATAACAAGTCGCCTACGCCGAACTGGGGTTTAAGTTCTCCGCTTTCTCAACAGATGTCATCACCTGCGATTTGCTCTGCAAGTGTCGGTACTATGCGTGTGAGAATTGACGTGTAGTAAATAGATTTATATATGTATATGTAATGCGTTTAAATTTGGCAGAGCCATTGCAACGACCGGTTATGCTTCTATCGATAAATGCGTGCGTACAGTGATGAGTAGACGTCAATGTAGCTTATGCGAGCGTTCCATAGTGCGTGGTGAAGAGCTTTCCATACAGTGTGAAATCTGTAATTACGTCTATCACGTAACGTGCGTTAATCCTGTGCTCATAAACGAATATAATATATTGCGCTGTTGCACAAGCATTCAATCAGCTGTTAGTACACCTTCGCGTTCACAGCCGAGCGTGACGTCAGACTCTCACCTAGCCTTTCCTTTGTCCGATAAAGTATCGTCTTCACCGTCACTCGTATCAATAGTTACAGAGCAGTGCACTGAGTCGCTGCCTTCATTTCTCGTCTATAATACTGCTTTAGAGTCGGGAAATCGCGGGCAAACATTTTCTCCGTCGTAAGCAGTCGCCAGCATGTCAGATTCAGATGTTCCGGAATATTTTAAAAAATATCTTGAGAAATTCAATAAAACTTCTGAAACTGTTGACCGCACAGAAACTGCTATAATAAGTCTTTCAAATCGCGTTACTTCTCTTGAACAGAAAATAAATAAAGCGGATGAAGAACACCGTGCTGACGTGACTGCCCTGCGCTCAGAAATTGTATCATTGTCGCGTAGCATTATTACTGAGGATCCGTGTGAAGTAGTAATTTCGAAAATTCCAGCGCAGATCGAACTGACTATGCCAACAGCAGCGGATCACGTACTTTCGGCTATTGGTTTCAAGGGGCTTAATAATCACGTGCTTGAAGTAAGAGAATGGGTTCAGAAAGAATCTGCGGTAGCACCTGGCACACAAGCGAGTGTCCCTGATTCTCGGGAGAATGCTACCGGCGCACCGGCGAATGTTCTCGCTGCTAAATCGCAATCTATCGTGCTTAAATTTATGTCTGCAACTATTCGTAATTCGGTGCTCAAAAATGCGAAATTACTCGATAAAACGGATGCGCAAACGCTCTTCGGTGTCGGAGGAAAGAGAAAAATTTATATAAGTGCTCTCTGGCCCAAGCCAGTATACGCACTATATCACAAAGCTCTTCAAGCTCATAAAACACTGCATTATGCGAGGCCGATCATTAAAAACATGATTGTATGTATGAGAGAAACACGTGAGTCTCCGCTTATCCCCATCCATTCAGAAGATGACTTAGGGACTCTCCCAGTTAGAGGTGTTGAAGATTGACGGTCTGCGGCTCGGTCGATTACTGGGAGGCGAACGGATTCATTAGTTGTAGGTCACATAAATGCAAACAGGCTCACTACTCGCGCTCATTTCGCTTTAATTGAAGAAAAATGCGCCGGCCACATTTTCGATGTACTGGCAATCACAGAAACGTTCTTGCAGAAAGATAAGCCTGATTCGCATCTTGCCTTAGATGGTTTTAACTTTTTTAGAGCGGATCGAGCTGGAAAGGAGGGCGGAGGCATCGGCTGTTATGTTAGAAATAATTTTGTTGTGAAAATACTAGCGCAATCTGATGCGACTTTTGACAACACGCCGGAACTTATTATTTTAGAATTAATAAACTCTTCAACAAAAATACTTCTTGCTGTAGTTTATCGCCGCCCCTCAGCCGCCTATCCTGTCCACTTTTTTAATGTACTATCCACCCTCTTACCGCATTATATTAATGTCGTTATTACAGGGGATTTTAATATAAATATGTGCCTACATAACGCCGCGTCGTGTAACCTACGCGAATAAATTGAATCTCGTTCTCTTTTCCTAGTACCATCCGAGCCAACACATCATGTATTCTGGCGAAACCCGTCTTCTCATACCTGGCTCGATTTATTTATTGTCAATAACACAGATTCTGTTATAAATTATCAAAAGAGTGATGCACCATTCATAGCGGGGCATGACTTAGTAATACTCACTTTACGTATAGTCAGACCTGCGGTCTGCACTAGGACAATAATTACGCGAAGTCTAAAAAATGCAGACCATAAAGCACTTACTGCAGTATTACGCGCGAAAATTGCTGCCATCCCTCCATCTCCCTCCTTATTTTCTAACACATTTTTGACAGCTACGCCCATCTCTGGCCTTGTACTTGGCCCGTGCAAGGCTGATGTGAATGAGCTCGAAAATCATATTACATCGGCACTCATTTCGGCTTATGATGCCGCTGCACCGCGAAGGCAAATTGTACTATCTTCCAAACGAAAACCTTGGGTCTCACCCGCTATACGCGCGCTAATGAAGCAAAGAGACAAAGCCTTTCAAAATGCCCGCTTCTCGGGATGCAGTAGCGACTATGACCATTTTAGAGCCCTACGATCGCGAAGTTCAAACTCTCTAGATACGGCAAAAAATAAATTTCTAGCAGGCAAGCTCAATGGGGCGGTTGATGCTAAAGGAAAATGGCGAGAACTACGGCGTATGCGAGTAACTGGCTCGAACCTTCCATCGCCTTTTTTGTATTTCAGTGCACACGTGTTGAATTTACACTACGCAGCTACAGTAAATCGCTCTCCACCGCTCACTGAATCTGATTATCAAGCTATTTGCAATCGACCGCGCAGTATTCCTGATGCTCCTCGCTTTGATTTTCGCCCAGTTTTAAAAACGGAGGTGAAAGACGCGCTTTTTCATGCCCCATCCAAGGCATCGGTACTCGATGGTCTCACAGTCCCGATGCTAAAAATCGGTCTTCAAAACATTTTAGATCCGCTAACAGATTTATTTAACGCGTGTTTAGCTACTGCTACTTTTCCGACGTTGTGGAAAAAGGCTCTTCTCGTACCGCTCGCAAAAGTCAAGACACCTCTTTCACCATCTGATACGAGGCCTATTGCTCAATTTTCGGAATTGTCGAAAGTTCTAGAACGCTTGGTTCATCAACAGCTGTTGGGCTACCTTGAAGTCCACAGGCTGCTTGATCCAAGGCAGGCAGGTTACAGAACCGGCCACAGCACTCAAACTGCCCTCTTGGGTGTATTGGATGACATTAGGCTTGCGATTGATAAACGAATGATTTCTATTCTGATCTTATTTGACTTCTCTAAAGCCTTTGATACCATCCCACATACGTTGTTGCTTACCAAACTTCGTGCACTAAACGTGTCTGACAGAGTTCTACGCTGGTTTTTTAATTATCTAGCGGATCGGCTCCAGGCAGTAGTTGATGAAGGCGGTTCGATTTCCGATTGGCTCAGAGCTAATTCTGGCGTCCCGCAAGGCAGTGTGCTTGGTCCGTTACTGTTCGCAATATATATAAACGATCTTCCGAATGTTTTAAGATTTTCAAAGCATATGATATTCGCTGACGACACGCAGCTGATACACCACTGCTATCCGTGCGACATTCTTCAGGGCATTGCAGAGATTAATCGCGATGCTCAAGCAGTGGCCCAATGGGCAAGGGACAATTGCCTTGTCTTAAACCCTGCTAAAACAAAAGTTATGATCTTGGGTAGTCAAGCGTATGTCTCCTTAATTAATTTAAGTACTATTCCTCGCATTGTCATCAACGGCCATTCTCTTCCGTATGTATTTGAAGTACGTAATTTGGGGGTATGGCTTACACCAACATTAGAATGGCAAATGCACGCCAAGCATGTTGCAAAGAAGGTGTATGCCACCTTATACACACTGAAATTCTACAAGCATGCTATCTCTAGGGATATTAAGAAAAATTTAATAGAGAGTCTGATTTTTCCGCGATTTGATTATGCGTGCGTGGTGTATAATCACCTAGATGCGACGCGTGATCTTAAACTCCAGCGAGCGCAAAATGCGTGTATACGTTTTATATTAGGAAATATTCCTCGTCGCGCGCACGTCACCCCATATAGACTCGAGCTTGGCTGGCTATCGGTTCGACGCCGCAGAGAATATTTCATCGGCAACTTGGCGTATAACATAATTGCTTCTGAAAATCCCTCATATCTCGCCATTCGGTTCTTGCGGTTAAACGTTGATTCTTTCCAGCGACGCTCAGAACGGAATCCCCCGCAAGCGTTGTTGTACCCAGCCCCCCGTACCGAAGCCTTGATGCAGTCCTTCTACATTCAGGCTTCGATGCTGCTTAACTCGCTAAACGTGGTCCAGTTCATCCCAACCGCAGTTCGCGAATTTAAGATCTTTCTCATGACTGCTCTCCGATTACGAGATATAGCAGATTGGGAGACTCGAGTGCAAAATGAAGGTCTGTTACTGTAATACAGCGTGTAATTTCTATATATTAGATTGTATGTACGAACTTTTAACTTGCGGAAATTTTTACTTTGCTTATATTTTTTATGTATGCGTTAGGTACCTTCGAATTAACAACGAAATAAATAAAGACTTTTGTAATTAGGCTCTTCTGCCAAATTAATAGCGGAGAGAGCAAAAATTGAAATTAAAAAATTGAAATTAAAATTGTAATTCCATTATCACCTATTTTTGGAAAGTGTATATTATGTAATTAATTGTAATCTTACTTTGGCCAGACGGGGTTTTACCCCAAGGCGGAATAAAGAACAAATCAAATCAAATCTCTCTCTCTCTCTCTCTCTCTCTCGCTCTCATGGAAAACATGTATTAATTACTCAGCGATCAGGGAAGAAGAGGAAGCCGATGAAAGGTGAGAGAGGAAGAGGGAGTGTAGGTAGGCCACAGGGGGCGCAAAGCAAGAGTCGCGGGAATATTCAACAGGTACGCTCTAGCTGTTTTGCGAAGAATGAGAGAGCTGCGGCGACTGCATGCGGCGCCTGTGAGTGACGCAGAGAACGAGACAACTAGCGTGCGAGTGCGACCTGACGCCGAGTAGTTCATGTGAGTGCTTGGTCGACAACACGCCTCTCCTATCTTTTTTTCTCTCTCTCACTCAGTATCTTCTCTCCCCATTTCATGCCTTCGAAAACACACGTACATTCGCCCATGTGCATATGTACCTTTGATTTGCGAGCATATACGTCTTTTATATATTACCCTGCTGGGTCATCCTTGAGTATTCCTCTCTCCCCACGTTATCCTAATACTTAAATAATATTACTATATCGCGGGTATTTATACAAGGTAAAAACCCCGTTATATAATTGGCGTTCCTGAAAAGAACTCACAGAGTCGTGGGGATTGAGAACAAATATCGGAAAAGTGCATAGTGCGAATCGCGCGTAAAAATATCGCGAGCGCGCACAACGGAAAATACTTTCAACGGCATTTGAAGCGGCCTAGGCCAACACACGCGCAGGCTATGTTGACGTTTGGTGTGCGAGACAACTCGCAAAAGGAGCAACGCCAGAAAGTAATCAAGCCTTTGCTAGCTCTGAAAATTCTGAGTACGAGTCAGACTGGAGAGAAGTAATATTTCGGCTTTTAGTATATTCGCGCAACCCCTTGAATTATTTGTCTGGTAGTTCATTTATGCAAGGATAAATAATTTTTTTTCGCTAGATAGCATTCTTATAAAAAAGTTTGTTGCAAAAAGCATCTTTCGCAAGGGCGAAACGTGTTTGTTAAAGTGACGAATTTTTTATACTAAATACTGAAGTGAATTCTAGTGATTAAAATTTTATTTAACAGTAAATGATAAACAATGTTGTTAGTGATAAATTGTTTCTGTATTTATGAAAATAAAGTGTAAATTTTTGTAAAATCACTAGTGAGTATTTAAGTGAATAAAATTTGATTTCGTGTATTTGAAGCGAAATCACATGAATATTACCGATACTTTAATTGGTGACGAAAGTAAACGTAACGACTGGTGTTAAAATTTTCCTTTATTTTGAAGTGATTTAATTATTGAAAATTTTATTTTGGTAAATTGAGTAATAGTGTAAATTACTCATAAACTATATTGTGTTAGTTTATCGTTACATTTGTTTTAGGCAGTTGAAATTCAATAGTTTTGTGACAAAATTAATCACTTGTCTGCAAAGTTAACTTATGTTTAAATAAATAATTTGGTAAACAAAAATACAATACGTTTGACTACTTGCTCGATTACTTGCTGATTTATTTGCTCGTTTATTTGACCGTATATTCGAGTTACAAAAAATATATGCTGGTAGTGCATGCGTGAATATTATAGCAGCGCGTACTTAGGGTTTAGCATACGTAGTGTCGATACTGGCGTATATACAGTAACTGTACTGTATAGACTACAGATAGTTGTGTAGGTACGAGTCTGTGTACTCGCAGTGTAGTATATGTATTTCAACTGCGACCAATCCGCTGAATAATTGCGTGGCCATATTAAGCGGATTACATATTGTATAACTTACTTAATTATTTAAAAATAATTTACCATTATCAATATTATTGTTATTTATTTATTTTGGAAAAATAATATTATTATTTAATTAATTATTTACGCAATCTAGTACCAATAAACACTACTACCAATACACTGACAGAAGCATATTTTGTGACAAACACTGTTTTTTATACAACAATTTACTTAGTGAAAATAATTAAACTTTATTTTACTACTGAAAGTTTGAATTAATAACTTGTATTTACAATTCAAAACTGAATCATACTTGAAATTTAAAACTTTTTTTATACTGCGTAAAGTTAAAATTTAAGTATAATACAAGAAAATGGCGAATCGATACGATATCTCCTTTGATGGAACGGTAGGAACCGAGATTCAAGCGTGGATTTTACGTTTAGAAGGACAAGAGGATACTTTTCTAAATAGGCTGGAATTAAAAAGCGATGGCACGCAATTTGCAGTAATCTAGGTGACGTAATACCAATGCACATGCCAACTGCTTACGCAGTGCCTCAGTAGTGCATGAACGAAAGAATTTCAGGCCATAAAGAGTCCTGTTTACCTTCTTGCTAACTGCATCTATTTGCGGCTTCCACGTAAGTCTTCCGTCCATTACCACACCGAGGTTAGTGACTGTGTCAACAAAGGGTACGAATACGCCGTCCTTGACCTCAATGCCCTGCAAGTCAAGGCTCTGTATCTGCTTGATGTTGTGATCAGAACCAAAGATGATCGCCTGTGTCTTGCTGACATTGAGTCGCAGATCAGCGGCCGAGGTCCATTTCGACACCGCCCACGCTACTGTCGACATACGCTAGATACCCTCAAGAAGATTCCGCAGGGTTACCTGCGTGCAGCTTTGCAGGGCATCAGCGTATAGTATATGTTCGACGTTGCGTACGTTAAGTGCGTCGTTTAGGTCGTCAATGAATAAGCTGAAGAGCAAGGGATCCAAGACTGAGCCTGCGGCACGCCAAGATTGGTGGTTAGCCAATCTGATTCTCCGATTATATTAGTAATGACTTTTTGCCTACGACCTGTAATGTATGACTTAAGCCACAGGAGAGCGCTCCTGGAGAAACCCATGCGCAACAGCTCACGCAGCAGCTTTGAATGTGAAATAGTGTCGAATGCTTTGCTGAAATCGAATAATAGTAAAATTGTCAACAGTTTCTTTTTACTATTAATTCCTGTTCTGATGTCTTCGGTGAGTTTCAGTAGTGCTGTCTGAGTGCTATAATGTTGTCGAAAACTTGTTTGCATCGGATCAAGAATATTTTTTGTCCTTAAAAAGTCAGAAATTTGGTCATGGACAATTTTTTCTAAGACCTTGGAAAGGAAGCTAAACAGCGCAATTTTTCTTCAAAGGCACAAGGTGAGCTCCCTTCCAAGTCCCCGGGAAAATGCCATTTGAGAGGGAGGAATTAAAGGATTTCGCAACATGGTGACCCACTAACGGAAGAGCCTTGGCCACCACACTTTGCGGGATGCCGTCCTTACGTCTAGCTTGTGACGAGAAATGGGCAACACCCAGGACTACGTCAGAGAAAGTGATTTCTCTGGAAACAAAGCCGTCATCACTGGCTGTAGCAAGGATGCTGACAAGATCTTCGTCACTTTCACTATGAGAGACCGACACCCCAGCAAAGTGGGCATTAAGCTCATCCGGTGAAAAACCATGAAGCTCCTCTCTTGTCTTTGGCATGAGTCCCAAGCTCTTGAGTTCCTTCCATATGTCTTTCTTTGTATCAAGTACTTCAAAAATACGGTTTTGTATACAAATCTCTGTTCAGCATTAGACGCGAGAGATTGACACTCCTGTCATAGTTTGTTGTCTTTGGTCCGTGCGTAACGTCTTCGTACTGCATCTCGCTTCTTGTATAGATACGCGAGGTCTGCGTCAACCCACGGGGGATTTGCTTTCATTTTCAGTGAAAATTCCTGTCGAGGTGCTACTTTACCAATCGCAGCCATGAGGTTGACGCTGAGGCATTCAAGTTGATAGTCGATGTCTGTATCTGAGCCATTAAGTGACGACCAATCACAGTCAGCAAAGTGAGAGAGGAGGTCGTCTTGCTGTATGGATTCAAAATCCCGATAGCTAAACGAGTTAGCTACAGGGGATACCACAGTTTCAACCCCAATCTGAACCTCTATGATGTTGTGATGACTTGGAAATGGCTCCGTAATGTCATGAGTCATTATTACGTCAATCCATGTGTGAGAATCTTTGAGGTGATGAGTCACACCATGGTCTACTATTCGAAAATTAAGATCATCAGCGAGTCGCCTAACAAATTTTGCATCGTCTGACGTCTTGAGCAAATTTGCATTCAGATCGCCCATGATGATTTTGGAGAAACGGGGCGTGTGGCGGTCTATAAATAAGTGCAACAAAGACGGGTGGTAGCGTACCTTGTTGCACACTGCACATGACATATTCAGGAATAAGCGACTTTCCCTCCTGTGTAGTCGATAAACTGCACAGAAGGTTAGCTTTAAATGTGTTATGAATATATAATACTAACCCGCCTGCGAATTTATTACGATCGAGTCTAATACAAGAATAACCATTGATCTGAATACAATCGCTCTCAACGTCAGGGCAGAGGTGCGACTCAGCAACTCCGAAGAAATGGTAGACGGGACCAGTGGAAAGATGTTGTCTGAGGATCTCAATGTGTCCTAGAAGAGAGGTCACATTGACAAAACCTGCTCTCAATCCCCTACCATGTACTCCTCCAATACTGCCCATGGCTAGTCATTCAGCAGCTGCAGCCTTGATTTGTTTAGAAGCAGCAGTGACAACTGCTGAACACCTATTTGCTGTATTACACGATTTTTCAATCACCGATTTGCTGGAAGTTATCCCGTAGGAATACAATATCGCTTGAAGATCAGCTGCTGAGGAAAATTCATGAGAGACGTCGTCATTACGTCTCTTGACCAGGAAACGGCCCCTTCTATGTCATACATATTTAAAATTAAGCCTCATTGCAAGAGCCTTTAGGCTTCTGAATTTTAAAAAAGTGTCTCTATCTAGGAGCTCATTGATGAAGATTTTAGCATTTATTATTAAATTATTAGTTTCCTGGGCAAGAGTCGAGGTGTCCACGTCTCTCGTATGGAAGCTCTTAATGAACTTCTTCGCACGCATAATCTCCCCTACTGATGCACTATTTGAGCACCTATCTTTTGCGGAAATTGGCGACTGGGGCTGTCGCTCCTGTAATCGAAGCAGGCGGATGCTTACAATATCCTCTTTCCGAAACAGTGGGAGGACCCTACGCAGCACAGTGTGTGCAACATCAATCCAGAGACAGAGAGAGAGAGTGAGAGAGAGAAAGAGAGAGAGAGAGCGAGAGAGAGAGTGAGAGAGAGAAAGAGAGAGAGAGAGAGAGAAAGAGAGAGCGAGAGCTGTAGATGTCGAACTGGCACACCTCCAGCTAGCAGCGTCCGGGAGAGAGGTGTATGACGGGTAATTACACCTCGCCACGTACTCTCTGTCCGATTACCGATTACCGATTTCCTAAGATTCAAAAAGATCCTGGATCCTCTGCAAACCGGTTTTAGACAGCATCACAGAACCCAGACAGCACTACTAAAACTGACTGAGGACATACGAACTGGGATTAATGACAATAACAAACTGATGACCATTGCAACTGTTCGACTTTAGCAAGGCGTTTGACACTTTATCACCATCTAAATTACTTCGTAAGCTGATACGCATGGATTTTTCCGGGAGTATTCTTCTATGGATCAAATCATACATTTTCGATCATAGGCAAAAAGTCATAACAGTATGTTACCAGCTGAAATTTGTCAGACATATTAGGTACGTTTGAAATTAGATCTAATAGAAACTTGGATCTAAATGTTTAATATTTAGGAGGTTTTTGAAAAAAAAATCTTTTTTTTAAATGTTAAAAAAGAATAATCTTTTTAGATAGTTTTTATTGAAGAAATTTAAAAGACGGATACAAATTCTTAAAGTGATTTCTTTTCGATTTTTGTATTTTATAACTATTCGTAAGCTCTTTTTAACAGCTCTTTTTTCTTTTGGGAGGACAAGGATCACAATTGCTATCAGAGTCTTGCGACTGAATCTCATTCTCAATATTATACGAGGGTAGTTCAATAAGTCTTTAGAATGACCAACAGATGGCGCGCGAATCGCTCCAAATCATCTGTTTTCAGTCAGCACCACTCCCGACTAGATATATGGTGCAGTCACAGTCCACATCTTCTAAGTTTACGTGTTTTTATAACCAATTGAAAAAAAAAATTGCTTGTTAAGAAAAATGGAAAAAAACGAGTTCAGAGCGTTAATTAAACATTTTCATTTAAAGGGTTTAACTCCATATGAGATAAAAAATGAATTGGACTCAGTTCATGGCACATCTGCCCCTGCCTTAGCAACGGTTTATAACTGGGTAAATGAATTTAAGCGTGGTCGTACATCAATAAGTGACGAACCACGTTCAGGAAGGCCCGTAGAAGCAACTACTCCCGAAATCATCAATAAAATCCACGATATGGTGTTGAAGGATAGAAGATTAAAAGTGCGTGAGTTAGCTGAGGCCACAAGGATATCTATAGGTGCAGTTGTTTCAATTCTACATGAAAAATTAGGCATGAAAAAGCTATCGGCAAGATGGTGCCGCGTTTACTCTCAGCTGAGAATAAACGCAATAGAGTGGTCGCCTCTGAGGCTCTTTTGGCGCGCATAAGTCGGAATCCTGAGGAATTTTTTCGTCGATTTGTGACTGTGGATGAAACATGGATAAACCACTACACTCCTGAGACAAAGGAATAATCCAAACAGTGGATTTCCACAGGCGAACCAGCTCCAAAGAAGGCAAAGACCGTAAAGTCAGCTGGTAAGGTTATGGTTACAGTTTTTTGGGATGCACGTGGAATTATACTTATTGACTACTTAGAAAAGGGTAAAACAATTACTGGTGAGTATTATGCATCATTATTAGAGCAGCTGAAAGAAGAAATTAAAAAAAAACGACCACATTTGGCGAGAAAAACAATTCTCTTTCATCACGACAACGCCCGAGTTCACACATGCTTCGTTTCAATGGCTAAAATTGGAGAACTAAAATTCGAATTGGTCGAACACCCACCGTATTCACCAGATTTAGCCCCCAGTGACTTTTTCTTATTTCCAAACTTGAAAAAATGGCTCGGTGGACAGAGATTTACGGACAACGAAGACGTCATTGCCTCTGTAAGTGCTTATTTTGAGGAACTTCCGAAAACGCACTTTTCTGAAGGATTAAAAAAACTTAAAAAGCGATTGACCAAGTGTATAGAGCTCCAAGGAGATTATGTTGAAAAATAAAAAAAAATTTACCCAAAAAAAATTGTTTTTATACTTTATTCTAAAGACTTATTGAACTACCCTCGTAGGACTGTGTAAAATTGAATTCCTTTCTGCATTTGGAACAAATTTTTGCAAGTAACGGCAAATTCGGGAATTTATCGAGAATATTTTTAGTAATCAGTCGTAAGTCTTTGTCAACGTGTCCATTATGACCGAATGGATTGCTGCATCTGTCTGATCTAATTGAATCGGTACATATCGATGTATTCTTAATAGTAGATATGATACAACTCACTCAGAGAATGTTAACTTTAATTGTAATAAAAATAAATAACTTACCGTTAGCCTGCCACTCAAACGTGATCTTTAACACGGCAACATTTGTAACACGAAAAAGTTCCGCAACATTTTAAGGATTAGCGCATTTATCAGAGTTGAGATTTTGGTACGTTGATTCCAAATATGTGTGACTTTTTATATGATGGTACTCATCAACATAAGCTCTCAAAATATATATTACCACCTAAGGTCCCCTGTGTGACCTAGTAGGGTGTTCTGAATTTAGAAAAGTGGCAAAAAAATGGATATTTTCGAAATATTCGTGTGAGCTCTCATTAGTACCAATCTGAACGTATAAAAAAAACTATTATTTCTTTACGAACTTTAAGAAAAAAAATATTAGACCCTCTTGTAAGTTCAATTGGTCGCCCCTATAGAGCTAAATATAAACCTAAAAGTTTTCGTTGCTTAGGTTATGTTTGGTCGCTTTTTATTTTACGAGAATGAAACGAATTCAGGTATTCCGCATTTTAAATTCTTCGTCATTAAAAGACATTTAATTCATTCTTTGAAACGTTCAAATTGGTTTCTTATAACTAAAGATACAGATCTGGAAAATAGGTACATTTTTGAAAATTGTTAAGTTGGTACCCCCGGAACTTTTTTCTCTCTGCCGCTTTTGAGCTGTAGCTTTCAGGAATGATAGTTAAAACATCCTATAAAAAAATGCTTTTGGTTTTGTGTTGAATATTGAACTTATTAGCATAACTGTGATTTTTCTTTCAGCTTGCTATTTCAAAATATATAAGCTTATAAAACTGACATTAAAACCTTTTATTTGAGTGGTTGGAGCATCATTAAGGATATTTGGATGAAAAGTTAAAATAGATACAATATTGCGAAGAAATTTACGTGGCAAAAAGGGAGGCCGCAAAGTGTTGGCCATTTAGGGGCGCAAGTCGTTGACATCTTCCGGCCTCCCATTTTGACACTTAAATTTTTCACAATTTTGAATCTATCGTAACTTTTCACCCAAATATCCTTAATGATGCTCCAGCTACTCAAATTAAAGGTTTTAATGTCAGCTCTCTTTTTGCCGTATGTATAATTGTCCGTAATATATAATACGTTACGTACATTACGTGAGACTTCAATAGTATGCCGTTGACTTTAGGTGAAAAAGTAAGCTGGAAAAAAAATCACAGTTATGCTAATAAGTTCAATACTCAACACCAAACCAAAAGCATTCTTTTCTAGGATGTTTTAGCTATGTTTTTTGAAAGTTAAATCTCAAAGGGGGCAGAGAGAAAAAAGTTACAGGGGTACCAACTTAACGATTTAAAAAATACCTATTTTCAGAAGGCTATCTTTAGCTATAAGAAACCAATTTGAACATTACAAAAAAATTAAAGATCTTTTAAGAACAAAGAATTTAAACCGCGGTATACCTGAATTCGTTTCAATTTACTAAATTGCAAGCTACCAAACATAACCTAAAAAATGCAAAATTTTATGTTTATATTTAGTGTCACAGACACACATGTCTGCAACGCGATAAGTGAAGCCGGACTACGATACACTTGGCCTGCATCGTAGACGTTAGCTCCATGGTGTGAGCACGAGACCCGCACACTGGGGACCTGCGTTCGAGTCCCGTCGTCTACTTTTTTCGCTGCTTCATTTTCGTAAAAAATGAAGATTTTTTCTTTTTCTACGTTCAAATTTGTATTAATGAGATTTAAAAATAGTAATTTTTGAACATAGCCATTTTTTGGATACTTTTGAAAATTCAGAACACTCTACTAGGTGACAAAGAGGATCTTAGGTGCTAAAAAATCTGTTGAGAACTTATTTTGATGCGTACTTTCAGATAAATAATCGCCGGAAAAATCCCTAACATGAGTTTGCTAGATTTGTTCGAAAAGTATTAGAATGACCCATATATATTTCAAATGAAATTGTAAAATAAATTTAAAAATATATATTGCAAATTCGCAATACACTCACTGTAAAAAATGAAAATAAATTTACAATAAGTGTAGTATATAAACGCCGTGATTGTAAAAATGCGACATTGAACATCATAAACTTATTATTACAGTTGTAACATTACAACTTTCTATAAAAAGGCAAAGAAATAGTCATTTCTCTATGACCATTGTAGAATTGCACCTGATTTGTAAATCTACGTAAACTGTGAAAACGGGAAAAAATTGTTTAGGAAGAAGGCGTAAATAATGGATCCCGAAAACGTCGCGTGACGCCGGTGCATACGCGACTTCACGCTTCTTAAGAAGTACAGATTTCTTGGAGGACACGTAGAAAAGTAAGTATTATTTTACTACTAGAACACAGTTCAGTGAAAAATGAGTACTGTACGACTTAGTAAATGTGATTAGTATAAGATATAAATGTTTCTATAAAGTTGCATGGCAATCCTTTTGGAATAGCAATTTATAGGCGAGAATTTGTGTCTATAATACTTTTTAACTATATTAAACTTTTACTTGCTATCAGTCGTTGATATTGTCAAGTTTTCTACGTAAAAGGTATTGTTATAAGTTTCTACAAAAAAACAATAAAAACAAATCTATGCAAGAAAATTAATATTTCACTTATTCATATAGAATAACTATTGTACCAAATTAAATCTCTAATAAACATCGCACAAAACTGATTCTTTTGTAACTTAACAGGTATATAGAAGTTGATTAGAGACAAGCTATTTTAACTCAATTCATCGTAAATATATTTACCCAGCAAACAGCACCTGCATCCACTGGCATTCCCTCGACCAAGGACTTTGCTCGCTTCAAAAAAAGTGAGATACAAAATTCTCGTGTTGTACGTATACTATTGTTTTTTATTGTGGTCCTCCTGCAATTTTATCCAAAATTCTGAAGTAGCTAATATTTTTAAGACTTGATTTAAAATTGAAAATTTTTTGCTTATTTTTTTTAGATTACTTGTGGGGTATATAAATTATTCTATATGCTAAAAGTACCTAAACTGCTTTTCGATGGATGATTTCTTCGAAGACCTAAGTTTTTTCTTAAAATGAGGTATACGCATCCCAATAAGCAAAAATACATTTTTGTAAAGACTTAAAGAATTCCTTATGAACTCTTTTGTCAGAAAAGTCTGAATATAATTCTTTGAGATTACTTTTAAGAGTCACGAATGTCCGCTCTGTTTCATGTTTAAAGCGTCGAAGAATTCATTTTAATAATCAATTTATGCACAGAGCGGAACGTTTTGTCATAGTTCAGTAAATAGTTTGAAACAGGTCAGCTTACTTATTTAGGCACATAAAGCGCTTTGAAACACTGGACTTATGCAGGTGAATATTATTAGAAAAAAAATCATAGTAGGAATCGAACTTTCGACCTCCAGATTATCAGTTCTTCACCATCGAGACATTTTGTTCATTATACGTTCAAGTGAAAATATTGTAAGTAACCCTAATATTAGTCCAAATTGTGCCTATATAAATATAATTATATGCCATACTGTGTTTAACTGTACCACAAAAATATCTTTATAGTAAGTAATCAAATTCAACAAATAAATAATTACATTAATGACTTTTTTATTACCATTCAGGTAAAAAATATTTTTTTAATTTTTATAAAGTATACATAAAGAATACTTTATTATTACTTTTTTAGTACTATAATTATTCTTTAGAAAGGACATTCGGAAATCCATCATGTTTATTAGGATTAATAAAAATATGTAAAAGATATCTAATAACTCTTTATGACTATTTAAATAATTCTTGTGGCATCCTTTTTATTATTACATATAAAGATCCTTCATCAAGTTAATGTTTCAAAGAATACTTTATTAATGCTTTTTGATTACGTCAAGTATTCATATATGCGGACATTCGTGAATTCATGAAGAATTATTTTTTTGGAAAGTGTGCTTATTGGGACAGCACAATTATGATTTTTATTGAAACTCAGCTTATTAGACTTCTTTTAGCATAAGAAATATAAGTCAGCTTTCATTTAAACAAAATTTCATGACTTAGATATTAATTATATTATTTACTTAAAAAGTTAAAAATTTTATTGCAAAATTCAAAATTAATGACTTAACCCTTTGCGACACACATTTCTCAGGTGAACGGTTTATCATGAAAATTGGTATACAAGGGTTCTCGGCGACGCTGATTACGAATCTGAACTCACATTTTGAAAATTCAAAATGGAGGATCCAAGTCGGCGGCCAAAAATTTTAATATCACTGTATTTGTCTAAAACATCGTATACAGAGGTTTTCGCGGTCGCTGATTACGACTCTGAACTCAGATTTTGAAAATTCAAAATGGCGTATCCAAAAAGGCGGCCAAAAATTGTAATATCACTGTATGTCACTAAAAAAATTGTTTCCGGGGATTTACGGGGTCGGTGATTACGAATCTGCAATCAGATTTTGAAAATTCAAAATGGCGGATCCAAGATGGCGGCCAAAAATTGTAATATCACTGTATGTCGCTAAAAAGAATGTATCCGGGGGTTTTCTGGGTCGATGATTACGAATCTGTAATCAGATTTTGAAAATTCAAAATGGCGGATCCAAGATGGCGGCCAAAATTTCAAAGATTATAAATTTTAGCTTTTTGTAGTATAAATCGCGCTGAATTGACTCTACAGACACGCACGTGGACGTGGCGGTTATTGTCTCCATCTTTTTTTTATTTAATTTTTTTCTCTTTTTCGACAAATTTAGTTCTGCAAGGTTTAGCTTTGGTACTACATAGACCGAACGTCTCAAAATCATTAAAACTAGGAGCATGTGAGCAGATTGAGAGCGCCTTTTTTCAATAGATATTTGAGGTTTACTGTTTACATTAGGACGAGATTTTTCTTGGCATTTCCTAGCTTTTGGTGTTGGAAAACGATCGTCTGCTAGTTGATCAACCAAAAGGAATCTGAAGTTTATTGATTTTATGCTATGTTCCAAATTTTTTGTATTATGAATAATCAACGCATTTATTATAGTTAAATATACAAATTCCAGAATATGCGGTGCCACCATTTTTTAGACTTTCTATCAATTTTGTAAGCGGATAATAGGTGGTCGGATATATTATATATATATCAACATGCCCCATATTTTTATGATAATCCGAGCAAATAACTGGGAAATTTATAGTTTTAGATGAATCATCTTTTTGTGTCCAATTTGTAACAGTAACTTCGCAAGGATCATGATAGTTGGATACAAATAAAACAGCTTTTTCATCCATCCATTTGATCCAGCTAAACCATCACCATAAGCACGGTATTTATACTGCCCAGGATTCATTTATTTTATCAGGATTCTCACTTTTTGGTAAACATTTTCTGTTACTATAAACTGTTCCACATGCGAAAATTTTATCTTTTTTCAAATCTTTCATAAGATCAAGACTAGTAAAGTAATTGTCAAAAAATACATGGTAATTTTTCCCCAAGTTACGCGTCAAATCCTTTACAACACGTGCACCTAATTGTTTTTCAGCACTTTCAGCTATACCCGTATACATCTGAAACTCGCATACGTATTGTGATGAATCTTCGCGCGCCCAAATTTTATATCCGTGTTTTATGGCCTTGTTTGGCATGTACTGTTTCATACTACTTCGGCCTTTGAATTTTATCATAGACTCGTCAACAGATTGATTTTCACTCGGGTTCCAGGAGTTTTTATAAGTTTCCGTTAGTTTATCTAATAATGGTCTCAGTTTGTATAATTTATCATAGTTATTATCCTCTTTTTTCGGTTTCTGACTGTTGACAGACAAGTGTAAATGGTTCAGGAATAAGCCCAACTGATTTACCGTTATCCGTTTGATTACGTACGAATCATTCAATTTCGGATCTGATGACCAAAAATTACGGTAAGAGGGGGATTTTTTACGCCCATCAAAATATTAATAGCAAAAAAGATAATAATTCGTGTTTGGTTATTGGCTTAGCTTTACGTCTCTTTTGTAGTGAATAAAGATTCGTTTGCTCGACAATTATATCTCATAGATCATTAGGAAACAAACATAAAAAAATATATGCAAATATGTGGTTAATTTGTCCGGAATATTTGGACCGAAAGTTTCAGTGAATGGAATATAATCTCTGGTTTTTCCACTCTTCGACCACTTATTAATATCAATAAACTCTCTAGAATCATTCTCATCAGAACATTCCGAGTTGGACTCACCTTCACCTTCTGCACTTTCGGAATCATCTTCAACATGAGAACCATATAACCCATCATAGATATCAGAATCATTAGGAATATTAGCGATTTCATCCATACTTGAAAAATTTATTACAAGATTGTTTCTTTTGTACGAAGATATAAAAGAAAAGTGAATATTAGTCCTGAAAACGACTGGTGGAGAATTATGCGATTATCACAAAGAATCAGGGAAAAAAGTTTCTATTTACTATTCCGTTAGCCCGCCACCCGATGTAAATGTTTGGTCTGTTTGATTTACAGATAGCTTTTTCAGCTCACCTAAACCCTAACTGATCTAGGTAAGATAAATAAA
The DNA here is from genome assembly GCA_949152435.1 of Gastracanthus pulcherrimus. Taxonomy (NCBI): domain Eukaryota; kingdom Metazoa; phylum Arthropoda; class Insecta; order Hymenoptera; family Pteromalidae; genus Gastracanthus; species Gastracanthus pulcherrimus. The sequence goes on from OX424576.1 coordinate 63,899,223, forward strand.
TGAAGAAATTAATAAATAAAGTAATAATAATTTATATTTTGCATCAGATTATTTTCGAGAATAAACCGCTACTCAAACGAAATCCCTAACACGGAAAAGTAGTTATTACATAAATATCACCTAAAAAAGTAGAGCATCATGCCCAGTAAACTATATACTCTTAAAGTTTATAATTTTGTCACATCACGCTAATAAATATTATAATTGTTCTACATATAAAAATTTATTTTAAAATAGAAATTTTCCATGAAAATGTGTACGTGACTAGCCTCATGAAACCTTCTACAATGTTGGCCTAAAGGGAGCTAGGTAGACTATTTAAAATTATCTTTCTTAAGCTGCGCGCAGCGGTCAAAACAACCCCATAAAGTTTTTGCATGTCCTTCGAGAAGGGACGGAGAAATACAAAGTAAAAACACAAACAAATAGAGCCGTCTATAATTTACGACAAGACAGCTGCGTTCAGCATAATAAAGTAATTAAGGCTGCCGCGCGCTTCGAGACCGGACTGAGGATATCTGATCGGCCCGTCTCGACGAAAAGGGAACCTTAACTTTAGCGTGAAAGTTTAGCAGATGTCTGTTCAATGAACTGTAAAGTTTCTAAAATTTTCCACGAGATGTTACATTACTTTTAATTTCAATATCTTTGCTGCAATAATGAATTGTGTTATTCAATTTAACTTATACATAAACTATTTATCTTTCGAGATATATTGTTTGCTTTTAGTACAATGTTAAATAGAATAAAACGCTTGCTTTTGGTACACATAATTTGGTACGCATATGTATATATGCGTATTTATATTCATATTCTTTAATATTTGCCTAATTTAAAATATATAGTTCATTTCTATGTGAGTCAATTAAAAATAAAATCACTTCAATTCATATTAATTAATCAAATGCGTAAACCATCTGTCTTTCGAAACATATGAGTTCACTTTAGCATTTGATTATTTAAATATTAATATTATATGTTCAATATTAATCATAAATTAACCTACAATGACTGTAATTTATTAAATTTATACACTTCGGTTTATATTATTTGCTTTTTAAAATAAATAACAATTATTGTTTACAATAAAATATACACCAATACATATATATGTATACATATTAAGCATTTATATGAAACATATGAATTAGTGTAATAACATTAGTTATAATTATCTAAATGTTTAAAATAGTTAGTTATTACTTAATAAAATGTACTGTAAAGACAATAGTTATAATAACTTTGCTTCGAAAACAATATGATAGAGACATCTAGCGAGATTAACGTAAACCGTGATCACATAGAGAGCGTAGGGGCGGATCCTAGGGCCCAAGGACTGGTGGAAAGGCAGAGTGAGGGTGGAGAATGTTGGAAAAGCGTGGGAAGGCGTGGAAACGCCGATATAACGGCCTACCATATTGGTTCAACATGAAAAACATAGGCAGAACCAACAAGAAGATGTAAGAGGGGCAAATTTTGGGCCCTACGAGCTAACCAAGCGACACATGACCAGTCAGTTAATCTCCGCTCTTCAAACTTACAAAATTTACTTTAAACTCAGAAGTCGAAAGCACATTATCTATATAAATATGCCTATTAAAATTTCGTGAAACTTATGTGTAAAATATTATTTTAGACAAAATTCATATATAAAGTTTAAAAGAAAAAAGGAATTATCCTGTTTGTTTTCTCTTTATTTTTTATCTTAATTTACCACCCAAATTTGTCTTCTATAATTAAAAAGAACATCCAGAGATCCTGGGTACCAACTGTCAATATACAAAGTAAGTAAATCTTATTAAAGTTACTGTATTAACTTCTTCCTCTTTATCTATCCCTATTTATTTAAAGAAAGAGAATTCGAAATCAGAAACCGAATAATCCCGGATTTGATTAGAATTAAAAGAAGATTTTGAACTGATTAAAACTGGGTCAGGTCTTTCCTTCCAAACTTTCATAATAAATTATATAAACCGAGTCAATTCGGGTCAGTAATTTATTTTATATTGTTTTATTTTCTTACATTCATTACCTTAAAATAATTTATTAATAAATAGATCAGGGGCCCGATTATTACATGTAAGCGTAGGCCGAAAATAACTTGCAATTCGTTCTAGTGTGTATGTTAAGACGTTACATATCCACTCTTTTTGGCGCCGGGCACGTGGGATTCCCTAATTGCAAACGATCTTTTAATAATAGGTTATTTTAAGGTATACCTTAAATAAATAATTAATTAAATGCAATAAATTGTTAGGGAATAATAAATATAAATTGTTATGATTATGAAATTTTAAATTCAGTTGAGTAATATACATCTCATTAGAAGATTCTTGAATGTCTTGAAGTATTAATTATAGAATAAAAAGGATATCAAATTAGTCAATGTTCAGTGCTCAAACTTAGTATTGATATCATTTTTTTTTAATATTTTTTTTTATTTTAGTGGAAAGGGAAAGAAATAGGAACGTTGAAAAGAAAACGCAACTTTTAGCTGGAATTCTTATGTCAGTTCCACCTGGACCTCTATCAAATATCATTAAAACTAATATTGAAACTTGTAAAGCTGCATTTTTACAGAAGGATGAGGATATACTCGTACCGTTGCCACCTCCTCAATTAATTAGAATCAAAAATAAATTTTGTAAGACTTATTTATTCGATTTGAAAGTAAGATGTTTAAAATGTTTCATGTTAAATTATCAAATTAAGAAAAAAACAAGTAATAATAAATGTATTTAAAGTTGTATCTCAATAAAAAAGTATAATTAAAGAAAATAATTAAGTGTATGTACATGTTTTGATTGCCTGAACATTCATTTGTTTAAATGTTATATTTTAATAACATTCTACATTTGAACGCAAATTTAAAATTTTTATTAAAGTAGAATTAAAATTTTTAATATAAAAAACTGAAAAAATTAATCATGTCTTATCTATTCGAATGATATTGATTTTTACTTTATTATTGTAATATAGAAGTTAAATTTATTTGAAAATATCAAAGAATTTTTACACTCGCACAAACTCAATATTTAAGTGAATGTTATATATTAATCATTAGAATAGTTATAAGTAACTTTGTTTTGATAAATATAACATATGTAACCATAACCTAACAATTTTTGTTATGCGTTAACAAGTACTGAAAATTTATCGTTCCTTGTCAAATTAAATTTAGAAGGTTAACGATTTTTAACTTTTGTTCAAGTGCTATAATAGACAAGCTATACTTTAATATTAAAAATATCGAACAATTTCAGTCGCTTAATTTCAATATTTAGTTGAATATAATATTAAAATTAATAAAAGTCATAAGTCAAAGTTTGTTATAATAAAATAACAAGTTAATCGAACCGTACATGATATTCAAAATACAATTTTAAATGACTGATTCAAGTAAAATTTTCAAACCTAAATTGATCAATGTCGAAGATCTGTCTGAACAAGAACTCGAGTCAGAACCAGAATTAGATATTACATCTGAGCGTCTTCAAACACTTTTGCAAGAGCTTGGAACACTTTGTTTATATAGACTTCACAGATTAAAACTTATTTAATTTCATATTATTTCTTTGCATATATCTTTTATCTTTCTTTTTCTATATATAAAAATACTTGTCCTGACTGACTGACTGACTGATTCATCAATGCCCAGCCAAAACCACTCATCCGATTAACTTAAAAATTTGTGAGTACCTTCTACCCACATAGTAGGTGCTCACTAAGAAACGGTTTTTTGAAATTCCACCCCCAGGGGATGGAAAGGGTTAAGATGTGTTTTTTCGATTTTTTACTATATTTCTGCTGGAAAAGGAGATTTCGAGACGGTTGTCGCGGCAAAAAGTCTGGAATAACATCAGGAAAAAAGCAATTTCTGGGTTTTTCGGAATTTCACCCCTAGGGGGTGAAATGCGTCGAATATGCATTTTTCGTTTTTTCACTATATTTCTGCGGGGAAAGAGATTTCAGGATGGTTATTGCGGCATTATATCTGGAATATCATTACTCAGAAAAAAATTTCTTAGCTTTTTAAATTTCACCCCCAGGGGGTGAAATGCGTCAAATGTGCATTTTTTCCAGCTGTACTATATTTATGTGGGGGAAAGAGATTTCAGGATGGTTCTTGCGGCATCATATCTGGCACGACATTAGGAAAAAAACAATTCGAAAAAATCACACCCTCCGTGCGTGCAAACGGTTGAAACGCTTCTTCCATTTCTTACTAAATTTTCGCAGAGAAAAAAATTTCAGTATAACAGAACGAGACTGTTTCCGTGTCGTAACTTTCGAAATGATAATACGAAGGGAACGTGCAGTGTTGATATCTCTCATGAATTTTAAAGTATGTAATACCGATAAAGAGCCGCTAGATGGCTACGCTGAGCTTCAACCACAAGAGAAATAATCGAGTCTCATTATATATAGAGGCGATGAAGCCTTGAAAAGGCATTAGGAGTCTGAGAACTCTAGCCTATTGTGAGTAATATCACGGTTTTCCTGCGTTGTCACGATGATTGTGGAAATATTGAGCATAAATGGCGTTATGACGCCACATAAAGTAGTTCCCATGTTGGCGGATGGTGCTTGCCTCTTCAATGCAATATCTTTTCATCTGTACGACACTCAAGTTTTGTCTCGGGAGATTCGTATTCAGATTGTAGATCATATTGTTAACAATTGGCAATATTTTTCGAGCATGTCTCATGATGATATAGGAAATAATTATAGAAATTCTGAGGAATACTCGATCGATATGTTAAAACATTCCACTTATGGAAGTTTATGCGAGTTAGTAGCTGCTGCACAAATATTTGGTTTCACTTTTGAGGTATATCGCAATGGACATCTGTATGAAATATTCGGTGTAGAAGGAAGTCCCATTAAGAGACTTCGTTTCACATTAGACTTATCAAACGGACATTTTGATGTTTATTTACCTTGCAATGACGCTACAACTGTTCAAAATATTTCTGATAAAATACCGAGTCCCGCAAAGCGTATGGAAATTTCTGATCCAATATCCAGTTCTGCTAAGCGTAATAAGAAACGTCGTGCAAGATTCACAAATAACGTAAGGAAAAATCAACTCTAAAGAGCCGCTAAAAAATATCAAATGAATTATCCGGAAGCTCATAGAGCCGCTGCTTCTTCTTACCAGCAAAATCATCCGGAAGTTCATAGAGCCGCTGTTAGTGTTTATGAACAAAGCCGTCCAGGATTACGCTCAGAATGGCGCTTACTTCCATGGAAGATTAAAGCTCTTTCCGGAATGAAATACGATCCAGAGATATTATATGAAACCGATAAAACTGTATCCATCGGCACTATGAGTCACAAATGCAAACACTGTGTCGCTTTAAAGTATAAAACTGAGCCACCCGGAATGTGCTGCAGTGCCGGCAAAGTGCAACTGCCACCTACTTTGCGTCTTCCCGAACCACTTTTCAGTTTGATCATGGGCTCTCACCCGGACCATGTACATTTCATGGACAGGATTAGAAAATATAATAGCTGTTTCCAAATGACATCTTTCGGAGCCAAACAAATCAAGGAACGTGGATTTATGCCTACTTTCAAAGTACAAGGTCAAGTGTATCATTTAATTAGTGGTCTACAACCTTTGCCCCAACAAAATCCTCAATTTCTACAGTTTTATTTTGTTGGAGAGGATGAAAGAGAGGTACGTATAAGATCTGGTCACATCCCTTACGTACGCCAGGATCTGGTAAAACAACTGCAGACGATGTTGCATCGTTATAACTCCTACATAAAGGATTTGAAGACTACTCCCGAAAAAATACCTCAAAATTGTAAAAACTTCGAAGTTGTAATTCATGCTGATAGGAAAACAGCCAATGCTTATCGTGGCCGATATAATGCTCCAGCAGCAAGTGAAGTTGCATTGGTCATAGTTGGGCAGCAGTTTGAAAAAAGGGATATTGTATTACAAAGTCATGATGATAAGTTACAAAAAATAATGAGGTGCATCGTTCGTATGATGCCTTACAGTATCCTTTACTGTTTTGCCGGGGTGAGGACGGTTATTCTGTAGATGTTTATCAGATCGATCCAAAAACAAATTTACCTCCTAAAAAAACAGTATCTGCAATGAATTTCTATTCATACCGCATCATGATCCGAGAAACAGAGATCAACCATTTACTGTACTGTCGATCTCTCTTTAATCAATTCTTAGTAGATATGTACGCGAAAATTGAAACAGAACGATTAAACTTTATTCGGAACAACCAGGCGCAACTTAGAGTAGACAATTACATGCATCTAAAAGATGCTATTGGAAGACAAAATACCGATGTCGCCGAACTAGGTCAGATGGTAGTGCTTCGATCGTCTTTTACTGGATCACCACGGTATATGCATGAAAAGGCCCAGGATGCTATGACGTACGTCCGCAATTTTGGTCGTCCGGACTTATTTATAACATTTACGTGTAATCCCCGATGGAGCGACATTACAGAAGCATTACTACATGGCTGAAAGTCTTACGACCGGCATGATATCATAGCTAGGGTCTTCCACTTGAAAGTGAAATCGCTTATAGCATTATTAACGAAGGGTGAATTATTTGGAGAAATGAAATGTTACATGTATTCTGTTGAATGGCAGAAGCGAGGTTTACCTCACATACATATTTTATTGTGGCTTAAACTACGTTTCACTCCAGATCAGATAGATGATGTTATTAGCGCAGAAATACCAGACCCAGCCGAAGATCCTCTTCTTTATGAAATCGTCAAGGCCAACATGATCCACGGACCTTGCGGTAGCTTAAATAACAGGTCGCCTTGCATGAAAGAAGGTTGTTGCAGCAAAAAATTTCCTAAAGAATTTCTGCAAGAAACTCAAACAGGAGATGATGGATACCCAAAATATCGACGTAGGAAACCGGAAGATGGTGGTTTTATTGTTGAAATCAATGGCATCACCATTGATAACCGCTGGGTCGTACCATATAATCCTGTTCTTTCGCGGATTTTTGAAGCTCATATCAATGTGGAATACTGCAACTCTGTTAAATCGATAAAGTATGTTTGTAAATATATCACCAAAGGCAGTGATCAGGCTATATTCGCTATAGAAGATAAAAAAGACGAAGTTAAAATTTATGAAAGTGGTCGATATATCAGTAGTTCCGAGGCAGTATGGAGAATCTTAAGTTTCCCTATTCATGAAAGATTTCCAACAGTCTTTCACCTCGCTGTTCATTTAGAAAATGGTCAACGCGCCTACTTCGATCAAAAAGATTCTAATCGCTTGAGGAATATCATAAATCATCCTCCTAAAACTACACTTCTTGCATTTTTTGAATTATGCCAGGTAGATAGTTTTGCAAGAACGCTTCTTTACGTTGAAGTTCCATCTTATTACACATGGAAGAGAAATAAATTTGAAAGAAGAAAACGTGGGGATGATGTCAGTGGCTGGCCTGAAGTAAAGAAAGATACGGCTCTAGGTAGAGTATATACCATCCACCCTAATAACTCTGAGTGTTATTATCTACGCCTTTTGCTTCACGAAGTTCGAGGTCCAAAATCTTTTTTGGAATTGAAAACTGTTGATGGCATTGTACAACCTACATTTCAGGCAGCGTGTAAAGCCTTAGGTTTATTAGAAGACTAAAAGCACTGGGATGCAACTTTGGAAGAAGCAGTACTTTGTGACTCTCCACTCAGATTGCGAAATTTGTTTGCCGTTATGTTATTATTTTGTCATTTATCTAATGCTTCAAGTCTTTGGGAAAACTACAAAGATCATCTTTCAGAAGATATTCGGCGTGAAATGGAAGCTCACTTACAAGATGGGATCATCAACTCAATGTTGAGTAAAATTTATAATAAATGCTTAGTTTGTCTGGAAGATAGTTTGTTGTCAATGGGTGGTCAATGTCTACAGCAATATGGTCTGCCTCAGCCACCTAGAGATGAGTTATCTCTACAAAACATAGACTATATTCGAGAAATCAGTTACGATACGAATGCTCTGGAACAAATTATAACTGATAGCGAAATTTTACTGAACGATGAACAGTCTCACGTTTACAGAATAATTGTAGAAAGCGTCGAGAAAAGTAGCGGTCAAATGTTTTTCCTTGATGCTTCTGGAGGAACCGGTAAAACATTCCTCATTAATCTTTTACTTTCGAAAATAAGAAAACACAACCGTATAGCCTTAGCTGTTGCTTCTTCAGGAATTGCAGCTACATTGCTGCAAGGAGGTAAAACGGCTCATTCTACTTTTAAATTACCTTTGAACTTAAATAAACTCCAGACACCAATTTGTAACATTTCAAAACAGTCTAATATGGCACAAGTTTTGAAAGAGTGTAAGTTAATAGTTTGGGATGAATGCACAATGGCCCATAAAGGTGGATTTGAGGCTCAATAGAACATTACAAGATATAAGGGGAAATGATAGATTGATGGGGGGAGTCACTATTCTATTAGCTGGAGATTTCCGGCAAACATTGCCTGTTGTACCTAGAGGTACACGTGCAGATGAAGTAAATTCTTGCATAAAATAAGTCATATTTATGGCCTCATATTCAAAAACTTTCTCTGCACACAAATATGAGAGTTTATTTAAATAATGATGAATCTGCCGGAATTTTCGCAGAAACACTACTCCAAATAGGCAACGGAACTTTCCCGTCCGTAGAAGATGAGATTGTTATTCCATCAAATTTATGTACGGTAGTCACCACATTATCAGAACTTATTTCCAAGATATATCCTGATGTGAATAATATAAAAGATAAACCCATAGATTGTGTGTGTGCCAGTCTGCGGCCTTCCTCGGTCGCGACTCCTTATCCTTATTCCCTCAACAAATAAATAACAATCCCCCCATTAATAACAATACTAATTAATATGAAAATGCTCGGCTCTGGTGATGGGTGACTTGGTCGCGATTGACTGCCCGTATTGAATATCATTGGGACGTGAAATACACGTCACAGTTGTTTATTATTTGTGATTTCTCTTATATCATAGTTTAAGAAAGAAATCAATTTTGTTTAAATTTAACTTTAGATTTGAATATCAAATAAATTTCTTAATTTTTTTTTTGATTATTTTATATATATGCTGTATATTTTGTTGCGTGTATGCTTGGAAAGGGAAATAGTGGAATTAGCTGCATAACACGGAATCAAGCAAAAAAGAACGCAGAATTACAACGTGAAATAGACAGTTTCCTACTGAAAAAAGTCACGTGATTATCACCTGATAATCATTTGGATATTTGAATGTTGCAAAAACACGTTTATTATTATCTTAATATTAATTATTACTATATTAATGTTGATAAAAACTGATTTTTGAAACCTATTTTAATAACTGAGTACGTAAAAGAAGTTTTACGTATACTGTTGAGTGTATAAAATATCCGTTTTCTTTTCACAAATGCGTGAGTAAAGAGTTTAATTAAAGATAAATGTCTTATTTTATACACTCAAAAAAGGACGTAAAATTGAGTTTTACGTACGCAGTCATAATATAATAATATTCAATTTGTTATTGTGAAAAGCGTTTTATTAACTTTAAAAAAAGTTACATTTTTAATAAGGGAGATAATTAATTTTATATGGAGAGGAGATTTAACAAGAGTTCCTTCTTTTAATCTTTTGTCAAAAAATCCTTCTTTCATCGTTTAACAAATTAGAAAGAGCTTCGGTTGACATCTGGATCATCTTATCATGTTCATCAACAGACATATTTTTATACCTCCTATCTTCTTTAAGATAATCCTCAAATACGCCTGTATTTGAAGGAGACATTATTATTATTACTATAACTTAATAAATCTACACTATAATAAATCTAAAACTATTTAAACGATTAGTTTCCAAAGATTCCTTTCCTGGTTCTATGTCTAACTCTTCAAACGTTTTTTCTTCAGAAATTTGATAAGAATAAATTTCTCCTAATGTTAAAAATCCATTTTGATAATAGTCTTCAAAATTATCTTCGTCTTAAGAAGCAAAATTATTTTCTAATGAAATGTCAGAATTACTACTTTACATATTAATAATAGTTTTATTTAAATCTATATTTATGTTGATTTGATTCTATTGATCTTGATTAATAATTACTTAGATTTGATAATCCTAGAGTACTAATAAAATGTCAGATTTGCGATAGGATCGGACATAGTGCTACACAGTGCAGGAATAATATATAAAGATTACAGAAATGTCAACTATGTGGAAAGCTTGGATATAATGCTAAGCATTGTAGAAAGCAAGTAACAGTCTCACTTTGCCAAATATGCGATAATCCAGGTCATAGCGCGATTACATGTTTCAAGTTAAATCATTCAAAAAAATTAGATGATAGAGTACAATTGACATGCCAGGTTTGCAACAAAATAGGACATACTGTAGCTAGTTGTCGAGAGAATTTAGAGCAATATACGGAAAATAGTTTTGAACAGCAATTTTGTAAATATTGCAAAAGAAGGGGACATGACATTTCAGAGTGTAGAACACGAGAATATCGAGAGAAACAAAATTCGGGAAACGAGAGGAGTTTCCACAACACAAGCGTGAAATTGGAACGGAAGAGGAAGATAATCAAAAATATATGTCCGTTAAGTTAACTAATAAGAGTATATTAATTCCTTATATAAATTTTAAAAATAATTTGACCGAAAATAAGATTGGTTTAATGTTAGATTCTGGTTCACATAAAGTAACATAATTAAGATTAGTTTAGTTCCAGAATCACTTTCGATAGATACATCAGAAAATATTTTACTTAAAGGAATTTTAAATCATACAGTACAAACAAAAGGAGTAGTTGAGTTGAAAGTCTTTGATTAACTTACTAATTTTTATATTGTCCATGATAATTTTCAAATACCATATGACGGTATTCTGCGAAATCAATTCTTTTATAAGAATAATTGTAAAATCAACTTAAGAACTAAAACATTTAAAATTAATAATAATTATTTAACTTTCAAACAAAATATTAATCAAAGTAATCTAAACAATAATAAATTCCTTAACATTGAAATTACTGAATCAAATAATGATTAACTTTTTATCGATATATTAAATTCACCAACAGGTTGCTTAGCGCAATTTCTTGTAGACACAGAAGCAGAAGGAAGTTTAATTAAGGATTTCCTAGATCCTGAAGATTGTAGTATAGATAAAAATGATGTTGTGTATTTGAAAGGTATTCAAGGAAATGTAATGACTACACTAGGTTCAACAGAAAAAGATATTTTCGGATATAATCATAGAATTCACATAGTTCCGGATGATTTTCCTATTCCTAGTGAAGGAATATTGGATGTCGATTATTTAGACAAAGTAGGAGCAATAAGTGACTTTAAACAAAAAAGTTTAAGAGTTGATGAAAAATATGCTCCAATAAATCCAAGAAAAATTGAAAATTCAAAACTAAGTAATTATGAATCAGGATCAATAGAATCAAATCAACATAAATATAGATTTAAATAAAACTATTATTAATTTGTAAAGTAGTAATTCTGACATTTCATTAGAAAATAATTTTGCTTCTAAAGACGAAGAAAATTTTGAAGACTATTATCAAAATGGATTTTCAACATTAGGAGAAATTTATTCTTATCAAATTTCTCAAGAAAAAATGTTTGAGGAGTTAGACATAGAACCAGGAAAGGAATCTTTGGAAACTAATCGTTTAAATAGTTTTAGATTTATTATAGTGTAGATTTATTAAGTCATAATAATAATAATAATAATGTCAAAAAAGTAAATAAAAACAATGAAAACAACAAAAAATTAGAAAATAGTTATTAATGTTAATATTTTTAATAATGATGAATTTGTACAATTAAGTAAATTAGCTAGTAGTAATTATAATATCTTTATTTTTTTTTAGTGAAAAAGTAGAAGGTAATGAAATCGTAAATACCGAAATAATTGATAATAATACAGATAGTTTAAATAATGAAGAATTAGAGCAGGTACATAGATTAATTAAAAAACATGCGGATAGAATTTATTTAGAAGATGATATTTTAGGTACCACAATTACAAAACAATATAGGTTACCTCATTCTCTAAAAGAAGAGGTAGAAAAGCAAGTTCAAGATTTATTGAAAAGAGGTATTATTAAACCTTCTAAATCGCCATTTAATACTGCATTATGGGTAGTACTCAAGTGTCCAGGTCCAGATGGTAAACCAAGATGGCGCATAGTGCTTGATTTTAGACCACTTAACGAAAAGACAATCTTTGATGCTCATCCATTACCGAACATGGCAGATATATTTGACCGATGTAACGGGGCAAAATATTTTACAACATTAGATTGTTTTTCGGGATTTCACCAAATAATGATGGATCCGAGGGGTTCTGAATAAACTGCCTTTTCGACATCACACGGCTATTTTGAATTTGTAAGAATGTCGTTTGGTTTAAAAAATGCAGCAGCAGAATATCATAGATTAATGAATATTATATTTGGAGATTTAATTGGGATAGGAGTATATGTTTATATTGATGACATCGTAATATATGCCGCTAAATTAGAAGAACATAAGAGATTGTTTAAGGGGTCACTCTATGATCTCAGCAACTTTTTACACATAAAAGAAGAGGTTTCACACTTATAAAATATATTTTATATTTTTGTTTTTTATGTAAAATCTGGCTGGCCCGGCTGCCTGAAGTTGACCCTACTACAATCTGGTTGACGTGATATCTCCACTTTGAAGAGCCTGAAAGCATAAAAGTGGACGGGTTATTAAAAAATAAGCATTTCGATATAGCCGGTAGCTCAATAAACAAAATTTAATGAAAAATAACTAAATTTGATGAAAAATAACAAAATAGCGGACATTGTAAATTTTCGACCTTTTTTTGCAATTGCCATTTTGTTATTTTTCATAAAATTTTGTTTATTGAACCCGTCTATAGCGAAAAGCTTATTTTTTAATAACTCGTCCACTTTTTTGCTTTCTGGATCTTCAAAGTGGAGATATCACGTCAACCAGATTGTAGTAGGGTCAACTTCAGGCAGTCGGACCAGCCAGATTTTACATACAAAAAAAAATAAAAAATATATTTTATAAGTGTGAAATCTCTTCTTTTATGTGCAAAAAGTTTGAATATTTTAATAAATTTTTCAAAAAAAAATTATTGAAAATTATTGCTGAGATCGTAGAGTGACCCCTTAATGAAGTTTTAAACAGACTTAGAAAAGCAAATTTAATGTTGCAACCAGATAAATGCAAATTACTAAAACGAGAAGTAACTTATTTCGTTCATATTCTTAGTGAAAATGGTATACATCCAGATTCAAAGAAGATAGAAGCAGTGAAAGAATTTCCAAGACCAAGAGAACAAAATAATGTTAGGCAATTTTTAGGATTAGCCGGTTACTATAGACGGTTCATTGAAAATTTTGCAAAAATCGCAAAGTCTTTAACAAAATTGTTATAAGAAGATGTCATATTTGAATTGAATGATAAGGCTCAAGAGGCTGTTGATGAATTAAAGGAAAAGCTATGTACAGCACCTTTATTACAATTCCCAGATTTTACTAAACCTTTTATAATAACAAATGATGCGAGCGGTTTTGCATTAGGAGTAATTTTCTCTCAAGGGGTGATCGGATCCGATGCTGCAGTAGCTTTTACTTCAAGGGTATAGAGATGGGCAGAATTAAAATATTACCCATATGAAAGATAAGCATTGGCAATACTATATGGAGTAACAACTTTTAGACCATATGTGTTTGGTCGAAAATTTGCAATTGTCACGGATCATATGCCATAAAAGTGGTTTACAATAGCTGATCGAAGTACAGGTGTACAACAGTGGCATTTTAGACTTACGGAATATAAGTACGATAGTGTTTTTAAACCCGGTAAAGAGAATTCGAAGGCGGATGCTTTATCTAGAAAGATCAAATCAGTATTATTCGAATGTAGTAACTAGAGCTCAGAAAAGGAATAAAGAATTAAAAGTAAATTCAATGAAACAATCAGATAATAATGAAATAACAGTACAAGTTGATGTACATAAAAAAACAAAAACTAAAAACAAGAAAAACAATCAAAAGAAAGGAGCTAAAAATAAACAAAAAAATAATTATAGTGAACGAGAAAGATATCCAAAAGAGATATACAAAAGCCTAATTATGAGAAAAGTGAAATCGAAAGTGAAAATAATATTGAAGCTGAACTAACGCATTGATAAATAAACCAATTATTAATGAAATAAATAGTAATGTTGACAATCAAACTATAAATAATAATTCATTAGATAAATCTAACAAAAGTAGCAAAGCTCTTGATGAACAAATAAGTGATGTAAATACAGAATTTTCATTAGAAATAAGTTTATTTAGTACAGGATCAAAATATCTAATTCAGTAAAACAAATTGTCGAATGTAGAGAACTAATTTAATGTCGTGTAGATAATGTAGCATAAAACCGAAAATTTCCAATATGAGCGTAAAAATGTAATTTCTTGAATTAGAGTAAATAATACTGTATCACAGATTGTGAAGGAGAAGTTTATTCCGACCCATATGGAACTTGAGAAAAGGTAGTCGTACAAGCGATTGTAACAATTACTTTACACGAGTACGAAGCTAGAGTTAACTTAGACGAAGATAAAATCCACTTACGATCAGGAACAGTTTGTTCATTATCACATAGAATTTGTGTCGATATGGAAGATGAACATACGTTTTGGAATTCTTTACTATATGATAGATGTAAATTCAATCAATTTGGCATTTTATATGAAGGTTATGCAAACAAATTAGAAGATTCAGATTATGATAATTCAAAATCAGTATATTCACTTTCCACGCAGGATATAGCTTTGGCGTTAGCAAGTAAGTGTGAAGATAATGTTTGCGGATACAAGTTAGTCAAAACTGAATATACTAAATTAGTAAATTTTTAAACTGTAAGAGGAGAGTCTTTTGCGAATAGAAAAAGAATTTCGGTTTCAAATTTAGATATTTTTGCATATGTGAATTCTAAAATCGTATTTGTAGAGAAACATATTCGAAGGCAAATGAAACAACTTTATAGGGACGTAATAGTTCAACGTTGTAATTTAAAAAGAGAGACTTTAAAATGGTAGTAGTAGCAGGAGAAATGATACATATAACAAAATGAATCCCGGTTAATGAAAAATTAGAACATGGCAGAGATTGCTATGCTGAACTACAAGTAGTCAAAGATAATACCACATATTTTCTTACTCCAAGAACACATATTTTAAAAAGATGTGGAACAAAAATAATATGTAACAAAGTTTTTCCATCGATATATCAAGTAGTAAAATCTTGGTACAAAATATTACTAGAACCTATTACCCATTACCATAGAAATGTCAGCTGCAATCAATCACATTGCTAGAAAGCTTCACGGTCATCCAGTTCAAGATGATCAAAAAACCATATTTAAATTGCTTAACGAAGATGCAGTTGAAAAATTAGTAGAATCTACATGGACACGAGTAAGGGCGAGATTCATGGCGTTTGGTACATCAAGTGTAGCAATAATCAGAGTAATTTTTATTTTTGGAACCATTAAAATGCTAATAGAGATGTATATAAATGGATATGCGCATCATAGGATCTATCGCTATTCCGTGCATTTACTAGGAGCACTTTGGCTTATTTTCTAATTTCATTAAACAAGGCCGCTTCGCAAACCACTGAATCGAACGAAGCAGAACAAACAGAGGACATTGAATTAGGATTTGAACAAAAACAAGAAGACTTAAAATCAACAACGGTTCAACCAAATAGTAATAAGCAAAGCTTCTTCGATTTAGGAGGTACTTGAAAAGACTAAAATGATAAGATCTATTATAAAATTTTTTTTATTATTACTAGTTTATTCAAATATCTTAAAAAGATTGTTTCACATGCATAGAATGTTTCAACTTTGGGTGTATGATTGTTCTATCGTCAAATACTTTCCTTATAACAATCACTTTCGGCGAGGGGTGTCATCACGCTAAAAAATATTATAGTTCTTTTACGTATATAAAGTTTTTATTTTAAAATAGAAATTTTCCATTAAAATGCGTACGTAACTAGCCTCCCGAAACCATCTAAGATGCAGATGTTACATGCAGGCCCAAAGAGAGATAGGTAGACTATTTAAAATTATCTTTCTTCAGCTGCGCGCTTCGGTCAAAACAAACCCATAAAGTTTTTGCGTGTCCTTCGAGAAAGAACGGAGAAATTCAAAGTAAAATCGCAACAAATAGATCCGTCTATAATTTACGATAAGACAGCTGCGTTCAGCATAATAAAGTAATTAAGGCTGCCGCGCGCTGCGAGACCGGACTGCGGATACCTGATCAGCCCATCTCGACGGACAGGGAACCTTAGCTTTGGCGTGAAAGTTTAGCAGATGTCTGTGAACAGAAGTCAATGAACTGTAAAGTTCCTAAAATTTTCCACGAGATATTACAATACTTTTAATTACAATATCTTTGCTACAATAATGAATTGTTTTATTCACTTTAACTTATACATAAACTAAGTATCTTTCGAGATATATAGTTCGCTTTTAGTACAATGTTAAATAGAATAAAACACTTGCTTTTGGAACACACACATATATATATATATATATATATATATATATATATATATATATATATATATATATATATATATATATATATATATATATATATATATATATATATATATATATATATATATATATTCATATTCATATTCTTTAATATTTGACAAATCTAAAATATGTAGTTCATTTCTATGTGAGTCAATTGAAAATAAAATCACTTCAATTCATATTAATTAATCAAATGCGTAAACCATCTGTTTTTCGAAATATATGAGTTCGGTATAGCATTTGATTATCTAAGTATTAATATTATATGTTCAATATTACTCAGAAATTAACCTACAATGATTTCTATTTATTAAATTTATACACTTCAGTTTATACAAATCGATTTTTAAAATAAATACGATTATTGCTTAAAATAAAATATACACCAATATATATATATATATATATATATATATATATTGCTGTATGTATGACAAATTTCGATGTTAGACTCTCCGATATATATATATATATATATACATGTTCAGCATTTATATGAAACATATGAATTAGTGTAATAACATCAGTTATAACTATCTACATGTTTAAACTAGTTATTATTTAATAAAATGTACTGTAAAGACAATAGTTATAATAACTTATCTTCTAAAACAATATACTAAAGACATCTAGCGAGATTATCGTGAACCGTGATTACATAAAGAGCGTAGGGGCGGATCCGAGGGTCCAAGGACTGGTAGAAGGGCAGAATGAGGCTAGAGAATGTCGGAAAAGCGTTGCAAGCTGTGGAAATGCCGATATAACCGCGTATCCTATTGACTCAACATGAAAAACATAGGTGGAATCAAGAAGAAGATGCAAGAGGGTCAAATTTTGGGCCCTACGAGCTAACCAAGCGACTCATGACCAGCCAGTTCATCTCAGCTCGTCAAACTTACAACAACATTTACTTTAAACTCAGAAGTCAAAAGCACATTATCTATATAAACTTACCTATTAAAATTTCGTGTAACGTGTGTGACAATTATTATTTTAGACAAAATTCATATATAAAGTTTTAAAGAAAAAAGAAATTATTCTGTTTGTTTTCTCTTTATTTTATTATCTGCATTTACCACCCAAATTTTCCTTTTATGATTAAAAAGAACATTCAGATATCCTCGGTATCAACTGTCAACATAAAAGTAACTAAATCTTATTAAAGTTACTGTCTACCTTCTTTCTCTTTATGTATCCCTATTTATTTAAAATAAAAGAATTCAAAATCAGAAACTGATTAATCCCGGGCTCAATTAGAATTAAAAGAAGATTTTGAATCGATTAAAAGCAGGTCAGGTCTTTCCTTCCAAACTTTCATAATAAATTATATCAACCGAGTCAATCCGGGTCAATAATTAATTTTATATAGTTTTATTTTCGTGTATTCATTACCTTAAAATAATTTATTAATAAATAGAGCAGGGGCCCGGCTATTACATGTGAGTGTAGTCCAAAAATAACTTGCAATTCCCTCTTGTGTGTACGTTTAGACGTTACAATTTGATTATAGATACGAAAATTCAGTCGCCACATAGCGGTGGAGCACCGAAACACCTGCAGTATTTTGCGATAATTTGCAATAAATAATATCTTATCAGATGTAGATGTGTGGTCTGTTTGGCTTACTGATAGCTTTTTCAGATCACCGAAACTCTAATTGATCTAGGTAAGATAAATAAATGAAGAAATAAAAACGTTTTCACGACTAATACATACATTTATTTTATATCTTGGTACAAAAAAAATCAATCTTGTAATAAATTTTTTAAGTATGGATGAAGTCGCTGATATTCCTAGTGACTCTGAATCTATTGATTGGTAATGTGTTTCTGATTTTGAAGATGATTCTGAAAGTGTTAAAGGTGAAGGGTATTCCGGCTCGGAGTGTTCTGATGAGAATGACTCTAGAGGGTTTATTGATATTGACAAGTGGAGGAAGAGTGGAAAAACCAGAGATGATTTTTTATTCATTAAAACCTTCGATTGAAATATTCCGGACAATGTAACCACACATTTGTATATATTTTCTTTATGTTTGTTTCCTAATGATATATTAGATTTAATTGTTACGCAAACGAACCTTTATTCACTACAAAACAAAAGTAAAGCTAAACCAGTAACCAATAGACGATTTATTAACTCTTCTTACTATTAATATTTTTTCATACTATAAAAAGCTAAAATTTATACGCTTCATTTGCAAAGAATGAAAAATCTTCAAAATTATTAATTGATAAACTTTACACAAAATGTAAATAATTTTAAATCCAGTAATATTTCAATTTTTAGCCGCCATTGTGGATACGCCATTTAGAATTTTTAAAATCTTAGTTCAGCTTCGTAATCAGCCACCCTGAAAATCCATATATACAATTTTTAGCGAAATCCAGTAATATTTCAATTCTTGGCCGCCATCTTGTATCTGCCATTTTGAGTTTTCAAAATCTGAGTTCAGATTCGTAATCAGCGACCCCGAGAACCCCAGTACACATATTCTTAGGCCAATCCAATTAACGGCTTTCCTGCGACTCCATTTTCTTCATAAAAATGACGATTTTTATTTGTTTATTTATTTATAAAGCAAAGTATTAAATGAATATGGACTCAAATACAATGTTCTCGTGGTCACTATAGTAGCCACCGTGCTGTAAAGGGCTACTATAAGAATTTCGTTTTAATGAAATCCGACTTATATTTCTTATGCTAAAATAAATCTTTTAAATCCAGTTTCAATAAAATTGATAATTGTGCTATGCCTATACTTCATTTTGATAAAAATGAGATCATCGAAGAATTCATCCATCGAAGAACAGGTTAGATACTTAATTAGCATATAGAATACTTTATATACCCCACAAATAATCCAAATCTACAAAAAATTTCAATTTTAAACAAAAGCATAAAAATGGCAGTTATTTTAAAATTTTTGATCAAATTACTAGAGGACCCCATAAAGTATATTAAATTTTATCAAGTTTTCTAAGTGATTAATAGTTATAAAATAGGTGTTGCTATAAGTTTCTACAAGGTATAAAAAATATTAAAAGACAGATCTGTATAAGATAGACTACAAATTTATCTTGCTCTTGAAGAATGAATAGGGTAGCCAATTAAATTTCTAATAAATATGATGCAAAACTAATTCTTTTGTAACTCAACAGGTATGTGGAAGCTAAGTAGAGATAAATCAGTTAAAACTCAATTCATCGTCAGAATCTTTACCCAGCAAATAACACCTGTATCCATTTGCATTCCTTCGACCACGGACTTTGCTCGCTTCAAGATATATCACAGATAGAATTCTGTCATAGTACGTATTATATTATTTTTTAAGCGATTGCAGTCGAATAAGTGTTCTATACAAAAAGTATATATTCAGTAAATTTGGTAATAATGGATAAATTACGCTTATTTGTAAATTGAATTTGTTAAATTGTTTTACTTTCGTACATACTATTTGAAGTGTATCCAAAATCTGAACAAAATTAAGAAAAAAGTATGTTTCAGCTTGCACAAATCGTTAAATCCTCTTAAGAGGATGCTACATTCTAAAAAATGTTCTATGATTCCACTTTTCCTCAAAAAATGATTTTGTACGGCTAATTATTAAACTATTAGTTTTTATATCATACACCAAAAAATTCATAGACACCTCAAAGTATTCAAAATAAAATGTTTGTATCTTAAATGTTAAGCTTAATTATCAGCTTATAGTAATTTCTATCAACACAATTTAAGGTATCACCAGACAAATGGTGGTGCTTTCAAATGTAAACACCAGAATTGTGATTCTGTTTCAACGAGTGCACTTTCTTTGAAAAATCATTACACATGGCATGCCAAATATACTTCAGGTCAAATTGTATGTGTATTTTGTACTGGAAAGACGTTCTCTACTGTGGATTCTTATTACTTTCATTGCTGCAGATTTCATAAGACACAATTGTCCAACCTAGATGCATCGAATACTGAATTGATTTTCCATACTCTTAAAAAAACTCTTGTTACCGATGGGTTATCATTCTCAATGATAACCCTTCAAAACAAATTATTGCAGATCCTGTGGGGGTTCCGATTCAATCTAATGTTGTTACTAAAACTGATCCAAATGTTCCTAATAAAGTTCGTGAAACTGATGTTGAATTAGAAATTAATCATACTAATGCAACACATGAAGGAATAAAAGCGTTAACTAAAATGTATTAAATACTATGTGCGAAATATTTTGCAACAGAACCAGTTTTACAGGAGATAATGTATAGCTTATATTCCTCTTTTGAAATTTGCAAACAAGAATTTTTAATTTCTTTACAAAACTCAAAGGTATCAGAAAGCGACACATCTTCTGTTGAAGATATTTTTAAGAATGCTTTTCGCATTATGGAATATACGCGTGATCCTAAAATTGGATGTTTTGAAAGCACTTACACTTGTAAAATGTTTAACCAACTATATGTTAATAACATTCAACCTGTAGAAATTTCTCCTTGTGATAAAAATGGGAATGAAACTGATTGTAAATATACTTATGTACCGATATTAAAAACACTGCATAATATACTGATGGATAAAACAGTTAGAAAATATTGTTTAGTTAATAATTAACAAAATAAATTTGATGGATTATTTTATGTTAGATACAGAACGGTGTTTAAGAGTAATCCTTTTTTCCAGGATCAACAAAATAAATTACAAATAATGTTGTTTCAAGACGCTTTTGAAATATGTACTTCTATAGGGCCCTCGAGAGAAAAATTTAAAATGATAGGATTTTATATGCTTTTAGGGAATACATCTCCGTATGCTAGATCTAAAGCTAAAAATATTAAATTAGTATTTTATGTATCCAAACATATGTATCACGTTTTCATTGACATGAAGTTTTAAAAGTATTGATGAGTGATCTAAAACTGTTAGAATCTAAAGGGATCCACATTGCATCATCAGATAAGTTATAAACTTTAACGGTTCTGTTATTGCAAACCTCGGATATAATTTGAGAAGTCAACAAATAGAAGGTTTCACTGAAAATTTTAGCACTGTTCAACACTTTTATAGATTTTGTGAAAAAACATTAGACGAATTCCGTACTCAAATTTTTATTAACAAAAACTTAAGAACTTGGGGAAGAATGAAAGAAAAGAAAAAAGAAGAATGCGTAGTTGAAGCTTCATCCTAAAAAAAATATGCAAGGGAATCAAAGCGGATTCACCATTAAATGCGTTACAACATTATCACGTTTGCAGTCCTGGTCTTCCACCGTGCGCAATACATGATATTTTCGAAGGTATATCGGCGTATGATTTATTTTTAGCATATAAATATTTTAATAAAAAAAATGGTTTAAACTTGGACTCTAAAATTTCCGATTGAAAAATATCAAGCTAAATACGGAACAGAATGGAAGCTTCCCAAAAATAACATTGACAAATAAGTCGAAAAAGTTGATTGGATCAGCTACTCAAATAAGACCACCTCTTCTTATATTACCCGTAGCAATACCAGACCTTGTTGAAGATTTTGAAAATTCTGTTTGGCAAATGATTTTACGTCTTCGGGAAATTGCTTCTCTTATTTGTTCACCAACATTGGAGTATGGACAAATTTCGATGTTAGACTCTCCGATATATATATATATATATTCTTACAATTAAGATAGCAATGTTTTCCGCTCGTGCGGTTCCGTCTGGAACATGATTTTCTCATGCATTACCTTAAGTTGATGCTTCATTATGGACCGTTAAAACACTCGTGGATGCTTTGTTACGAAAGTGAACGTCGATATTTTAAAAATATAATCAAATCGTGTCAAAATTATAAAAAGGCTTCACTGATATTAGCTGAAAAGAACGACTTATTGCAAAGTTCTTATGAAAATCAATATGACCTTGTAATTGAGCTTGAGAACGCACTGCATTAAAATACACTACAATTTGATGATGATATAGCATTTTTGATAAACCAATTTAAAGAAAACAACGATAACAATTTTGATTTTGTCTGTAAAAATGTTATGTTTAGAGGGGTAAATTACAAAGAAAGTATATCGATTTGAGTCGAAAAAAATTCATATGGAAATTTCATTTTATGTAAAATAAAATTGATCATAATCAGAAGTGATTACACAGAAATTTATTTTCTTGGAAACACTGAAGTAATTTACAACACTCATGTTGGGGTTTACGAAAACGCACAATATAGACATTTCCTAAATCGATCTCAGAGGATTTCGATATTTCGTCATTCCACAATATTATCCACCGATCCAATCCCTGAATCTACAATTAAATTTACGCCCGTTTACTTAATGAAGTATATGTCTTTTGAGCCAGATATGTAATAGTGTGTAAGTAGGGGATAACGGGGTATTGCCGGTCACCTAAGCAAACGTGCTTGTTATTTCCACTTCCAAATTGTTCTTTTTTAACTTTAAATAATTACTCGTAATTATTATGTTAGTTCAAACCATTGACTTTAAATATTTCTTATTGGTTTTATATAAAAATTTAAGATATTGAAGCTATAAGCAGAAATACAAAAACACATTTTGACCGGATTAACCCCAGATCAAAGGGTAATACCGGTCAGCCGCGGTACAATTCCGGTCACTATTAAAAAGTTACTTTCATAGGTGATACATTTATTTAAATCAATTATATAAACCTTCATATTATGAGTTGCATTATTATTCGTACTTACAGAGTGAAATATGTAACACATAACCACTGTTCAATCAAGAAGACTTGAGCAATGTTGCTCAACCTGGGAGCGCAGCGCAAGGTTTTCTTAGTCTCACTTACGGGAGCGTCATATAAATAACACTGTGACCGGTATTACCCCAATTCTGCTTAGTAATTTTAATTGAAATGACAAAAAAGCTATTAATTGGTTTATACTCTTCTTTCTTCACTACTTCGTGTTGTTAGATTTTAAAATTAATAAAGTAGCAAAAAATAACTGCATAAATTAACAAATAATATGCATAAAAGCTTATTTTATAGACCACGTTTCTTATAAGAAATGTAGGCCAAAACTTTGATTGTGTATAACTTCTTAACAAAACAGAATAGAAGGTTGTTTAAACATTAGATTAATTGTATTTTATGTTGCGTTTGATATACTATTCGAATTATTGCCTAAAAATGTTTAGATTATTGAAAATAAGGGTGACCGGATTTAACTAGTGATCGGTAATACCCTGTTTTCCCCTACATTCATCTCAATAGATATAATAAAAATGTCGCTTTTCTGAAACACTGCGGTACAACCATATCCTTATTTTCATGTGTTTTCCATCCTTGTCCCAAAAAAATCTACTTATACTAGCATGCACTTGCTTTCGATACAGATGAATCATTAAACATGATAACTCGAATTAATTTTTAATAATCATTTATGATGAAGCAATTTACCATATGTGCACTGCAATAATAAAAGTTTTTATTCTATATATTTAGTAATATATTTATTTTTAGATGCCAGTAATAAAAATATGGACGCATCGCGGATAAATAAAAGCTGCAATAGTTATAGTACAGTACAGTATACAAGAGGTTCTAGCAAAAGATTGACAGGAAAATCGTCCTTGAGAAGAATGGAACGATCATCAATGAGGATGATATTCTAGAATATTTTGGTCAAGATATTTTTTTTGTTCTTGAAAATGATGAGGTCTGACAGAAAGCAAATGACGAAGAATTGGAGAAAACAGACGGTGCAGCAAATGTAGATGATGAGCCTTCGAGTGATGCAAATGCTCCTGAGCCACTCAATGAAGAATCCGGCGTTGTAGCTACTAATGGTTCTGCTGTAGAACCACAAACAGAAACAAGTAATGCAAATACTGATGATCCTAAGGAATCTCCAGCAGTTACCACATCTGACCACATCGCATCTATTATTACGTCAAAAAAAAAATTCGAACTGGGACCAATTTAAAATTCCTTGGATGACTGTCGGTTCCAAGTTTCAAGAAGGCCAGGGTATCACTAACAACGAAAAATAAAGAGTAATCACAAGGATTGTTGATGAAATGCGATTCTACCAACGGCACATACCAAACAAGATTTTCGAAATAGTCTCCGTACAATTGTCGCTGAGTTTCTTACTAAGTTAGGCCACCCCCCCCCCTGCTTCGCGCACTGTGCGGGCCCTACCGATACACACATAGCGCAGTTGCTGTCTTTAATCTTTAATAACTTTGGATCTAATATATATTTACTAATGTAAATAGTCTCAAATCAAAGCTCTTTTTATCTACTCTTATTTTATTTTTGAAAGAAATATTTATCATACATAGAAGCAGATTTATTATCACTTTTATCGTCATAAAAATTATTCATTCACATAATTTGACTTTGAAATATGATTTTCTTTGCAATAACTCATATAATCAATAAATTACACAGTATAATATATTAATTATTTTTTTTTACAATTAATCTTATTGCAATTCAATAAGATGGAAATTACAAACGATAGTCATCGTTCAAGGGAGTACTATCGGTATCGAATTAGTGTTCAGAAAACTCTGAACTTTTGTATACTAGTATGTTTTGACCTCAAGCTTACTCATATAAATTTTTAGAAAACTACACTAACCCATAAAGAAAATTTTAAGAATTTTATATTTACGTTTTTAAGGGGTAACACCAGTCTAGGTACACCTATTTTTGTCGATTTTTTGTGTTTTTTTTTTATAAATTTACTGTTAGGTATAAAAATTTCTGAACACTTTGGGCAAACAATCACAATTTTGAAGTCCAATCCCCGAGAACTTCTTTCATGAAAAGTTATATTAGAACCGCTCGTTGTACACTTCACATGCTCAGAAATTGCAGAAAATACTGCCAAAAAGTTAATGATTCGGTATCCAAATGTATAATTTACATCGAAATCGTTCTCGGATATTTTCAGCTTTTTTGTCGATGCACTGACGCCACTGGAATCACCTTCAGCTTCGTCTCGATTCATTGGACGATTCGCTGATTTACGGCTCCGATGCCGTGTTGGTTATTTTTTTTCGTCCCTTTCCTTCCTGCGTACACTTTTTCTTTGTCCATTTCGCTCAGTGTAATAATAAGTAATTAAAACTTTCACAAAAATATAGTTTCGAAAGCGAAAATGAGAGCGTCGTTTTCTGACGATATACAGACGCTACACTAACGTACTTTGTTTTGAAACTAGCCTAACTGACTCATAATAGCTTAAGATCGACATCTATAGGAGCATTAAAGAAGTTTGCGAACAATAGGCAAGCCATAAGGCGGTCCTTCTCATCAGGTATATACCTCTCGCAGGTAAGCGATCGGCCGTTTCGGAGCGGCCAAAGACGGTCGGTATATGTTCCGAAATTTCAAATAAAAATCTTTTTTTCGGGATGGAACCTTTTGTATTATATTCGAGAATATTCAAAGCATGTTTTAAGCCAATAAAAAAATCGATTTTTTGAAATTTCTACAGTGCTGTTACCCTATAACATGATTTCTTTTATATTATATTTTGACAGATTACAGCATACTTTCTTTGTGATCTGTTTGATTTTTTGTAAAATATCCAAAATTAAAGAAGATATAGCGCTTAAAAATCTTCGTGACGTCAGACCGTAGATGCGGCACCTTTGAAGTAACTACGGTCTGACGTAATTCAAAGGAACGTAAACAAGTTATAATTTTTTTGAATTAAGCTTTTTTAAAAAAATTCAACCAGAATTGCAAATCAGCTTATATTAATTAATTTATCTTGTTTACTACTATTGAAATTCACGCTATAGGTATGATAATAATTATCAAAGTAAATAGTATCAAATTGACTGATATTTATAATTCAAAATTCAGAATTATTTTCAGAAATTTCACTTACTAAAACTGCTCCTACGATATATTCATTGCCATAAATCTGTACAGACTTTAAAGTCTTAACAGAAATGTTTTCTGACAAATCAGAAAGCAATAAGTTTAAATATTCATGTACTCGTATATTATTAAAGTTTATAGGCCCAAGTACAACATCATCTGTATTAATAGAACAAAATTCCTTTGTGTAAGATAGCTGTAATTGGTGTCTAAGAGCGATTGTGTAAAACAAATTGATGCTGCATGTAGTTCCAATTGCTATTTCTTTTAATTTTTTATTCTCCCTTTCAAACATCATTGTAGAATAGTGAATAACCGGACCATTCAATTCCATTATTCGACTGTAATGAAGCCAAATGTACTTTTTAGGTTTTAATTTCTCAAACAATTTAATGTACAAAGAATTGTATTTCTGAATAAGGTCTTTAAATTTTGTATTTCGCCTATACTCGATGCTGGGGACATTATAATACCGATTATTCGTTCCAATACATTTATATAGTTTCCAGTGCTCATCATTTGCTCGAATTAAATGGCCAATTATGAAACCTAAATACCTTGTCAAGCACAACATTTCTGATGCTGACTCCTTAATTTTTTATTTTTGGCCTCCCTTTTTACTTTGGGAAAAATACAAGGATCTGGGATTATTTGAAATTTCAGCGTGGCCATAAGAAAAGCTATCAATTCTACTGTTTATAACATCTAATGATAGTACTTTTTTCTGTACGATTAAAGTATATAGTATTTTACTTATAGTATAAACAGCTAAACATTCAGAGAAATGACGTCTACAGATAGATTCTCTGCGATGTGAAAATTATTTATTGCGTTAAAGACACAGCTCTCTTTTATACCTGTGTCCGTAAAATTATGTATTAAGATATCGTTATTATATGACTCTACCGTCCTAAGATATGATTTATTTTCTCGAATCATCTCATAGCATTAAACTAAAGTTGCACATCAAATTCTGCAGAAACGAGTTGCTGAGACACTTTCTGAAAATCCACATATGCAATTCAATCCTAGATTATCACGTAGCACCAATACGCATTCAAGATAAACTTTTATACTCCGTCCGTCAATTGAGATATCTATGCCATCTTTGGATAAAATATTAAGGTCCTCAATAGTTTTAGAAAATATTTTTTTATTTTTAAACTCTTTTAAATGTATAGAATAGCAAATGGTTGAAACGAAAACATTCTCTAGTTTAGCTACCAAATGAAGTGGTAAACAAGCGAGAGATGCATAAACTCCTCCTAGTTTTTGTTCACCTGCGTGGCTTCCTAATGGATCTCCAGGTTCGAAATATTCATAAAAAATAGAGGCAGAACAATTCTATCTTTGTTTCTTGGTACGTACCTTTTCTTCCAGAGATCTCCTTGCACGAGATGCGATAATACATTTGTATCTTTAGGTAAGTTATTTATGTGTGATGAAGACTTATCAAACATGTGCTGGCTACTTTATAAGATAAATTGAACTTAATGAAACGAAATTAAATCCGTAAACGGTTTTAACTAATTTTCCATTTGATTTTGAAGAAATGGAACGAAAATGTTGAATCGAAATTGTCAAATGTTCTAATTATATAATCAACAACTTTGCGAGATGTCTTAAGTTGTTTAATTATAATAATAGCTTATTTTTAATATAAAAATAAATAAGTTTTACAGTTTTACAGAATATGAGAGAAAAATAAGGGATATTTATTAAAATGTTCAGAATAAATCTCTATGTTAGAACCAAAATTTTTGTATCGAAGTAAAACTTAACGTAAAAAGCTTAGAAAACTTGAGACTGCATTTACTTTAAATGAAAATAAATACTATACAATAATAATTTCCATTACGTTAATTATAACTATTATAAATTCTCAAAAAGTATTGTTACTGAACCGTAGAAGTCATTGACTTCAAATCGGTATGCTTTGTATTCTAAGTACTGCCAAATGTTATTACACATTTTCAAATACTCTGTAGCTATGCTCTAGAGCTCTCTAACACTTTCATAAACTGAAAGTAAATGTTTACAACCAATGGGGCTGAAGCTATTTGGTATCTATATGGTCCTACTATAACATATGTTGATTTTATATTATCTAATGTTGATCCGCTTATAATGACATACGGCTTTACAATTAATAAGTGGTTGTTGTATAACTCTAATAAATTTCTTTGAGCATCTTGCAATCTATTGTTAAAATTTTCAGTGTCCTGAAAATATATATTTTAGTGTTAAAATTTTTGTCATTCTTATGTTCAAATTACTTCATATTCTGCGCCAGTCAAGATTTGTTTAGTTTACTATAGTATTGAGATATATTGTACAAATATAAAAGTATTGTCAGATTATTAAAGTCGGTCAAGAAGATAAGAACTTATGTATATTTAACTAATATTAAAGCTGGACAGTTTTATCAATAACGATTAAATCACATAATTTCCTGTCTTAGCGAATTTAGTATAAGGTGTATTTAACAAAAAAAATGTAAGTTTATTACCTTAACATGGGTTATAAATGTATCGGACATTTCAGATTTTTCTGGGTTCCAACGCCGTCCTTTTGATGTACGAGTCAGTTCTGCAGTTCTTTTGAATAAGTATGGCAATAACACTAATGCCAAAGTTTGTTTGTGTTCTAAAATAATTTAAAATAAGAACTGTTAAATAGAAAAAAAATTACTGTACAACATACGTAATAACAATAGAAAAAAGAAAAACAATTATTATTAATATTTTATGCATTATCAACAATATATATATATATATATATATATATATATATATATATATTGTATTGATAAGAGACTTATAAGTTTCACACGAGCTTTTATAATGATGCGAATAGAATTGTCTGCAACTTATAAACGGATTGAACACAAAGGTAAGTAGGGGAAGGTGGGGCACGATGGGTTTGGCGGGTGGATTGGGCATTCAAATGTTCACTAAATAAATGAATATTCTAACATGATAGTATTTTTTATATGTTGTAAATAGTTTTTACTTTTTCCCTCTGCAAATCCTAAATGAAAAAAATTAATACAAATCGTATGAGAATTATTAGAAATTGAGGACTTCAAAACGTTGTTTTTTCCATAATTCTAATCTATTTCTCAAGAACAAATAAATCATATGAGCTTCGAAAGGGAATTACTTTTACAGTTTAAATCGTAAATTTTTAATAGTATTTTTGATTGATGATCTCCGATACTTAGGAAAAAAGTAATATTACATATAAAAATACTCTAAAATGGGGCACGACTGGCACCACTAGCGGGGCACGATTGGCATACGTGAGTCGTCAATTTATTTCCGCCGAGTTTAACAGCTGATTTTCTTAACCTTACTTTTGCGCCCTTAACATTTCGGAGTCGGAGTCTTAGATGTTGGTGAAAGAGTCAGTGTTAATGAAATGGTCTGGTTTTGAGTTTTGATCTTCAATCCTATAAAATGCAAATTTAATAGTAACGTCCAATATTTTTTTTTAAATAAATTTTTCATTAATTCACCGTGCCAATCGTGCCCCACCTCCATGCCAATCGTGCCCCACGGGTGGGGAAAATGGGCAGTTTTAGCGGTATTGTACTTTGCATTATAAAAAACAATGCAATATATATTTTATAATAAAAAATAATGTATCTAAATCTTGAGATATTCTACTTTAAGAAGCACTTTTAATAATTTGTATTGGTACAAAATAGAAAGTACATGATTCTTTTGACGTTAGGGTGCCCGTACTGCCCCACCTTCCCCTAAAGGTATACATGGGTATTACTGAATTCTCGGAAAGTAATATTTATAATATAAAGGGTTTGGTAAACTTTTAACCCGGGTTTGATAAATCTTAATAAACATTTGTTTAATGACTCATTATTTATACCTTTCATTTGTTGTTATACTCTATTGTTTCTAAAAATTATATTTTCTATGAATTTATATTATTCATTGAAGATACATTAAGTACTGGGTTAAGCAAGTAAGTAAATTATGTAAATTAACTTATATCCAGTTACATTTACTATTTTTGCAAATCGAGTTATCAAGTTAAAAAATTGATACCATATTTTTACAACATTATTTAAGTGTATATGCGTGTACGTGTGCCTGTGTGGGTATGTATGTATATATATGTGTCTGTAAGCATCCGTGCGTGCGTGCGTGCGTGCATGTGTGTGTGTGTTTCTGTGTGTTTGTATGTGGCATATCATCATTTGTTCGATCTGCGGTATAACTTCCCCAACCCTTTCACAGATGTTTGTTATCAATACCTGGTCTACGTTTAAAAATTTCAGGGATAATGGTCAAATAAATTTTTTTTATGGCCATTTTTCAAAATTTAAGAATTTACAAAATTCGATTTTTAACATTTTTTAAATGCAGGAATGATTTTTGGGAATCGAATTTTTTACACAATAAAGTACTCATAAATCTATGAATCGGTTTTTAGTTATTATACGGTGTGACAAAATTTTTTTTTTTACATTTATTACTCGAGGACCATACGGCAAAAGTTATTGCAATTTTTACTTAATACTTTTTAGGTAATAAGACGGTTTGTTTTATGAGAAAAAAAAATAAAATGTCAAAAGAAATTATTTTTTTGGACAAGAATAATTTGAGTAATAATTTATATAATGCCTTCACAATTTCAGGGAATATTTATTAGGTGTCAGGTTATTGGCAGAATATTTTTGAGCCGATTTGGTTCATTATTTTCTTAGATATTACAGATTATTCTATTTCAACAATATTTTTTCACCCTGTATACCACGATATCTCTATGCTTTATCGTTGTACTATTTCTTGTAGATATTAAGTATTATTATATGTGAGATTTACTATTCTACACATCTAGCCCACTTTATGTATTATATTACACGAAAAAATACAAAAACTGGTAAGATAATTTTATATTAAAAATATCACTATTTTGTGATTTTTTAAAAAAGATTTAATAATGACATAGTTTATTTCTGCAATAATTATTCTGTGTCTATCTATAATAGAGTATAGAAAAATTATTATTTTTATACTATTTTCTGGAATAATTTTGTGAACTAGTATACGTTAAATAGTTGTAAAATTTTTAAATGATCGATTTTAAATAATGATGCATTTATGTGTCTTATGCATTTTTTGCAATGAAAGAAGAAAAACAAATAATTCAATTTTTTGTAGGTATAGATTTAATTTCATTTTATAGATAAAAATAGATTTTATAACTTTTTATTGAAAAATATTCATTTTTAGTAGGGCACAAATCACTAATTGAAAATATTTAGACATGAACATAACCATGATGGGCGGTACTGCGTAGCTCACCCTTATTTATATAATAATTTTAATTAAAGTCTCTTTGAGAAAACGTAGTGCCAAAGCAGTTGGCAGCGTTTTCTATTATAATTACTTGATATTAAAAAGTAATATCTCCTGATCAAACCTGGTGAAATTTGGTCGACGGGATCGCTTAGAATACTTTGAGCAGTGGATTAGCCCAATATTGCATGAATGTCGTAGAAATAGTCAACGTTGCTGTGATATTACGGATAAGTTGATATATTGCAGCTACATTTCTGTGATATTCCAGAATGATTTTCAAGATTGCAGTACTACAAAAATATTTCTATAATATTGCATTACTATATATCACATTGTAATATTGCAGCGATATTTTTGTAACACTGCACTATGATATAATTACGACGCAAGATTGCTACAATAATTCTACAATATTACATTCTGATAAATCACATCCTAATATACGTAGTACATTACTGCAATATTTGTATGTGTCATATCACATTGCAATATTACATCAATATTATTACAAGTTTACAGGATGGCATTTCTCGCTGCATGTCATATTAATATTGCCAAAATATTTTTACAAAATTACACTGCGACAATCACATTGAAATATACGCGAAATATCCTGTAATATTTTTATGTGACATATCGCATGGAAATATTATAGTAATATTCCTGCAAGTTTACAGAATGATATTTCTCAATGCATCTCACATTAATACCGCCAGAATATTTGTATAATATTACACTGTTACACATCACACTGAAATATATGCGAAATATTCTGTAATATTATTATGTGACGTATTACTTTAAGATATTACAGTTATACCTATTC
This sequence comes from Gastracanthus pulcherrimus, assembly GCA_949152435.1. Taxonomy (NCBI): domain Eukaryota; kingdom Metazoa; phylum Arthropoda; class Insecta; order Hymenoptera; family Pteromalidae; genus Gastracanthus; species Gastracanthus pulcherrimus. The sequence goes on from OX424576.1 coordinate 63,931,866, forward strand.
CTGTAAGATTACAGTGATATTTCTGGATGCATTTCAAACTAATACAGTGGAAATATTTCTGCTATATCATATGGCAATCAATCGGTCATCATTTGTGTAACGATAACATTTTAATTTGATCGTATTATTTTGCAAAAAATCTTGACTATAACTGTAAAAATATTTTAATAATGTAGTTAAACAAGGTTTGGGTAAAAACAAATCGAGGGAAACCGATTATTGTCATTGTACACCTAACCTAACGGTAAAACGATTTTTCTGAATGTGCCGCTAAATAACAACTTTTTCGTAGGCGTAAGAATGTCAAGTTACCAAAAAGTTAACAAAAAGATGACTTCAGATGCCATTTTATTTCTTGCGCCTATAAAAAAGTTGTTATTTAGGGGCACGTTCGAAAAAATGGTTTACTGTTGGGTGTACATTATTTGAAAGTCAATTTTCTTAAGATTGCAGCTAGATGGCGCAATCGCATTTTCTCGCAAATGGTTACTACCCACACAGCATGAAATATTTAAATGTAATCTTTCAAGAAATATTTCAGTATAATATTTCTAAAATATTTCTGAAATGTTTCTTGTAATATTACCAACAACCAACATGGAATATTTTCATGGAATATTTGTGAAATATTTGTGCATTTCTTGTAATATTACCAACAACAAACATTGAAAGCTTTCAGGGAATATTTCTGAAATATTTCGGAAGTATTACGGGATATATTTCAGGAAATATTAATGAAATATTTTCTGAATTATTTCACGAAATATTATAGAAATATTACCGTAATATTACAAGAATGGTTCACTTGAAAATTTTGGAAGCCATCTTGTAATATTGCAAAAATATTTCAGAAATATTACCGTAAGATTACAAGAAATGTTCATTTGAAAATTTTGGAAGCCTTCTTGTAATATTGCAGAAATATTTCGGAAATATTACGGGATATATTTCTGGAAATATTAATGAAGTATTTCCTAAATTATTTCACCAAATGTCACAGAAATATTACGGTAATATTACAAGAAATGTTCTTTCGAAAATATTGTAAGCTTTCTTGTAACATTGCAGAAATGTTTCAGACATATTACAGGATATATTTTCGGAAAAATTAATCAAATATTTCCTGAATTATTTCACCAAATATTACAGAAATATTACTGTAATATTACAAGAACTGTTTAATTGACAATTTTGGAAGCTTTTTTGTAATATTGCAGAAATATTTTGGAAAATATGACAGGATATATTTCAGGAAATATTAATCAAATATTTCCTGAGTTATTTCACCAAATGTTACGGAAATATTACTGTAAGATTGGAACACATTATTTTCTGAAAGAACATAATTAAAAACTTATATATTATTACGTAAATATTGTAAAGAAAAAATAAATATTAGTAAAAATTCTTTACACTTGTATATCTGATATATTACGAGTATTATGTTATTAATTACATACCAACCTTATATAATAATAATTTATTAGGTTGTCCTGTTTGAGAATGTATATTCTTATGAATCTCATTAGTTTTTTCAGATTTGTTAATTTTACAATCGAAATAAAATTACTGAATTTCATTCGAAAGCTAATTAACTGAAATAGTGCAAACGAGAAAGTTATTTTTGATTATGTATTTAGAAATACTTGTGTACTAAATGTTGTAAATCTTTTAATTTTCTATTTACATATGACAATTGATTTGTTGTATGTAAAATCTTGTTTAAAACTTAAAATTAATATTCATTTGAAAAAATTGTTACTAATGATACGATTAGAATAAATTAATAACGAGACTTTTTTTTGCAAAAGCATTCACGGGTGTCCGAAGCAAGGTTAAGTGGACCCAAAATGAATCATTAAGTATTGACTTATGATAGCATTGCTATGGTAATTCTTTGAAATCAAATTTAGTTTTTTTGGCCAAAGCAAAGCTTTTTCTTGGCCTAATTTCTATTTGATTATGTTTAGATTCATTCAATAATATTTCAGTATAATTGGTTGAATATTGTATATTATTAATTAATGAATCGATTTTTGGTAATAGTATAAAACATGGTTTTATTTTTGATGTATTTAATTGTTTATTTGTCTTCGTGGTTTCATATTTTATGTTTAATGTATTATTTTTACTAAGAGTGTTATATTTAATTTTAGGTAATATGACAAAGCAAGGTTTTATTATCTCAGAAATACTTTGCTAAATATTTTTTTTGAAAAGTAATTTATCAAGTGTTGTATTTACGAAAATGTTATTTTCGATTTTATTTGAAACTTCAATTGATTTGAACTCATCTTTTATATTTAAGTTTATTTTATTTGTGTAATTTACTATATCTGGATTGTTATTTATTTGTATTTACTTAAAATTATTTGTTTTTTATAATAAATCATTTTCGACAATTATTTCATTAGTGATCAATGACTTTTGATTTGGATTTAAATTTTTTATATTCTTTTTTTCGTAGTAATTTTTCCTTTTTCTCTTTCATAATTTGTTATTTGGTATATTTATTAATGACATTTAATTTGTTAGTGATCAGTAACTTTTGATTTGAATTTAAATTTTTCATATTCTTTTTTTCATTGTAATCTTTTCTTTTATTCTCTTTCTTAATTTGTTCTTTTATATATTTATTTTTGATTTGAAATGTTTCATGTAAGTTATTTTGATTATTTACTATATTAGGTATAGATGATTTTCATTGTGACTTAAATCTTGTTTTTTTTAATAATTATTCTTCTTTTATCGTTTTTTATTCTGCTCTGTGGAATATGCATTTTGATTCTGACATTGATTTTGATATTTATTAAGATTTTCTATCAATACCGTACAATTAAATTTATTATTATAATATTTTTCTAGTGATTGTTTTTCGTTAAGTTGTGATTTACTATTATGATTTTCTGTTTTATTTGATTCTTGATGTTTTATTAATTTATTTAAAACAATATCTTTTTTTGTGAAAGTATTTTATTATTTATATTATTTGACATTGAAGTAGTGTCCAATAAATTATTGCTATTTATTTCTTTGATTACGTTTTCTTAATCAATAATATCTATATTATGCATATCATCTTTATTATATTTTGATATATGATTTAATTTTTTTAAATTATTTCGCAGGTTTTGTGTAGATTTAAGAATTGTATTCTGGTTTAAATCAATAGTTGAAATTTGTTTTGTTATTGTTTGCATGTTACTATTTTCTTTAAGTATGTATTTATCACTGTTATTTAATTTATCTTTAATTGTACGTTCACTATTTATTGGATTTTTATTACATTTTGATTGTAATATTCTCTTTGTTTAAATTGAGGTAATTGTTCAATATTTTTTGGACTCGTATTACAATTTGATTTTAAATTTTCTTTTTAATTTAGTTCAAATAATTGTGATTTTTGAGTTAAAGTGAGATTAACTAGATTATTGTCTCGAAAATAGTCGAAGTGACCTCCAGTTTTATTGCCTGAAAGTAATAACTGTAAAGAATTCTCAATGTTATTATCACTATTATTTATTCTAAATATAAAATTAATTTGATTATTTTGATTTTCATATAAAACTACAGTTCGATTGTAAATTCTAACAAATATACCAATTTCCAAATCAGTTCCCATCGTACCTAATTGACTCATTCTTTGATGATAATCATATTTATCTTTATAATGATAAAAAACATCTGTTGCTGCCAAAGTATATTTTACATCTTCCCAATTATTAAAAACATAATTAACTATTGTATTTCTAATAAGTACATGTTGGTCCTGAGAATTAAATAATCCAAATGAAAGACTTCGAAATAGGCAGTTTCCATCCGGGGTTATTTTCTTTTTCCATTTTGGTATTAAATTTTTATTAATATTAACAATAATAGGATCGTAAGAATTCATATTTATTGTTATTAAACTTAAGTATAAACGTTGGTATAAACTTAACTAATATTTGATCTTATTGAGATTGTAGAATTATTTTTGTAAGCGTAATAAATATATAATAATATTTATTTTTAGTATTATAAGAATGTGTATAAAATTTGTTTAATTTAATGTGTATGTGTGTATGTTTTTAAAATTTAAATATATATTATTGTAAATCAGAGATTATTATCAACAGGTTATTATAAATAAAATTAGTTCACAGTCGATTCATGTAAATATAAGTTTAAGAAAAAAGTACTTATCTTTCCTAGTAAGATTATATAATTCTGTTGATTTTTAATATTAAATAAACTTAAAATTTTCTATATATAAAATTTAACTATATATTATTGGAAATTACTGGCTATTATACTATTATCAGGTTATTATAAATAAAATTACTCACAGTTGATTCACTAATTGTTATCAACAGGTTATTATAAATAAAATTGTTTCACAAATGATTCTCATAGAAATATAAATTTAATAAAAACTACTTATTTCTTCTAGAATGATTATAATCCTGTTGATTGTTGTTATTCAGTAAACTTAAAATATTTATTAAAATATTTTAAATTAATGAGTGAATGAAAACTTAAAATGTTTTAATAAATATTAGAAATTAATAAATGAAGTAGTATTGTCGACTAGAAGTGTAGAATTGATATCGAATGGCTAACTTTAGAGTACTCCGAGTTGGACAGGTGAAATTTTGTACCGTGAAGTTATTACAGATAACTTCGCGATACAAAATTTCAGCAGTTCAATTCGGTATATTCTGAAGTTATCCATTTGAAGTTAATTCTGCACTTCTGGTCGCTAACGCTGTTTCCAATCATAGGCGACGAATAAAAGACTTTATCTTAATACACACTGTGATATATTTGGGAAAATAGACTATATGGATTGAACATGGTAAGTTTATTAGTGTAAACCAATAAACAGGTACGAGAACAGGTATCCATCTAGTAGAGAAATGTTGATTTCTTATGTAAGAAAGGTATGACAGTTATATCAAGTGCTGATATTAGATTTTGATACTCGTATCCAATTTTCGATTGATAGTGAATATATTATTTTCTGCGAGTAATATTAAATATTGCGGATTATGTCGTAGCATTTAAGACCCGGAAGTAAGTTTAGCTGTACTGCACAACTATTTACACATTAATAGTACATTAACCCTGTAGACTCAGATGCCTCCTTGAGTACATTATATACTTATACACTAAAAAGTATGGTACGCATTATCTAGATTTCTCCATCAGCACCCTATTCATATAATCGTCCTCTTTGAGTATTTTTTACACCTAGCATTAAAAATTGCGGAGTGCATCATTTAGATCTCGTCATCGACCGTCTTGTACTCTTAAACGCCGTACTCGAATATTTTTTCCACCTAGATGTCAAAAACTTCGGTGTGCACCACCTAGACTTCGTTATTGGTCATTCTGTATACCTAGATAGAGAGTATTTTTTATACTTAAATACTAAATTGATGTAGCGCATCACCTAGACTTGATTATCGGCTTGTACTCCTAAACGTCGTACTTGAGTATATTTTAAACCTAGAGACTAAAAATGACGGTTCGTACAATTTAGACATCGTTATTGGTCACCCTATACGTTGTCCTTGAACCCAGACGTTGGCTTTGAAAATTTTTTACACCTAGACTCGAAAAACTACGAAGCACACCATTTAAACTTCGTCATCAACCACTTTGTATATCTAGACGCCATTATCAAGTGTTCTTTTTATATTTAGATATAAAAAAAAATACGAAGCGCACCACCTAGACTTTGACACTCCTAGACGCCGTACTCGATTATATTTTCAACCGAGATACCAAAAACTACGTTGTGCATCTCCTAGACCTTATCATCAGTCACCCTATGTACCTAGATGCTGTCTTCAACTATTTTTACATCTAGCCACGAAAAAATACGGAGCGCATCACTTACATCCTGTCATCGACCACCTTGTACACCTAGATGCCGCTATCGAGTATTCTTTATTATACTTAGACAGTAAAAACTACGGAGCGCATCATCTAAACGATTCTGTCATTGCGAAACAACATAACTTAGATAACTATAACAAAAATCGAGTTTTCTTATCCTATACGAATCGATAAATATATGTTTGATCGACCTCGGATACTTTTGGAATAGGAAAACTCAATTTTTCTATAATATGTTGTCCTGCGATGACAGAATCGTCGTCAACGATTCGTCGATAAAACAATACCGTACTGCGAACGGAAACGAGTGAAATATATTTTGGAACATTTCAAAAGTGGCATATAGCGGAACGTTCCGTTTTGTTTTCAAATTCAGAAAACAAAACGACGAAATACACCTTTCATATGTTTATAATTCATCATTTTGCTCTTTGCATAAAAGTGGGTAAATTTATTATTAAAATAATAAAATTTGAAAATTCAATGAAATGGCAGACAATAATAATGGTAATTATAAGAAAACTATTTGAAATTTTTTTTATTATTTATATTATTATTTATATTATATTGTTTTGTTAAAAATTTGAAAAATAGAAATATATACCCTGGCAGAAGTAAAAATAACATTTAACAAATAATTAGAGATAATAAAAAATAATGACGGATATTTACAAATAATAAGTGATAAAAACTAATAAATTTAAATAATAACAAATAATAACAAATAATAACAAATAATAACAAATAATAACAAATAATATTGAATATTTTGAGTATGAATTCGGACAAATTTATTTGTTCATATTTGCCATTATTTATTAATATTAGCTATTAATTGTTATTATTTACCATTATTTGCCATTATTTATTATTATTTATTATTATTTGCTATTATTTGTTATTGTTTGCTATTATTTTTTTATTATTTGCTATTATTTGTCATTATTTTTTATTTGTTATTATATAATTATATATAAGCATTAGCTTATATTAAAATTTATCAAATATGATTGATCACGATTATTAATTATTATTCTTCAATTTTTTTTAGAAATAAAGTGAAATTTTTTACTATGTATGAAGTGGGATTATAAGAAGACATAATTATAAGGATTTTATTTCAAAATAACTTTCTTTATTAAAATTTACATCTTTACAAAACATTTTATATTACATATAAAAGAAGTTTATGTATTGTAAGTTAAGTTACGAGTAGAGGTTAGGCCCATTGGGAAATGGATTTTTATGAGAGCGTTGTACACAAGAAACTAATATAAATAATTTAAGTTACTGAAAAACATTAAATACAATTTATTATTGTATTAAAATTGAAGGTGATGCTGACCCGTTAAAGAAAAAGTTTTATAACTATCAACTCCGGTTCATCATCTCCATAGTCTACAGCTCGTTCAGGATAGTTTTCTATTAATTTCAGATGAGATTTGGCTCCGTTTATTGCCCTTCTAGCATAATTTTTGGTCAGCCTTAAGTAATAAAAATAATCTCAAATAACCACGAACAACAATTGATAATCATCGATAATTTCAAATCAAAACAAATAGTGACAAATATTAACAAATAATGACAAATATTAACAAATAATGACAAATATTAACAAATAATGACAAATATTAACAAATAATGACAAATATTAACAAATAATGACAAATATTAACAAATAATGACAAATATTAACAAATAATGACAAATATTAACAAATAATGACAAATATTAACAAATAATGACAAATATTAACAAATAATGACAAATATTAACAAATAATGACAAATATTAACAAATAATGACAAATATTAACAAATAATGACAAATATTAACAAATAATGACAAATATTAACAAATAATGACAAATATTAACAAATAATGACAAATATTAACAAATAATGACAAATATTAACAAATAATGACAAATATTAACAAATAATGACAAATATTAACAAGTAATGAAAAATAATTACAAATAAAAAAGTTCGAATTCATACTAAAATTATCGATATTTATTTGTCATTATTTGTAATTTTTTGTAATTATTTGTAATTATTTGTCATTATTTTTTTTTTACTTCTACCAGGGTAGTTATTAAAATTTTTTATATTTATTATTTAATTTAATTTTAATGGTTAGAAAATGGTGTTGGCCAGAATAATATTGAAAATTCTGGTGGTGAAGCTGCTAATGGCCAGGCCATTCACCCTGGTGATGTTATTGCGGATGGCCAGAATAATCACCAGGTTGATGATGTTGTTGCGGATGGCCACGGCAATGATGGTGGTGACCAGAGGAATAATGGCGTTGGTGCCAATAATGAACCAATTCCTCTCGAACATGGTAAAGTATTTTTTAAATTATTTTGTATTTATTAAGCATGTGGTATTTAAAAATCAAATTTTTTAAATATTATAATAATATATGTAAAAATATACTCTATTATAATATATGTAAGAAAATTTGTTAGGGAAAGTTGTAAAAAAATATGTTAAGGAGGCTCCTGCGCGTAATGTTTCGATCTCAGACATATCATTTTTAAAGTTTAGAATACGCTCAATCTAACAGTGCCCTTATTTATACCGCTTATCGGCCAAAAACTCAAGAAATGTAAGCTCAAAGTTGGAAATTTTAACATGGACTCTTGTGGCAGACAAAGTTGAATCAGTTAATTACGAATGAAATCTGATTTGTTCAGTAATGTCATTATATCAGTTTTGTAGGAAAAAATCTCCTCTTTCAAATGACATTATTTAAAATATCGGTTATCGAACTAAAAAAAGAGGTATTAGCGAAAGCTTGAATAAATTCGGGTTATATCCGGCAGTTGTAGGGAAGTCAGCTGAGCGGCCATCTTGGCTACGGAGTTCGGAAACATTCAATAAAGAATAAATCGTCATAATTGTATTTTTTATTTTAATTAATTCAGTCTATGGGTAAATAAAATACTCTGGAAATTATAGTTTCTAGTTTTTTAATTATTTTAAATATAAATTAACAATAAAAATTTAACTATGGGCCCACGTAAAACTCTAGTATCCCAAACCTTTTTAGGTTTCGTCATTTTCACATAATTCACTAAATAATATCAACTAGAATAATACTTATCAACTAGAAGTTTTTACATGCAGCACGCACGACGCACGACACGACGCTATAGTAATATATATAGATATAGCTATATACCACACATCGGCGCGCATGCGCGGAAGACGAACCTGCCCTTCTCGCATATGTTATTCACTGCCGAATCCAAAATAGTATCTGTATTAATATTTACTGAATTGTTAATGTTTGTATTATGAAAAGTTTGCTGCATTTATATACATTGTAAATACATTTAAGATTTTTAAGTATAAATATATGCATAAAAGTTATCATCAAATTTTCGATTCAATTTGACTAGTATGGTAGACTCAGGAGCCTCCTTAAAGAATCATGTATTATGTTTGAGATTAATATTTCTAATAATTAATGAATTAAATCAAATTATATTCCAATTTTATGCTTAATATATATTTCTTTGGTATGTGTCTTAAAATTTTTTGAAATTTCAGTAAGTTTCTATAGAGATAAGTTAAATTTTGCTTTGCAGAAAATACGCAAAATTTGTTTTTCTGAGTGTGCAGATTATATTAAATTTTTTGATAATAAATTGTTAGAATAATGTAAGATATATATATATATATATATATATATATATATATATATATATATATATATATATAATATTAATGCATTTGTCAAACACAAAGTTTCATAAATAAATCTTTTATATATATATATATATATATATATATATATATATAAAAGATTTATTTATGAAACTTTGTGTTTGACAAATGCATTAATATTATATAAATAAAAGTAAAATAACAAAAATAGGTAATATCATAATGATTACAAACAACAATAAATTGTAGTAAACCGATTGTCGTGATACAAATATCCCAAAAATAAAATATTTCAAGGTATTGAAAATATATCACTATAATATCGATCACTGTTCTCTAAAAAATTTAAAAATGATTAAGATACGTTAACAAAATATTAAAACATTCAAAAGTCGTAATACCTGTATTTAAATTAAAAGTGCAATCTAAATATGCTTTTGGTTAAAAGTTGTTCACTTTACGTTGCTATTTAATTTATAATGAATTTTTCAAACTTGATCAGTTACAATTTTCCCTACATCTACTACCATTTTCATCTAAAAATAAATTTAAATAAATTTCACACAAAGCAACAATAATTTTTTATATGTAATGAATAGTTAATAAAAATTAAAGAAATACTTATCTAAATACAAGTAATAATACTCGATACTGTATCCAGTTGCATAAATACTTAAGTATTTTAATAACTTCTGATTCTTTTAAAAGGAAATTTTGTACACCCACACTACAGAGAGAATTTCTAAATTGATAGATGATTCTCTATACTCTTATTTAAAACATTATCATTATAAAAATTAAGGGTTTAAATAAACTTAATTAAAACAACTTAAGAGGTTAAATATACAATTAGTATTCGCATGTCATTAGTGCCATGTAGCAGACGGCAACGATGATGTAATACAATATGATGACAGCGAATAAGGCCTATTCACGCTAAAAAGAACAGGAACAGATATAAGATTTAACATGAGTTAGTATATCTGTATATATGAAGAACAGGAACGGATATAGGAAACAGAGTGCTATTCCCTTGCTAAAACTGTTCAATTAAAACCGATTTAAAGTATAATAGCTTTTCATAGGATATTTTAATCAGGTAATACCCTATTAAAACCAATATAATCAATTAAAACATATTGGAATAGATTATAAAAAAATTAATATGCTCTAATCGGATTTAATAAGATGTATTCTTAAATAAGATAATTATTTTGTATAAGAATATAACAGATTATATCCGATTAGAGTATATTAATTTTTATAATCCATTTAAATACGTTATATTTGATTGTATTGGTTTTATTCTGGTAATACCCAATTAAGATTTTCTATTAAAACCTATTATACTTTAAATTGGTTTAAATAGGTTTTAATCGGACATTTTTAGCAGAAACCTCATATATATATATATATATATATATATATATATATATATATATATATATATATATATATATATATATATATATATATATATATATATATATATATATATATATATATATATATATATATATATATATATATATATATATATATATATATTAATTCATACTAAATCTTATACCTGTTCCTCATATATACAGATATACTAACTCATGTTAAATGTTATATCTGTGTTATGTTCCTTTTAGTGTGTAATGGGTCTAAGAACAGTAAAACCCCGCGTGAACATAATCACGGATAAGTATTCCAGTACAATAACGAGCTTTAACATTTGATAAATATCATCCACAGAATATAAATACTATAGCTTATTCACAGAGATACATATATCAAATGATTATAATACAACGTATGGTGGAATACGTTTTATTCAACTTAATTAATTTCAATTCATTAATTCTGATGGAAATTCTACATTGATATTAGTAACTATTACTGGTGGGAGAGGATTAAAATAAGGCGGTGACAAAAGCCATTAACGGAGTAGAAAACGAATTTTATTCTAAGCGTGTGTATGTACAAAAGTGCGTGTATGGGCATCGTACTTCATAAAACCAGCAGATGGCGTTAACAGTATATAAAATATATAAAGTCTATACACCAACACTCTCTTCTAGAACTGAAAAATATTTTATATAACTTCAATGCTCTTGAGTCCCATGCCTTTGACGCAGGCTTGATGCTTTGGGTTGAACAGAGGTTTGGTCAGTGAGTCCGCAACCATTTCCTCTGTCCCAATGTGTTTGATGAGGATCTCCTTTGATTCGATGTTCTCTCGAATGAAGTGGTGTCTTAAGTCTATATGCTTCATTCGAGGTTTGTATGCTGAGGTTTGCGCAAGTTCGATTGCTGATTTGTTGTCCACATAGATGATTATTGGCTGCGTTATTGAAGTTGGATCCAGCTCCTTGGCTAGGTTACGTAGCCATAATGCCTCTTGTACAGCTGTGCTGAGTGCCATGTATTCTGCTTCGCACGTTGACAGAGCCACTGTATTTTGTTTCTTTGAATTCCATGCGATTGGACCTCCTAGGAGTAAGAAGATATATCCAGATATGGATTTTCTATCTTGTTTATGGTTTGCCCAATCTGCATCACAAAAACCTATCATTTGTTTATTTTCAGATCTGTTGTATACAATGCTTATGTTTTTGGATCCTTGTATGTATTACAGGACTCTCTTCGCCTCTATCCAATAGGTTTTTGTGTGATTTTTATTTTATGTGCTTAAAGAGACGACTGGATAACATATGTCTGGTCTCGTGACTTAACTGGCATACAGCATTGCCCCTTCTGCCTCTTGATAAGGGATATTTTCCAATGTTTCATTTAAATCAGGGCTCAAGTCTTCACTCAAATTTTGGTTTGCGTCCGTCGGCGTGATCACTGGCTTGCATTTCTGCATTCTGAATCTTTCTGAATGTATTTCTCTTTTTAGGTCTTCGTGGCTTGAGAAAATCATCATATCGTCCACGTACACTGCAATTATTAATATTTCATTATTTTGAATTATGTAATAGACGCATTGATCAGTTATCGATTGTGTTAAATTCATCTCTTTCAAAACTGAATACAATTTTCTGTTCCAGGATCTGCTTCCCTGCTTCAGTCTATATAAAGTCTTTTGTAATTTACATACTAGATTTTTGATATTTTTGTCTATATAAGGTACTGGTTGACTTATGTAAATTTCTTCTTCGAGATCCCCATGGAGGAAGGCTGTTTCAACATCTACGTGGTGTATTTGGAGGTTATATTTTGTGGCAAGTGCAAATAAATACCTTATTGTGGTATACCTTACGATAGGTGAGTAGGTTTCATTGTAATCTATACCATACTGTTGTGTGAATCCTTTTGCTACCAATCTAACCTTGAATTTGTTGACTGATCCAGTGGAATCCTTCTTTTTCTTAAACACCCATTTTGTACCTGTGATTTTTCTTTCTTCCGGTAAACTTACTAATTTCCATGTTTTATTTTTTATTAGTGAATTGTATTCTTCGTCCATTGCTTCTTTCCAGTTTTTCTTTTCAGGTGAATCCAGAGCTTCCTTCCACGTCGTTGGTTCTTCCTCACTAAAGGTAAGGTAAGTAACGTAATCATTGAACTTTCTGGGAACAGGTTTCCTCGATGAACGTCTAGGAGTAGATGTAGTTGCTAAATTTTCTGTTAATTTTTCCTTTCTTCTTACAGGTCTTTCTGGAGTTGGCTCCTTCACTGCATTTTCTTCTGCATCAATGAAATATTCACTCTCTTTGCTTGTATTTTCTTCTTATACGGCAGCTTCTTGATTCTCTATTATTTCGGGTTCTCCATTTGGTTCATATTCTTGAACTAGCAGTATGAATAATTCCTTTTGTGGTGAGGTGTCTTTCTCTTTCGGGTTTTCAATTATTGCATGCGGTCCTTTATAATTTTCAAAGAAAACTGCATTTCTGTCTTTTAATATTTTATAGGTTTTTTCTTCAATGAATCTGTAGCCTTTGGATTCTTCGCAATAGCCAAGGAATGTACATCGGATTGATTTCTTGTCCCATTTTCTTCTTTGCTGATCAGGAATTTTGGTCATGGCTAATCATCCAAAAATTCTGAGATGTTCTACATCGAGTTTTTGTCCAGACCATTTTTCTTCTAGAGTAGATGTGATGAGAGACTTTGTCGGTGATCTATTGATAAGGTTAGTAGCAGTTGCGACGGCTTCAACCCAGAACTGGGTGGGGAGCATCGCATCGATCAGCATGCTTCTGACTTTCTCGACGATGGTTCGATTTGCTCTTTCAGACACAGCGTTCTGTTGTGGAGTGTATTTGATGGTTGTCTGATGTCGAATACCACAACTATTCAGAAAAATCTTGAAATTATTGTTGACGTATTCTGTGCCATTGTCAGTCCTCAAGATTTTTATTTTCTTTCCTGTATCATTTTATGCTAGGTTTTTATAAATTTTAAAATAGTTTAATACTTAATTTTTTTCTTTCAGGAAGTAAACTGTTAATTTTCTACTGAAGTCATCTATGAAAGTCAACATATACCTGGCTCCTCCAATAGATTCTTGCTCCATGGGGCCACACAAATCGGAGTGTATTATTTGAAGCATCTCTTGCGCTCTTTTTACATCTTTTGGAAATGGTAATCAAATCTGTTTTCCTTGGACACGAATTTCACAAGGTTCATTTCCTGGCTTTTCAGAGTTATTACCTGTGACACGTCCTGTGTTTAGGTTGACCATGTTTCTTCGGTTCATGTGACCTAACCTTCTGTGCCATAGTTCAGCACTATCCTGTTTTGCAGATATAGTGGATAAGGCTGTGTTCGAGAACGTGTTCAGCTTCCAAAGCCTATTAATCTTGCTAGCAGTTACTACCGTCTCATCATTTTCATTTTTTATTGAGCATTTTTCTTTGCAGCTGTTCAATTCGTATCCTATATCATCTAATTTTGAAGTTGATATCAAATTTGTAGCAAGTTCTTCCACAAAAAGTACGTCTTTTGCTATTATGATTTCCTTTTTGTTATTTACTAATAAATATATTTTAATATTTCCTATTCCTGTTGTAGATAAGATGCTTTTATTTGCTGTTACTGGAACGGCTGCAATATTTCTGAAGGTTTCGAAAGCGTATCTTTTGGGTAACATGTGGTCTGCCACTCCTGAGTCCAGATACCAGTCATCCTTTTCGACTTGATGTGGTGCGTAGAAAGCGATGAACGCTTTGTAATTTTGGTTTGAATTTCCTGTATCTGCAGGTCTAGAGTTTCCAAAATTACCCCTTTTTTTCGTTCTGCAATGCTTTGACAAATGTCCGTAATTGTTGCAGTTGAAGGATCGTGGCAATGATTTTTGATGCTGGTTTGATTCTGATTATAATTCCTGTGATTATTTTTATTGAATCTTCTGGCGTAAAATGCGGGTTCACTGTTGCTTGTGACAGAATCCAAGTGCACGTCTTGCAATAATTTGGTCTTGATTGACTCACCAGTAATTTTAGTTCTGGAGCTTTCAAGTCCTATTATCATTGGTTTGTACTCTTCTGGTAAACCAGCCAACATTAGTGCGCCAATCCACTCTCCTTTCACTTCAAATACCAGGATATTTCATTTTTGTGCTGTATTACAGATTATATTCACATAATCTTCTGTAAAGCTGCAATTTTTAATTGAGTGGTTATTAATGTCCTTAATAATCCAACTTTTCTTGTAAGTACTAAGTCGTCGAATGCATTTTTTAGAGCAACCCATACATCCTTCGGAGTTGCTGCTGTTCGGATGTGAGAGTAATTATTTTGATGGACTGCAAGAATCAATTTTTATTTGGCTCGTGCCATATTCCTTGCATTGGTCGATCCCTCTGTGACACAGGTCCATAGATACGCATGCTCCAGGTATGCTTGCATGGAGAATTTCCAGTCATTGTAGTCTTCCTGGCCTTTCAGCTTTTCAATTGGCGCACTTCAATTTTTGATTATAGTTACATTCACAGTTTGATTGCATATACTACTATGCAGGAGATATGTGTGTCATTATATGGTTAGTATACCTATGTATATAATATTTTTAACATTGCGCGTATGATCAATGGTAATATTCTTAGTCATATTTCGGATTCTGTTGTCTATGAGATCAAACTATGAGTTCTGATCTTCATTATTAGGTACCAAGATATTTCCTAAAGCCTCATCAAAACCCACCACCCAGAGGTAGGATCTTTTCTGTGTAAAATTATTGAGGATTATTTTCAGTTTGATATTCGAACCTCATTATAGTTATACACACTACTTGTCGGAAAAATTGTTGAACTTACACAATAGTTTGTCAGTGTATTCATGATGATCCAACTGTTTACATATTATCTTAAACTTGAAACTGAACTTAAACGATTGTAAATAATAAAGCCCTAAACCCAAAACCCATAATATAACCTAATTAACCTAAGTTCGAACAAATTGCAATAAAATACAAGCTTGCATGGATTGTAATTGATTTAAGGTTTAACGTCTAGATATGCTTTTGATGTAAAAATATACTTATTAGTTACATACGGTATCTAAGAGGTTTTGATATCATTATAATAATTCATTTATATATCTATTTTTCAGCACTGCTTGACAAAAACGAAAGTCTTTCACATTGCTGCATCCCCCCGCAGAATAATAAAGAAGTAGAATAATTAATTCTTAAACCTTGTACTTATTCATTATTATAATTAAAGCTAATTAATGAATTTTCTATTTAAAATTGATTCCAGATTTATTTTTTGATAAAATTCCCTACAGTACACGAGCTTTGTATGCAGTCTTGGAATATTTCATAAAATATTCGTCAAGGTCGTTTGGTTTTCAAATATTGAATGAAATATTCAGATAAATCGGCAAATCTTGGACATGTTCCACGATAGATTCAGTAAAGCCGTTTGATCTTGGAAATATTACAGAAATATTTTTGAAACAATTAATGTAATGTTACGATAAACATTTCTGAAATATTTCTGTAATATTTCACAAAAGATTCAGTAAAGCAATTTAATCTTGAAAATATTACAGAAATATTTCTGAAACATTTCATGTAATCTTCCGCTACACATTTCTGAAATATTTCAGTAATATTTCACGAAAGATTCAGTAAACCCGTTTGATCTTGGAAATATTACAGAAATATTTCTGAAACATTTCATGTAATATTACGCAAAACACTTGTGAAATATTTCTGTAATATTCCACGAAAGATTCAATAAAGCCGTTTGATCTTGGAAATATTACAGAAGTATTTCTGAAACAATTCATGTAATGTTACGATAAACATTTCTGAAATATTTCTGTAATATTTCACGAAATATTCAGTAAAGCAATTTAATCTTGAAAATATTACAGAAATTTTTCTCAAACATTTCATGTAATCTTCCGCTACACATTTCTGTAATATTTCTGAATTATTTCGTGTAATATTTCGTTATATAGTAATATGTATAATTTGGAATATTTACTTAATATTTCGGATATATTTCAGGAATTATTATGTGAAATATTCATGAAATGTTTCTTGAACATTAGATGAAATATTACAATGCCCCATAAAAGCGGACATAATAATATTACAATAATATTTCATTGAAATATTTCTGTAATATTCTAAATCTTACAAGAAATATTACAGTTATATTTAGGAAATATTTCATGCTGTGTGGGTAGCGTTTCGGCGAAAGAAAAATAATAAAAAATGAAAAGGAAAATATATATGTTTTTTGATAAAATAATAATAATATTCCTGGAATGTCACTGAAATATTACCCAGTATTTCCATTATTATTGTTAAATGATACTAATATTCTATCACAATCACTGCAATATTCCCCGTTATCGCCGCAACAACTAAAAATCCATAATAATATTGTTATGATGTTACTGAAATGTTTCCTGATTCTGACCAAAATATTGTACTGATATTCCCTGTAATATTCCTGTGATGAAAATGTCGTGGACATTAAATATTGCTACAGTATCACTGCAATATTACTGCTATATATAACATTAATATTTAATATTGCGTGTAGTATTCACGTGATATTGATGCAATATTGAGTGCTATGTAGGTATATATATATATATATATATATATATATATATATATATATATATATATATATATATATATATATATATATATATATATATATATATATATATATATATATATATATATATATATATATATATATATATTAGAAAACAATTCCGAACGATTGGTTTTGAAAGGAAAAATTTTTATGGATTCGTACAAATAAATTTTATTTTTGGGTTCAAAGGTGGCGTTCCTCTTAAATTTGTGTGCATATATTTTTTTTAATATAAAATCGCGAGAAGTTCAATAATTAAAAAAGAACTAGACAACATGTTTACATATTTGATTCCGAATTACTAGGTAGGTATACCAACTGATATCCAAGTGGATTTGCTAGATATAGAAATTTGTTGTGAGAACTGTCGAATCCCAACGATATAGCGTATACTTGGTTTCCACGTTTCTCGGTCAATACCCCATACTTTCTTTCCGGAAGAAAATTTGGCAAGTGCATTCCCTAGGGGTCTCCTTTAAAAGAAAACATAAAGAGGAAGTCTATTGAGATGTTCTGCAAAATGGAGAACCTTAGAGGTGATAACCTTCATAACCCTACCGACGACAGACAACTGCGGTAATCGGTTGGTGAGGTTGATTCTCCCATACTTACATACACACGCACACACACACACATACACACACATTCTCTTTCGCTCGCTCTCCCAGTGTCTCTCTCTCTCTCTGTCTCTCTCTCTCTCTCTCTCTCTCTCTCTCTCTCTCTCTCTCTCTCTCTCTCTCTCTCTCTCTCTCTCTCTCTCTCTCTCTCTCTCTCTCAAGTAAAATTCACTTCCAAGAAAACCGTGTCGAAGCTTTCTGCTCGACCGTGAGGTGGCGCTGTAGGCACGGAGCTCGCGCAGGTCCGGGTTGGGTAATGCTAGAGGTAGTGGTGGTCGGAGTAATGCTATAAGTAGTTGTGATGGCTATTCTGATATAAAGAGGAGTTTTGAATAAGAAAAAAATTATTCCTATTTGAGATGGAGTATATAGTAGACATGTGGTAGCAGCGATGGTCCGTGACTCTGCTTATGCAGGGAGTGACCTTTCTCAGCTGCACACGTCTAGAAAGGTCCGCCATCTTGCACCTCCATAACCTTACCGACGGCAGACAACTGCTGTTATCGGTCGGTGAGGGGGATTCATATGCACACACACATGTACATGCACATACACACACATACAAAATCACTTGAGAGTAAAGCGGCGGGTGTCTACTGCTCGGTTACCCTATGGCGTTGCGGGCTCGCGCGTGCAGGGTCAGACGCTTTATAATTAATTAAATATATATTTATATATAAATATATATTTAATTTTAAAGTGTTCTTAAACTATTTTTTAATGCATAAACGATCGGAGTAGGAGTTTAGGTCGTTATGGAGACCGTTGGCGAGGTATAGGTAGCGTACTTCGTAGTTTTTGGTATCTAGATGTAGGTACAGGTCAGACATCTAGGGTATCGCCCCCTTGTCATCGACTGCCATAATTACTTTGACACCTTCTTCGAGAAGTATGTTCATATAGAAATAAAAAGCTACAGAGCGCGCTATCTAGACTCGTCATCGGCAACCAAATCACCTGGACGCCTCCTCCGACGAGTTCACATATATAGACATTAAAAACTACAAAGCGCACTACCTAGACCTCGTCATCGGCTATTATAACCACTTAATAGACGCCATCTCCAACCAGTACCTACATCTATATACAAAAAACGACGGTGCACGTCACCTAGACTACGTCATCCGCCACCATAACCACTTGGACACCTTCTTCGACCAGTATATATATGTAGACATTAAAAGCTTTGGAGCGCATTATCTAGACCTCGTCAGAAGCAAACATAACGAACTGGACATCTTCTTCGTCCAGTACGTACATGTACACATCAAAAGCTATGCAGCACGTTATCTTCGCTTCGTCATCGGCAAACATAACCACCAGGACACCGTCTCTGAGCAGTCGTTATAGCTAGACACCAAAAACTATGGAGCGCACTACCTGGACCTTGTTAATGACGATTATGACCACCTGAATGCCTTCTCCGACCAGTACGTACACTCCGACCAGTACGTACATGTAGATATCAAAAACTACGGAGCGCATTACCTAAACTTCGTCATCGGCCACCATAACTACCTGGACACCCTTTCCGACCAATAGTTATAGCTAGACACCAAAAACTACGGAGCGCACTACCTGGACCTCGTCATCGACGATTATGACCACCTGAACGCCTTCTCCGACCAGTATGTACATGTAGACATCAAAAACTGCGGAGGGCACTACCTGGACCTCGTTATCAGCCATCATAATGTACAACAATGTATTA
This sequence comes from Gastracanthus pulcherrimus, assembly GCA_949152435.1. Lineage (NCBI taxonomy): Eukaryota > Metazoa > Arthropoda > Insecta > Hymenoptera > Pteromalidae > Gastracanthus > Gastracanthus pulcherrimus. Next base: position 63,951,813 of record OX424576.1, read on the forward strand.
CTTTTTACTACCAACTCTATTTTACTTTTGTGAAGTCCATTTATATAAAATTGTATATAAGTATATACGACTATATATCAGTTGCCTACCAATATACCTTATAATGCACTTCCGATACTACTCTTACAAAAAGAGCAGTTGGGTAGTGGTTAAGGTATTGGCTTCATAACGCAAAGATTTTGGGTAAAACCCACGTGGGACATTTATTTTTTTAATAATGTTTTGTAATAAGAAATTCATAAAACATTGCTAATCGTCAATATAAACTATTTTTTATGTTAAATTTGCATAAATTAATTATTATATTATTTGTTTCGGGATCGGATTAATAAATAATTGAGACTTACGCCTATTTAATTGGGAGACAATAATTTGAGGTTTTATTGCTCCGAAAACGGCTATGTACAGTGCGAGGTGAAGGAGCTGTTGATTCTAGGCGATCCGCGGTGGAATTGAGACTCGCGAGCGCACAAAGGCGTCTACTGACGAGCCAGCTTGACTCTGATTGGTCAGAATATGTCGCGAGATATTTGAATAGATAATATCGTTACTCTCGAATACAAAGACGCATAATTACGTAATACAATCGTAGACATTCCGCCCACCTCGTTTTCACCAAAAAAACCGATAACAGTGTATCAATGTTCAAAAGTAAAGTTTCACAACGCGTAACTATAGTTTAGTACTTCGTGATTCTAACAAATTTAATAGTTAAAGTCAAATTTTCGAAGAAGAATAATAAATTTTTAATTTAATTCTTTAAATAATCTCAATCATCAATTGATGAGTTGTTTAGAAGTATGACTAGTTTACTGATGGGTCGGCGTAGCGCGGTAGTAGTAGTGCAGACTGACACCACACGAACCAGGCCATCAGCGACAGAAAAAACTTCCACTATTCTACCTAGTGGTCAACAGGTGGGTGCAGTCGTCTTATGTCGGATTAAGACTATGTCCCCAAACTTGAACGACGGTTCTCTGCCTTGCCATTTAGACCTCTTTTGAAGTTACTGCAAGTAGTCGTGAGACCTGTGTACCCAGAATCTTTCGGAGAGCTGAGTCGTACGTCGCCACGTTTGTAGAAGGCCAATTTTCTCTTTACTTAAGTTGGGTTCTGTAATCAACATTGACGATTCGCCCATTAAAAAATGTGCTGGGATTAGAACGAACAATTTCGAAAATCATCCGTGAGAGGGGTCAAATGGCGAGAATTGCCTCTATCTGGCAAAGGAGGGTGGAGAATTCTTCAAAAGTGAGAATTGTTTTTCCTGATACACTCTTTAAATGGTGCTTAACAACCTTGACTGCCGCTTCCCAAATGCCTCCGAAATGGGGCACTCCTGGAGGATTAAAGTGCCATGATATGCTATATTGATTCAACGAAAGTTGTAGAAGACCGAAAAATTCTGACCCTTTAGAATACATCTTACGCAACTCTGCGTCTGCTCCAACCCTTGTCCCTTGAATGCTCATCAAACTAATACAAGGACCTCTTCTAGCGACAAAGCGCTTGAATGCAACTATAAACGAATCTGTATCATAAGCAGAAACTGCTTTGAGATGAACAGCTTTCGTGCAGAGACATACGAAGGCAATACAATATTCTTTGTAGGATTTATAACGTCTGTGATGCGATGTACGAAGCCGAAATGGGCCTGCGTAATCTATGCCAGAATTTGCAAAAGGACGAGCGGGCTGAACCCGACTGGACGGTAAATCGCCCATCAATTGATATGACTTCGAGGCTCGCAACCTTCGAAATGTGATGCAATTTTGGATAAATGTTTTAACCTTAAATCTCCGATTGATGATCCAAAATATCCACCTAATGCACATCAACGTTAATTGAGTTCCTCTATGAAGGGTCAATTTGATGAAAATAAGCAATTAAGAACTGAGTGAATCAAAATTCATCCGGAAGAATTATTGGGAATTTTTCGTCGTCGCTTAATACTGAGTATTTAAGTCGTCCGCCCACCCTGATCAATCCGTCTTTCAGAATAGAATTCAGAGTTTTCAGGTAATGGGTCTTAGACAGGTTGTCCCTCCTATGAAGAATTTCATATGTGGGCTTGGACGTATCAGCGAACCCGTAGAATTTTTAATTACAAATCGAAGGAAGAACACCAATCCAAGGAGGATTTCGAATTTCAGAAATTGATTGCAATGATGCGTACATACTCCGTCAGTTGTCCGCATAATGTTGGAGTAACTCCCTATCCCACTCCTTGGTTAGCGTCCATAACCACCGCATAAATATTTTTAAAGCTACAATAACTAGAGTGATCCAGCCTAGTAGATCATATAACAAGCTTTCCAATGCTTCTAAAGCTATATTGAAATAAAAACAATCCAGGTTTGGTTCCCAGGCTATTCCTAATATAGAATATCCTAACCTTACTTTTAGAGATGTCGCAGAGGCTCGAACATCATCTGGGTCATTCGCTAACCATTTACTTAACTTGAAACATCTACTACTCAACATATTTATTATTTGTTTCTGTTTGGTCGTTGCCTTTAGAAGATCATACTGGCTCGAGAGAACATCATCCATGTAAATCTCGACATTTATAACCCCTTTAGCTAGAGGATAGTTAACTGCTTCATCGGAGCCTAGTTGCTTAATAGTACGGCTTGCTAAATGTGGAGAACAACCAAATCCAAACGTGACTGTCGTGAGAAAATACGACTCAATCTCCTTCGACCTCGTCACAGCAAACTACGGCCTGTAGATGTTGATCGTCTTTATGGACCCACATTTGCCGAAACATCTTTCCGATGTCGGCTACGAAAACAAGAATATAGCAACGTCACCTAATAATAAGACCAATCATATCTGGCCAAAGATTTGGAGCTACTAAAAGAAAATCATTCAAAGAAGAACCTTCATCCGTCCTCATGGAAGCGTTAAAAACCGTTCTCAGATTAATTGTCGTACTGCTCTCCTTGCAGACTCCGTGATGAGGCAGAAAGAAACAACGTTCAACTTCTGGGGCATTCCCCATAATAAATCTCCTGTGGCCTAAATCTATATACTCATTCATGCAATCAACATACGCTCTTTTCAAACTTGGGTTTTTCTCAAACCTTTTCTCTATGCTGCGTAACGTACGTACTGCTAGATTATAAGAATTACCCCAAGTGGCAGGATAATTACATATTCTCCTTTATCATTCCGACTCACTGTCGCTCGTAAAACTCTTCACATTCCTCCTCTTCCTCCGCCAGGAACCTTTTGCATGGAGCCTCTTCTATTTCCCAGAAACTGCGAAGCCGAGCATTCAGGTCAATGTCCGTTGATTGTAGATGAGCTGTAAGCTTCGACCGATGTGATTGCTCTGAGGACGTAGGCCACTAGATAATCCAACCAAGCAGCGTCTTCATAGCGATCGGTGTGTGAAAGCTGTTACTCTAAAAGACAAAGTAGAAACAAAGTAGGGTTTTATAGTAAATTCTACGGTACTTTTACACAAAAATTCTTTGCCATTACCAATGATAGAAATCAGTACTCTGACAGCTCGCCTCTTGAGCCTGTTGAAGCCTCTCTAAAATAAATGAGGATTGTGCACCTTGGTCGACAATGGTACGAACTAATTCCTTTTCACCGATGTGTGATTGTACATAGACCCCAGCGGTAGCTACGAGTAACAAAACAGTATCCCCATTTTGCAGATACTCTGTCTCATTCAATGAAGATATAAGATTAGAAGTTTCAGAGGGCAATGTACAGGTGATTTGAACTTGTAGAAGCTGGACCTCCTTCTTTGGGCCCCGTAGCATTAGTCTCGTTGAGACTGGTGAAAACCTTTTGTTGAACATCGCTGCTCTTGAAATGGAATAACGAATGGTGTTTTCCAGAGCAATGCTGACACTTTTTTTCAACCTGACATTGTTGTACCATATGACCAGACAAACAATTAAAACAAAAATGTTTTCTCATGGTCAATTGTTTTCGTTGATAAGGAGATTTGGACTGGAATATTTCACAGCTTAAAATAAAATGTACACCTCCGCGTAGTACATAAAAAGAACCTGGACTCTTAGCCCTGAGCTCCATGAACTGATTTTACAATTTTATTTTTGGAATTATAATTCCTTTCTTTGTTACACTTCTTTATTACTTTCCAATTGGACTAAAGCAAATCGTTCAATTTTTAAGAACTTATCTAAGTCTGCAAAACTAGGAGGTTCGAGTGGACTATCATACTACGCTACTGTTTCTTCACATTTTCTATGACACCTTCAAAGTTTGAAGCAGATTTTTAGCCCCTTTATGAATTCTACAGATTTTCCGTGCAGTCTCTGCAGTCATAGGCTTCATAGAAAGTAATTTGGTTAGCAGATTCATAATCAGTAACCTGGCATTATCGTAGTGATCCTTCACCAATTTCCAAGCATTAGCAAAATTTTCACCCGCAGAAGGAATTTCATTAATCAGCTCTGCTACTTCCTCTTTCAATGTGGACCTCAAATAATGCATTTTGAAAACATTTGGAAGATTCAACTTTTTAACTATCATTTCATGAATAATATCTCTGTATAGAACCCACTCTCTAACATCACCTGAAATCAAAGGAAGTCCAACCGCAGAAAGTTTAGCTTGATTGATGTCCGTAAGACTAATTTCTTGAGCTGTATTGCCCGCTTCACTCCTTTCTTGTTTCTCGTATTCTAAAACATAATTTTTTAAACTTCCCATATGAAAAAGAAATTTGTCCGCACTTTGCACGTAAACATTTGTTGTGAAATAAGAATCCGTAGGAGGAACCGCATCATCGATACGTAATTCAGCATGGTTCGCTTCGAAAGCAGCCCACGTTGTCTTAAGTTGTTCTATCCGAACATGACAAGCGGATTTACTAAAATTCTTCTTTCCAATCTGCTGGTAATTTTCCATTGCAGTGGCAATCCTGTGGAACAGTCTTTGTTGTATCTCCGTAGTAGCCATGATGACTAATTAATGAGTTTACCAGAAAATCTTAATTCAATTAAACTAAACACTTTGCACAGCGAGAGTTTGACCAATAATTGAACAAGATAGGATGAATTTTCAATCCGCAAACCCTAATATGAAACGAGACCTCGATTGTACGGGAGCTAAACTAAAAGCACAGCTCTTTACAGTTGAGTGACGATGATCGCACTAAGTATACTCAGCTTGTACCAGACTATCATCGGATCACTTGCTAACGTAGCTAGATGCTGAAAGGTTTTGAATTTTCTCAACTTAAATTCACAAGAAAGTTAAGAAATAGTAAGACTTAATAAACTAGAGTGTATTATTTACAAATCAATTCAATATATCTATGTAGACCGAGGAAAACTGAAAACCGAAGCAAACCATTCACTTCAAATGGTTTCTAGATTATGTGCCTATAAGCTTATCAATCCCAATCAAGCGTTCACACATGATAGTATATCATGATCAGAAAGAAATTGAGAAATCCGAAAAAACAAACCTTCAATGCAAAAATATTCAGAAAAAATAAGCAAGCTAAAGTTCAAAGTATTCACTAAATCAATAAGCAAAGCTAACGTGCAAAGTATTCACCAAATAAATAAGAAAAGTTAAAGTACAAAGTATTGACACAATATATTAAGCAAAGAGTTGTATACACAATGTGATTTCATATTAAACCACACGTTAAATCATTCCTCGTAATGATCTCAGCTGCATCTGCTTCTATGGTACTGAAAATAAATAGCAATGACATAACAGCCCAACCTAAACTGTGCAAATCCACCAAAATATTCTAAAGTCGCCTATAGTGTCACCAAACTAAGTAGAAATGCGAAGAAAAGTAGTGTTACCACGTATCACCAGCCAAAAGAATTTATTATAAATGTTTAACAGCTGTATGACTCTTCCTGGACCAATCTCCACCTTCTAGCAGCCTAAGAAAACAATGTACGAGATACAAACTACTCTGCAGTATGTACAAGTCCTATCATTCCAACTTCAGCTTCTAGCATCAGTATGACACTCTCATAGTACAGTATGTACCTCTTAACAGCTGTTCGTCAATGCTGGTGGAATCCAGATTTGAAAAAACTAGCTAAAGAATGCAGATTTACTATTACAGTTAAACAAACTAAATATCAAATTTCAGAAGAAAATTTATATATACATGGGTATAAAAAATACTTTTTTAAAGAACCGTGCGCACGAGTTTCTAGGATCGGGCTGAAATTTTGAGGACTTGTTATATACAATAAAATAAGATTATGTGCCAATTTTCAGCCCTCTAGGTGCTATAGAAACGGAGATATGGATCTTTCAAGGTTGAAAAACATCCTATTTGTAGCTGTTTTTTGATCATTTTCAAAAGCTTGTCGAAAAGCGAGGTTTTAAGCTTTTGGGACGTAAAAAATGATTTTCTTTGCTTTTTCAAGAGCTTTTTAACCATGTTCTTGTGAGTTAGGCTACACAATTACTTGTCTACTTTCAAAACCTTCTATCTCCATCAATTTTTAATCTTTTTGAACGTATAAAAAATTATATTTTTTTGTCTTGAAAGGACGAAAAAATTCATTTTTTATTCATCCAAAAAGGTCCAAAATTGACGGAGATACGGCACTTTAAATTTGGCAATTTTTGCGAAAATCGCATTTTTCGCAATATTCAGGTACAGTTTTAAAAGCGTCCATTTTTTCTTTTTTGAACTTAGAGTTCCAGCAAAATATTCCAAAAATGTTCCAGAATAACGGGAAATAGGTGTAATTCTGTGTATAGGGCTCTATCATATAAATTGAAGCTGTATTTTCATCGATTTTTCAGTGTATTTTTTTTAATCATTTTCTAATCCTTACAGAATTATTAATTTTTTATCTACTTTAATGAATCTGCAATTTTTATTTTCGGCTTCAAAAGACAAAAATGTTATAGTACTCTCTCTCTCTCTCTCTCTCTCTATCTCTCTCACTCTCTCTGTCTGTCTGTCTCTCTCTCTCTCTCTCTCTCTCTCTCTCTCTCTCTCTCTCTCAAGTTCATCGAGCAATACTATCGTGCATAAATAAAGCAAAGGGTCGTAGTTACGATGGTCTCTCTCTCAGTTATTTTAAAAATTTCACAAACATTCTTATACCTTTTCTAACAACACTGTTTAATATTTCATTAAATACCTCAACTTACCCCGAAATTTGGAAAAAGTCATTAATAGTTCCGTTAAGCAAAGTTCCTCACCCCAGTTCCCCATCGGAAACGGGACCTGTTGCAAATTTATGTCACTTAAGCAAGATATTTGACACCCTTATAAATGAACAATTAAAAGACCATCTAGAATCAAATGCTCTTTTATCACCTTTTCAATCTGGATTCCGTAAAAACTATAGTACCCAATCAGCATTACTACAAATTTCAGACGATAATCGTCAGGGAATAAATGAGAGAGAGTTTACCTTAATGTTACTTTATGGTTACAAAACAGCTTTTGACTGTATAAACCATACAAAATTACTTCAAATTCTCAAAGGGTTAAATTTCAGTAATGAATCAATAAAGTTGCTTCACTCTTATCTAACAACAAACAGATCTTAAGCGGTGATAAATCTCGACGGATCGACTTCAGATTTTTTACCAAATACAGCAGGAGTACCACAGGGCTCGATTCCTGGAACAACCATCTTCTCAATCTTTATAAATTCACTTATGAAAGTATTAAAACATTGTCTAGGTATGTTATTTGCTGATAATTTGCAAATTTATATCCGGTGCAAGCTAAGTGAAATAAATGTAGCTATTGAAAAAATAAATCGTGATGCAGCTGCAGTTGTAAATTGGGCAAAAGAACACGGTTTGCTTTTAAACATCTCCAAGACAAAAGCCATTATTTTTGGCTCTGTCCAAAATCATAGGCGCTTAGATAAATCTTCACTAGATCCTATTATTGTTGACAACATTACTTTAAAAATTGATAAGTCTGTAAAAAACCTAGGCATATATTTTAATGAAGATCTATCCTGGAATCAGCACATATCTCATATATCTAGTAAAGTTCATGGTATATTACATAGACTTAAAGATAGGGCAAATTCATTAACCATTCCAATTAGGAAGCTGTTAGTTTCATCCCTTATAGTTCCACATTTCGACTATGCCTGTCTAGTATATAATGATGCAGCCGGATATCTAAATATAAAACTCTTACGAATTTTTAATAGTATTATTCGCTTGACGTCGCTTTAAAGCCTTTCTATAAATAACTAAATTGTCTAACACCCGAAACTAGACGGAAATATTTCCTAGGATGTACAATGTATAAATTACTTGATACCTCCTCGCCATGTTACCTTCGGAAACTTTTTGAAGATCTAGATAAAGGAACAAGACGATCTGAACGATTAGATTCCTCGCTATTTAAAATTCCACAATGGGATACTATCACTTTTAAAAATTCATTCCAAATTACCACGTTATTATTCTGGGAACAGTTACTAAATGAGGTAAAGTCAGCGTCATCATTTACGGCGTTAAAATCATCCCTTTACACTCTGTTACTACAAGGCGAGTCTATCTGATTTAAGTAGAATTCGCCCGTAAATTATAAAAATTATAAAAATAATTGTTTATTATAACTATTATTGGTATTATCTACTATAACTATTAAATTTCTGTAAAATATTATATTATTATAAATACCTCCGTTTAATATAAATGATGTAGATATAAGCTGCAAATATACAAAATTGTTACCTTTACGAACATATTTTACAAATTGTTATTAAATATATTATTACAACTGTATATTGTTATTAATGGAGAATTCAGAAGTACCATACGATCAATAGACCCTGGCCAAATAAATGGTATCAATCAATCAATCTCTCTTCCTCTCTGCTCGGCGGCTCCGTAAGTACACCTGCTGTTACTAAGTAGCTCCTGCTAACTAGACCATTCTCTGCTGCCCTTGTGCCTGCGGGCCTATTTGTTGCAGTTCCTTGCAAGCGCCTATGTGCCAGTCATCCCTGTAGTTATTATCTGCATCTGTACTGGTGGACTTGCATGGCATTTTCTCCTTGAAACGGCAACACCATCGCAGCCAGTTTTGAGGTTAGGAGCTTAGAAAGCGGCAGAGTGGCAGGAGTTGAGCTCGGGCCGTAGAGAACACAGAGGTCCCACGCAGCTAGAGCAGTACGTGCAGAGCGCCCTCTTTACCAGCACACCATTTGCCGACTCGACGAACAACCAACATCGCACCGAGGTGACATCTGCTGTCTCCGGGTAACAACACCGCCCATTTCACCTGAAGAGCGTCTCTACTCTGTCACCACTACCATCATGGTCGACAAGTGCACCATCTGCGGTGAGATTCCAAGGAGCAGCAACGCACTACGTAAGTGTTGCTTGTGTAACATAAGTTGTCACCCGGAATGCAAACTCCTCGTTGCACTCGCCCGCGCACAACGCATCGCGCTTCAGCTACAGCCTAAAGCTGTAGCGTGTCAGGAGTGCATAGAGTCGAGGAAGTGTTCGCTCGAGTCGGCAGCCCCAGCCCCAGGCGCAAAGAGCAACACCTCTGCGAGTGGGAAAGAGAAACAGCTAGTCTCGTCCACTCCAGCCAACAAGAGGCCGTCGGCTGCACAGCGGGCCAATCCTATACGAAGGGCCACGCCCACTAGCTCCCAGCTTTCCGCGTAGCCATGGCTACACCCCGCCCCCGTCAATAGTAAGCTCCGACTGGCGTCATCGTATCCGGTGACGTCACACGGCCCGCCCATTGCTAGCATGGTAGTCGGGCACAGTGGAGAATCCCCGAGCGGAGCTATGGCCATGGGGGTGGAGACTTTAACGCAAGAACAGGACGCATCGCAGTCATTCGGGACGCAGAACAGCAGCGAGAACGCAGAAAACGCATCGGCATTGCGAATGTTGGATGCGACCTCGATTAAGAGGGGAACAACGGTCTCGTTTCTAGTGCAGTATGCCAATACGACCTCTAAAAATATTGACAGTGCGCTTGCTAGGCACAATGCTTCTCTTGAAAACAAATGGGATGAAATTGTTAATGCGTTAAGCTCATTACCAGCAATACACAACTTAACGCTTTCAATTAAATCCAAGTTGCAGAACATAGAAGAAGCGCTCTTTCTTCAACACTCCCAGCTGGAGGAGTTGAAGAGCGAAAAAACAATCTCTCTGTCAAGAAGTATCCGACCTAACAAATCACAATCTCATCCTTCAAGCCACTATAACACAAACAATAGACAATTTTATAAATAAATGTAATAATAATCATGACACAATACTAAGAAAAATAGAGAACATTGAGCAAACAGATACAGAAACATCAAACTTGTTAGAAACCTGCAGACTTGGCATGCTCCCTAGAAATGATAAAAATGCTTTCTCGTTGACTACTAATAATGACAACACTAATAATAATAATAATATTTTTAACTTGAACAGTGATAAAAATGACAATGTAAATAGTATTGGCAAGATCCACGACGGAAGTAGTTTACTTTCTCCGAATGACAAACGCGTTAGTACCAATAAAAATAGTAGAAATAAAATTAGTAATAGAATAGCGAAAACATCGATGAAATAAGTGGAACTGCACCACTCCGACGTAGCACGCGGGTTAAATCGGTCGATGTGGGAGCCATGCACGGAAGCAGCATCAGTACGTGTAAAGATTTAATTATTTCAAGTATTTATGATGGTGACGATTCTAATAGGATTGATGTTGCAGACACTGTGCTGCACAAGGTCCTGCCACTGTTTCGGAAAGAGGACATTATAAGCATCCGCCTGCTTCGATCGGAGGAGCGACAGTCCCAGGCACCAATTTCCACAAAAGATGGGGATAGACGGTCGCCGTGGGTTGTTGTTCCAATAGTACATTAGTAGGGAAAATTATGCGTGCAAAGAAGTTCGTTACAAGCTTCCATACGAGAGACGTAGACACCTCGACTCTTAACCAGGAAACTAATAATTTAATAATAAATGCTAAAATCTTCATCAACGAGCTGCTAGATAGAGACTCTTTTTTAAAATTCAGAAGTTTAAAGGCCCTTACGATGAGGCTTAATCTTAAATATGTATGGTATAGAGGAGGCCGTTTCCTGGTCAAGTACATGATGACGATGTCACTCATGAATTTTCCTCAGCAGTTGCTCTTCAAGCAATATTTTCTTCTTACGGGATAACCTCAAGCGAATCGGCGGTTGAAAAATTGTGTGATACAGCAAATAGGAGTTTAGCAGTTATCATTGCTGCTCTAAACAAACCAAGGCTGCCGCTGCTGAATGACTAGCCAAGGGCACTATTGGGGGGTGCATGGTAGGGGATTCAGAGCAGGTTTTGTCAATGTGACCTCTCCTTTAGGACACATTGAGATCCTCAGATATCATCTTTCCACTGGTCCCGCCTACCATCTCTTCGGAGTTGCTGAGTCGCACCTCTACCATGCCGTTGAGAGTTATCGTATTCAGATCAATGGCTATTCTTGCATTAGACTTGGTCGTAATAAATTCGGAGGCGGGTTAGTATTATATATTCATAATACCTTCAAAGCTATCCTTCTGTGCAGTTCATCGACTACATAGGAGGGAAAGCCGCTTATTCCAGAATATATCATGTGTAGTGTGCAACAAGGTACGCTACCACCCGCCTTTGTTGCACTTATTTATAAACCATCTCACGCCCCATTTCTCCAGAGCTCTGATGTTGTCGATCAACTCTCCATGCACTCTCAAGATTATAGGCACAAAATCATCATGGATGATCTGAATGCGAATTTGCTCAAAAGGTCAGACGATGCAAAATTTGTTAGGCGACTCGCTGATGACTTCAATTTTTGAATAGTAGACCATGGTGCGACTCATCACCTGGAAGATTTTCACACATGGATTGACGTAATAATGATTCATGACATTGACATAGTGCTTAGTAGTAGTAATCAGGCGACGCCGTTTCCCAGTCACCACAGCATAATAGAGGTTCAGATTGAGATTGAAACTATCGTATCCCCTGTAGCTAACTCGTTTAGCTATCGGGATTTTAAATCCATACAGCAAGACGACCTCCTCTCTCACCTTGCTGACTGTGATTGGTCGTCGCTTGATGGCTCAGATACAGACATCGACTACCAACTTGAATGCCTCAGCATCAATCTCATGGCTGCGATTGATAAAGTAGCACCTTTAAAGGAATTTTCACTGAAAAAGAAAGCAAATCCTCCATGGGTTGACGCTGACCTCACGTATCTGTACAAGAAACGAGACGCAGTACGAAGACGTTACACACGGACCAAAGACAACAAACTGTGGCAGGAGTGTCAATCTCTCGCATCTAATGCTGAACAACGCACAAAACGCGCGCGGGAGAGTTTTACGAGATGCAAAACCGTATTTTTGATGCTCTTGATACAAAGAAATATGGAAAGAACTCAAGAGCTTGGGACAGGATTCACCGGATGAGCTTAATGCCCACTTTGCTGGGGTGTCGGGCTCCCATAGTGAAGTGACGAAGATCTTGACAGCATCCTGGCCACAACCAGTGATGATGGCTTTGTTTTCAGAGAAATCACTTTCTCTGACGTAGGTCTGGCTGTTGCCCATTTCTCGTCACAAGCTAGAGCTGAGGACGGCACCCCACAAAGTGTGATGGCCAAGGCTCTTCCGTTAGTGGGTCACCATGTTGCGAAAACCTTTAATTCCTCCCTCTCAAAGGGCATTTTCCCGGGGACTTGGAAGAGGGCTTACCTTATGCCTTTGAAGAAGAAACCGGTTCCATCTTCGGTTTCTGATTTCCGACCCATTGCGCCATTAAGCTTCCTTTTCAAGGTCCTAGAAAAAATTGTCCATGACCAAATTTCTAACTTTTTGAGGACAATGCAAACAGGTTTTCAACAACATCATAGTACTCAGACAGCACTACTGAAAGTCATCGAAGACATCAGAACAGGAATTAATAGTAAAAAGAAACTGTTGATAATTTTATTATTATTCGATTTCAGGAAAGCATTCGACACTATTTCACATTCAAAGCTGCTGCGTAAGCTGTTGCACATGGGTTTCTCCAGGAGCGTTCTCCTGTGACTTAAGTCATACACTACAAGTCGTAGGCAAAAAGTCATTACTAATATAAACGGAGAATCAGATTGGCTAACCACCAATCTTTGCGTGCCGCAGGGCTCGGTCCTGGGTTCCTTGCTCTTCAGCTTATTCATTAACAACCTAAAAGACGCACTTGACGCACGCAACGTCGAACATATACTATATGCTGACGACCTGCAAAACTACACGCAGATAACCTTACGGAATCTTTGTGAGGGTATCAAGCGCATGTCGACAGTAGCACGGGTGGTGTCGAAATGAGCCTCGGTTGTTGATCTGCGACTCAATGTCAGCAAGACACAGGCGATCATTTTTGGTTCTGATCACAACATCAAGTAGATCCAGAGCCTTGACTTGCAGGGCATTGAGGTGCAGGAAGGCGTATTCGTACCCTTTATCACCACAGTCACTAACCTCGGTGTGGTAATGGACGGAAGACTTACGTGGAAGCCGCAAATAGATGCGGTTAGCAAGAAGGTAAACAGGACTCTTTATAGCCTGAAATTCTTTCGTTCATGTACTACTGAGGTACTTCATAATTAGTTGGCATGTGCATTGGTATTACCTCACCTAGATTACTGCTCAGTAGTTTATCTTGATGTATCAGGCGAGCTTCAGACACGACTGCAACGTTTACAAAATTCATGTGTGAGATATACATATATATATGGTGTTAGGTGGGATGATCATATCACTCCTTACAGGAAGGGCCTGGGCTGGTTAGATATCAAGGCGAGGAGGGAGTATTTTATGAGGTTGCTGTTTTATAAAGCAGTTGTTATGCGGCAACCAACGTATCTTACTGCTCTCTTCGAAAAAACTCAGGCAAGGACTTCAAGTCGGGGGGTATAAAAGAGCTCTCAGTTCCGGGGTCGCGCACGGATAAGGGCCTATATTCTTTTAGGACCCAAGGTGCACGTCTCTGAAACTTGTTCCCCCTGCAGTATAAGGTGTCTGCCATCAATATGTAAGTTTAAAACGGCGGTAGGTAGGCACCTTTAACAATTACACGGCGATAAGACTCCATACGTCCAAAATTAAAATCTTGTCTTTGTTTTTCGTTAAATTTTTGTGTAGTCTTAATTTATTCTAATGCGTATTATTTATTCTTGTGTAGTCTTTAATTTATTTAAAGTGTTAAGTGTGAAGTGTGAGTGTAATTATTAGCGTGAAAGAGTTTATGAACGAAAGAAGAATGTAAGGCGTTTTACTTTCCGACGCAATAGATAAACGTGCAATATAAATGTGTATGTGTATATATTACTGTTATCTATTTATTTGTATATTATTAAGTTGACGAAACAATATTTGATAGTGCTGATTACATCATGATATGTTAGACAATAAATTGACGACCTGTGATAGCGATCCAAACTTTTACCAAATGTACATACAGCTGTAAATTTTGTCATAAGTGATAAATAAAAAGAATCTCTCTCTCTCTCTCTCTCTCTCTCTCTGTCTCTCTCTCTCTCTCTCTCTCTATATATATATATATATATATATATATATATATACAGTATATTATGCAAATCCAAAACAACACAATCAGGCTGTCCAGGCATTCCTGAATACATTATGTGTAGTATTCAATCACGTGACCATCCCCCACTTTTTGTAGCACTTATATATACGCCGCCGCACATTCCTTTTTTACACAACTCCTATCTCATAGATAAGCTAGCTCTACATACACAGGATTTTAATCATAAAATTATAATGGGTGATCTGAACGCGAATCTCCTTAAAACATCAGAAGATGCTAAATATGTTAGGCGACTAGCAGCTGACCTCAATTTAAAAATAATAGACCATGGTGCGACTCATCACCTCGAAAATTCTCACACGTGGATTGACGTAATGATGACAGATGACAATGACATAGTACTTAACTCAAGCAACCAAGCGGCACCATTCACGAGTAATCACAATTTAAGGTAGGTTTGCGGTGGATTTTTTGGAAAAATCATTTTTTTTTTATTTCATTATTCGATAGCAATACTATCTAGAAATATTTAAAAACTCATACAATTAGTTCCTACGGCCGGGAACAGGCAGAAAAGAGGCAGCACCTACCGCGTTTGAGCGCGCGCGCTCGGCTGCTCCTGCAGCGGCCGGCGTTGCGCTGCCGCTGCCCCCCTCTCCATCTTTAATCCTAGTCCTGCTCCTATCCCCCTTCGTAAATAGCAGTTTTGGCGGCCATTTACCTAATTCAGTGCCCGCTCAGTCATCCCAAGCGTCGCGTCGTTGTGAAATTGAACTGTTGTGAAAAAGTAGTATTTTTACTATGTGTCATCGAAAGGGCAGCATAGAGAACGAAAATAAGCCAGGACGATCAAGAAAACGCTCGTTTCACGGGAATCGGCATACTTCTGATGCTGATTCAAGTTTAACTAGTACTTCTGCAAAAAAAATTAATAATGGTCATCCTGATTTTCAAGTTGCAGTCGATCGAACTATGCTATACTGTATAGTCTCTTATAATGTATTCTTGGCCTTACAGAACATTGTGATTTGTAAAACATGCAAAAGTGAAGTGCGTTTTTCGAAATTGAATCAGAAAGGTTTAGGCTTTGATTTAAATGTGGCTTGTAAATGTGAAAATGACGTTCGCATTCCATCGAGTCCAAAAATTAGCTCTGGTTACGAAATAAACAGAAGATTTGCTTTCGTAATGAGGCTTCTTAGCATAGGTATTCAGGGTCTGAATCATTTTTGTGGATTGATGGATTTGTGTACTGGATTTAGTGAAAATGGATATTATGATATTGTTAATCACATTCACATAGCAGCCAAATCAGTAGCATTATTAGCTTTTATAAAAGCTGTAAATGAGGAAAAAAAAAGCAAACGCGGCAGCTGGCAAGATTGAAAATCGGCTCACAGTCTCCGGAGATGGTTCATGGCCAAAAAGAGGTTTTTCGTCGTTACTTGGCTTAGTCAGTTTGATAGGCAAATATACAAATAAAGTTTTAGATTTCGAAGTGAAGTCAAAGTTTTGCAAAGCGTGTGAAACCTACGATGGTGACCATAATACTCCTGAATTTGAAGCTTGGTTTGAAGATCATGAACAAGATTGCACAGCTAATCATGAAGGTAATTCTGGAATGATGGAATCGAATGGAATTCTGGACATGTTCAAAAGATCCATTGAACTTTTAAAAAGCTATTTATGAATATTATATAGGTGACAGTGAGACCAAAACCTTCAAAAATGTAATCGATGAAAAACCTTATGGAGACGATGTAATTGTAAAGAAGAAAGAATGCGTTTTACACGTGAAAAAAAAGGATGTTTCGGAGAGCCAAAGAGGCTAAGAAGCAGTTAACTCAGTTAAAAAAAGCTAAAAAAAGCTATAGAAGAAGCTGCCTTGAAAAAATCAGGCACGAAAAAATCAGGCGCGAAAAAATCGACATTCAAAAAAAAAGCCGATACTCTTAAACTTTGGCTTTAACTGGTAAAGTTATGTCCGAATTATCCGCTTTTTATGGCATTGCTGTTCTGAATCATCCTGACTCACCCGAAGAAATGAAAAAAGCTATTTGGGCCACATTCTACCATAGAAGCTCGACCGACGACAATCCACAGCACCAATACTGCCCAGACGATTCTTGGTGTAAGTATCGTTTAGCAGCAGCACAGAATAAACTGAGTACTTTTAAGCATCCCCCCGCTTTTGACAACGATACTCAAGCAGTACTTAAACCAATTTATGAAGACCTCACTAGTGAAGATTTATTAGAAAGATGCACTGGCGCAAACACTCAGAACAATAATGAAAGTTTTAATTCTTGTGTTTGGGCCATAGCTCCAAAACACACTTTTTGTGGGAAAAAAATCGTTGAAATAGCAGCTTATACAGCAGCATGCACTTTTAATAAAGGCTTCAGTACAGTATTAAAAATAATGAGTGTTATGGGCGTAACAATAGGCAGTGAGGCTCAAAAATACGCTGAAAAAGTCAATGCAACGCGCGTGCGGAAAGCCGAACGGGTTGCTTCTCAGGCTTCAAAAGAAAGCAGGATGGCCCGCAGAAACGCTAGAATACGAGAAAATGATGCTTACGAGGAAGCTGAAGGAGTTATATATGGAGCTGGCATCGCTGATTGAGTATAAGTCCCTTTTTTTCTCAAATTTTCATAAAAAAAAACTTTCAACGCGTTTTTCTCGAAACAACGCTTTTCAACTCTATCGACACGATTTAAAAAAAACTACTGCACCGATTCAGTTGAAATTTGAACAGCTTACTCCTGGCATATGTTCTTTTTGTATGATTTAGGATTATAACGATCAATAAATTTTTCGAAAAGTTATAAATAATTTATGTTGCAAAAAAAGAGCCATAAAATTCAAAAGTCCGCCATTTTTTTTCCGGTAAAAATGAAATATCCTAGACTATGCAATAGCCAAAACTATAAGTTTTAAGAATCTTTTTAGTGTTTTGATTTCAGATGATCCGTTGGTGAGATATCGTGTCGACAGTCAAACAAAAGAACAATTTTGAGGCGGCCATTTTGGCAAGAAAAATTTGTAAAAAAAAAAAAAATTTTATATCTTCAAAATGTGTATTTTAATATGTAAAAAGTTTGAACAATAAAGATTATTTTTTGTACGAAATAAAAATTATTGAATAAATAGGGCAAATCCACCGCAAACCTGCCTTAATTGGCGTTGAAATTGTATATGGTACTAACTTAGTACCGAAACCGGGATTTTTTAAGTATACGGACTTTAAATCTATAAAACAGGATGACCTACTGTCTTACCTAGCAAATTGTGATTGGTCGCCGTTTGATTGCACTGACGATAAAGACATTGACGGACTGCTGGAGTGCGTCAGCATCAACGTGTTGGAGACTATTGACACGTTAGCTCCTGAAAAGCAATTCATGCCGAAAAACAAGGCAAATCCTCCATGGGTTCATGCTGAGCTGGCCCTCTTGCTCAAGAAACGAGACGCTGTACGGAGACGTTACGTACGGACCAAGGACGAAACCTTTAGACAGGAGTACCACGTCCTTGCCACAAGGGTGGAACAGTGTTTCAAGTCTCATGGAGAAGCTTACATACAAAATAGAATATGTGACGCCCTTCATAACAAAAGGGATGTATGGAAAGAACTGAAGGGCCTGGGACTCTTGCCAAAAACGCAAGACGAGCTTCATGGTTTCACGCCGGACAAGCTAAATACGCACTTTGCGGGTGTATCGATCTCCCAAACTGAGAGTGGCGTAGATTTGGGCGACATCTTGGACTCCGCCAGTGATGACGGCTTTAAATTTGAACCTGTGACAATGTCAGATGTAGTTCTAGTAATTGCCCATTTCACGTCACAAGCAAGAGGTGAGGACGGTATTCCTCAAAGTGTGATAGCCAAGGCTCTACCTTTCATTGGCAATCACATATTACGCATTTTTACTCCTCCTTGTCTACGGGGGTTTTCCCATCAGCTTGGAGGGGGGCTCATTTAGTGCCGCTTAAGAAGATCTCTGTGCCGTCATCGGCCTCCGACTTCCGTCCAATAGCATTGTTGAGCTTCCTCTCCAAGGTGCTGGAGAAGATAGCCCATGACCAGATCAAAGAGTTCATTTATAGAAAGAAGATCCTTGACCCACTACAGACAGGTTTCCGACAGTATCACAGTACAGAAACTCCATTAATAAAGCTAACAGAGGACATTCGAACGGGTATTAACGATAAGAGAAAACTACTAACGATTCTGTTACTATTTGACTTTAGCAAGGCGTTCGACACTATATCGCCATCTAAACTTCTCCGTAAGCTGATTGACATAGGGTTCTCTAGGGGTGTGCTTCTGTGGATTAAATCTTATATTATTGGTCGTAAACAAAAGGTCATAAATAGCAATGGGGATTCAGATTGGCTGACCACCAATCTGGGCGTGCCACAGGGCTCAGACCTGGGGCCTCTGCTTTTCAGCTTGTACATTAATGACCTACAAGACGTACTGACTGGTGGCGATGTTGAACACTTGCTAAACGCAGACGACTTGCAAATCTACACTCAAGTTGCCTGGCGGGATCTGCATCGGGGTATCAGCCGCATGTCGGATGTGGCGCGGGCAGTGTCATGGTGGGCTAGTGTGTCCGGACTGAGACTGAATGTCGGCAAAACTAAAGCGATAGTTTTTGGTTCTGAGTACAATATAAATCAGCTGCATGCTCTTGATTTGCCCGGCATTGAGTTTCAGGATGGCGTGCGTGTTCCCTTTTCTAACACTGTCACAAACCTCGGTGTTGTCATGGACTCCAAACTTACTTGGAAAATGCAGATAGAAGCAATAGGAAAGAAAGTTAACCGTGCCCTCTATAGCTTAAGATTCTTCTGTCCATGCACCACCGAGGCTCTGAGAAAGCAGCTTGCTTGTGCGCTGGTAGTCCCGCATTTAGATTACTGTTCCGTGGCTTATCTTGATGTGTCAGAGGAGCTCGAGACAAAGTTACAAAGGTTGTAAAATTCATGTGTGAGATACATATGTGGTGTTAGGCGGGATGAGCACATCAGTCCTCACAGGAAATATCTTGGCTGGTTTACTATAAAGGAAAGACGAGCGTATTTTGCGAGGTTGTTATTGTATAAAGCAATAAACATGAGACAACCTCCGTACCTTGTGGCTCTCTTTTTAAAAAACACGGCCAGGACTACCAGTAGGAATGGAGTAAAAGAGCTCTCGGTTCCGGGATCGCGCACTCACACTGGCCTATACTCGTTTTGAGCTCAGGGTTCGCATTTCTGGAACAACCTCCCCTGCGATGTGAGATATCTTCCGTCCCTATGTAAGTACAAAACAGCGCTGATGAGATATCTCAGACAGCAGAACGGTGACCAACAGAATTAAAATTAAGTGTTGAGTGTATGTGTTGCCTTATTCATTTATTTATTCTTATTTATTTTTATTTATTTTTTTGTATTTATTGTGTAACTTTCTTATTTATTTATTTTTTTTTTTGTATTTATTGTGTAACTTTCTTATTTATTTATTTATTAATTTATTTTTTTTGTATTTATTGTGTAACTTTCTTATTTATTTATTTATTTATTTATTTTTTGTATTTATTGTGTAACTTTCTTATTTATTTATTTATTTATTTATTTATTTTGTATTTATTGTGTAACTTTCTTATTTATTTATTTATTTATTTTTTTTTGTATTTATTGTGTAACTTTCTTATCTATTTATTTATTTATTTATTTAATTATATATTTATTTATTTATTTAATTATATATTTATTTTTTATTTTATTTTATTTTATTTATTGTGTAACTTTCTTATTTATTTATTTATTTTCACCTATTTATTTTTATTTTTATTTTATTTATATTTATAAGGTTTTACATACAGAATAAAATTTTAGCAACCAGTTCGAATGTATTTATTTTTATTATATTATAGGAATTTTATATATTATAGGCATGAATGGGTGCATGAATGTAGCTGTAACGTGTGTGAATATTTTTGTTTTTTTATAAAATTGACGTGATAGATATATATTGTAAATTGTGCGTATGCTATTACCAAAACTTTATACTAACTGTATCTGCTCGAAATGTGACCAAATGTGATAACATGAATATATGTGATTTAAAAAAAAACTACTGTGACAAATACGTAAATTTAATTTAATCATAAGAAATGAAACTATATATACATATATTCTGTACCATATTTTTGATTGTTATCAAAATAAAAAGTATATCTATCTATCTATCTATCTCTCTCTCTATCCCTCTCTCTCTCTCTCTCTCTCGCGCGCGCTCTCTCTCTCTTTCTCTGTTTCTCTCTACACCCTGATAGCGTGAACGTGGGAGTGGAAATCCTGGGTCGTGCGGCGCAAGCGGTCGCCGGGTGGGCGGATGGTGCATCACTCAGACTGAATAAGACCAAGACTAAAGCAATTATTTTCGGCTACTGTAAGTATATAAACAGTCTTGAGTCACAAAGTATGCCGAAGATCAGTCTGGGTGATAGCGCCTTTGTCCCATTCTCGCCGACCGTTACAAGCCTTGGTGTTATACTAGATTCTAAACTGACGTGGACAACACACGTTGACATGATCGCAAAAAAGGTCAACAGATTGTGGTATAACTTGAGATTTTTTAGAAGGTATACCACTCAGGACATACGCAAACTCTTAGCAATGGCCCTTGTTTTCCCACATCTCGATTACTGCTCTCTGGTGTACCTGGATGCATCACATGTGCGATACGTTTTAGGTGCTAGGAGGGACGAACACATCACCCCCTACAGGGAACAATTAGAATGGACTCGGGTGGACTCTCGAAAAGCCGTTTTCATGGCTATAAAAATGTATAAAATCCTACGGGTTAAACAGCCAGTCTATCTCGAGTCGCTTTTTATGAAGAACAAATCTAAGCGTCCTGTAAGGGGTTATGCAAAAGAACTCTAAGTAACACACATGCGCACTGAAAAAGGACAAAGACCTTTCCAAGTGCAAGGTGCGAATTTGTGGAATTCACTCCCTCTTGCCATTCGTACGCTACCATTATTAATGGCCTTTAAGGTGGCGGTCAAGAAATACCTAGCATTCTTAGATTAATTGTTTAGTTAATGTTCATTTTTTCCCCTTCTTTTCATTTGTTTAATTCTTTTATGTTAATTTATTTTGTATCGTTAAAATTCTAATTTATTGACGTATTTGTATATTTTATTTATATTTTCGTTTAATTATTAATTTGACAAAACAATTTTATAAAAGTATGCATGTATTTATTAGTATGAATGGAAGCGATTGTTAATGTACGTATGTAATTTTATTGAAGCGACTGATAGGTATAATAAGTACGATTTAGAAAACACAAATTTTATAACTGACAAGAAACTGATAACGTATGACATTAAAATGTAAAATTGTGTGTAAAAATTTTTACTAACATTTACAAATAAATATTCTCTCTCCTCTCTCTCTCTCTCTCTCTCTCTCTCTCTCTCTCTCTCTCTCTCTCTCTCTCTCTCTCTCTCTCTCTCTCTCTCTCTCTCTCTCTCTCTCTGTGTGCTGCTGCGGCTGCTGCTCCCTCGGCCCACGCTGCCGTTGCCGAACGTCACGATAGCATTAGCACCGTATGCGTGCCCTCCGGAGCCCGCATTTTTCCTGAACTTTTGCTTCTGATCACGATGTCCACGTCGTGGACCACTTACTGGGGCGATGTTTGCTTCGCCGAGGCCTCGATGCTATGCACGCTCGTGGGTCGGCCGCACCGTCTCGACGTTCCCGTGCTGTAACGATGTTCTCGCGCAGGACTGCGTTTCTGTCCTGTTAATCGGCCCTGCAGAACTGCCCGCGTTTTACGTAACGCCAACCGCCGAGAGAATTTATCACAGCATAGACGACTCACGTACCTCAGCGTTCCTTTTATGACGCCGTGATGCTTCGTTGCGTCGTCTTCCGTGCGTGTTGCTCGGCGTGGTTTTGTAGGCGGCAGGTTTGTTCCTGCACTTTCTTGATGCGTTGCGTCTACTCCCTTCCCCGTATCGCTACGAAGAATGGACTCATCCGTTCAATTTGGAGTCGCGCTCCACCGTCGATGCTCCACCTCGATGACGCAGATTGCCTTCGCCGTGGGCCTTGCTTCGTCGACGATGAGTGGTCGGAATGAATTTTCTTCTTCACCCTGGTCACTCGGCTAGAACTACTGGTTCTCCTCTCGCTTCCACCAATAATAGGTGTATCAGCTTTGCACTCACGCCGTGAGTCAAACGAGAAAACGGAGCACGTTTTCGCGCACTTGTTGTTCGATGCGCTCTATATGGCGGTTTTGTGTTGTAGCCACGCCGTTTCTCCCCGACCGTTCTCCACGAGCTTTACTGACTCCGACCCGGCTCAAAGAGCCAAAATGTTTCAGGATCGAGTTAATAAATAATTGAGACTCACGTGTATTTAAATGGGAGACAATAATTTGCCGATTGATTGCTCCGAAAACGACTATGTACAGTGCAGGTGGGGGAGCTGTTGACTCTAGGCGATCCACGGTGGAACTGAGACTTGCGAGCGCACAAAGGCGTCTACTGACGAGAATAGATAAAATAAATATTTGAATAGATAAAATCGTTACTCTCGACTACAAAAATGCATGATTACGTAATACAATCCTAGAGATATTAATTTATTTAATTTAAAATTTATATACAAGTATATATAATTATATATAATCATATATGAATATATATTATGTTATTTTATATATAATTGTATATAAGTGACTTATATATGATTATATATAAGATTTTTTTACTCGGGTATAGTGACGAGCATACAGCGCACGGACAATCCCATGCGGCAGCCGCAAAGGTAGCCGAGAGAATACCGCAACACGTTTCTCTCCGTGTAGTAATTGATAAATCGAATAACTACATCGAAGCATTTCAAATGTTTGTAGTAATTTATTCAAATGCACTTTTGTAATATTTATTGCAAAGAGGCAACAAAAGAAAAAAATCAAGATTTAACTAAAAAAGTTACTGCATTGTTTAACGATCTTAATAATGTCAAAGTTGACGAGATAATTAACTAATAACGTTTGTTAATAATGTTTCATTATACATTACTATCGCTGTTTGATAATGCGATACTGAAAGTGTCATTTAGGTAGCGATAGCCTTTATATTTGGCTTTAAATATTTACATGGAAATTGTAGAGAAATAATGTGTAAAATGTTATTATACATATATAGGTTTTTATAGCATGATTATTTAAATACTTTTACGTGTATTAATACTTCATCTCGAAGTGGTTAGTTGGTAATGTTTTTAAATAATTATAAGTATTAAACAAAACATGGTCTCTTAAGTGTAAGTTAGTAACTCAATGACATTCTTCATTCTTAAATTGTAAGAAATGTTACTTATAATGTATTTATTAGTTAGTTAATCAAAATTAAAAGTTATATTTTCTTAAATATTACATTTCTGTTTAAGTAACTCATATATGTACAAATTTCTCAAAACATTGCGATAACTTAGCATGATTGTAATTAAATATAGATACAGTAAATAATTCTATTTACAGTAATACAAAGCTTTTATTTAATAAAAGACAAATACCAAAATAATATATACTTGAAATATTTTTATTATTCCTTTATTGCAATCATTTCTATTTAAATCTGCAGTGTTACAGCTACATTGTAAATTTACTACAGAATTGTAGAAATACAACGTCATTGTAATTCCAAAAACTAAAATCTTGGCAAGTATAAGCTTAAATATTACTCAAAATATAAATTAAAAGATTTATTTGGAATTTTTAAATATTTAAAAGTTCTTTATAGATAAAGACTTAAAATAAGGTATAAAATGTTACTAAGTTTTATTTTTATTAACCCTCCATATCCCAAGCATATAAGTAATTAGGTTCTCCCGCAAAAAAATCCGCTCGGCAGCAGCAGGTACCACGAGCGAAAAAGTGGCCTCCACTGACACGTGGGCGGTGCTATGTCTGCTGTCTGTGTGGGTACATGTGATGTGCCTCTTTATTTGTTGTAGTCTCACTGGATAACCAGTAAACCACTTTACCCACCCTGCACGACATCACGGATACTCACCCGGACAGTACATATAGCACCGCGCACGTGTGAGTGGAAGCAATTTTTTTGCCCGCAGCACCTACTGCCACCTAGGAGATTTTTTTTGCGGGGGATCCTAATTGTCAAAAAATTTTGAAAAAATTCGGGGCTCATTGTTGAGCCCTGGAATTTGGATATAAAATAAAAATAAAATTTTATTTTTAGTTTTCTCATAAACATCTAATGTACATATTTATTATTTTGCATAATTTTAAGTTTATGATATGAAATTTCAAAAATAGGAGGTCTTATCCAGACTGAAAATGTTAATACTTTCTAAAAAATTTCAAGAATACATAAAAAAATATTATTTTTTTATTTTTTCCATCATGAACAAAAAATAAATTAATCACACTGAAAGTGTGCATTTTAAGCATTTTATCGATACATTGATTCGGTGGAATTGCTAGGTGAACTGAATAAATTTTTTTTTTTTTAAATTAGAAATTTTAACATGGGCTCTTATCGCCAAGTAGCATTTACACCTGTAAAGCCATGATTCCTTTATAAAACCAAGAGGATATTGTACTTTTTAAATTGAATATTTCGATTATTTAAATAAAATCCCCGGTTACCAGTAAAATATAAAAAATAATTAATAAATAACTAAAATGAGTGTATTAACCCTTTCAGGGGCACATTTTTCTTCTGTACATACATTTAAAGTCATTAGTGGTATAAGGGTTTTCGTGGTCGCTGAATACGAATCTGACGTCATAATTACAAAATTCAAGATGGTGGATCCAATGTGGCGACTATTTTAGGTTAAATTCGTGGTTTTATTGCCGGTTAGGATAAAACTTTGTATATAGGGGTTTTCGGGGTCGCAGATTACGATTCTGACGTAAAATTTTTAAAATTAAAAATGGCGGATTCAATATGGGCACTATATTTGGTCATATTTGTAATTTTCAAAAATTTTATCAAAAAAACTAGCGTGCGAAAAATTTGAAAAAAATATATATTATAGAGCTGGACACGGAATATAAATAAAAAAAATTTCAGAGCTCTAGAGTTTTTCGTTCAAGAATAAACGATTTTTTACGAAGAAAAATGAGTTTTTTGTGATTCAATTGTTTATAACTATTTATAAATAAATAAATTTGCATACTTTTCTATACAAAACTTATAACTTATAATCTCAAGAGTCCAAAAAGTACTCACACGCATAGGAGCACTGAAAAATACGTCCGAAATACAGAAAAAACTTAAAGCAAAAAGGTGGTACGTATACGTACCACTGCCCCTGAAAGGGTTAATCATACTTATTGACCTAAATTATTTTTCATATATTATAACATATACTTAGGCTAATAAATATGACAATTAATACTAAATCATTTTTATTGGAATTATGTTGGTGAAGAAAAAAATTGTATACCTCCATGGGGCCCCGCGTAAATACGGGACTAGGCAACGGAGCAACGGGGTGTCAAGCCATTCAAATTTCCCGCCGAAATCTTGAATAATACTCCTGTTTGCTCTTTGAGTTTTGTTATTTTATATTTATTCTATTTTTATATATTTAAAAAATATTTTTTATAAAACTTTTCTTATTTGGTTATATTTATTAATTGTCTTTTTTACAATTGTACACATTAGATATTTACACACCCACACTTTTCTTTTGCACGTCTCCTCCGATTTTTACATAATAATTTTAGTCTATTCTTCAACTCTTAGTTCCGAACAGTATACTAGTGAGGAGGTACGTTATACTTCTTCGTGTGTTACGAATGGATTTTCTGTGTCTCTCGCGAGAGGCACCGAGCTGGCAGAGCGAGATCCGGAACGCAGACTTGCATGGAGGTGTGTGCTGCGCTAGTTGGGCGATGTACGTTCGGGGTTTCCCCGTTCGCCTTTCTTCTCTGATTCGCGTTGCTACCTCCTTGTGTGTTATATTGTTCTGTGGTCTGCGTGCGTTCGCTCTGCGAGCTGAGAGCCACACACCCCTCTCCAAAGTATAAATTTGGAGACTGCGAGGGATTCGGTGAGTTTTATTTTGCATTTATTGGTCTCTGAATTCGCGACAATGTAACAGCTTGCGGTTTCGCGTGGCTTGTACGTACTACCGGCCTTCAGGGCCAATTCTAGTATTCGTGTGTCTACTTATTTCAGTAAGTTTTTGTGTTTTTTTTAAAGTTGTTGTTAAAATTTTGTACGTCGAGATAAATTTTAACTTGTATTATAAATTAATGTTAATGTTCGAAAATTTGTTTTTTTTTAGATGTGCCATTACATCATACAATTATGCTTGTTCCGTAGTTCACGACGCTGTCCACGTTTTTAGTAGTTTAAGATTATGGTAAATGTTATTCCATGTTATTTTGTATGTTTTGTATTTCGTTTTGACAATGTGAGGCATAATGTGTAATTTAGTGTTTCATAATTTTTATTTAAAGTGTTTGAGTAGCCATGATGAGAGGAGTATTTTGAAAAAACTCCCGAAACGTCGCATACTTTTTATTAAACCAATAAAGGATTGTTCTGCGTGATCGATGGAATCATATAATTTAAAAATATCATTGCATATACAAATGGCATTTGAACGAAATTTTGGATCACCTTTCATAGATCTTTGTTTTATCACCAAAGTTAGTTTAAATGCTATTGACACAACCCTTAAAATTCTGACTTAAAACTTTGCACAGTAATAGATAATTACAAAATGAAGGACAATTATCTAATTTTTCATAAATCTGTTTATTTTTTAATAATATCCAACATTTTAGAATTCTCAAGTAGGTAAAGTAGGGAGGATAAAAATTGACTTCTGTACCATCTTTACCTGATTAGCCATATAAACTTAAAAATGTATGATCTTCTCCTTGTGAGATTATTCAGGATTCATTTCAGTTTGCTGAATGCTTGATTTATATGTAAATAACATTTTAAGATTAATTTTTATTTAGCTATATGATAATAGTCAATGCAGGTAATTATTTTCGTACATTCACATTTCGTACATTTCATCATTCCCTTTTCTTATTCTACAATCAAAATCTGCAAAGTCGTTTTTGAATCTTTATTTTAATAAAAAGTCAAGCTAACCATATTGATGATATTCAGAGCTGATCATGAATTCATATTCTTGAGACAAAAATTTTCTGGAATTTAATAACACAATAACTTTCATTGTATTCATAATAATCCAGCTGTGAATATTAATATTGTTAGTTTCCATCATATTATGTAATAATTTACAGTTAGTATGTTACAATACATTTTGATTATTTGTAGATTCAAAAGTATACCTTACGTAAAAAACTTCAACATATTATAGGTTCTGTATGACATGGCAAATAACCAAATTAAACTAAGAATATTGTCTATGCTGATTGAAAATTACAAAGCTGGAATCCATAATGTGAGCATTGACGATATTTTAAATTAATTTTAGACGTTTCATAAAATTGTCAAAATTTCATTACTAAAAAAAGCTAATAATATTTATATTGCACCATTTCCTGTCGTTTAAATATTATCACAGTCTTTAAATATTATCTTGAATTTCAAACAGAATTCAAATAATCTATTCTATTAATTATATATCTGAATTTATATTAAAGTGTTTATATTTATCAATAATTTGTCAAACAGGAATTAATACTTAGATGAAGTTTAGTGGTACAATATTTTAAGTAAACTCTTCAAACAATAGTAGTTAAACTTCTCACATATTTTATACTTTTAATATATTCACACTTTATAATTACACAATTATTTTTTAAGCACATATTACTGTTTATTGTTCAATTCAGTTTCTGTTATTAGAATAATTTATTCACACTTTTTAATTAGACAATTATTCTTTTTATGCAGACATCACTGTTTATTGTTCACTTCAGTTTTTATTATTAGAATCTTTCCCATTTTCCTAATAACAACAAAAATCAAAACAAATCGAGATTATATGTATAACTTCACTTCATATACGTAACATGTTTTTGTCCGCTTGCTACACTTCAACTTTTGATCCTTCTGCTTCTCTCCGAATACCTTGATGGTAAACAAACAGCGATTTTACATATTTTTTTATTTGGTTTACCAAGAAAAATGACAAAAAAGTGGTCACCGACGTAGTTTTAATCTAATTTTTGCCTTAACCTCAATAGGGCCCCAACTAAATTGTAGAAGCTATCTCTCTTTCTCTCTCTCGCTCATCTCTTCCCCTCTAGCGTGATAGCATACCTATGTATATATATATATATATATATATATATATATATATATATATATATATATATATATATATATATATATATATATATATATATATATATATATATATATATATATATATATATATATTATTAGAATAATAACTGTTATTAGAATAATTTATTCACACTTTTTAATTAGACAATTATTCTTTTTATGCAGACATCACTGTTTATTGTTCACTTCAGTTTTTATTATTAGAATCTTTCCCATTTTCCTAATAACAACAAAAATCAAAACAAATCGAGATTATATGTATAACTTCACTTCATATACATAACATGTTTTTGTCCGCTTGCTACACTTCAACTTTTGATCCTTCTGCTTCTCTCCGAATACCTTGATGGTAAACAAACAGCGATTTTACATATTTTTTTATTTGGTTTACCAAGAAAAATGACAAAAAAGTGGTCACCGACGTAGTTTTAATCTAATTTTTGCCTTAACCTCAATAGGGCCCCAACTAAATTGTAGAAGCTATCTCTCTTTCTCTCTCTCGCTCATCTCTTCCCCTCTAGCGTGATAGCATACCTATGTATATATATATATATATATATATATATATATACATATATATATATATATATATATATATATATATATATATATATATATATATATTATTATTAGAATAATAACTGTTATTAGAATAATTTATTCACACTTTTTAATTAGACAATTATTCTTTTTATGCAGACATCACTGTTTATTGTTCACTTCAGTTTTTATTATTAGAATCTTTCCCATTTTCCTAATAACAACAAAAATCAAAACAAATCGAGATTATATGTATAACTTCACTTCATATACATAACATGTTTTTGTCCGCTTGCTACACTTCAACTTTTGATCCTTCTGCTTCTCTCCGAATACCTTGATGGTAAACAAACAGCGATTTTACATATTTTTTTATTTGGTTTACCAAGAAAAATGACAAAAAAGTGGTCACCGACGTAGTTTTAATCTAATTTTTGCCTTAACCTCAATAGGGCCCCAACTAAATTGTAGAAGCTATCTCTCTTTCTCTCTCTCGCTCATCTCTTCCCCTCTAGCGTGATAGCATACCTATGTATATATATATATATATATGGTAAACAAACAGCGATTTTACATATTTTTTTATTTGGTTTACCAAGAAAAATGACAAAAAAGTGGTCACCGACGTAGTTTTAATCTAATTTTTGCCTTAACCTCAATAGGGCCCCAACTAAATTGTAGAAGCTATCTCTCTTTCTCTCTCTCGCTCATCTCTTCCCCTCTAGCGTGATAGCATACCTATGTATATATATATATATATATATATATATATATATATATATATATATATATATATATATATATATATATATATTATTAGAATAATAACTGTTATTAGAATAATTTATTCACACTTTTTAATTAGACAATTATTCTTTTTATGCAGACATCACTGTTTATTGTTCACTTCAGTTTTTATTATTAGAATCTTTCCCATTTTCCTAATAACAACAAAAATCAAAACAAATCGAGATTATATGTATAACTTCACTTCATATACATAACATGTTTTTGTCCGCTTGCTACACTTCAACTTTTGATCCTTCTGCTTCTCTCCGAATACCTTGATGGTAAACAAACAGCGATTTTACATATTTTTTTATTTGGTTTACCAAGAAAAATGACAAAAAAGTGGTCACCGACGTAGTTTTAATCTAATTTTTGCCTTAACCTCAATAGGGCCCCAACTAAATTGTAGAAGCTATCTCTCTTTCTCTCTCTCGCTCATCTCTTCCCCTCTAGCGTGATAGCATACCTATGTATATATATATATATATATATATATATATATATATATATATATATATATATATATATACATAGGTATGCTATCACGCAGCTTCTACAATTTAGTTGGGGCCCTATTGAGGTTAAGGCAAAAATTAGATTAAAACTACGTCGGTGACCACTTTTTTGTCATTTTTCTTGGTAAACCAAATAAAAAAATATGTAAAATCGCTGTTTGTTTACCATATATATATATATATATATATATACATAGGTATGCTATCACGCTAGAGGGGAAGAGATGAGCGAGAGAGAGAAAGAGAGATAGCTTCTACAATTTAGTTGGGGCCCTATTGAGGTTAAGGCAAAAATTAGATTAAAACTACGTCGGTGACCACTTTTTTGTCATTTTTCTTGGTAAACCAAATAAAAAAATATGTAAAATCGCTGTTTGTTTACCATCAAGGTATTCGGAGAGAAGCAGAAGGATCAAAAGTTGAAGTGTAGCAAGCGGACAAAAACATGTTATGTATATGAAGTGAAGTTATACATATAATCTCGATTTGTTTTGATTTTTGTTGTTATTAGGAAAATGGGAAAGATTCTAATAATAAAAACTGAAGTGAACAATAAACAGTGATGTCTGCATAAAAAGAATAATTGTCTAATTAAAAAGTGTGAATAAATTATTCTAATAACAGAAACTGAATTGAACAATAAACAGTAATATGTGCTTAAAAAATAATTGTGTAATTATAAAGTGTGAATATATTAAAAGTATAAAATATGTGAGAAGTTTAACTACTATTGTTTGAAGAGTTTACTTAAAATATTGTACCACTAAACTTCATCTAAGTATTAATTCCTGTTTGACAAATTATTGATAAATATAAACACTTTAATATAAATTCAGATATATAATTAATAGAATAGATTATTTGAATTCTGTTTGAAATTCAAGATAATATTTAAAGACTGTGATAATATTTAAACGACAGGAAATGGTGCAATATAAATATTATTAGCTTTTTTTAGTAATGAAATTTTGACAATTTTATGAAACGTCTAAAATTAATTTAAAATATCGTCAATGCTCACATTATGGATTCCAGCTTTGTAATTTTCAATCAGCATAGACAATATTCTTAGTTTAATTTGGTTATTTGCCATGTCATACAGAACCTATAATATGTTGAAGTTTTTTACGTAAGGTATACTTTTGAATCTACAAATAATCAAAATGTATTGTAACATACTAACTGTAAATTATTACATAATATGATGGAAACTAACAATATTAATATTCACAGCTGGATTATTATGAATACAATGAAAGTTATTGTGTTATTAAATTCCAGAAAATTTTTGTCTCAAGAATATGAATTCATGATCAGCTCTGAATATCATCAATATGGTTAGCTTGACTTTTTATTAAAATAAAGATTCAAAAACGACTTTGCAGATTTTGATTGTAGAATAAGAAAAGGGAATGATGAAATGTACGAAATGTGAATGTACGAAAATAATTACCTGCATTGACTATTATCATATAGCTAAATAAAAATTAATCTTAAAATGTTATTTACATATAAATCAAGCATTCAGCAAACTGAAATGAATCCTGAATAATCTCACAAGGAGAAGATCATACATTTTTAAGTTTATATGGCTAATCAGGTAAAGATGGTACAGAAGTCAATTTTTATCCTCCCTACTTTACCTACTTGAGAATTCTCAAATGTTGGATATTATTAAAAAATAAACAGATTTATGAAAAATTAGATAATTGTCCTTCATTTTGTAATTATCTATTACTGTGCAAAGTTTTAAGTCAGAATTTTAAGGGTTGTGTCAATAGCATTTAAACTAACTTTGGTGATAAAACAAAGATCTATGAAAGGTGATCCAAAATTTCGTTCAAATGCCATTTGTATATGCAATGATATTTTTAAATTATATGATTCCATCGATCACGCAGAACAATCCTTTATTGGTTTAATAAAAAGTATGCGACGTTTCGGGAGTTTTTTCAAAATACTCCTCTCATCATGGCTACTCAAACACTTTAAATAAAAATTATGAAACACTAAATTACACATTATGCCTCACATTGTCAAAACGAAATACAAAACATACAAAATAACATGGAATAACATTTACCATAATCTTAAACTACTAAAAACGTGGACAGCGTCGTGAACTACGGAACAAGCATAATTGTATGATGTAATGGCACATCTAAAAAAAAACAAATTTTCGAACATTAACATTAATTTATAATACAAGTTAAAATTTATCTCGACGTACAAAATTTTAACAACAACTTTAAAAAAAACACAAAAACTTACTGAAATAAGTAGACACACGAATACTAGAATTGGCCCTGAAGGCCGGTAGTACGTACAAGCCACGCGAAACCGCAAGCTGTTACATTGTCGCGAATTCAGAGACCAATAAATGCAAAATAAAACTCACCGAATCCCTCGCAGTCTCCAAATTTATACTTTGGAGAGGGGTGTGTGGCTCTCAGCTCGCAGAGCGAACGCACGCAGACCACAGAACAATATAACACACAAGGAGGTAGCAACGCGAATCAGAGAAGAAAGGCGAACGGGGAAACCCCGAACGTACATCGCCCAACTAGCGCAGCACACACCTCCATGCAAGTCTGCGTTCCGGATCTCGCTCTGCCAGCTCGGTGCCTCTCGCGAGAGACACAGAAAATCCATTCGTAACACACGAAGAAGTATAACGTACCTCCTCACTAGTATACTGTTCGGAACTAAGAGTTGAAGAATAGACTAAAATTATTATGTAAAAATCGGAGGAGACGTGCAAAAGAAAAGTGTGGGTGTGTAAATATCTAATGTGTACAATTGTAAAAAAGACAATTAATAAATATAACCAAATAAGAAAAGTTTTATAAAAAATATTTTTTAAATATATAAAAATAGAATAAATATAAAATAACAAAACTCAAAGAGCAAACAGGAGTATTATTCAAGATTTCGGCGGGAAATTTGAATGGCTTGACACCCCGTTGCTCCGTTGCCTAGTCCCGTATTTACGCGGGGCCCCATGGAGGTATACAATTTTTTTCTTCACCAACATAATTCCAATAAAAATGATTTAGTATTAATTGTCATATTTATTAGCCTAAGTATATGTTATAATATATGAAAAATAATTTAGGTCAATAAGTATGATTAACCCTTTCAGGTGCAGTGGTACGTATACGTACCACCTTTTTGCTTTAAGTTTTTTCTGTATTTCGGACGTATTTTTCAGTGCTCCTATGCGTGTGAGTACTTTTTGGACTCTTGAGATTATAAGTTATAAGTTTTGTATAGAAAAGTATGCAAATTTATTTATTTATAAATAGTTATAAACAATTGAATCACAAAAAACTCATTTTTCTTCGTAAAAAATCGTTTATTCTTGAACGAAAAACTCTAGAGCTCTGAAATTTTTTTTATTTATATTCCGTGTCCAGCTCTATAATATATATTTTTTTCAAATTTTTCGCACGCTAGTTTTTTTGATAAAATTTTTGAAAATTACAAATATGACCAAATATAGTGCCCATATTGAATCCGCCATTTTTAATTTTAAAAATTTTACGTCAGAATCGTAATCTGCGACCCCGAAAACCCCTATATACAAAGTTTTATCCTAACCGGCAATAAAACCACGAATTTAACCTAAAATAGTCGCCACATTGGATCCACCATCTTGAATTTTGTAATTATGACGTCAGATTCGTATTCAGCGACCACGAAAACCCTTATACCACTAATGACTTTAAATGTATGTACAGAAGAAAAATGTGCCCCTGAAAGGGTTAATACACTCATTTTAGTTATTTATTAATTATTTTTTATATTTTACTGGTAACCGGGGATTTTATTTAAATAATCGAAATATTCAATTTAAAAAGTACAATATCCTCTTGGTTTTATAAAGGAATCATGGCTTTACAGGTGTAAATGCTACTTGGCGATAAGAGCCCATGTTAAAATTTCTAATTTAAAAAAAAAAAAATTTATTCAGTTCACCTAGCAATTCCACCGAATCAATGTATCGATAAAATGCTTAAAATGCACACTTTCAGTGTGATTAATTTATTTTTTGTTCATGATGGAAAAAATAAAAAAATAATATTTTTTTATGTATTCTTGAAATTTTTTAGAAAGTATTAACATTTTCAGTCTGGATAAGACCTCCTATTTTTGAAATTTCATATCATAAACTTAAAATTATGCAAAATAATAAATATGTACATTAGATGTTTATGAGAAAACTAAAAATAAAATTTTATTTTTATTTTATATCCAAATTCCAGGGCTCAACAATGAGCCCCGAATTTTTTCAAAATTTTTTGACAATTAGGATCCCCCGCAAAAAAAATCTCCTAGGTGGCAGTAGGTGCTGCGGGCAAAAAAATTGCTTCCACTCACACGTGCGCGGTGCTATATGTACTGTCCGGGTGAGTATCCGTGATGTCGTGCAGGGTGGGTATCACGTAAAAAAAGTTTCTGTTGAAATAATACGGCGTTGAATATTTGATCAGTTTCTTTCACTTCGTGTTGTTCTCCACACTTCCGTTTTATTTTCTCTTATATATAAGAGAAAATAAAACGGAAGTGTGGAGAACAACATTCTCTTATATATAAGAGAAAATAAAACGGAAGTGTGGAGAACAACACGAAGTGAAAGAAACTGATCAAATATTCAACGCTTTATTAGATGAATCTTATTTCAACAGAAACTTTTTTTACGTGATAGAATAAATTATTATCTCTTAAACAAGTGCCAATAGACTGCACTGTTAATCAGAGTTTAGATATTGATATGCGAACATTTTTAAGAGGTTACAAAAGCACAATGAGACGTATATGAGGGCGTCGGAGCGCTTGCTCATCTTCATACCCTTTTAAAAAGGTATTTTGTTAAGGAGATGCCAGATACTGACACTCCAGTTTTTCGTTTTATTCAATGAATAAATGAGATTTTAAAATTTCGCGAACATACGCACTAAGAATGTGCATAAGTTCGTAAAATTTTATTGAAGTAAAACTTGACATCTTAAAACGAAAAATCAATAATGTCGATAACTGGATATAAGGTATAGGACTCCGGCCGACCTCCCCTTCAGAGCGTGCCGTACTGAAATACGATGCTTACCACGAAGATGAACGCAATTCAAAGATTTGCCTAAATAATTATAACATTAGTCGAGTAGGTAAAAGAAGTCTGAACTTTATTTTTACCACTCGTAGTATGCGAATACTATCCTGATGATACGACTAGATAAAGTCTCGCCGCAAATGCAACATGGCGTTATTCATGGCTTTAAATCTGGATAAAACATGAGTATATTATGTGTTACTTTCAAATAAATAAATATTTGTGTATGGGTAATTTGAAAGTTTGATTGACTCCATTTTCTTATAAACTATACTTGAAGTAATCTTTTGCAATTTTATCTAAACCATTACATAGCCCTATTTGATTATGAAAATTCACTTAAAATAAATTTTAAAAAAATTCCTTCGAAAGATCCTTATAATATTCTTATATTTTATTCAGATATCAAGTCAACGCTGGGTGACAATAGTATTTTTAATGTAATAAAAACCTGAGCTTGCAAACATTTAATTAATTTTAGTTTTATAATTTCATTAAAATGACCCTTCTGAGCCAGCGTTCACTTTATATCTGGATAGAACATGAGTATATTATATGTTACTTTCAAATAATCCTTTAAACACAAGAAGCACTCACACGAGTACAAAGATTCACAAAGACCCTCGTCAATAACAAAAATTTGGGTTAAAAAACAGTACATCTATTGGAGTATTAAATATTTAACAGATGCTTCTGCGACGCACCAACTTGATTGGAGAATTTGATTTGTATTATATTTACATCATGACAACATCAGAGCGGATATTCAATTACTGCATGCCCATGATTGTGTGGTATTTTTCTGGTGCATAGTGGCTTATGCCCTGTATGCTTATGGTCAATCAGCAGATGACTTTGTATATCCCCGATGATGATTACGCACGAGCACATAAATACTTGTTACTAAGAAGTAACACACCACAAGTATAACAAATTTATTGAACAACCAAGAAATCGTTGTCTTCAATTCAATTATTAGAGTAAAGACCGTATAACGACCGGTCATTATCGTAACGAGGATATAATGTAAAATTTGAGAGTTTTGAAAATAACTAAAATTATTCGAGAGGTATAAAACGGGGTGTCCTTTGATTCTCAGAGAGCGCCAAACGGCTTTTCGATAAGTTAAAATTCTCCTTACCCTTTTATATAGGTTAAGATATTTGGGAAAATTGCTATAATCGACTATGATAGAAGTGAAAAGTTCATAATAACCGTTTGTTCGGGTAATTATAGAAGTTTTGTGAGGTCAACTGATTCGCCAGATTTTGGCCTTACTCTAGATTTATATAAATACCTAAACATCTTATTGAACAAGAAAAAAGTAATAATATGCAATTCAAACAAGGTATAATGAGCTTCTAAAAAGCTTGAGTCAGCAATATACTGTTCCAAAAGGCCAATAGAGAGGAAAAATTATACGTATGCCAGTATTTACATCGCATTAGCAGCAATATAACACTATATGAAAACCAAGATAAATATAATTAATTCTGAAACTCTTTGTTTGAAATGTATGTTGACTTTTGAAATAACTGTACCAGGAATCTATTGTATACAGTGAATCTGTTTACATATGTCAGAACGAAAGATTTGAAAAATTTACCCGAACCCAAGGTTAAGGTCGAGCATGATATGGATACGGAGAATACACAACACAGGGCCAGTAAATTCGA
Organism: Gastracanthus pulcherrimus; assembly: GCA_949152435.1. Classification (NCBI taxonomy): domain Eukaryota; kingdom Metazoa; phylum Arthropoda; class Insecta; order Hymenoptera; family Pteromalidae; genus Gastracanthus; species Gastracanthus pulcherrimus. The sequence continues at coordinate 63,989,323 of OX424576.1, forward strand.
AGAAATCACTTACAGAACTACAGAACTACTATATTAAGTAGATTGTCTTGGAATTTGGAATTTATATAAATGGAAATTGTAACTTTATTTATGTATAACTACATAAGAATAGTTACAATTTTAAATTTTGATTTTTTTTTCCACTATGAGAAGTGTTATGTTGTAGGACAATTAAAATTTTACAAAATATACCATCAATGGCCAATTTAATAAATAATAGGCTGAGATTTTATTAAAATTTATATTTGATAAAATAAATTATTTCTATCAATGGAAATGGAAATCCCTGTTGAGGATCAGAGATATATACGACTAAAAGTGTAGACATTGAAAAAGTTTACTTTCCTGTTTTTCGAATTGGTGGGGCGTTGCTTGGATTTCGAACCCTGATGATCCCCCCGGTGGTGACCTCCACTGGGTAAAAGGACGGGAGGCCAAAAACTGCTGTCACTCCAGAAGTATAAAACCAACCACTATTCTACTCCAACCAGAATTTCGACACCCTTCGGCCACAGCGAAATGGGTTTTGACTTCAAATAAACATTTGTGCCACTAGTGTATAGACTGTGATACCAGAACTTATGATTCCGAAAAGAAGAATTTTGGGGATAATTGTAAAAAGTAGGGGGACTCTTTAGGTGAAATTAAGAAAATCTCGAGAATTTGATGTGAGAATGAAGAAAATAGGTATAGATATCTTGGACACGATCTACGCACTCCCGAGCGAGCAGCGCAGAGTATTAGAGCGAAAGGATACAGGCAGAACGGGAGAGAAGAAAAAGCACGTCTGGTCGCTAGGAAGCGCGTTGAGCGAGACCGTGGTTGTCGTCTGCACTGTCTGCAAGCACTATATATATATATATATATATATATATATATATATATATATATATATATATAGTCTGTATGTGTGTATATGTGTACTATACATATGAGTAGAGAAAACGGAAGTCACACATATATATATATATATATATATATATGTGACTTCCGTTTTCTCTACTCATATATATGTATATATATATATATATATATATATATATATATATATATTATATGATTAGAGAAAACGGAAATGCGGAGAACAAAATGAAAAGAAAAAATTTAAGCAAATATATTATGCTTTATATTTTTAATTAGATGAATCTTTTTTAACAGAAACTTTTATTACGTGATAGACTAAATTATTATCTCTTAAAATAGTGTCAATAGACTTCACATAAGTCAGTCAGTGTTTAGATATTGATATTTAAAGTTGTTGAAGAGGTTAAAAAGACACAATTAGACGTATAAAAGGCGACGGTGCGCCCTTCGGGTTCGTATCGTACCGTGGGTACTTATACGTGCCAGCGGGCGCTATTGCGCCCCTTGATAACTTTGGTCAATAATTGCTATAAACAAATTCCTAGACTCCTATCATAACTACATGTATTTTGAACATAATAATGCTTGAAAGCGTCATTTCGATAACATAGGCTGCATAAACCTTGCGGTAGCCCAAGAAATATAGTGGTTATCATTATAGCCAATCAAACAGACCTAACGACATTCAAAAAATATTTTAGTTATAATCTGATAAATAGTTGAAAAAAATTACGTAATATATGATGAGTGACTTATTTTTACCTTAAAATATATTATCAATTAATTTAAAATTGAAAGGTGTATCTGTCCCCTTAAGTTTTTGAGAAACATTACATGATGGATATCAATGAATATTTCCTAAAATACAGTTGTAAGATTTCCTCAAAATCAATAATTTGAAATAATATAATTAATATTTCGGAAATTTGAAATCTTTTTTAAAATATTTTACTGAAATATTCCATGTTATGTGGGATGAACTTCCTGATAATCTTCCAGCGTACTTTCTAAATAAATTTATTAAAAGTTTCTGTAAAAATTCGAAATATAGTTTCTGGCTGTCTGCAATGTGGAAAGAAATATTTTTGATATGTTTTGGTAAATCTTTTAATCGTTCTGAACAACATAATCGAGAGTAATTGTCGAAACATTTCAATAAAATTTTGTGTTATATTTTAGTAAATGTTTTTATAACAATTAATGTAACATTTTCAAAACCTTTGTTTAAAAGGATTAAAAATATTTTCTTAAATTTAAAAAATAATTTATTTCACAAAAATAATCTGCAACGAAACGTTCCTAAAACATTTCTGAATTATTTTCTGAAACATATTTTATTATAATTTTGATCAACAATTCATGCAACATTACTGTAGGTTTTGTAATTTTTTCATAATATTTTTTCAGAAAGAGTTTGGCAAACTTTTTATAATGTTTACACAAACTTACGTAAACTTTCTGTGGATTGTTTCCTGAAACATTTTACTGAAGTATTGTGTGCTATGTGGGGCCCGCGCGTCATCTGGAATAAGCTTAACACCGAAGCATCCTAATTATTAAATGAAAATAATAAACATTTCATGTTAAGCCTATTATTTTCTCAATCCCGTTGTTAATAAACGTATTGTCTTTTTACTTTGAGAATGATTTTTTTAAGGCTGTTGTATTTACATGATGACTTTTTTCAAAATCCATCATTAACAACAACAAAAAATCTCAGTGAAAGTGTGCGTTTTAAAAATCATATTAAAATTTTGGATTAGTAGGGTTGTCATGCAAATTGAACTGAAAAAAATGTTTGAAAATAGACCTTTTAACATGGAATCGTATAGCAAAATATACATTTATACCTGTAACTTGCAAAACCTTCATTTCTTCGTAAAACCGCTATGAAATTAGAGTTTTTTTTAACCATATATCACAATTGTTTAATGAAAATACCCGGTAGCCAGCCAAGTATTAATAATATTTAATAAATAATTAAATGAGCGTAATTATGTACCCACATATACGCGAATTGTTATTATTTTTTATATAGTATAACGTATATTTAGGTCAATAAGTATGACAATGAATACTGAATCATTTTTATTGGAATTCCGTTGTGTTCGGGCAGTTTGCACTTGCAGCGGCCCTATTATATTTTATATTTACGCGCGCACTGTGTTTCTCTCTCTCGCAAGATCTGAAGCGCTCACTCGCACGATTTATTGCGAGAGAGGACACATATGCGCGCTTTCTCCCACTTTTCTTCCTTCCCGATTTCTGCGAAACGAGAGCAAAACCATTTGTTCTCGCTGAGCTCGCTCTCTTCCGGTTTGACCGCGACTATGACAAGTTCGGAGTCTTTACGCGCATTGCAGCGCCTGTTTTCGCGACCGCGTGTGAAGCTTATTATACACTCTTCTAACACCACGCACGTAATCCCTGTAAATAGTTATTTTTAAGAGCAACTATAAGTGCTCGTTTTATTATATTGATTTCTAAATACTAAAATCAGTGTAAATCCTACTTACTCTCCTACAGACTCCGCATCCCTTCACCCGCCATACGTGTTCCGGGCTATCTAGTTTAATTGCCCTAAAGCTGCAAATCTTCGCACGACGCTATTACCGAGCTTATAAGGAAATTTAGGCTCTATTTGAATTCTTGCGTTTTGGCCGGCTAGCGCGCGAGCACGTTGGTTATTAGAAAAATAATTATTATCCTTCACTAGACCCCGTATAGATACGGGACTACGCAACGAAGCCAGCTTATTAATTCGTGGTTGCAAATACAGATGTCGTGATACGCGCACTGAACTTGTCATAGTTGCAGTCGAACTGGAAAATAGCGTGCTCAGTGAGAATAATCAGTGTTTTTCTCTCTTCGCCGAAATTAGGTAAAAATAATTTGCGAAAAAGCAAGTACATGTGTTCTTTTTCACGAATCGTGCAAGCTCGCGTTTCAGACCCCACGAGAGAGAGATAGATAGATAGATAGATAGAGAGATAGATATACTTTTTATTCGTCAAAAGACAAAATCTTACAATTTCATGTACATGTAGTTATAATTATAATTAAAAATATCAGTCGATTTAATATAATTGTTATCTTAACTTTCACTTATTGCATATTTCTTATTAAAATAATAATTCACTTTATCAGTTCGTCAGTTTATAAAATTTAAATGTAATGAACTAGTCACAGTCAGATATCACAGAAAACGCTTCGTCAAAAATAATACATAGAATAAAAAATAAATACAATAGAGATAACATATAAATATAAAAGAATACATACACATACTTCGCTAATTTTTGCGTATACTATCACGTCTAAATTTAAAACACACTCATTCATGACACTTTAACAATCACGCTAATAAATACATTCACACCTAACTAACACTAAACATATTTAATAAATAAATAAATAAATTAATAAATAAATACGTCGAATAAATAAATAAACCAGATAAATAATTAAATTAAATAAATAAATAAATAAATTTAAATAAATAAATAAATTAAATAAATAAATAATTCAAAATAAATAAAAAGCTTAAATAACTGTTCGACTCACCTCTGAACATTCTCTTCACCATGTAATTGCTTAAGGTGCCTGCTAAACGCCGTTTTAAATTTACAAAAAGATGGCAGGCACCTCACACTGCGAATTCCAGAGGTGCGAACCTTGAACTCTAAATGAGAAAAGGCCCTTATCGGTGCGCGACCCCGGAACCGAGAGCTCTTTCATACCACCCCTACTTGAAGTCCTGGCCTGGTTTTTTTCAAAGAGGGCAGTAAGATACGGTGGCTGCCGAATGACAACCGCTTTGTAAAGCAGCAGCCTCATAAAATACTCCCTCCTCACCTTCAGATCTAACCAGTCCAGTTTTTTCCTGTAGGCGGTGATATGCTCATCTCGCCTAACACCACATATGTATCTCACACATGCATTCTGTAGACGTTGTAGTCGTGTCTGGAGCTCCCCTGACACATCAAGAAGAACCACTGAGCAATAGTCTAAGTGAGGTAGTACCAGTGCACATGCCAGCTGCTTCCTCAGTATCTCTGTGGTGCTTGAACGGAAAAGTTTTAAGCTATACAGAGCTCTATTTACTTTTCTACTGACCGCATTCAGTTGCGGCTTCCATGTCAACCCTCCGTCCATCACCACGCCGAGGTTGGTGACTGTATCGACAAAGGGAACGTGTACGCCGGTCTGTATCTCAATAACTTGCAAGTCAAGGTTCTGAACCTGTTTGATGTTGTGATCAGATCCAAAAATGATCGCCTTTGTCTTGCCGACATTGAGGCGCAGGCCAGCTGACGTTGCCCAGTTCGACACTGCTTGTGCTACAGCCGACATGCGACCGATACCATCACGAAGACCCTTCAGGGTCACTTGTGTGTAGGTTTGCAAGTCGTCAGCGTAAAGTCTGTGTTCGACACCATCTAAGTCGAGTGCGTCTTGTAAGTCGTTTATGTACAGGCTGAAAAGCAGGGGTCCCAGGACTGAGCCCTGTGGAACGCCAAGATTGGTGGTTAGCCAACCTGAATCCCCGTTTGTGATTGTGACGACTTTCTGTCGTCTCCCCATAATATATGACTTAAGCCACAGGAGAACACTCCTGGAGAATCCCATGCGCATCAGCTTACGCAGCAATTTAGTGTGTGAGATGGTGTCGAATGCTTTGCTAAAATCAAACATTAACAAAATAGTCAATAGTTTTTTTGTTGTTGTTCATGCCTGATCTTATATCCTCCGTCAGTTTCAGTAGTGCTGTCTGTGTACTGTGATTCTGTCGAAAACCAGTCTGCATCGGATCCAAAGTATTATTTTCTCGTAAGAAGTCAGTTATTTGGTCGTGCACGATTTTTTCAAGGACCTTAGAAAGAAAACTCAGTAGGGCAATTGGTCGGAAATCTGACACCGTAGATGGGACAGGCTTCTTCTTCAAAAGCACCAACTGAGCTCCCTTCCAAGTTCCCGGAAAAATGCCACTGGACAGAAAGGAGTTAAAGATCTTAACAATATGATCTCCCACAAACGGAAGAGCCTTAGCCACTATACTTTGGGGAATGCCGTCTTCCTCTCTGGCTTGTGATGAGAAGTGGGCAACAGCCAGAACCATGTCCGAGAAGCTGACTTCTCGGAAAACAAAACCGTCATCACTGGCAGTGGTCAGGACCTTGTCAAGTTCTTCATCACGCTCATTTTGGGTGATGGACACCCCTGCAAAGTGGGCATTGAGCTCTTCCGGTGAGAAACCATGAAGCTCCTCTCTTGTCTTTGGCAGAAGGCCCAGAGCCTTGAGCTCTTTCCAGATATCTTTATTATTATAAATCGCTTCAGAAATTTTATTTTGTAAAAATCTTTCCCTTGTTTCCTTCGTTCGTAATTCAGCTTCAGCTGCAAGGCCCTGATACTCCCGCCACAGTCTGTCGTCATTGGTCCGCGCATAGCGTCTTCGTACGGAGTCACGTTTTTTGTAAAGATGTATTAGTTCAGCATCAACTCATGGTGGATTTCTTTTCTTTTTCGGCATGAATTCTTTTAACGGTGCAATTTTATCTATCACAGCCATGAGGTTGACACTGAGGCACTCTAATTGACTGTCAATCACAGTCAGCTAGGTGAGACAGGAGGTCGTCTTGCTGGATCGATTTAAAATCCCTGTAGCTGAAAGATTCAACCACAGGGGATGCAGCAGTTTCGACCCCAATCTCGACCTCTATGATGTTATGATGACTGGGAAAAGGCGCCGGCCGATTGTCCCTGCTCAGTACAACGTCATTATTATCTGACAAGGTCACATCAATCCACGTGTGAGAATCCGTGAGATGATGAGTCGCACCATGATCACTTATTTGAAGGTTAAGATCATCAGCCAACCGTCTAACAAATTTCACATCGGCTGACGTTCCGAGTAGGTTCGCATTCAGATCTCCCATAATAATTTTGTGACTAAAGTCTTGAGTATGTATCGTCAGTTTGTCTATTAAGTCAGAGCCCTGTAAAAACGGTACGTGTGGTGGTCTGTATATTAAAGCAACAAAGACGGGGGGAAGGCTGCCCTGCTGAACACTGCACATTAAATATTCAGGTATAAATGGCCTGCCCTCCTGTGTTGTTGGAGAGCTGCATAGTAAATTGGCCTTGAAAGTGTTATGAATGTACAGGACTAGCCCGCCCCCTAGTTTGTTGCGATCAAGTCTAAGTAGTGAGTAGTCATCGATCTGAATGAGATCACTCCTAACATCAGGGTCAAGGTGCGACTCAGCAACCCCAAAGAGATGGTAGGCAGGACGAGCTGAAAGGTGTTGTTTAATCATGCCAATGTGCCCCTTCAGTGAGGTAACATTGACAAAACCTGCCCTCAGTCCCTTACAGTGAACCCCCCAGCAGTGTCTGCGGATAGTCAATTTTTTGCAGCAGTTGACGGAATTACATTTTTATCAATTACTATTTCATTATCAACAGTTTTTTTTACAGTATTTACAGTTTGATATGGTTGATTAATGGCATATGATGCCACAATTGTCTGTAAATCAGCAGCAGATGAACATATTTAAAATTCAGTCTCATCGCAAGGGCCTTGAGACTTCTATATTTAATAAAACATTCTTTTGTTAACAATTCATTTATAAAAATTTTCCCATTTATAATCCCATCCCTTGTGTCCTGGTCAAGAGCTGCAATGTCGACATCTCTAGCATGAAAGCCAGTGATAAGCTTTTTGGCTCGCATTATTTTCTCGCCTAATGCACTGCTGGAAAGGGTAACAACCCATGGTGACCTTCTACGTTCGCTGTTTGTATCTGCTAATGCCGCAGCTGTCGATTCTTCTGACCGAAGCAGGCGTGTGCCTATTATATCAATTTTTCGTGTTGATGGAAGGACACGGCACAGTATCGCGTGTGCGACGTCAACACGCTTAGAGACATCACCGTCGAAAATGTTTGAAATAATGAGCTCCGTATTACCGCTTTTAATGTTTTTACTGTGCATTGTCCCCCCATCAATCGTTTGCACCCGCGTGCTTCGGGCAGGTGATGCTGCAGCATCAGCATTGTCGTTATTATACTTATTCAAACGCCTAGACATTTTATTTCTACTATATACAATTTGGATAAACCCGTCATTATTGCTTTCACAATTGTCAATTGTTTCGCTTATATCACTATAATTGTCGAGTAAGGTACTATTCGTAGCAGACGCATTATTAACAGTATTACATTTTTTTGTACTTATAAGAGAAACGGTATTGTTTTGTGTACTGGGGAGTACTGCGGTTTTTTGGAATTCAATTTTATTTAGTATGAGTTGGTTATCTTTTTGGATGTTCTCAAGATTTCTTTCAATTTTCTCAATAGTAGTAGTATATACAGAGGTAAAATCTTCTTTTGTTATTATTTTTTCTATTTTTGTTATTATTTCCTTGTTGTCACATTCAACTCTATTGATTTTATTTGTTAAATTTAGGAAATCGTTTTCAAAAGTGTTTAATATAAGATTATCAATTTTAGTCTGTGACTCAAGATTTGTCTGCTCTAGATTATCGATTTTTTCAATTAACATGCTATAATTTACCTCTGTATTGGTCAATAAAGTGTTCGTTTCTACATTATTATCATGTAATATTTTATTTTTAATTTTTAGGTTATCTATTTCTTGATAAAGCTGCTTCTCCTTTTTCATCTCCTCCAGCTGGGAGTGTTGTTTCGACAGTTTTTCCTCAATTTTTTGCAGCTTAGAGTCAATTGAAAGTGCCAAAGTATGTACTGCTGGCAACGTATTTAGCCTATTTACAATTGCGTCCAATCTGCCTTCAATAGAGGTGCAATGTCTAGTGTGCATTATCAATGTTTCTTGAAGTAGAATTCGCGTACTCCACTAGGCAGGAGACCGTTGTTCCCTTTTTTAACGCGGTGCTATCTAGCATACGGATGACGGACGCATTTATGTCATTAATACTGCTGTTATTTTTGGAGAAGGAGGACTGCGAAGTATTATTAGCTCGGTCCGCACTCTTGGCCGTGACGTCACTCGGGGATTCCCCGCTGTGCTCTGCTCCTGTGCTGGAAATGGGCGGGCCTAGTGACGTCACAGGAGACTGTGAGGCCAACCGGAGTAGGCTGCTGGTGGGGGCGGGGCCTAGCCCCTGCAACGGAGAGAGTGAGGAGTTGGTGGGCGCGGCCTTGCTCGCCTGATTGGTGCGAGCAGCTGTTGCAGGCCGAATATTGGCCGGAGTGGACGCGGCTAGCTCCTTCTCTTTCCCACTCATATTGTTGCTGGCGTTCGTCGCGCGCGCGACTGCCGACTCAAACTCTCAGTTGTCGACCATGGTGTTAGTGGCGACAAAGATGAGTCGTGGAAGGTAATGATGATGTGTCTAGGATGCAGCAGGTATCGCCTCGGTGGTCAAGTAGTTGCAGTTCGAGTCGGCAGATGGCGCCTTGATAGTATGGCGCTGCGTGCTGTGTGTCCAGAATGAAGTGGTACCTCTGGATTATGCTTCGTGCTTGGCTCCCGCCACTCTGCCGAGTTCACCTCACTTAACCTCAAAAAACACCTGGCCGGGTGTTGTTGCTTGGATGTTGAAAGCCGTGCCGATGGACCAGTGGAAGCTGTGATTTATTATCACAGCTATAGTTAGTATGTTCCACTGTGCAGCCACCACAACAGACCGGCTCACAGACGCAGGAGGCAGCAGAGTGCGGTGTAAATGCAGGAGCCAAAACACGAGCAGGTGCACCCAGCAGACGCACGACGTAGAGAGAGAGAGAGAGAGAGAGAGAGAGAGAGAGAGAGAGGGAGAGGGAGAGAGAGAGAGAGAGAGAGAGAGAGAAAGAGAGAGAGAGGGAGAGAGAGAGATAGAGAGAGAGATGTGGTGTTCATCAAACATTGATCAATGATATTCGAATAAAGGGGATTGTAGTACTTCAGGTTTGATACTCTTGTAATCCCTATAAGAGAATTGATCATCAGATAAGGAGGATGCCTGTAGATTGATGGCCACATCAAGAATGTTATATTTGCTAGGCCATGTCAGTTCAAAACTGTCGTGATCCCTTACAGTGTTGTTACTGTCCACTAGTATGGTGTCGATCCATGTTTGTGAGGTGTCGGTGTGATGGGTTGCTCCGTGTTGGATGATCTGAAGTGATAGTTCATCTGAAAGCTTGCAAAAAAACTTCACTTCATCACTATCTATCAACAGATCCACATTCAAATCACCCATTATAATTTTGTGACTATATAAATCGCAAAATTCCCTCAACTTGTCAAAAAGATCCGAATATTTAAAAAAATGCAATGCCTGAGGATGTATAAACAACCGCGACAAATGCAGGCGCCTTTTTTTCCATGCTGCATCTCACACATAATGTACTCGGGCTTTTTGGGCCTACCCTGTCCATTAGTTTTCGATTCAGCTAATACTTTGACCCTGTATTTGTCACGAATGTAAAATGCAACCCCTCCTCCAAGTCCATTTCTATCCTGTCGTACAAGTGAGTATCCCTCGATATGAATGGGATCATTGTCATATTTATTTTCCTCCAACCACGATTCGGCCACACCGAATAGATGATAAGATTATCGCTAAGAAGTTGCCGGATTTGATTAATGGCATGCCTAATGAAATTTGGATTAAAAAAAAAACCCGATCTCGTTTTCACTCCTTCATCTGTTTCACGAGCTTTTACCGCATCTAGTCACTATTTTTCTGATTGAATAGGCTGCTTATTATTATCGTAATTCTTGTTCTCGTTGTTGCTGCTACTGTCTATATTGTGTGTATGATCAACTCAGTGCTCTCATAATCGCTGCTGTATTCTCTCGTTGCATGGCTAGAGACCTTTCCTCCATGAGCAAGTATTGGGACATGATTTGATGCAGAGACATTTTTATGGCGCGAGTCAGGCGTTCTAGGCTCATGACTCTGCGTTCGAATTCTGATTAAAGTAGGTTTTTTCGTAGCCGCGTGATCCAAGGAGTAAACTAGTACATCTGTAAGGGAGACGAACACACACGACTCGTTACCTGCAAGTTCATCACAGATAACTTTGTCATTTTGATTTCTATTATTGTTCGGTTTATGTCATCGACCATACCATCAATTTTAGACTTTAATTGAAGAATTTTTTCTTTTAGGAGTGTGTTGTCTTTTAGTAATAATAGAAGATCTTTCTGCAGATCATCCAGCTTGGATGACTGCTCGTCAATTTTTGTCTCTACCTGCGCTGTCAGTTTGCTAGACAAGTCCTCAGTTGCTAATACGACGATTGACGTATTACTGACAGCATCAAGTTTGTTCTCTATGAGAGAATGAATAGAGTGCATTGATGTTACAAGAATATCGAACTAGTTATAAAGTAGATCCAGCATGGTCGATGGCATATTACAGTAACATGAACAGTGTAGAGTCATTGAGGCAATGTCATCGGTTCTCATCTCTTCGGTGGTCGTTTCTAAGAGTTTTGTAGTAGTGGTTAACGCAGTGAGTGGCTCCATCAGTATATCATTATTAGATTTTTTATTATTTGCTAATTCATTTGCGGTGCTAACACTAGATAAAGCGAGGCTTTTGTCGACAGTGTTGTTTATATTTTTACTACTATTGTTTTTATTTATATTTAATTTATTTTTTTGCACTAGTGGTACAAAAATAAATAAATAATAAATAAATAAACAAATTTAAGACATGTTCTGCATCTACGAAGAGTAGCATCCTGGCGAGTTATCTTTCTGCACTCAGAACAAAACGTAGAAAGCATATTGTAGTAAAACGTGATAAAGTTCATGTTTAGTCAGTCAAGATCACAAAATAAGTAGAGTAAAACTACATAAAGTCAGAAAAGTACTGAAACAGTCAGCGTGTAGTCAGGAACGTAAATAAATTAAAATTATTAAATGGCTAGAGGGCTTAGCGTTAATATTTAATACTGGTAAGGTAAACTTACTTACTGTAAACGTTTATGCAGGTGTATTTTTATTGAAAAATGTCGCGCTTAATGTCCTGTACGCAATGATAGCGGAATCTGTTGAGCAGTTACGAAACCCGTAGGTCAATGTTAACGATCGATTAAAGGTGATGGTGCTGTGCCCTGGTAGCGAATGACGAAAGAATCGGCCGTGCAGCTTTGCCAAATCAACCAGAGACTCCTAGTAGATGAGGTGCAAAATCTTGCGCAGCGGCGCGGCGTTGCCAAAACCGTAATCAACTTCTCCGATAAGTCCTTATGGGTGGCCCATGCAAAAAAGCCAATGTCGCCGTCTCTCTCACTTTCTGAAGATGATGATGGAGATTATAGGAGAGATGTCTACAGTGGTGTACGACGCGCTCCAATTCCTCTTGCAAGGTTATGCTGTCGCGGTTTGTCGCGGAAATTTCTCTCCAGGCTCATAAAAACCACAACGATGTGTGACTTTTTAGCATGAACATGAGAGTTGTATGGAGGGTCTTATCCGCTAGAAACAATCACTCCTTAGAGTAAATAAATGTTGTGTAGACGTATATTTATGCGAGAGGCGTTATCGTACCCAACTTACCGGTTAGAGGGAGGGGAGAACGGAGAGAGAGAGAGAGAGAGAGAGAGAGAGAGACAATACGCGTGAAAATGTGAAATACACGGACGCTGCAGGTGCAAACAACCTAAACAAAGATAATAAATATTTGATCTTGTGATAATTTTATTACTATACGTTTCGGCGGCTATGCGGGCAGTGTACAGCCCAATAGTGTACGTATAATGCGCGGCAGTATAATGCGCGCTGTTTCGTTCGCGTCTCATCGATGAACATGCACGGCCGCAGACCGTGCTTTCGATTACATTGGGGCTAGGCTAGCCACAGTTTATGCGTACAGCAGGTGCGCTCGCGGAGGTAGCCGCAATTCAAGAGGAAAGAGAATTCCACGCGGTTTAAGATAAAAGAAAAATATTTATTTGATCTAGCCTTTACAAAATTATACCCGCGGTATCTCAAGTTGCGAAGCGACAGAGGGGAAGAAAGCAGGAAGTTTAGTATCGCATATATGTCGCGTAAGAAAGAGATAGAGAGAAGGACTTACAGAGAATGATATCCTGGTCCGGTGTCGTCGTAGCTGCACGCGCGAAGGCCAGCCTTGACCTAACACTACTCTGTCTCTCTTTATCTCTCTATTTCTGTTTCTTCCTCACCAAGCGAACGGTAGAGCGCTTTACGTCGACTGCTCTCTCTCCCTGATGCTTGCTGGAAAATACAAAGTGTTAATACATAATATATGTGGCTATCACCTGGAAAGGCATTACGACTTCTTAGAAAGGAATGCATTATAATTGCATGAGCAATAACACGGTCTCAACTCCCCTTCCCTAGACGCTGGATAGCCGAACAGGCGGCCCAACTCTCTGTATTCTCCGGCTATACGGGCGAGTTATGGGCCAAAAAGAAATAATGATAAAAGCAGTAATTCCGAAATTAAAAGAATTCTAAAGAAAAATAATGTTAAATTTATATCTAACCTATATAAAAAAGTAATGGCTGTCTGTAACGCAATAAATCAGAACAGTACAAAATCAGAAAAAGGAAGGGAAATAAGGTGGGAGGAGGTGGGTTGAGATGATCAAATTAAAGTAGATGGCTCCTATGTATAGTACACGTGTCTAAATACATAATTATGTGTTTGTATATGTAGTTATTATGTTTGATTTGTACAACTATCCAAAAGGTCGTGTAACGCAATAAATCGAAAAAGTGTGAAATAAGAAATAAGAGAGGAAATAAGGAATTGGGAAAGGGGATGAGCTAATAAAATTAAAGTAGGCGACCCTTATATATAGTAAACATGTCTAACTACATAATTATGTGTTTGTATGTGTAGTTATTATGCTTCATTTGTATAACTATCGGAAAAGTCAAGTAACGCAATAAATCGCAAAAGTGTGAAATTATATAAAAGAGGGGAAATAAAGAATGAGGAAGGGCGATGAGGTGATAAAGTTAAGGGGGGGGGGGGTAGGGTAAGGTATTTAAATTTTTTTTTTCGTATTTTTTTTATTTTTGAAACTGAATGCGTTGTATCTCAAGAATATTGTGTACAAATTTGAAGTCAATCGGAGTAAAATTGCAGGTGTTATAAATATTTTCCTACCTGTTGGATTTTCATACCTGCTTGGTTCGAGCGCGCTATTGTTACCTGTCAGCTGCTACGCTCCCTATATTATACCGAACCGTTCCTCCTACTTTCTTTTATAGAAATTTGAAGACAAGTATAAACATGCTTATACCTGTACCGTATATATAGTCAGTGTAGAGAATATAATTTAGTTTAGCAGTAAACTTTCTATCGAACAGACGTGCACGTGCGCTCCAATTTTTCGCATCATTTTCGTGAAGTTTTGTGGAAAATTATTGCTACAATGCCAAAAAAAGTTAAAAGGTGTGATAGAAAATCAAGTGGTTCGAGGTTATATCGATCTAGAAAGATTGTACCGCCACAAAAACGTAAAAGAGAAGAAAAACGTAAAAAGGGCACGATCAACTGATGACATTCGTATAAACCGAGCAGAGCAGAAAGCTGAAAATCAAACTAGAGATGGCAGGATTCGTCGTAGACAGGAGCAAAAAGATGCTTTAGACATCATAGATGACAGCAACATCCTCTAAGGACCTGGCATCGATGATTCAGTGTGAGGTAAGCCGATAAATCTCGATTATGAACGTATTATTCCAAATTATTTAGTGTTCAAAACTTTAAAGCGTTTTTCCCAAAACTCAAGTTTTCAAAGTCGGTGCCCATCATAACTTTAAAACTATTGCACCGATCCTTTCGAAATTTTTACACTATTTCTTTACATAATTTATGAGGTAACGCTGGAGCTTTTTTTCCAAATTCTTTATATTTTTCATTTTACAATAACAAATTAGCCTTTTTTTTGGCAAAAATCGCGTTTTTTCATGTAAAGTGTTCCAGAATATTACTTGAATGGATTCCAATAATGTAACATTGGTTTTAATAAATAAATTTTAACTGAGTCGTGAAAAAAAATCACAAAAATGTGCCTTTTTTTCACAAATTAACCTTACCCCCCCCCCCCCCCCCCCCGCTTAATGAAGGCTGCACTTATACAAACGTTTAAATGCATAATTATGCGTTTACATGTGCAGTTGTTAATTGATTTTTAATTCTCTCAATATAGTCGTGTACTCCTATATTATATACAATGATAAATTAATAAAATCAGAAGTATGTTCATATATTTGATTGTATGATATGATTTACAATTTATAATATTTACAATTAAAATACAACGAAAAATAGCGAAATTCGATCTGACAGGGTTATAAACTTTTAAAGGTTAGGAGGCAAACAGCTAACGCGCCACGAAACAGATTTTGTGTGCTATTCGTGCCCCATCTAGGTGCCCGTCGTGCGCCATTTTCAATGCTTTTTACGACTGTTAATACACAATTACTGAGCACTGCAGGATACAAAATCAAGTACGGCCTGCAAGTTGGAAGTATAAACTATCAAATAGAGTTTATTTCTAACGGATCCATTCTTTTTTCGCGTTCTACCAGCCAAACGAAAAATTAAACCAACCTATTATTTCGGCTTTGAATTTCAAGCTCATTTAATTAATTGTTTGGACTTTCTTTTTCTATATTATGATCAGAGACAAAAACTAGAAGTATTTTTCTTTAGCTTTCCACAATTATTTGCTTCATAATATGTATTAATCGTTTTAATATCGAGGTGCCAAACCAACCCGCCTGTCACGCCGTGCCCCACCCTCACCTATAAAATACAAATGTAAAATACAAAATAACATATGTATTTCACATATACATTGTGATATATCGGAGTCCAAAAAAGGCCAAACCCATAGCCTTTAAATACCAAGAAAGAAATAATTAAACAATCAGTTTATTTCTAAAATACAAAAAGAATTTACTTCAGAATAACGTAAAATATCGTAAAATAAAGAAATCATTGTAAAACAAAAATGGATTGATAAATCTCGAAATATCTATCCAATTCAGAATCTTTATTAAAGGACGATGTGAGGTACTGGCTTTTATTGTTAACTAATAAAAGTCCGAACGTTACACCTTTATTCGCGTCGCGCCGAGCGGTTTGCACGCGCGAGATAGTTGATTTGCGTGGCTGTGGCAGAAAGGGAGGCTAGGAGAGGAGTTGGATAGTGAGCGGATTCGTGAGTTCGTAGTACAATTTTAAATAAATATTTCATTTGTTATCTTTTTATTGCTTTGTATTTTAGAACCCTGCAGCTGGTACACTTTTGGTCTGCGCTTTTGATAGTGTACGTGAGTGCGTCGCTCGTTATAAATTAAATTGCGCGTAGTTGGAAAGATCGTGCCAACTTATGCCTTATTACGGCCGATTTATAATACGTAATACGCGACGTTAAAAATACACGTAGTGGTCGACCTTTGCTCGTGGTGCAGCGATGATCCGTACACTTCGGCTTCTTACTCGAAAATGATCTGCTTGCAGGCAGACTTACTGGAGCTGAGGGGTCTTATATGAAATATGTATTGACAATAAAAGCTTCGCGTCGGACCTCCCGAAAGATAATTTAGGCGTTAGTATATAGCGACTTTGTCTAGTCTGAAGTCGGGCGACTTCTCGCCCCGAGCTTGGGTAAGAGGGCGGCTTTTATTACGGGTCCACCCCGAAAACGTGCACCTGAATATACAATAGGTCTTATATTATAATAAGCTTAACTAGAATAATACTTTCGACATAGCAATATCAGGTGACTAGATAAACCAGCCGAGTTGGCTATGGAAAATAGAATATCCCGTGAACGGTATTAACTTGTTCGAATTCTATTTGGGTGTCTACCTGTTCTACAGGTGTCAATATTTAATTAGCCGAAATTGAACTCGATTGAGTCATTCGATCTAATATCTCTATTCAAATTATTCTATCCTACGTGACAACGATATATGATTATACAAGTGTTTTATAAAAAAGTTATTTCGTAGAGACATTACGAAAGAGAAAATATACAAAATATGGAATTAATTCATTACACCTCCCATCTCAGAGAGTTCATTGTCCTCGATAAATTATAGTGATATCTCTATAAAATAAAATTTTTCGCATTGATTATAATTATATTCAACAAATTTCATCACAGTGAAAGTTTATGGTTTTTCTTCTTAAAATTACTTACAATGGGGAAAAGAAAAATATAATTATGTTAAAAAATTAAATGGAATTATGATTATTCCACCGAATCATAAATTCTTAACTATTTTAAACGCTTCACTATCTAACAATAATTTGATTTCGCTGAAAGGGGATATTGTGGTCGTCAGTAGCGTATGCATTGAGAGAAAGGAAGAAAATAAGTAATGGAAAGATATGGACGAAAAGAAAAAAGAGTACAGGGGTTTTTCAAAGTTGGTCATGGGTATCTTCGTTTATCTCGTACTCCTCGTAGTCTGGATCGTAGATATAACGGCAGCCTTTCAGTTTGCCCATATGTTGAGGTTGTAGTTCATTGAACAATTGGTTTTGATCCCAGGTTGTTATCGGTACCGGGTTTCGGCTTATGTACGGGGAGAAGGTAAACCTGGCTTGGATAGTGTATGATAAGTTGCATTTGCTGCAATTTCCAGGTGTTATCCAACTGTGGATATGGCATTTTAACGCTGGCTTGAAACCCTTTAAGAGGTTGATGGTGTTGACAATTCCTGACATTCTGTGCAAAAATGTGAGTTTTATTATATTTGGTTATTGATAGTGTGGCATGCTATTTGATGTTAATTTCTATGATTTACATTCTATGGCTGAGCAAAACTAAAGAATTGCGTGGCGTTATGATATAGAATTCTTGCTTCGTGTATAGTGGTGTTGTGTTGTATACTCGTATGCAACATACCAATCCTGTTCTGTCTTATCTTATTTGGGAGTATACGTGATCTCAAAATTATAAAGGTTTGGCGTAGACTGACTTGAAGTCGTTGATAGTGTTGAAGTCAGGTTGTTCAATAATTTATTTAGGTTATTGGCGGTTGTTAATTTATCTGATAGAAATTTTGCTCTGGTTATATGCAGTTGGCATTCGATGGGTATGCCGGAACATTCCGAAAGGATTTCTTTGATTTGTTGTTGCATATCGTCCTCGTCGTGGCTCACTGCGTTAATGTCTGTTTCCGCAATTGCTTTGTAGTTGCTAACCCCACGGTGTAGGTGTTCCATGTATTCGAAGTATAGTCTAGGATTATTTGGTAGGTATGTGGCTGCTACTGCTACTGTTATAAAAATTATTACTGCGTGCATTGTCTGTGGACAGAAAGATAATTAATTAGTTAAAGAAAATGTTATTGTTTTTCCAGTGAGTGTCCGATAGTAAGCTAGATAGGATAATGATTGAGCATACATTATGCGCATACATGATCACACTTTTTTTTTACTATGTATTCTTATTTAATGTTTTTTGTAGTTATTTTGTATGTTAGTTATGTTATATGTTAGTTGTTTTCCTCGTCTTCGGAAGCGTTCTCGTTTGAAGTGGGTCCAAACATAGATAGGCATGATGCCCTGTTAGATGGTAGTCTGGATTAGGGTTGGAAGATTGAATTAATAGGTTGTAATTCGCAATCAAAACTTTGCCTGCGGGTGTCTGGTAATTTTGATTTGTTTTTTGTTATTGGACATTTAATGTAAAAAATGATGATTAATATGATTAGAAATAAAAATATGAAGGTATTGGATCCAATGGATCGATATGAAAAGTAAGTGTGTAGTATTTTGCTATCTTGGTCTGTTATGAAATTATTATATTTATCTTGGATGCTTTTGAGGATTATTCCTGATTCTAATTAGGAGGGTTGATACTTCGGGATAAATTCGAGGTATTGTAAGGAATCATTAATTATTTTTATTTTGTGAAATATTAGGTTATCTATGATACTGATGTTTAAGTTGTGTTAAACGTTTTCATTTCTATGAGAGTGGTTTGACCTTGTCTGGCAGAATACGGGATTTTATCTGTAATAACCCAACTCCATGTATTTTATTGAGTTCGTGTTGTTGAGCGGGACAAAGTATTTGTAATGTCGTGATTTGTGACAGTGAATATAGTCATGCATCTCCCGAATCAAAGTAGATCCAATGTTGTGTATAGTACGGTATATAATTAATGTTGCATTTTGATAAACTTTCTTCGCTGGGCTGATTTAGGAGTAAGTACTGGCATGCCATATCATCATCGGCTTCGTAAATGGGCTCAGTATGTGTACATGCTCTATGGTTAATTGTGTGTTTGCATTTCTTTAGACTCCCTTCTGATAAGAAGCTGTAAGCTCTTTTGTCGTGGCTTACTGCAATATACTTGGCTGTAGCTTTTATAAATGCAGATGCAGTATGACCTTTATAAGTTTGTGGTATTGGAATTGGGAGCGTTCGGTAAAGTTCAGTTGCAAATTTATTTAGCATTGGAATTGATATTTCCACTATAAATTTACTACGTCTAAATGCTAATCTTACTGGAGCGATATCCGTTAATTTATCTGTTGTTGCATGTTCTATTGGAATTGAGAATTCAAATTCCGGGTGTAGGTCTACTATTTGGTGGATAATTTGTTGCAATTTATTTATAGATATGAATGATGGGTGAAAATACCCATGCTGTTTTCATGGACTGCTTCGAACATAGATTGGAAGGTGTTTTGATAAATGTTTAGAGCTGTTTCTATTTCATTGGCGGTACCTGTAATTTCGCGAGTGACATTATATTTTTGTCATAAATCGGCTAAGTCATTCATTGTTTTCGTGACTTCTAATAATTATTCAATACTGAATTTTATTGTTGTTTTTGTATTGTTTAATATCCTTTTCTACATAACCTTACTTATGTTCTATTAAATGTGTTTCTTCCTTTGCGAGACGAGCGAATTTTGTTTGACCACTAAGCAATTGCTCTATTTGTTGAGAAATGTGTTCACCGTCAGGTTCCGAAAGGGTACCAAATAAGGTTTTACTTATGCTCCCTATAAATCCAAATGGTGCACTTCTTTTCGTAATGGTGGTTGCTGTTGGTGTTTTTGTTGGATCCTTGGCTTCAACTTCTTGCATGGTATCGACCATGCCGTCATGTATGCTTTTTACTCTTTTGATTTGCTCTTGTATAAAGTCTAGTCGCTTAGTTAATATGGTACAAAAGTAAGGTTGCGTATAACACGAATTTCTTATTAGTCCCACAGTATTGTTCATTTCTGTAGAATTGAAATATAAGGGCATAATATAGATATATACAATGATTTTCCAATTTGCTTGCGTGTATCGGATGTCTTGCATTCTCTCATAGTAGGTACCTGAATTGTCAATTATTTCTGGATGGAATAAGTTTTCTCGGTATATCCTTGAGACGTTAGGATTATCAGGATGCAGTACTGCCACAGGTTTCTCATCTGGAACATATTTATCCATATTGTTTGTAAGCAGGCTTTATTTTGTCTATGTGCTTAAGAATCTGTGTCCTTGATCGTCTTCTAAAACAACATTATGTTGTTCTAGTATTTCCACTATATTATATGGGCCTTTATAAGTTTTCTCTAGTTTATTTATTCTAGGTTCCTTAAGTTCGTATATCTTATCTCCGCGTGAATATGGGTGATCCTTCGCCCTTCTGTCATAGTAATATTTGAATTTATATTTTGAATCTATCAGGGGTTTTGTTGCTATGTCTCTGGTGTCCCGTAGTCTATTGACTAAGGAAATGGCAAATGGTAGTAATTTATCTCAGTCTTCGTACTCATTAATGTACTGACGAATATACTCAATGAGTACGAGATGGATTCTTTCCAGGCTACCATTAGATTGAGGATGATATCCGGATGTTGTAACTTGTTTTATTTTAAAAATACGTGCAAGTTGTTTCATGACCTAACCTATTAGGGCTTGTGCTTTGTCTGATAGTATTATACGGGGTAAACCGTATAGTGTTATCACGTGTCTTGCTAATGCGTCAGCTGTTGTTCCGGCTTCCGTATCCGGAACGGCCATTGGGAGTTAAGGGAAGTGGTCCTAACGAAATTTTGTCAAAAGGTTCGATAGGTGTGTCAGATAGTATCATTGGTTCTGTATTTTCGATTATAACAATTCTTGGTATTTTTCACAATATCTGACGTACACAGTAATGCCGGATTTCATACCTGATCAGTAGAATTTTTCTCGAACGCGACGATAGGTTTTCGTCACTCCTCTGTGTCCTCCGATCAGGCTGTCGTGATTTTCTGAAATAATTTGGCTGCGTACGTCTTCCGGAGGTATTGTTGTAATTCCATAATAAACAAACAGCGTGCATTCAGATATACACAAGATTTTTCGTAATAGATCTAGGAATGTTGAGAACGTTATTTTGTCAGTCATATTGTTTTGTTTGGAAATTCTTAGAGATTTTATGCTGTATTTTGTTAGAGAATTAGCAAGACTTTTTAGAACATCTTTTAATTCTTGGATACTGAAACTGTCTATATGTCCTTTAGTTAGAATTGCACTAAATACTTTTGTCTTAGTTTTGGGGGTTACGATAATTTGTCCCTTTTTGGGTTTAATGCTTTTTATGTCGCTTTTGTCGATTCTCCCTAGGTCCTAGCAAGACCTGTGACACGGGAATTGTAAATTCGCAATCTGCTGATAAAAAATGTAACAAGTTATCTTTTTTATCGGTAAGCCCTTCGTTTACGAGCTTAATGATTAATTTGGTATCAGACGTCTTCAAAAAGTCGGGATAAAGTATTCCTGGTGGAATAGTTTCCGAAGCTATTGGTAAAGCAACATGTTCTATAGCTTCATATATCATCATCATCTCAATGGAGGATGGGTCTGCTGTTTCTTCGACAATGGATGGTAATGGAAAACGTGGCTGTTCGCGTTGCTCTATGGCTGCTGCATCATCTGATTCTTCCATTAAATCATTTTCAACTGGCGTTGAACATGCTATAGGACATTGTTTCATTTTGTTACGAGGCCCAGTTTGGCTGTTGTCCTACCAATATTCGTCTTAGGACCCTTGATCATCAGATAATGATTGGGCTGGATTGATTTCTCTGATATTTTTGATTGATATTGGTTCATGTACCTCGTTACTTAAGTCGTTATCCGAGGATATAGATATTTTCCTAATTGACGGTTCATGTGCTATGAGGCTTTAGAATCCACTTAGTCGTTTCCTAGGTATAGGAGGTGGTTCTACAGGTATATTTGATTTTTCTTCTGAAATAAAAGTTACTCTTATTGTATATTTTGTAGGTCTAGTTGCCTTATTCGTTTCACTGGTTGATGGGGCATATTCAGCTACTTTTATAGTTCTCGATCTTCGTGTGTTACTAGGAAGTGTCTGTTTAGGTATTGTTCCCGGTTTGCGCATGTCAGGAGCATTGAGTCTGCGTGAACGTACTCGTTCAGCTATTCTTGTTCCTGCAGTTCCTGAATCGGATAAAACAGGGTCTAGGGGTTTGTTTTTAGAACCTGTTGGCCTGTCTATTTTTTTTGCAGGTTCCTGACTTATTTTCTTGGAAAGTGCACCAGATGAAGATGTCGGGAGGGCAACTGCATTTTTAGGTACACGGTTCCTGGACAATGCATCTGCGTTTACTTTCACCCTTCCAGGATTGTAAAGGAATGTATATTGATATTCTCGTTAGCGAGTACGCCATCTTATCAGTCTGTGATCCGGTGGTTTCACTGAGTCGATCCATTTGAAAGGCTCCTGATCACTTATCATTCTTTTTACGTCGTACCATAATTAATTTCGGCTTGTTTCATTATATGGAACATGTACGCTATCGGACGATCTTCTCCGATCTTTACCTGACTTAGCACAGCTTCTACAGTGTACCTTGATGAATTAGTCGTGAGTATGAAGGATTTTGAGAAGTCTGGGAATTGAAGAACAGGTGCCACACAAAGCGCCTATCAAATCCTCGAAACTTTTTTGGTGCTCATCCCTCCACTCAAATGGCACTGTCTTTTTTAGAAGTTCGGATAGAAGTCGTGCTCGTTTAGAGAAGCCTTCTATAAACCTTCTATAAAGTCCTGCTAATCTTAAGAATTGGCGAATGTTAGTTTGAATTTGGGGGCACGGAAATTCTTTGACCGCGTCTGTCTTTTTTGGATCGGGTCGGATACCATCTTCGCTGATGACATGAACTAAATATTCGACTTCCGATGCAAGGAATTCGCATTTGTCTGGTTGAAGTGATAATTTTGCATCTAGAAGTCGTTTAAAGAGTTCTATATCTAGGAGACCTAATAAAATAAGGCTCATCAAGCGTTGGAATGTTGCTGGTGAATTTTTAAGCCCGAACGGCATTCCTATGTAATGATAGTGACCATTTGAAGTACTAAAGGATGTCTTATGATGGTCCCTTGGGTGCAGTTTGATTTGGTGGTATCCACTAGCTAAATCAATATTGAAAAATGTTTTGCACCTCCAAGTTTATCTACAATCTCCCAGATTGACGGATAAGGGTGAGTGTCTCCGATTGTTTTCTCGTTAAGGGTTCTATAATCGATTACCATTCTCCATCTTTTATTTCCTTTGGAATCTGCTTTCTTTGGGATTATCCACAAAGGGCAATTATAAGGAGATGTGGAGTGTTCGATTATCCCATCACCAAGTAATTTAGTTACTTGGCTTTGTATTTCGTCCTTATGTACCAATGGGTATCGATATTGCTTGACGAAAACGGGTACTTCGTCCTTTGTTATTATCGGATTGTCGGTAGTTTGTTTCCAGGCAGATCAAATATCTGTGGAAATTATTTGATTAGATCTACAATGCTTTACCTTACTTCAGCATTAAGTTTATCTAGACGTAAAGAGTCTATAATTCGCTGGAGTCGTTATTCTGTTGGTATGATTTCTTGGTCACTGCCATCTGTTTTGAAGAAATCTTCAGATTTTTCGCTTTCATGTGGTTCTATTTCCCGAAGAGGTATTTTAATTTCTACCTCCTTTTCTAATGTGTTAATAGCCACTACATGACATTTTACATGAGTTTTGGCAAATATCCAGTTTTAAGGTCAATTGGATGTAGATTTATAGTTATTGGAGTCCTGATTATAGCTTGTAAGATGTATCTTGTAGCTTCAGGTTTCCTATATTCGTAGTTTGTAAATCTGACAGGTTGGATTGGTCTAGAACTAGTAATTAGTCCATTATGGTGGAATGATATTTCGGCCGACTCATTTTTCAGGAAATCTACTCCTAGGATTCCTAATACAGGGATAGGTAGATTCTCGGTTATTACTTGGAATGTTATTGGTTTTTCAAAGAATGTTATCTCTGTTTCACCAGCCGTGGTCATTGAGTCTTTCGGTATTCTTGTTATACCAATGGCATTGTGGCCGGCTATAATCGTTCTACGATTTGGTGCATTTACATGGATCGAATTTATTTGGGCTCCTGCGTCTAATACAATTTTAGTATGGTGTTTTAATTCTGGAGCATTTAAGTTGACTAATGGGGTTATTGCTTGTCCATTTGGTATTTTTGCTGATATAAATTTTACTGATGATAGATGCTTCGGTGTTTGTTCGCTCGTCGATGCGTCCGTTCGGCAAGTTGTTGAGGAGTTTAAATTCTATTAAAATTTTCTTCGATCCATTGGGTGTCCTGGACTGTATGGATAGTCGTAATATAGTAGGAAACCTTGGAGTGTAGTCCATAATCCATATGGTATATAATACATAAAAGATTCAAATAACAGAGGTGCTGTCAGTGAGTGGCGTGGATGTTGAGGATAATGAGGTATATTCGGGGCCGGTGAAACATTTCTTCGTCGGTCGTCATAACCTCTCTCTTGATATCGTTGTTCACTTTATTATGAACGATTCGGGCTGCTTGATTGATGGTTCTATATCGGTCTGTAATTTTGTTGATAATTCTTATTACATTGATCATAACGTGGATTTTGATTGAAATTTTGTTTTGGTCGATGATCCGTGTAGCGATCTGTTGGTGTTTGGCTTCTCCATGGTGTACGGTTAAAGGGTTGTTCATCCTCCAATTGTACATGTCTTTCTGGTGAGGTCATCCTGGCTGTATATATGACTCCCTGTCGATTGTTCGAGTTGATCATATTTCTTTCTATTCTTTGTGCAATTTGGAGTGCGTTGGCCAGAATTCCGGATTCCTGTACGCTTACAGCATATAGCAGATCATCGGAGAGTACTCGTTTGAAGGACTCGAGTGCTATACCTTCAATCATTGTTGTCATGTGGGGAACTTCTTCGGGTGTGAATTTTTCCTTGAGTGATGCCTTGGCACTTTCCATGATTTTCTTTATTTCGCTGTAATATTCCGTTACAGTTTCATCTCTCCGTATTCTGATTGCCTGAAATTCCGTACAATAGTGAGAATATGTTTTCTTGGATGCGAATTATACCTTGAGGGCATCTTTAAGATTATCTACCGTGTTTATTGCCGTATCTCCTACAGAGTCACGAGCGATATCGCGGAGTTTTACGATAACACCCTTAAAATAGGCATTAGGTATTCCGGCTGGACAAATACTTGCCATTTTCGACATCTTGTATAAACGTTTTCAAAGGCATATGTTTACCATCATAATTAGGTATATGCAACAAGGATTATATAGATTACCGCCATATATTCACACATCGTGCTGAGTAGTGCATCAGTGATGTTTTGATGGTGAGTAAGGTTGGCAATAGTGTTTTCCGCCATTTTCGTTTTATTTTCCTTTTATATTTTGTAAGAAAGAAGATTATTGTTGCATCAGATCTACTAATTCGTTAAAGAATTGATAGTCAAACGTATAGTTGATTGCTTTTGCTTAATTGCTTCAATACACTGTAATTATGTTTTGGAATTGTTTTATACTGGACTGGAGTGTGTAGTTGAGTTGATCTTGAAGTGTTATCCCTAATTATTGGCTTATATTTATGTGTTGAAGACAAATTATTTTCCATTCAGGAAGATAATAGTTACTTCTATTTCAATGCGTTTTATTTCTTTTTCAAATTACCCAATATGTATATATTCTCTCAGAATTTTCAATCCTCGAGTAATACTATTTGATGGTGGTGGTGAGGATCGATCAAATTGAGTAGTGTGTGTGTTGTTTTGTTATTTTTACACTTAAAATTGTTAGAATCACAAAAATTCAGAAAGGGTTCTGATTTTATAATCAGTATACTTTCAAAATTGTATTCGTCGATCGTGATATACTTGTCCCAGTTGATCTCTATTGGGTGATCCAGCACTGGTGTATGCGGTGGTTGGAGTTGTGTATCCTCGTTGAAAACGTCTATTTCGTTATTAGAATTACAAGAATGGTTTTGGCAAGGGTGAGTTTCTTTTAAATTCTTCACCGCAAGGGTTGCTAAAGCTCTTTGGACCCTTTGATAAAGTATTTCTTTTTTTGATATTTTTTTTCCAATTATCCTTTATTCTTCCCATAAATCTAGGCGTATCAAAATTTGCTCCAAAAAAACGAAAAAGGAGAAATTTTTGATATGATAATATAGTTATAGTTAACTGGTAATAGTAATAGTAATAATGATATTAGTAACTACAATAATATATTAGTAACTATAGTAACCTAATAACTATAGTTTCTAATTTCTATGACGCGTATTTGCCTCTCTCTTATTTTTTTAGTTCTGAGGTTCTAATATTAATATTTTCCAATCTTCTACAGGCCTTGCACATATTTGTGTAAATAAATTCAGAGCGTATTTTGTTTCTCGCTTAAGATATAGTAATGGAAAGGTCTAATATTTAGGAATAGTAGAAAGAAAAGGAATAAAAAAAATTGTCTAAAAGAAAATAGTAATTAAAACAATGATATGTCACAACATGATTCGCGATTTCCTTATCGCAATTTTAGTTGTGCACTTTTTATAATTTTTGACCATTCATTTTGGCCTCAACTAAGCTGATTGTACAAGAAAATTTATTGGAACAATAGTACGATGTCCCAGTTTGATAATCATAACAATAGCAATAACAATAATAATAATAAGTAATAATAAATAATAATAAGGGGTACTTTAATATATCTAATGCGTAAGGGTAAATAAAGAATAAATTTTTTTTCTTATACGGGTAAGAGTTATTTCATTGTTATAATAATAATAATAAGTATATATAAATATATGTATGCATATAATATATGTGTAATTATATATATGTATGTGTAATTCTAAAATAAGGGGTGAATAATATGTTGTTATAAATATATTTATTACTTGTGGGTTCTATGACACATGTGAGTAACTATTCGCTGAATAACTATATTGAAAACTTATTGATTATTGGGAGTGTTTTCATTAATGAATAATCTGTTAAAAGCGATATTTAACTTTTCGATTATTTGTTCATCAATCTGTGTGTTGTGGTTATTAAATGCTAAACTTAATTTTATATGTGCTGTCACTAACCGAATTAATATTTGTTTTAATATTGCTTGATTACGAGTTAACATATTAACTATTATTTCTAATGTTTTTATGTATACCCACGTTCCCTTATCGGTATCTTCTAGGTATAAGATATCTTCGCAGATTTTTTTGAATTCCTCTAGAGACTTCGTAAAAAGGGGAATCAACTAGATTAGGAATCATTGAGACATTAATAATATACGAGTATATATACAAATCATTCTGAGGGTTTATTTATTCTATAATCATAACGTCGTCGTCAATGGTTTGGACCAATGGTCGATTTACGGGCGGCTCGATTGGTTGAATTTGTACGATCACGATTTCTTGTGGTAAATTTGCCGCTGGCTCGACCGGCTGCCCTTGAGCAATCGCGATTTCTTGCGGTTGCGGTAAGTTGGTAGCGATTTCTTCGTACTCTGGTAATACGTCGTCGTCGAAGATTACGTCAAAATTAAAATTTAGGTTATCCAGTTTGTTCTGTGTGAACCAGGGTATTTCATATACTAATTGTCGCGGTTGAGCTAACACTAAAAGTGCTTCGGGATAATCTACTGCTTCGGGGATAACAACTTCTGGCTTCTATACTGCGCCTTTAACGACAAATACCTTTTCTACGGGCACTGCAGGATGCGGTTTGAATGCGCGAAGTTTGTTCTTTGCTGCTCTTAATTCCAAAAAGGATTTAGTATAAACTTCCGCGGGTGGGTACTCTAATATTTTAACAATAAGATTTAATATTATTTTACGTTTTATCACAGCCTTTCGTTTTTCAGACTCTTTTTTCGTCTCCTGGACGTTTTTTGTGATTTAACTGTAAATTATAACAAAAAAATTAAATTAATAAAAAAACACAAAAAAAAAATTTATCAATTTATTTATATATTTATTTATTTACATATTTATTTATCTATTTATTTATTTACATATTTATTTATATATTTATTTATTTATATATTTATTTATTTATATATTTATTTATTTATATATTTATTTATTTATATATTTATTTATTTATATATTAAAATAAATAAATATAACAGGAAAGTATTATGCTTCAGTATTGCTCCGGTTGAGCGAAGAAGTCAAGAAAAAACGTCCTGATTTGAAAAAGAAAAAGATCCTCTTTCAACAAGAAAATGCACGGGTGCACACCTGCGCAGTTTTGATGACCAAAATTATGGAATTAAAGTTCGAATTATTAGAACAGCCACCGTATTTACCAGATTTGCCCCCAAGTGACTTTTTCTTATTTCCAAACTTGAAAAAATGGCTTGGCGGACGACGGTTTACGTCGAACGAGGACGTCATCGCCCAAACAAAGGCCTATTTTCAGGAGCTTCCGAAATTCTACTTTTTGTGAAAAAGAGATTATGTTAAACAATAAAAGAAAATTTAGCCATAAAAATTTTTTTCCTATTTTTTTCTAAGGACTTATTGAACAACCCTCGTATATATATCCAATGCATGTCCACATATATATATATATATATATATATATATATATATATATATATGGACAACTTTTAAACTTTAATAAACCTTGCAGAACTGAGTGTCTGTTGTAATATTTAATATAAGAATCGCGCATTTTAATTGTGTACAGTTTAACATTGATTAATATATCCATATTCGACAAATGCCAAATTGTGCACAATTCTAATGTGCATGAACCACAACTCTATAATTTTTACTTAAGATATATAATCACTTTTTAGAGGGGATGTAGAGGGAAGTGGGGGGATGTGGAAGGGGTGAAGGAGATGTAGAGGGGATGTAAAGGCCAATGTGCAAGTAATGCATTAAAAGTAGAGAAAATGTGGGGAGCGGTGACGGGGAATGTGGAAGGGATGTAGAGCGGATGTGGAGGGGCTGTGGAGGGGCGTTGAGGGGGGTGGAGGGCGGTTCAGGGGTAAATAAGTAAACAAATAACGTAGTTTTTTTAAACAATTTAACGTTATTATGCGGAGGGCATATGGAGGAGGTGTCGAGGGGCGTGGAGGGGTGTTGAGGGGTATTGAGGGGAATGTGGAGGCGATGCGGAGAGGATGTCGAGGGGGTGGAGGGTGGTGGAGGGGATAGAGTAACTTGACAACGCTTACGAGTATATAATATATATATATATATATATATATATATATATATATATATATTTATATGTGTTGACATACACATGTGACATACATATGTGTTGACATATATATATATATATATATATATATATATATATATATATATATATATATATATATTTATATGTGTTGACATACACATGTGACATACATATGTGTTGACATATATATATATATATATATATATATATATATATATATATATATATATATATATATATATATATATATATATATATATATATATATATATATATATATATATATATATATATATATATATATATATATATATATATATTTATATGTGTTGACATACACTGGAGCGAATTAAATATAACAAAATGTATATATATATATATATATATATATATATATATATATAACAAAATGTATATATATATATATATATATATATATATATATATAGTGCTGAGGCTCCAGGTCTTCTGGTCTCTCGTTGGGCAAGAGGGGCTGTCGGTCACCTTTACACTTCCAGTGTAAGATATATATATATATATATATATATATAGATATATATAGATATATATATATAGAGTTGGATTATAATTGTCGATCATTCCTCGGCATTTGCAAAGAGTCGGTAAATATAAGTTTATATATATATATATATATATATATATATATATATATCTTACACTGGAAGTGTAAAGGTGACCGACAGCCCCTCTTGCCCAACGAGAGACCAGAAGACCTGGAGCCTCAGCACTATATATATATATGTAGACATGCTTATAACCGCTCTCGAATATTCCGTCATTGCGAAATAC
Organism: Gastracanthus pulcherrimus; assembly: GCA_949152435.1. NCBI lineage: Eukaryota > Metazoa > Arthropoda > Insecta > Hymenoptera > Pteromalidae > Gastracanthus > Gastracanthus pulcherrimus. The sequence continues at coordinate 64,019,531 of OX424576.1, forward strand.
ACGCGTCTGCTGCTGAGACAAAGACAATCGCGCGAGCACAAAGTGCGGGCTCAGCACTCTCCGCTTTCTCAATCATGTCAACGACCACGAAATCTGGCAGGCTCCCACTGGCGAAGAGGAGCTGACGTACACCATCTTCCTACCGATACACGAGGTTATAAATACATCGTACATGAACTTTTGGACGCATTTAGACTGTAACCATAAATAATCTGTAAGTTAAAAATATAATCAAATATATATATATATATATATATATATATATATATATATATATATATATATATATATATATATATTATATTTTTAACTTATAGATTATTTATAGTTACACGCAGTGGTAGCGTGGAAGATATTCTTGGTGTAAAATGTTCGTAATCCTTCAGTCAGGAAGAAAGAGCTTTGTTCGAGTGTCCTACGTTCGAGCTCTTATTTTCTTCCCAAAGTTGGACTGCGAATCCTTAACAAGATTCTAAGTTCCAACTTTCTCCAGTCAACAAGTATGCATGCTTGAGGGTTCTATGTTCGAGCCTGCATTGCCTTTTCGAGGTCAGAATTTGGGCCCCTAGAGAGGTTTTTGTCCCTGTACTTTCGCTGCTGACGTCGGAGACTTCGATGGGCTGCTGAGTAAGGTGCTGATATATATATATATATATCTTACACTGGAAGTGTAAAGGTGACCGACAGTCCCTCTTGCCCAACGAGAGACCAGAAGACCTGGAGCCTCAGCACTATATATATATATATATATATATATATATATATATATATATATATATATATATATAAAATTATTCATTTATTAGTTTATTGTTTATTCATATTTATTTATAACTAAGTTACAATATAGATATAACAGTTTGTGTAATCTAGATATGTATAAGTAAATAAATGAATGCGACTATTTGCTTGATTGACACAACACACGCATAGTTATTCTACAACTTCTTTCCATCAGAGCGCGTGGGCGTCTATTCCTGCGGAAAGTTTCGTTCCGTCCCGTTGATAAGTACGCGCGCGGACGAGGAGAACGAGGTACGTGGAAGCGAAATGATTCGTATGAGAGGAACGAGACACGCGTGAGACGCAGCCTGAAGTCGACACGTTGTACTACCACCTGTGTCTAAGCATTGTTGTTTAGAGGAGGTTAGAATTGCTTGACACATAATCCTCTTGTGAGATTTAGAATATGGGAAGTTTTTTTGACCAAAAGTAGGTAAGAAAACGAAAGTGTCTATACGCTTGCTTTCACTGTAAAATTCCATGTAAAATACTTAAAAGATACTCCAACAAAGAACTTTTTATTTCTCCTCCATACGAACTGTAAGATAAAGATAACTTACCGTTATCTTCCTGCGTACTGACTTCGTAAAAGTGCGTGAGGATTCCGTAAGAGTTCGTGTGGCTTCCGTAAGAGTTCGTATTGCTTACATAAGAGTCCGTAAAGAGTCCGTAAGAGTCCGTAAGGCATCCAAAAGAGATCGTATGGTTTCCGTGCGAGTTCGTAAAGAGTCCGTAAGAATCAGTGAGGCTTCTGTAAGAGTCTGTAAAAAGTCCATGAGTCCGTGAGGCTTCCGTAAGAGTCAATAAAGAGTGCTTAAGAGTCCGTAAAAAGTCCGCAAGAGTCTACGAGGCTTCTTTAAGAGTCCGTAAGAGTCCATAAAGAGTCCGTAAGTGTCCATAAGGCTTCTGTAACAGTTCGAATGGCTTCCCTAAGAGACCATGAGGCTTCCGTAAGAGTCCGTAAAAGGTCCGTAAGAGTTTGTAAACAGCCCATAAGCGTCCGTAAGAGTCTGTAAAGAGTCCATAAGAGTCCGTAAGGCTTCTGTAAGAGTAAATGAGAGTTCGTAAGCCATCCGAAAGAGTTCGTATGGTTTCCGATCGAGTCGGTAAAGAGTTTGTATGGTTTCCGTTCGAGTTCAAGTCCGTAAGAGTCCGTAAGACTTTCGTAAGAGTTCGTGAGACTTCTGCAAGAGTCAGTAAAGAGTACATAAGTGTCCGTGAGGCTTCCGCAAGAGTCCGTAAAGAGTCCGTAAAGAGTCCGTAATAGTCTGTGAAGAGTCCGTAAGAGTCCATAAGGCTTCCGTAAGGGTTCGTATGACTTCCGTAAGAGTCCATAAAGAGTCCGTAAGAGTCTGTACAGAGCCCATAAGGGTACGTAAGGCTTCTATAAGACTCGGTAAAGAGTCTGCAAATTCCGTAAAACTTCCATAGGAGTCCGTGAGGGTTCCGCAAGCGACCGTAAAGAGTCCGTTAGAGTCCGCGAGACTTCCATAAGAGTCTGTAAATTGTCCGTAAGTGTCAGTAAGGCTTTCTTAAGAGTCCATGAGGCTTCCACAAGAGTCCATAAAGAGTCCGTAAGAGTCCGTGAGGCTTCTGCAAGAGTCCGTGAGACTTCCGCAAGAGTCCGTAAAGAGTCCGTAAAGAGTCCGTAATAGTCCGTGAAGAGTGCGTAAGAGTCCATAAGGCTTCTGTAAGACTCGGTAAAGAGTCTGTAAATTTCGTAAGGCTTCCATAGGAGTCCGTGAGGACTTCGCAAGCGACTGTAAAGCGTCGGTTAGAGTCCGTGAGACTTCCATAAGAGTCTGTAAATTGTCCGTAAGTGTCAGTAAGGCTTCCTTAAGAGTCCGTGAGGCTTTCACAAGAGTCTGTAAAGGGTCCGTAAGAGTCCGTGAAGAGTCCGTAAGTGTATAAAATGTTATTATTATTATTTTACACTACGCTATCCGCTTTCGAAATCAATTTTTAGCCCGTGATTTACTCCTCGGAAAATTCTGTGCTTAGAAGATACATTTCGAGGTCAAAAAAGAGGGTCGATATGGATCCTAAACACGCGTGCATCCTGTTACACTTGACTCATGCGCCCTAGCTAAGTTACACGAGCACATACCTTAAGCCTCATTGACGACAGTTAGAGAATAAAAGTTTTAAAAACATACGTGTTTTCCATTTATAAAACAATATTGAAATATAGTTATATACTTATTAAGTAGGATATAACACACAATAGTCCGTGAAGAGTCTGTAAGTGTCCGTAAGGCTTCCGTAAGAGTTCGTACGACTTCCGTAAGAGTCCGTTAAGCTTCCGTAAGAGTCTGTATGAGCTTGTATGGCTTCAGTTAGAGTCTATAAAGTGTCCGTAAGAGTCCGTAAGACTTCCCTAAGTGTCCGTGAGGCTTCCGCAAGTGTCCGTAAAGAGTCCGTAAGTGTGGATGGATGGATGGATAAACGGAGCAATAGAGAACTTATATGAGTTTAAATTTTAATTTTAATGAATAATAATACTTTAAAGTATTAAAATTTAAATACAATTCAAATGTCCGTCGCGTGTCAACACAATTGGTTACGGCTTTTATGCCGGTGTTAAACATCTCTATTGCTAGATGAAATTCCGATAATACTTAGATCTTAATTTGAGGAAATATCGGTATTTGTTAACCAGCTAAGATGATTTGGGCCAAATTTGTGGCTTTTGCTTTATTATTTATACTTGTATTGCAAATTGATCCGCTTTGGGCAGTTGGAGTTAGCGTTTATGAACAACGATTAATTATTTACACTTTTTCATTATTTCAAAATGCTCTTCTTAAAGTAGTTGAGTTTGAGGATTTATATCTTAGAAATTACGAGTTCTTATGTAAACTTTTTATTATTGGAAATTACTTCACTTGTGATAGTGGTATTTAACGAGAAGTTATAATGCAAAACGCAAAAAAATAAGTCTTCAGATTTTTTTTAACAGGTAGCATTGTAAATAGTTTTTTAAATTTTTTAGATACACTTTTGTATATCTTGAGAAGAACAAACAAATTATTCTATTACAAAATGGCGGCTTATGATCCGGAGATTACTAGATTTTGATAATTGAGCACAACGATGTAGGTTCGGTGTAAATTGTACTCAACTATAGCTAAAACAATGCGTTCTCTTTAAGAAAGCTTAAAGCCATAAAGATTTTTATTCTACATAAAATTAAGCTTTCGATGAACTTCTAACATTCAAAAAAAGTGCATTATTTTAAAAATTAACCGACCTTTTTTAAAAAATGGCAATTTTCAATATAATATTTTCGTACATTTATGTAAATAAAAGTTATTAAGAAAATTAATTTGTTTGTTTTTATATATTTATCCACACTGTAACTGCATGCCGAAAAAGAATTAGTTAGATCTTTTTGATTTAGTTCAGTGAAACAGACACCAATTTTCGAAGTGATTTTCGCAAGACCATGTCGAAAACTGCTAATTTCTTAATCACGAGCGGTCACGTTCTAATACAAAAATAATTTTGTTCAAAAATATTCGTTGTACAAGCTCTTTAAAGAAAATCCCCAAACTTACCAATTTTTTTTTGCATTTTAAATGATAACCTCCCGTTTAGGGTACCTAACCACCTAAAAATTAGAAATAATTTTGTTATATATTATTTTTAGTTGAGAATGAATAGTCATCATATTAATATTACCTATTTTTACTATAAATTTAAACATTTTATCAAAATATAACGAAAAAATAAATTTCTTTTGTTGAGATTAGGTATTTTTATTCGACCGTAATACATACTATTATATTTATTCAGCTATCGCATTGTTTCGTGATCCAAAATTGATCGAATCGGGATATTTTAGGTTTTATTGTGTTTAGAATACATATAATCAGGTAACGAATGTGCGAATTCGAAAAATAAAATTATTGATTAAAGTTGTAGCCTACTTAAACAATATTTTATGATAAAGTTTTTCACATTTGAATAATTGAGGCTTAAATAGGCTATAACCTTGGTCAATAATTTTGTTTTTAAATACCCATATTGATTACCCAATTATATGTATTCTGAACACATTAAAATCGCAAATACACCGATTCGCTCAGTTTGGCTCTCTACACCTTGCGGTAGCTGAGAAAATATGCAGTATATATTATAGCCAAACAAAGAGATCTAGTGACCATAAAAGAAATTTTTCTAATATTTTCCGTTATATTTTGATAAAGTGTTCAAATTTACTGTAAAAAATAGGTAATATACGATAAAGAATTCATTCTCGCCTAAAAATATGTAACGAATTTATTTTAATTTTTAAGGTGGTTAGGTCCCTTAAGGTGTATAGTATTTAGTGATTAATATTTTATAAGTACAAATTTTTATTATTGAAAAATGCCCCACTTCAGGCAGATTTAATTTAAATTTATTACTATTGCAATTTGCTTTGTTTCGGGTACTTGTTAGGTTCTAGGGATCATTAATTACGTTTTCTATTAATTTAACACCCCCTGTATGCACACAACCGAATGGCGTTACATATTAACTTTACAAGCTAGTAAAAATATTTATGATAAACAAATGATTATACGTATCATACGTGACGTACATTACATGCTTACCTTTGCATGTCATAACTGGACAATTGTCGTCTGGGACTTGAACTGGAGATCAATAGTATATTATCGATAACCTTACGTTTTTCTCATGCCTATAGAGCAATAGAGCGGAACTAAAGTGTAACGTCTTGCAACACTGCGCAAACGCTATAAGCAGGCAATAATGTCAGAAGAGGGCGAAAAAATTCTTTTTTTGTAACACATACGCGATATTCATGTTTTTTCATTCTCAGAACCGGGTCCAAAGTGACCATTTTCCGACCAGCGGGCGTAAAGTGACAACTTTTTTTCCACTGCTTATTTTAATTTACGCCTCCTCATTCCGCTAATAGAAATGAGAATAAAACTGGCCTAAACTTGGTTTATGAAAATTAATACATGTGTTACAAAAAATATAATATGCACCGCGGGCGAGAGGGCCTTTTTTTACCAAGTGTGAGTTTGTAGTACGAGTCGTAGGCGAGTGTGCAGAGCGAGCTGGAGATGAGTACTGAGAACACGCAAGCTAGAGATGAGTACTGCCAACACACTTCTCGCCCTCGGTACATAATATACTATTATGTCACACTTGTAAGAAAACGCATTTTTTCATACCCACATAGCGGGACTAAAGCGGCCGTTTTCCAGCCAGCGGGCGAAAAATAGGTAGCGAGAAAAAATTAGCCTTAAACCTGTTGTACCTGACGTAAAGTAAATTATCGAAAATAGACTCTAAGAGGGTTTATGTACCTCTAAATGTCAAGTACCATCCGGTGTATCTAAACACTCAAGTAAGGTGATTTTCGAAAATAAAACCCACGAGAGTTAGGCCCTCCACCCCTAAACATGGAATGTCATGCGGATGATATCACACGTTTAGGTGGACCTAAATACTCTAGTAGGCTGATTTTGCTCTCTAACAAGCATGTGTTTGTATCGTGTCGAAGTTTGGCCAACTTTAGTTCTTCTTCATAGGCATGAAACAAAAAAGTTATAAATACATATTTGACAAAAAATACGATGTGCACCGTGGAGGAGAGACCTTTCTTGTCCGTATGTGATTGCAATAATCGTCTTTAGATTGCAATACGTACAGGCACTCGCCTTCGGCTTGTGCTTTTTCGTGCAGATATAAAAGCGTGCGGAAAGTGGTTATTTTCTTCCCTCAGGTGGAAAGTGCGGTACATTGAATATTATATGAAAATATTGTACGTAACCCTAATATTAGAATTGTAAATTGTGCTTAGGGGAGACCGGGGTCATTTTAAAAACTTTTTCTTTAAAACTTTTTAGTTTTTATAACCTTTTTTAAAATCATTTTTGTGATCGGTGGTTATCAAGATTGGGCGTTTGCTTAGCTAAAATAAATTTTCCGCAACACGTGCGTAAAAAAGGCCCTTTTCCATGCTGGCAAAACGAATGGAAAACTGGACATTCCAAGTGTCTTTGCTGGAGCGGGAGATAATGTACATTCCTTCTCGCTGCAGCGGGGGCTAATGTACATTATCCCCCGCTCCTGAAAATCTCTGAAAATAATACCAAAAATTTAAAATTTAAAAAAAATGTGGTGGTCGACTCGAAATGCCCACTTTCCCATTCGCTTTTCATGCATGAAAAAGGCCCTATTCACAAACTTGTTAAAAGAAATATGATGTGTAACACGGGTAGAAAGGACCTTTTCCGACTCGGATGATGATTTGAACACTTAGAAAAAGCCCGTTTTCTCCCCTAGTTGCAAAATGTACACCAGTACACAAGTAATCACAACCTACAAAATTATTTTGAGAATAGGTAACTAACCTATATGTTCACTAATCAAATCCCCTGAGGCATCAAAATATTTGTTTCAATAAGCTTTATATAAATACGAACTTTTGTATGATAAATAACTTGTTTGAATAACTAGACACAACTTTTGTACATTAGCAAAAGTTACATAACAAAATTAAAAAATCTTATGTTTCTGAATGAAATTTTCTTTCTTGATATATTGACATGTATTCTTCGCTAAGAATGTTCAATTTTGATCACCATTTCAGTGTACGTATCAATGCAAATGCGGGGAGAAATTACTTTTTTCCACGCTTCACTTTTTTTCTCGCTAAATGAATATTTTTTCACACATTGTACAAACACGCTCGAAATGCGCGATTTTATACGCTACTTTTAGACATGAATGACATGATATAATAGAATTTTCTAAGCGAGGATGATGATTGAGTGCGAGTGAAAGTAAAGGGCGCCGACGGCGCCCGAGAGTACACTAGTGCTTAAATCATCATCCGACTCTGAAATAACTCTTTTCATCCGAGTTACACATCGTATTTCTTTTAACAAGTGTGTGAATAGGGCCTTCTTCATGAATGCAAAGGGAATGGGGAAATGTGCATTTCGAGTCGTTCAGTAGACCTAAGAAATAAAAAAAATAAATTTTAAAAATTATAAATTAAAAAAAAATTATAACATTGAAAAGATTTAAAATTTAAAAAAAAAACATATTTTGAATCGCAATAAAATTTTTGAAAAATTTGAAATTATTTTCAGAGCTTTACAGGAGCAGGAAGTAATATACACTCGGCGGTAAGATATTCTTGGTCTAGCTGACGGTATTTAACGTTACATTTACATATACCTTATAGTGTTGGTACCGTCAAATACCAAGTCAAGTGACGCCAAATATATCAAAAATATGTTACCGGCGAGTGTACATTATCCACCCGCTACAGCGACTACAGGACTCTTTACGGATTCTTACGGAAACCTTGCGGACCTGTACGGAATCCTTAACGGATTAGTATGGATGTCTTTCTGAATACCGCCACGCACGGAAGATAACGGAAAGCGATATTTATCTTACAGTTCATACGGAAGATAACGGAAAAGTGCATTTTTGGAGTATCTTTTCCAGCTAAAAAGTTGGTCTCCTTGGTTAGCTAAAGACTATATGAATAAAAATAACTTGTAAATCATGCAAAATATATACTTTACATGATAAAAATTTTAAACGTTATTTCAGATTATCTCTGTTAATTTTGAAGTATTTCACCATCGCCAACATACATCGAGTACATAAGACCATGTTTTTCAAGAGAACGCTGAAAAATTTCCACAATACCGTCTACCTCCATTTTTCCAGCGTTGCCTTGATGATTTGACGTACACTGACATTGATTCAATTCATTCTTCATAAGCTGGTGTGTCTTCTTTCCCTTCCCATATAGAGAAACTCTTACAAAAATTGTTTTTTATAGAAACATCAAGCACTTTTCCGGTAGAATTGCCTATTACACTAGAAACACTTTAGAGTGTGCCATGTACCATTACTCATAGTGCCTTCAGCAATCACTTCACCAGCTTCACTCAATTGATCGTTGATAGTGTCAAAATTGCTGTGCGACATTGTCTGTGGCAAATCCATAATTCCACAAAATATTGAAAGTCCAGCATGTCCATGACCAAGAGCACGCATAACCAAAACAGATCTTCTATTAACTTCATATGCATTACTTTTTTTGCCAATGAATCTACTTGAATTAATTGATGCATTTCTTAGATTTGTACAATTTGAAAAAGAAATGTCAATTTTAAATCCAAGTCCTCGTAGATCAGATTCAAATAAATTCAGTTTTCCATGACATATATTGCAACATGCAATTTTTTACAGTTCAGGAAATAGGATGTCAATGTCGACAATTCTATTCCTGATTTCACTGCCTTCAGTTATAATGTGTGACGCGTATTCCGCGTACCAATGTTATTTAAAAACACGGGCAGTCAAACATGTCCGAATCACCTGTCATCAGATCCGAGCATTTTATTAAATTGTTATTGTTATTAAGGGATAACACCACTTTAAAGGCCGAAAAAAGGCCTAATTTTGACAATTTATTCTGGGATTATGGGAAAAGGAATAGTATTCATATTTAGATGGTTCATTTAACACATATTGATGTATGAAAAAAAAATTTTTTATTATGATTTTTGTACAAAATGGCGGTTCTACAGCAAATCTGCGGAAAAAGATTTTTTTGAAGGTGCTCCGCGGGCGCACCAATTCCTCGAAAACCGTGAGAACTGGAACAAAAAGCCAAAAATTTTCTGAAGCTACTTACTAATAGCTATCGAAGTACGTAGGATTTTTTTTTATTCCAATTTTTGTAGAAACTGTGCACTTCTGAACAAAACGTATGAATTTTCGACTAAAAAAAGAGTAGTAAATTGTTAATAAAGCAAGTAATTTTCAAAATATCAAAAAACGACTACGTACTTCGATGAAGAATATATTTGTGAAGTTACTGTAAAAATTGCAAGTCGATCCATGCAATGGTGTTGAAGCTATGAGTGCACCCAGTTTGAAAAAACCCGTTTCGAGATAAACGCGTTTAAAGTTTTCGGAGCTTTTAAATCCTTGAAATTTTTGTATACCTCTAATCTGCGATACCTGCACCGTATATTTGGCCATCTCTATTAATGTCTGACTTCTCCTCTTCCCTCCTGGCTGATTTTAAGGACATCCGGGCCTCTCTGGCATCGTCTGTTAGGAATCTCTCGGAAAACTTGATGCGACGCGCGTCCGCCTCCACGCAGAAATTATAGCAGTTTGGTCCGATTGTCAAGCCCAAGTGTTGCATCAGCCTCATGACACTTGAAAGGCCATCATTATAGATACCTGCAGTAATATATACTGCGGTATCGAGCACGTGTTTGCCACTAGAGAAAGATTTTGGAGCCACAGACCAGACAGTCGCATTGAAACTTTCGTTGCTATTTTGTGTGAAGCCGCCTAAGCAACGCGTAAGTAGATCGTCACTGCTTAACTCTTTATAAATTGGCGAAATCGCTTTATAAACTTTTTCAGAGAGAGGTGGTTTATGTACAAAATCTTCTTTAGTAGCTTGAGCCTTTTGCCAAGAGCACCATGAAGTTTCTCTGTGCGGGCATCTTTCGTGTCTCGGTTTTCATCAGTAGACAATTTGTGGTCCAGCGTTGCGTAGATTTCATTGCGCATTTTCTTCTCAGAATCATGATTCCTACGTATTGTTAAACCATAATAAATTGCCAATTCGTCTATGAGCTTGCAAGTAAGCTTGCCTTTTCCTCCAAGTCCTTTTATTTGTTTTTTCAAATTACGGAGACGAGAACCCATCCGCTTCTGCACATGATCGATACATTCTTTTTTTTTTTACGGTGACCTTCTCGTAGGGCTCAGAATGTATGATTCCTTTGAAGGTTTTTGAATCTCCGTCGCCCACGTAATTGGCGTAGTTCAAATTGTGCAAAGATTCTGAGCGCTGGAACATTTCGATGACGGCATCCACTTCCATCTTTTCTGCGGAGCCGACGTGGTTCGCTTACCATTCATCTTTGTGAGTTTGGCTCCACTTCTTGAACTCGATGGTCAGTTTTGGTTTTCCAAAATTCGTAAGCTTTGCAATATTTAGATTTCACCACAACATCGACTACTTTGCCAGTATACCATCCGATAAGTGAAACAAACCACTAAAGAGATGAAAAACCACGCTTTCTCCACGAACCATCACCAGATACAGTAATGTCATTTGGATCGTCAGTTTTTTCTCGTTCTTTTTCAGCTGCAGTTTTCATACTGAGCTTACAAACAACTTCTGAAAAATGAGCTTACAAAACGATTGAAAAATTGGCCACGGGAGATCCATGAAGGCGCAAAACTTTATAATGCCATTCAATTCTATTCCTAGTAATCGCATGGCAAGAACAATTCTGCGATTAATATAATATCCTTTCTCAATAAATGGATAACTAGGAATAGTAATCTGATCACATTTTTTACAGGAAATCACAATTTTGAAACCCTTGCCTCGCTTTCCAGTTTCGGTGAACGTTACATCGGATTTGCATTTTTTACATACAAGAGCTTGCGATATCGCGGAGAACACTGCTACAAAATTCAGAATTCGGTAACCGAAACCTTCATTTACTTCAAAATCATCGAAGTTTACATCTGATAATTTTTTAGCCGATGTACTAACGTTCTCCAGGCTTGGCTTCTCCAGCTCGTAACGATTTTGCGGCCGTCAATTTAATATTCTCGGTCTTTTTTCACTACTCCTTCCTCCTTGGCCGGTTTTTTTTGTCACAATACACGACTTTTCTCGAATTCATATTGTTTATTCGAAAACTTTTACAATAACAAAACTCGTTATTAATATTTGAACGAAAATGTACGGAAAGAAAATAAAGCGTCTGCACGGCGTCGCTTGGCAGCTGTACTAGTTCACACACACACACACACACACACACACACACTTCTATTCAGTATTAGTATACCCTGGTGGACTTCTGAGGAACCACAATGACCAGAAGCAAATGAATTTGGACAGGTAGGAGCACTATATAGTCGATAAATCAGAGCGCGCCATGGTGTCCGATTCAGCCGTCACGGCGTGCTCCGAGGCGCTGCGGCAAAATCGAGAATTGGACCTCTTACAAATTTTATTTCTGTATAAAACCAAGTGGATATGATTTTTAAGGGTACAAAGTATCGTTTAAGCAAAAAAAAATCGATTTTTTTAAAATTTTGATTGGTGTTACCCCTTAATGGGGGGAATTGTTATTATTATTCGTTGAGGAAATGATGAGAAGGAGAGTCGCGGCCGAGGCAAACATCGGACCGTCACACATACGCACACACCCACACCAATGGCAACAGCCGAGTTGCCGCGCGTGTATATTTAGCAATTTATATTGCCCGTGCTTCGCCGACAGTGCGGCAATCGCGGAGCGGACCCATGACCGACAGCGACTCAAATTGCCGCAGACTTAACCTTGATTTTCGCATTTAAGGAAAATCAAAGCCAATCAACGAAAAGATAAGGGCGGAAGCAACAAGTGTGTAGGCTGAAGATAGGCAAAAAGAAGAGCCGAAATTTGGAAGAGATTTCCGCCCTCTCCGATCTTGGGCATTGACTGCCCGCCCGTCGTAGCCTGCAGGCGTACATCGCGACCGAACTTATTACGATTTGCAAGGCCGTGAATTATAATCACATAGTAGTTGAAATTTGTAGTGAGTAGTGTGGCGATAGTTAGAAAGGGGCGCGTTACGAGAAACCGACGGACTTCCTGGGCCGCGCGGGAGATTCGCGAGACGCGCGCTAAAGGAAAATCAGAGGAGACTTCACGGGCGACGCTGGAGTTCGCGATTTAATAGCGACCACGAGGCAGCGACCTCGAGACTACCCGGTGCGGCGACTACAGTAAGACGCCCGTGAGTTGGATTATAATTGTCGATCATTCCTCGGCATTTGCAAAGAGTCGGTAAATATAAGTTTATATATATATATATATATATATATATATATATATATATATATATATATATATATATATATATATATAATTGTCGCTATGCGATCGGAGGGGACTGCGTAAATGCGTTGGTGGTGTGACACCGACTTTCGAATAAGTGCGCAGCAGAGCAAGCTCGAAAATTACGAGAAATTAACGTAGTAAAAGCGATAGGGTTAAGCGATAGTAGGGAAAAGCTCGGGAAAACGCGGTGATTTGGTTGTCGCGGGAGACACGCACGAGGGCTAGTGTAGCCATCTTGAATAGCGACCGGTATTTGTACGAGATAATTGTAAATTTACGACCGTTGGTGAAATTAGGAATTAAATTAAGTTTATGTACTTAAATTATAAATTTGTGTCATTAATTTGTAGAAGTAATTATCCTGATTTTCGTCTCACGGAACTTACTCTGGGTTAAGGCTCGTGCAGGGCAAGCCGCGCTTTACCTGGCGCCCATTATTAATAGAAAATTCGGTAAAGTGCTGAGCAAAATTTATAAAGGGCAAGCGTAATAAAATGCCATGTTACAAATGTCTTGAACTTTTCTACTGGAAGTTGAATTGCCTGGCTTCTTTGGAAAAGGACTATCTCCTTTTCTTTCATAAAAAATTTTTTTTCTTTTTGTTTGTCTTCCCCAACTAAGTTTACCAAGGCCACCCGACACTCTACCTTGAACTTTCCGTGGTCTGGCACTCGAAAAAATTACACTTACACTGTATACTGATTTGACGCAAAATATATATAAATATTTATACACAACCCACCACAAACAACGTTACTTACACTTTAAAAAAAAACACTTATGCACTTTAACGCTTATACATACTTATATAATTATTCACTTACATACTTATACACATATCTAGTATTACTGAATAATTATAAAGCCTTGAAAAAGGCGGGTGAATATAGGTTTTAATTTAAAAATAATGTACAATATTTTTAAAGAAAAATAACACGGATATATTGAGAGGTTAATCTCAAAGTAAACAACATTAAAGAGTGTTCACAACGTTCATACAAAAGTTGCGGATAGAGCATATCGGCATTCTGGTCAGTGATTGGTCGAAAGACAGTTCCAGAGGAACATTTTGCACTACCTTAGTGCATTGGCATCGAAACGATACCAAAACGCCAAAAATCCCATGTAAATTTCACCTGGTGGCGAAAATTCAAAACAGCGAGAGAGTATAGTTTTTCAGTCAATTTCGCTATATATAAGTATACTGTACGTGTTACTCTCTGACAGCTTCGAGTCTTATCAAATATATATATATATATATATATATATATATATATATATATATATATATATATATATATATATATATATATATATAAATAGACTTTTATATTTTTAATTATTTAAACTTATTTAAATAGCATTTTTTACATAAAATTCACTAAGTTAAAAAAAAAGCTACTTTGAAATTTTAGCTATAATTCTGTAACAAAACTTAATATCGTAAAACGGGTTGCAGGAGCTTTCTGTTAAAAAAATTTGCTATTAAAATATGCAATAAAAAATTATTTTTTTACGTCTTAACCCAGGGCTGCTCCCTTAATACTAGGTTTAGTGTGCTGTTATGATTTGAATGTTTTACATGTTTAAATTATAATAGATTTGTTTAAAAGCAAGTACGTAGGCCATAAGACCATTATGGTGTATATATTTGCTTTTACGCAAAAAGTGTAAAAAGCATGTTGTGTGTAAATATCATAATAGTTGGTATGTATGTGTGTTTAATTATAAATTCTTATTCTGAATAGATCAAGGTGTGTATAGATCAATTGTTTTGATAGAACGTAAAGGTAAAAATGTAATCAAGTGTGTGAATTTGTTATAAATTTATGTTAATAATGTTTGTATGCGAGTGACTTTTAAGTACATATGTATACTATATATATAGTGTGTATAGACTTTGTGTGGAATATTCAAATATGAGTAATCAAATAAAAATAGGAGTTAATGTCTTCTATTATGAGTTTTTAATAATTGATATCTCAATTAAAATAATGATATAAGAAAAAAATGTGGTTGGGAAAGAATTGTGTTGTCTAGTATGACTAGGGTACTAGCGTGGGACGCCCACGTGTTGCTCCGTGTAAAATATTAAATGTAACAAGCATGGGTGACCATGTACTTGTTCATAAACAAAATGTAATTTTACTGTGGTCCTATGCGGTATTCAGTATGATTATATAAATATGCACATGTATATATAAAATCATGCATTAAATTCGATTCATGCACATGCAGTTAATGATAGGAATAGTAGGATATTTTATAGCTTTCTTTTATGCTCTTTTAAATGCATACAAAATGAATCAATGATATTATATTAAACATATCAAAAACCCCGAAAAACTAAAACTCAAAAATCGAAAAACCACTAAAAGAACTAATCAAAAACTCGAAAAATAACAAATATTTTGTTTCAGTCCCCTTCCTTAAACAAACAAAATCTTTGAGTCCTAAAACATTAATTTTGACCGTGAATATTCAGGGTAATCTTTGAACACATCCGTCTACACACGAGACACACACATGCACATGTACACGCACACACACATCCACACAGACTTTTTCTAAACATAGTGTATTTTGACTACTAATGTCTCAAAATATGTTTCTAACATATTTTTAGCACAACTTTTTTTTTACCATCACAAAGCTTCCTCTGTGTGGAAGCAAAAGGCTGTTTGTAAGGCAATATATCAGAAAAGTACAAAATAAGAAAAATGAGGGGAAATAAGAAGGGGGAGCTGTATCAAGGCGATAAAATTAAAGTAGGTGGCTCCTATGTATAATACACATGTCTAAATACACAATTATGTGTTAGTATAGTAACGGACGGCCCCTTCAGAGCGGCAACCGTATATACACCGAGGCGCCTGCAGAGCTGTAACCCACTTTACAGCTCCTACGTGGCATCACCTGTTACGAAAATAATTAAATATTATCTCTTTCGTTCCAACATTGTAGTTATTATGCTTGATTTGTATAACTATCGAAAAAGTCCTATAACGCAAATATAAAATTTAAGAAGTCGGTACTTATGTATAGTACACATATCTAAATGCATATTCATGTATTTGTATGTGTAATTATTATGTTTAATTTAAAAGACTATCGAATTCGTCGTGTAACGCAATAAATCGTAAAAGTATATTAATGATAAAATAAAATGTGAGAGAAGAAGGGGGAGGGAGCGAGAGTGCGTGATTGAGTTTGTGATTAATTACGTCAGCGAATGTGTAAGTATGTGATTAAGTGAATGAAAGAGTGAATGCACAAGAGCGACAGAATTCAAATGCTTAAGCGAGTGAGTAAGCAGTTATAAGGCTACAGACATTTTGAGCAATTCGTCCGCTTGTAACCCTCCAGCTAACATGTGTAGCATTTGAGGGTACGCGACTTCGAACAAACGCTAACGCGATGTCCGGTATCGTCACAGTTCCAATATCTCCCGGAGAATATAACAGCACTTTTTGAATCCCCACATGGCGTATTATCTGCGCTAAGGCCCTGCTCACGCGTTCGCGAGCTGGATTGGCCAGCCGTAAGAACATTTTTGCTCTTGGTGCGCGGGGGCTTACTGTTGAGCTCCTTATGCACCACGCAATTATTCGAGGTGCGGCTGGTTTGAGACGACCTCGAATTGCGATTTGGCATTACCTGGGGCGATATATTTGAGACTCCGCGGCTTATGTGGTCAAGGTAATCTCCTAAGGAGTCATTTTTAGCTCCTCCATTCTATTTAAGAACGGCAACATCGCTTCTCCATCGATCTGAGTTCTTCTTACGCCGCTTTTTACTATCACGTCGTACGTTATCACTGCCTGCCTCTGGGCTGTTTGCACTGTAATCTCGTGCACAGCTATTTACACTGGTCTGGAGTACGCCGGGGCTACCCACACGGTGCGTTATATTCACACGATAAAAATCTTGACGACTCTTTGAGTGCTTCAATTTTCTCAAGAAGCGTTCTAATATCAGCTTGGTATTCGCATATTCGTTTATTACGCGAGGTGACCTCTGCCGAATGACACTGACACTTACATTCTGGAAGCTGGGAATTGCGTCGCTGTAGACATTGCTCCGCTTCCTTAGCGCGTCAAATGAACTCATCGACATTATGTATGTATTTGTGGAAGGTTCATTATTACTCGTTATGGAAATTATTTATAAAAAATAGACTCTGAAGTTCACTTCGAGTAAACCATTTTTTTACTTGCCAACGTTTCGAATTCATTTTTTGAATTCCTTTACAAGGTTATAAACCATATAAAACAAAAAGTTTTTACAAACTTGTGTACATTAAAACACAGCGTACAACATATTAAGCAAAACTTAATCTACAAAAACTAAAAAGCGGCTGATTATTACGGCATTTTTTATGAATAAAGCTCAGCACTGTGCTGTTATTTGTGCGATCCTGTAATCAACAGATGCATATCGTATACTAAATTGAAAATTATTGATTATTAAGATTTAACCACATATTTCTTTAAAAAGATATATAAACATTAATATTATTATAAACTATAATTAATTGTGAAAAACTTATGTGTATCGACATCCATAATACACAACACCCACGAGTGGCATCGAATCGACAGACGACGAGAGACCCCATCTTGATGTGTCTCCACTCATGGGTAGACAGACATTAAAGTGGAGAATTCGTGGAAAGCAGAGCAAAGCTTGAAATTTCAAAGGAAGGGGAGAGGGGGAAGGAAGGCCTCCTTCAGTATCATATGCTCCTAATACATACCGAGTTTAACTGATTGAGATTAATAAACAAAAAAGAAGTTCCATATGGATATGGGTTTATAATAAATTCATTCAATATTTGTATGAGTTAATTAAATTTCTAGTGCTTTGATCCTATTTAACATATTATTGTAATAAAAAATATTTAGAACTTCCGAAAAATGTATTTTTTTACTATTATTTTCTATGTAGGTGTTAAATGTTTAATGAATGGAAAAACTATTATTGATTTTCTTAAGTCTAGGTTATTACTGTTATTTGTATTGTTTTTTATGTTGTTAATATATCGGATTCTTTTGTCAATATATTTATTAATAAAGTTAATCGGATAATTGTTAGCTAATCAGAGTTTAGTAATTAAAGGAATATTATTTTTATAAAAAAAGGATGTGCTAATAAAATGTTTTTATCAGTCAGATAATAAACGATAGCTATTTTTGTGAGTGGGAATGATAAGGTGCAAATTTATTGTAATGACCAGATGCCGTGTTCTTTATGTACCAATTTGTTTTTGGTGTATTATCTGGAACTCTCATAATTTCTAAGTCTAAAAAACTAATTTTGTTATTAGTTTATTTTTCTACTGTAAATTATAAAGAAGGGTTATAATGGTTGAAAGTCTTTGTTATTTTGTCAATTTTATCGTCTTTGGAAATAAAAAAACAATCATCGACGTACCTTTTATAAAACAAAATATTGTTTTTTAATTTATTCGAACTACGTGTTTCGAGCACTTACAAAACTATTTCCTCAAACCAAGGGCTCTTGCAGAAACCCATGGGCGCACCCATCACCTGCTTATAATATTTGCCATTAAATTGCAAAAAGGTGGAGTCTAGAATATGCTTAACACCTTCTAAAAATTCCGCCTTTGATAAGGAATGACCAAGGTGACCATTAAGGTACTTCCACTTCAAACCAACTATTCTAAGAATGAGGTCTTTCGGAATGTCTGAAACAAGAGCCACAATATCTAGTGATATTAGTGAAAAATTTGTACTACAGATTTCTTTGATATGCTAAAGTGCGCGTTTTACAATTTTTTTAACAATTCGTTCTTTTAAAAGTAAATTTTTTGATGATTTCCACTGCTTTTTTTAAGCAAAAACTTCATTTCTCTCCTCATACTAGCTGTAAATAAAAATCGTACTACAAATGTATTAATTATATATGCACCAATAGCAAACAAAATAATGTTATGAAATCAAATAAAATTATAAAAATTGTATCTCTAATATATGAATCTCTTAAGAATATGTTATCAAAGAAATCAAAAAAGTCTTTTTGTAATTTTAAATAACTACAAACCAGAAAAATATTAATTAAATAATTTTTATACTTTGACCGATTTTCGCCCATCTCGTCCGGGCTACACCCTTCACTAAAAAAGTATTGTTGAAAACGAATATGATCAGTGCTTGAAAAGCATTAGCCGTTATTTATATTATTATTATTTCGAACCGTATATTACAGATATTTCATTATACCACAGAAAAGTGTTCAAGAAATGACGAAAATAAATTTTTTCCGCAAAACTTAATGAACGGCTAAACTAGCACAAAGAATAAAATAACAGAATTTTGAAAATAAACGAGATTTTTGCATTCCCTATAGCAAGCCAGCGTTCGCAGAGAACCGATACAAATATCGCGTTATTACATTCGTTTGTGCCGCACGAAAGTTAAATATTACAATTGTTTTGATAAAATTAACCAACGGACATTATTCGACAAAAAAGAAAAAAATGTTTTATTTTAGCCTTATTAAAATAAAAATTTTATGAAGGCAATAACAACAGAAAAATGTTATTTAAAAAAATAGTTTCATTGTTTCATTAGAATTAAATAGTCTTTATCCCGTTTTATTATTAAAATTATTCTCGTGACGGACGCTTATTATTCCTTACGCAGACTGTTTGAAAATATATGTTCAATTATAATATTTTATGTCCGCCGGACCTACACGAACTTTCGAGTAAACTAGAAAAATAATTTTCGATAAGTACGATATATCGCAGAGGTCATCTATAGCAGAAAAATAAAAAAAAAACGTCGTTTTTCTACATATAGATGTGGGTGTAGAAGAGAGCCTATTTTCGGATTTGCATTTATTATTATTATTCAACTATTTGATTGTTTAACTAATTTCCCAAATTGCTGATTTCGTTTATATAAAAAAATGAGGTGTCAGCTTAATTAATTATTTACAAAAGATTGATTTTCCAAATGTCGAACAGTACAAGAAAAAGATAAAACAGTTAAATTAACAGCTGCTAATAGCAGAAACTTGATGAAGAACCGTCTAAATTCAGGCTTTGCTATTTAGCCGAGTAGTACTGCGCACCGATACATTAATCGGCCGTATGACCAAAAATGTAACTCCGACGGCAAAATAATATTATCAGTGCCTGTCTCTCCTGCATACACATAAGCGCGGCTCGGGCCTGCCCAGCGACGTTTGAGCTTCGGTACTCTCGCCTATATACATGCATGTGAACATCAATCAGCTGTGCTTTTCGATCGTCTGCTGCCGTCCGCATAATGCGTTACCAGTGTTACCAGGTTGCGATCGTTTTCTTAATAGGTACGCTACGAATGTGTGTCTCGTGTCCGGGCTCTAGTAGTCAAATAATACTATATACCCGAAATATTCGATACGTACAAAATGCCACAAGCCTTATGTAAAAACCTAATACAGAGAGGAAAAATGAACCCACTAAGCACTACAATCACGCGTTTTACGCGTCCGAGATAATAAAAAAAGCTCGGCCGTGTAAAACTACTCCGCCGGCAATATTCAATCGCGGGCCGTCTCTCCTGTATTTCCAGCTGCGGCGCTCGAGCTCCGCGCAGCGGGTGATTTTGCTATTCTTGCCTGTCACGCGCGTGTTGTAGCTAGCTGCTCGTAAATCGGCCGCTTTGCCTGCTCGGTACACACGTAAGCTGTCAATACTTCGAGCGTAGGCTATAATGAATTATGGGTATGTGCGAGAGCTTCGTCGGGTCACTTTATTTGATACCCGAGTCCAGCGAAATAATATTCTGAGCTACAGCTCTTTCGCACATGGTCCACGGAATGCAGAATTGAAGCGACGCTCGATCTATTTACATGTCACACGCCCGCGAATTATAAATACTGCACGCTAATTCTCGAAGTAATGGAAAGAAAAAAATTTTAAAATGAGAATTTTCCTTGAATAATGAAGTTGTGAAAAAAATAAAAGCTGGAATGCAAGGGCGTTTAACATTAACAATTTGTCCCCAAAATCGTCAAGGCGACATGTGATGGTTTTATTACTATACGTTTCGGCGGCTATGTGGGCTGTGTGCAGCACAATACTGTACGTGCAAGCAACCCGCAAGTGCAATGCACACCGTTCCGTTCGCGTCTCACTGATCAACATGCACGGACGCGGACCGTGCTTTCGATTACGTTGGAGCTCGCTTAGCCACAGATTATGCGTGCAGTAGATATGCCCGTGGAGTTGGTGGCAGTTCAAGGAGAAAGAGTTTCACTCGTAAATAAATACACACGGATTAAGATAAATGGAAGATATTTATTCGATCTAGTCTTTACGGAATGATACCCGCTGTATCTCAAGTTGCGAAGTGACGGAGGGGAAAAGAGCAGGAAGTTTAGTCTCGCATGTATATCGCGTAAGTAAGAGACGGAGAGAAGGACTTACAGAGGATGATATCCTGGCCTGGTGCCGTCGTAGCCGCTCACTCGTGGTTGGCCCTCTGTAGGCCGGCATCGGTCTCGCTAAGAGGTTATTTATTATTGGGCAAATCTCTTCCCTACTTTTACTCAAAGCTGTAAAAAGACTTGGTCCTCAAAGTGATTGCAAGAGGGAATTGTTACTGTAACAGCAACTCCGCTCGTATGGAAAGAACTCTCAAGTTGAGTGTTAAGTATTTTGTACCCTCAACTGAATTTTTATATTGTACAAGTCTAATAACCCACCAAATTTTAGATGAGGGTACGAAATAACACTCAACTAGAGAGTTTTTTTCCATACAGGCGGATTGGGATCATTAGAACGACATAAAAATCGGCGCGTTTCACGACTTACTTCGCGCTATCAGTCGTCTGCCCGCGGCGGCCTTCGACCGATGCAACAATCGGCTAGCATCGCTAGACATTGTTTCCTCCGCGACGTCGGCTCGCTCGCCGTGATCCGAAAACGCTGCGCTTTCTCCCCTTTAAAGGTGAGCTCTGATTGGACAACTTAAATACTCTCCCCTGACGACCCCTAAGGAGATAAACTTTTTTTATACCACTAGATTCAGATTTTTAAGACGAATCCAGTGATATATATTTGTATGTAGTGTTTCCGAATAAAACTGTATATGTGTGATTCCGTCGTAACCTACCCGAAACAAGCATAAAAACGGCCGATGAGTGAAACTTGTCGATTTTTACCCCCGCCTGCATTTATTCCCCTGAATTTAAAAGAGATAACTTCGTATGACTCTTTATGTATTTTTAGCCGTAGAATCACGTGGTGTTATTATGTTTTTATGAAAATGTTTGAAAATACCTTTCATTTATATAATACTTTTTATAGAGTGTTACAGAACTGACCTGACCCGTACCAGCCGGTGCTGTATGCTCGTTCTCACGTTCCCGCGCATCGTGGCTCGTAGGCCTTGTGTCGAGAGTTCGTGGTGTCGGTAGTAGCGGGCGCGTATAACACTCTAACCTCTCTCCTGTCTTTTATACTCTCTCTAATTCACTTTCTTCCTTACTAAGCGCATCGTATTACGCTTTGTGTCGACTGCGCTCTCACCCTGATACTTGCTGGAAAATTAAATGTGTAGAAGCATTGTGACGTTTTAGAAGAGGATGCATTATAATTGCATAAGTTATAAAACCGTCACAATCTTTAACCTTTTATTATTTTGTCAATCTTGTTATTAATGACAGTACTATTTTTAAAAAGAAACTTTTTTGTAAATTTTCGTAAAGTTTTAGGTAGTTTACCCATAGTTATGTAGGAAAAACTAGCAATTTTCACTGAAAATTGATGTTTTTTCAAATCTGTCCTTACGCATAGGAATGTAAGTATAGCATTTGAAAAAAATTACGTAATATCTAACACCTGTACCACAAAGAACTGTGAACTCAAAATTTTTAAGAACACAATTATAAAGAAAAATAAAATTATATTAAATTTTTATTCTAAAAATAACCTAAAAACGACATTTTTTACTCGATTCATGGGTAACACTTTCTTAATAAATTTTTTTGAAAAATTGGAGTTCATGGTTGTAATGCGAATAAGTTGAATACGATATATATAAGTTTCAGATTAATTAATTGTAATCCTATGCGCATATGACTTACTGAACATTGGAAAACCATAAATGGAAATAACAGCACTTTTGTAAAAAAAAAGCAAAAATAATTTTCCGATGATTGTAAAACAATTTTTTATCACAGAATATCGATAAAATTTTTTCTTTAATAATTTCTATGTTTTCTGAGGTTTATCTGCATAGTATAGAGTAGATTTTGACACGGGGTTGGATTCAGTTATTCCAGGAACACGCTGAATTGTGTGCAATAAAGGTCCTAAGAAAAATACGTATAAATAATTATTAAGCTCATTAAAATTATTTTATTGGCCAATATTGCCAATACAAATTCAGTTTCTGTTCTAAAACTGAACAAAGTATCAAAAAATGAAATAAAAAAAATCGATTTCTTTGTCAAATTTTACTATAGGAAACGATATCATAGGATTAATTTAAACTTTAGGCGAATTCGTGATAAACGACCTCAAAAACATCCAACTAGCAAAGTTCAAGCAAATACAGTTAATTTAAAAAATACATTTGCTATATGAAATCCGCCATTTTAAAATTTGGATTTTTAACGCCAAATTCGCGATCAGCGACCCTAAAATCCTTCAGAGTAACTCATTTTATCAAAATATATTACCGTAGAAAAAATACGTAATAAAAGGTTAAAATATGCAACTGCCATCTAACCGGCATAAGTGTGATCCCCGATCTCTGCTACAATTTTATTCTTTTACCAATAACCACAACCATTACAATAATACTATTTTACATTTATCTTTACGGAGAGATTTATTATATCACTACAAAAAAATACGGATTATAAAAATCGTTATAAAATCAAAACAAATTGACAAAATTTGAAACGACTTTTTAATTATGAATCTTTATCATAAATAAAAAAATTGAGCTTTGAATAGACAAAAATTACCGCTTAATACTCAAGAAATAAGCGACCAAATTAACAAAAAAATCATAAAAATGAAAAATCATTATAAAACAAAAACCAGTCTATGAATCTAAAAAAAATATTTCAAACCTTCAACAAAAAACAAAAAAACATGAGCCTCGATTAGCAAACAATTACCGTGTAATACTAAAAGAAGGCAATCAAAAATTAAAAAAAAAGTATAACCTCAAATATCTTGAATAATAAAATACCTCATATTCTGGTCAAGTGGTTCAGCTAAGAGAAAGTGGAAAGCTACATTTTCCATTTTTATTTATTTATAAAGATTTTTCATCATATGTTCACCAAATATCGCCGTTAAAAAAAATGACGTTTTCGTGTTGGGGAAGATAGACAATTTTATGGTCAGTCAAATGCATTTACACTGAAGCGATTATATTATTTCTAACATACGAAAATAATTTACCTGATTGATTTCAGAATAAAGTAAAATAGAAAAATCGTTATAAAATGGTATCTTTATTAAATAACGAAAAAAATTAGCCCCAGTTATCAAAAAATGACTATGCCGTTCTCGACATATAAACAATCAAAAATAATTTGAATAAAAACATAACCTCAAATATTTTCAAAATTGAAGGTCTCAAGATCTGGGTAAAAAACACAACAAATAGATAGTTAAAAGCTACCTTTTTGAAAAATTTCAAAGGGAATAATGCCGTTTTACTGAAGCTATCGTACGACATAGAAAATCGATTTTCTTTGCAAATAGATTTTTTTCTTGTAAGTAGAAAAAGTATTGTCTCAAAAATTTTACTGAATGATTCACTCGATTTTACTAAAACATACACACACATACACACACACACACACACACACACACACACACACACACACACACATACACACACACACACACACACACACACACACACACACCCATACGGACACTTTCTGAAAATAGTGTATTTTGGGTCCAAGTGGCCCAAAACATGTTTGTAACATGCTTTTAAGAAAACTTTTTTTCACTATTACAAAGCTTTCAGTAGGAGGAAGCAAAAAGTTATTTGTTTGAAATTTCGATTTGTTAAATAATATTTATTATTTTTTTATTTAACATATATGAATTGCGGATTTTGCAAATATATGTGACATATATGAATTGCGGAAATATTGATTGCGGATTTTGCAAATATATGTGACATATATGTTGTAAGTCACGTATCGTTTCTCGCAGCTACTGGTAATAGCGCGCTATAATTATAAATTAATAACAAACAAAATAATATCTCTAAGAGTAGCAAGAAACTTAAAAGTTTATTTAATTTGTGTTTAGAAAATTTCTAATATAACTTTCATACGATATGCATATTATTGAACATAATATCTAACATCCAACATAATATCTAAGTATTTTTCTGATAAACATTATGAACCTTATATGTATATTGTATATTGTTCAGACATATTCATGAAGTTAAATATATTCTAAATTCCATGAGAAATGTTTTTAAAAAATCAAATGAATTAAAAAGAAACTTCAAATAAGAAATTAATTAAATAAATTGTTTACGATATCAATTAATTTAATATAAATATATAAACACATACAACAATATTGAATTTTATTTCTTATATCTTATTCATTAAAAAAACGTATTGCAAAAAATATGAAAAAGTAATTGATCTAATGATTTGAATTACATTCAAAAACGTGTTATTTATATAGATATAACATTTTTTTCTGAATCCCTTGGGATACATGTAATCGTGGTAAATAATTATAGACAGTCAATTATCATAAAAGTATTATCATTTTGTTATAGTTATTATTGCAGTAGTGTTATCAATGTTCCTAATTGTTATTATGTTTTTTACAATAATATCTTGTAATAATTTTTGTAATAAATTTTGATAGAAATTATTATAGTTTGTAAATAATTATAAATTGTGATGTAATATTTAGTTAATAATTATAGATTGTGATAAATTGTCATCGATTGTAATCCAGTAGTTTACTTTGTTAATATGTGATAGATTGTTAAGAATTATAGATTATAATATTTGTAATCATTTGTGATAATTTCCAATTGTTCTGAGAATAATTATTTATCGCTGTTTTCAATAATCATCAATCTATATGAATCGTATATTTTTTAGATGACTTAAGTTCAATTTTGATCAATTTTGTGTTAAGACTGATTTATAATCTTTACATGTAAGATATCTACAATATCCTAGAGTATTACAAATATTATGACCATTTTAACGTACATATTTGTGACGTGTATTTCACGTCCCAATAATATTAAATACGGGCAGTCAATCGCGACCCAGTCGCCCGTCACCAGAGCCGAGCATTTCTCACATTTAATTAGTATTGTTATTAATGGGGGTATTGTTATTATTTGTTGAGGGAATGAGGATAAGGAGTCGCGAGCGAGGAAGGCCGCAAACCGGCACACACACGCACACACCCATACCAGCGGCACCAGCTGATCGCCGCAGCGACGACTGCTCGGAGCGAGCAACGGCGACGAGTCTACACACACAGGCACAGCACCAACATCACTGCACACCGTACGCGCGACTCTCTCTCTCTCGCTTGCTCTTTCTTCCTCGCCTCTCGAGGATGATGAGCCGCTGCCCGCGCACATACCTACATACACGCGCGCGCGGCCGCCCTCTCTCCCGATGCACGCAGACGCGGGAGGAGAGAGGATTCACAGCGGCAGCGGCGGCTTCCTCGAGGCACACCATCTCGGCTGTAGCCACGAGAGAGAGAGAGAGAGAGAGAGAGAGAGAGAGAGAGATATACCGACTCGGCTGTCGGCAGAGGGGAGAGCTAGCAGCCGCCGCGCCGCGAGCCGCATGAAGCTGCCGGTCTCTCCTAGCGTAGGCCGACGCGCGCACGTCGCCGCTGCCAACTGTGTTGGTCCGGCAGCGATAAAACCGAAAGCGCCCGAAATAGATATACACGCCGGGTTGCCAGCGCGTGTATATCTAGCAATTCATAATTGCCCGCGCTGCTTAAACAGGGCGGCATTCGCGAAGCGAGCCAATGAGGAGTAGCGACTTAAATCACCGCTGACTTGGCCTTGATTTTGCATCTAGGGAAAATCAAGGCCAATCACCGTAAAGGAAAGGGCGGAAGCAACAAGAGTTTGAGCTGAAGTTGCGCGAGAAGAAAAGCCAAAATTTTGGAAGAGATTTCCGCCCTCTCCGATTTTGGGCATTGACTGCCCGGCCTTCAAGGGAGATAGTTGAGAAAATTTGTAACTGCCGTCCGAGAAGTGAGACCGCGTGGGGAGACCTTCGGAGTAGAAAATCCCGGCGAGCGATAGATTGGAGAATTTAACCGGCGACCCGTGACCTGCGAGGACTAACATCGCGGACGCGCCCGACTAATCACGGTGAGTGGACTGTAATTGCCGAGCTTCCCTCGGCACTTACAAGCGAATTATATCATTGTTGTACATCGCCGCCATGTGCTCGAGGCACATAGAAAATTAAAGCCGGGGTGGTGTGACACCGGCATATAAGATCAGTGCGGGTCGGACCGGTAGCAAATTTAAGCAGTGGTGTGGGTAAATTTCCGCGACTCGGGAAGACGGGAGACGTGGTGAGTTTGATCGTCGCGAGGGACGCGTGATACGGCTAGCGTAGCCATTTTTGTGTATAGCGACAACGTTGATTTAAGCGATATTGTAACTTGCGATCAGTAGTGTTACCCGACGAGGAGAAATAAAGTTATATATATTTAAAGTGAAATTTGTGGGTAATCATTATAAAGATATATAAATTCCTGATTTTTCCTCTTCACGGAACTTCCTCTGGGAGGGGGGGCTCGTGCCGAGTTAGCCGCGCTTTACCTGGCGCCCATTAATTGAGAAAATTTGGTAAAGTGTCGAGACAAGGGTAAGCATTACAAATGTAGTGGTTTCTGATTCCAATGCAAGAAAAAAATGTTACAAATGACGTACCAACGGGGGCTTAGTGACTCAGGAAAAAACAGGAAAAATAGCAATATAAATTAATTAAGAAAGTTCAGGAAATATCAGAAAAATTTTTTTTTACACAGTGTCGAGCCAGCGAATGTGCAGCGACAAAAACTTTTTTTTTGTGTCGTATGGAAATTTCGGTAAAGTGGAAAAATTAATTTTTGTGTGTTTAAGGAATTTATAAGTAGGACTTAGAAAATTTTTCACTTGAGCTATTGGGTTATAAATTGGACTTAGAAAATTTTCACTTTGGGTAATCGACTAATAAATTTTTCGATTTTGAGAATTTTCCGGAAAATTTTTTTGGGATTTTTGAGAATTTTCCGAAATTATTTTTTGAAAATTTTTGATTTTGAGAATTTTCCGGAAAATTTTTTTGGATATTTTTGTGAATTTTCCGAAATTATTTTTTGAAAATTTTTTGATTTTGAGAATTTTCCGGAATTTTTTTTTGGATAATTTTGAGAATTTTCCGAAATAATTTTTTGAAAATTTTCGATTTTGAGAATTTTCCGGAAAATTTTTTGGATATTTTTGTGAATTTTCCGAAATTATTTTTTGAAAATTTTCGATTTTGAGAATTTTCCGGAAAGTTTTTTTGGATATTTTTGTGAATTTTCCGAAATTATTTTTTGAAAATTTTTTGATTTTGAGAATTTTCCGGAAATTTTTTTTGGATATTTTTGAGAATTTTCCAAAATTATTTTTTGAAAGTTTTTTGATTTTGAGAATTTTCCGGAAAAATTTGTTGGATATTTTTGAGAATTTTCCGAAATTATTTTTTGAACATTTTTCGATTTTGAGTATTTTCCGGAAAAATTTTTTGGATATTTTTGAGAATTTTCCGAAATTATTTTTCGAAAATTTTTTGATTTTGAGAATTTTCCGGAAAAATTTTTGGATATTTTTGAGAATTTCCCAAATTATTTTTTGAAAATTTTTCGATTGTGAGAATTTTCCGAAAAAAAAAAAGAAAAATTTTTGGATATTTTTGTGAATTTTCCGAAATTATTTATTGAAAATTTTTTGATTTTGAGAATTTTCCGGAAAATTTTTTTTGGGATTTTTGAGAATTTTCCGAAATTATTTTTTGAAAATTTTTGATTTTGAGAATTTTCCGGAAAATTTTTTTGGATATTTTTGTGAATTTTCCGAAATTATTTTTTGAAAAATTTTTATTTTGAGAATTTTCCGGAAATTTTTTTTGGATATTTTTGAGAATTTTCCGATATAATTTTTTGAAAATTTTCGATTTTGAGAATTTTCCGGAAAATTATTTGGATATTTTTGTGAATTTTCCGAAATTATTTTTTGAAAATTTTCGATTTTGAGAATTTTCCGGAAAGTTTTTTTGGATATTTTTGTGAATTTTCCGAAATTATTTTTTGAAAATTTTTTGATTTTGAGAATTTTCCGGAAATTTTTTTTGGATATTTTTGAGAATTTTCCAAAATTATTTTTTGAAAGTTTTTTGATTTTGAGAATTTTCCGGAAAAATTTGTTGGATATTTTTGAGAATTTTCCGAAATTATTTTTTGAACATTTTTCGATTTTGAGTATTTTCCGGAAAAATTTTTTGGATATTTTTGAGAATTTTCCGAAATTATTTTTCGAAAATTTTTTGATTTTGAGAATTTTCCGGAAAAATTTTTGGATATTTTTGAGAATTTCCCAAATTATTTTTTGAAAATTTTTCGATTGTGAGAATTTTCCGAAAAAAAAAAGAAAAATTTTTGGATATTTTTGTGAATTTTCCGAAATTATTTTTCGAAAATTTTTTGATTTTGAGAATTTTCCGGAAAAATTTTTGAATATTTTTGAGAATTTCCCAAATTATTTTTTGAAAATTTTACGATTGTGAGAATTTTCCGAAAAAAAAAAAGAAAAATTTTTGGATATTTTTGTGAATTTTCCGAAATTATTTATTGAAAATTTTTTGATTTTGAGAATTTTCCGGGAAAATTTTTTTTTTATGTGAGGAATTTTCCAAAGGAAGGAAGAGTTTTTTTTTTAGATTTTGAGAATTTTCAGATATTTTTTTTTTAAGAGTTTTTGTTGAAAAAGATTTTTTTTTGGATTTGAGAGTTTTTTTGATATTCTTGAAAATTTTTCGAAAATTTCTGAGCGATTTATTGAGGGCTTTCACAGGTTGGGTGTGTAGTGAAGAAAATTTTCGTTTCAATTGAGACCTTTCGTAGGATTCTTTTGAGTATTGAAAATTTTCGGTTATTGTAGGAAGCTTGTAGCGATATATAAAGAAAATAGCGAATTGCCAGAGTAAGCGGAAGGCTGCGGCGACGCACTGAATATAATAGCGATAAATAGAGAAGGGTTTTGAGAATTTTCCGGAAATTTTTTTTGGATATTTTTGAGAATTTTCCAAAATAATTTTTTGAAAATTTTCGATTTTGAGAATTTTCCGGAAAATTTGTTGGATATTTTTGTGAATTTTCCGAAATTATTTTTTGAAAATTTTCGATTTTGAGAATTTTCCGTTAATTTTTTTTGGATATTTTTGTGAATTTTCCAAAATTATTTTTTTAAAATTTTTTGATTTTGAGAATTTTCCGGAAAATTTTTTTGGATATTTTTGAGAATTTTCCAAAATTATTTTTTGAAAGTTTTTTGATTTTGAGAATTTTCCGGAAAAATTTGTTGGATATTTTTGAGAATTTTCCGAAATTATTTTTTGAACATTTTTCGATTTTGAGTATTTTCCGGAAAAATTTTTTGGATATTTTTGAGAATTTTCCGAAATTATTTTTCGAAAATTTTTTGATTTTGAGAATTTTTCGGAAAAATTTTTGAATATTTTTGAGAATTTTCCGAAATTATTTTTTGAAAATTTTTCGATTGTGAGAATTTTCTGAAAAAAAAAAAAGAAAAATTTTTGGATATTTTTGTGAATTTTCCGAAATTATTTATTGAAAATTTTTTGATTTTGAGAATTTTCCGGGAAAAATTTTTTTTTATGTGAGGAATTTTCCAAAGGAAGGAAGAGTTTTTTTTTTAGATTTTGAGAATTTTCAGATATTTTTTTTTTAAGAGTTTTTGTTGAAAAAGATTTTTTTTTGGATTTGAGAGTTTTTTTGATATTCTTGAAAATTTTTCGAAAATTTCTGAGCGATTTATTGAGGGCTTTCACAGGTTGGGTGTGTAGTGAAGAAAATTTTCGTTTCAATTGAGACCTTTCGTAGGATTCTTTTGAGTATTGAAAATTTTCGGTTATTGTAGGAAGCTTGTAGCGATATATAAAGAAAATAGCGAATTGCCAGAGTAAGCGGAAGGCTGCGGCGACGCACTGAATATAATAGCGATAAATAGAGAAGGTGGGGAAAATAGGAGACAAATTCAGAAAATCTTTGTTGGAGATTTGGTGAAATTTGAGTAATGAGCTAGAGTGATAGATAAATTAATCGTGTGTAATTTTCTGAATTCTGACCTATTTTTCAAGTCTCCTCAACGACTTTAAAGTAGTAGAGTAGGAGTCACACCACCGTATAGGGAAAATTCATTTTGCGAACACCTCCACAAAATATTATTTGCTGTGCTACTACCCCCAAATCGATTAGTAAGAACGATTTATAATTCGTTAACAGTAAAATTTTTCTAACAACTACTGGAAATTGGGGATAAAAATACAACAACTAAAGTTATTGTATTTATAGTATAACTACTGTGTCAAAGGAAAAGTTGATTATTACATATATTTATATTTAGTTAATTGTATTGGAAATTATTTACTGAAAATTGATTGCGACCAAGAAGAAACCTCAGATTGTTACTCCAGATATAAACAAGAAGAGAAGACCAAGAACTACTGAAGACTGAATAGCGACTTTATTAGATTCGCGTCAGGGTACTTCAGCAGCTACTCAAGAGCTAGGCAAACAAATTTCGAGTAGGCATTTTCAGCTAAAGGAACCGATAAAGAAGACCTCAAGAAAAGAAGCTATTTTCTTTGTTTATCTCCTTTTGTCCCTTTAGCAAAAGTACATACGGTAATCTCCAGAGTAACATACATATATAAATATACATATTATTATTATAAATCATTATAAAAATTGAAAATTAGTGACACAGTAGTTAGGCAGGAAAATTGTCCCGTAAAAGAGTTAAGACTGATTCCCTTATTAGCGACTTCTCCATTCACGTGCACCAGGTATTGCAAGTTAAATCCCCGTCTTTGAAAAGATTCCAAAGACTTGTGCGGGCCCTCCCAACATAGCGAATACTGCAGTAACTGTAGAGTGTAACTAGCGACCAAACCGCTGTTTTTGTTGTCGTCCCTTAGTGTACGAGTAGAGTACAAAATGAACACAATACAAGCAGCAAAGAAGGATCCACGCATACGCCAGCGAATGGCAGTATCAAGTAGAATAAATGGGATGGACCCGAGCGAACTTATAATAATTCTAGATCAGATGGGACTTAGCATATCTGGGACAACAGCCCAACTTAGAGACAGACTCTTGCGGGCAAGTATTAGGACAGTGGAACCAGGTGCAGCAGTAAATTGGGATACAGTATGGGACGAAAGACCATGGGATCAAGTACCAGCAACATCGGCGGCCATAATGCGAGAGGAATCTTTTGAACAAATACCTCAGAAGAAGAAAAGAGGTAGGAAGCCTAAGAGAAGGACCAAAGAAGTAGAGTTGCAAAGCACGGAAACGGAGTATAGCCAAGAAGAGGGACAGGCAATCACGGAGCAGATTCAAGAAGTCACAACACAACAACAAACGACCGATGTACCAGTAGTTACGCTAGAAACGATAAGCAAAGCGACCACCACTATCACTACGACGACACCAGTTCGTACACGGGGACCAACGGATAGCTTCGCGATGCAGATGGTGTCTGCAAACACACGACCAAGAGTGCAAACAGGGTTTCCACCGCAACTCTTAGCGATGAGCAGTCATACACAGTTGGCATATACTCCGGGACTAATGAAGATGATACCAACCGGCTACCAATGGAGGCTACCAGAGCCACTTTTCCATTATACAGGAAATCATCCATCACCGGATTCCAGTACGGGAACTCCCGCGGTACCAATGATCCAGAGACCAATACAATTGATTACATCAGCGTCAACGGCTTCGGAACCAACGTTACCTTCGATGCCAACCACCGCAGCGCCGTCGGTCACACGACCTCCTGCAATGGCACAAGCAACGAACGTCGGGGCCGGTCCGGGGACTAGTCAGAGGGGACAACCCCTAGCAGGAAGTGACAATCCGACAGGAACATCACAAAGCCAAACGCCACTGCAGGGGATAAACCCGAACGACAGTATTCAATATATTAGACAAGTAAAACATAGAGACCCCATAGCCAGTAACCCAAGAAATGGAAACTCAACAGATAGTAGCGACGTAAGCAACAAAGAAGAAGATGAGAATCGAGAAGAAGATGCCATTCCACGAGGGGCAGGACCATACGAACGGCTACTGCAGGAGTTTGAACATCTGAAAATGGCACAACATAGACCAATTCTCCTCCGAGAACCGGTATACGCGCCACAACCTCCAGTAGTCCCACCTCCGGTAGCACACCCACAGGATTACGTAGACACTCCGAGACCACCGAGGGGATCTCAAGAGAGAAGAGAGCGACCCAGAAATCACGAAGTGGCAGAGATTCGGAGTCCTAAGGTGAACACCGTTCGTAGACCAACAGACCAGCAAACCGAAGCATCAAAACAGAGAAGAGGAGAACGAAAGCGACTGTCATCGAGTAGCTCGGAAAGTAGCGTACTAGACCGAAGATTAGTAAAGAAGAGAGATAGCCGTAAAATGAAAAACCGTAGACATAGGAGTTCGAGTAATAGTACCACAAGTAGCGACGGTAATACAACGTCATCAGACTCAGATAGCGACCACAATAAAAGAAGTACAAAACACAGGAGAGGCCACAAACGGAACCAGTCGAGATCGACTAGCGATTCGGAATATGAAGATAAGAAAATGAAACAAAAAAATAGGAAAAGTCATTCGAATGCAGATATAGCGGGGAAGAATGTTAAAATATTGCAGAGCTGGAACCTAAAGTTCAATGGGGAAGATAAGGAGCCAGAGGAAATTTTGGACCGGCTGCAGGATTGCAAAGCAAGCCTAGCCATGAGCGACAGGGAGCTGTTGAATGCTTTACCATCGATCTTTTCGAAAAATGCTAGCAGATGGTATCGATCGAAGCGACCAGACTTAAAATCATGGAAAGACTTTAAAAAAGCATTCAGAAGGCAGTATTTGGGTCACAGAGATGAAGAAGACACGATGACGGACTTACGGAACCGATCGATGGCAAAAGGAGAAAAGATTGCCAATTATATATCCTGCGTAGAATACATTGTCGACCACTTTAAGCGACCCCCTTCCAGGAAAACAATAGTAAAACAGGCCTACAAGGGCTTGAGGAAAGACTATCGACACTTCATGGCGGGGAAAGAAATCAAGACGCTCAAGGATATAGAGAAACTAGGAAGAATTTGGGAAAAGGAGAAAGAACTAGATGACCGGTTTGAAGAGCCTCCACCAAAGGAGAAGATGAGCATACCAGGTGCAGCATACTCTGGGACACCCTCAGTCCGTAAGGTAGCGGCAGCCTACGAGAAATTGAACCCAGAGAGCGACACTAGCGACAGCACATCAGCGACAACCAAACCGGCGAGAAAGAGAAATTGGAATAGAAAAGCGAAGAAAAAACAAAAACAAATAAATGCGGTAGCCGCTGCCAAGGAGAATCAAAGGCCTGAGGCCAACGTACAAGCGACCCCAGTACAGCCAGCCTCACACAATGCGACCGCAACGATGACGCACAGCACACCGCTGAATCCACTGAGACCGAGTTTTGTGCCCGCTTGGCAATGGTCTCCTCCCCAGAATGTTAACTCGTTTCAGGGTAGAGGTGGTCAAGCCCAAGGATTCACCGGCCAAGGCGCCTATAATATGAGAGGAACTAGAGACCAAAATGGGCCTTCTGCCCAAAATATACCAGTATATGGTGCATGCTATACATGCCAGACGGTAGGGCACCGAGCAAGAGAATGTCCACAAAGGACATGCTACGTGTGTAGGGCTATGGGACACTATGCAAACGAATGTCCCAATAGACAGCCGGCATGGCAGTCTTCTCCAAATAATCAGGCCATGGGAAACGGGATGCAGGGGAGGCAGAAGAGTCCCATACCTCCTCAGCAACCGCAAACGGGACGCAACTGGCAACAATAAAGGGAAGCCAGCATAGCGCCCAACCGACCATACAGGAGAAGAGAATAGCGACCCCAGAGAACGCAAAAATTAGCAGCAACCAAAAGAGAAGTGGATCGATGATAGTCGAGGCAGCTAAAAGTATTAAGTCCACATTGTCAGATGGGGAGACCCACCCAGTATGGAGCAATACTTCAAACAGCGGAGGATTAAATGGGACCTCACCAATAGCGACCACAAAACCATTAAGTAGAAAGAGTAGAGAGAGCAACAAAATTCGAGAAGAGAGAGAAATAGTAGAGAGTAGAGAGAGTAGTGAGAGCAACAAAATTCGAGAAGAGAGACAAAAAGTAGAGAGTAGAAAGAATAGTGAGAGCAACAAAATTAGAGAAGAGAGAAATAAAGTAGAGAATAGAGAGAGTCGTGAGAGCACAAAGGTGACCGAAAGAGTGACAACCTTACCGATCCTCGAAGGGTCCGACGTAACGGCGCTCAATCCAACAGCTGACGAGCAGAAGGATTTCGAGCACCTAGCCCTCGTACGAGAGGCGGTCGACCTTCTGGAAGGGTCACAGGTGTCCACTCCCTCGTTGGAGGGCCCCTCCTACTTTGTTACAGACCTAGATGTTGGGGTGCCCACATCTAGTCTAGGGGGGGAGAGCAGCGTACTACGTACGCCGGAGGCCGAGCAACTTGAGGTTCCGGAACCAGGCGAAGTCGAAGTCGCAGGTATAAGCGCAGAGAACCGCATCTTCACGAAGGTAATACTAGGTGGTAGACCTTACAGAGCCCTAATTGATGGAGGAGCCACGGTCTCCCTAGTAGGACCAGAGATAGCGGCTAAGTTCAAGGACCGATTGCGACCAGCGAACTCTGTTATAAGAAGTGTGTTAGGTGGAACAAAGAAAGTATTGGGGTATCTGGACATCAACATGGAATTGGACGGCAGGTCCAGGAAGCTGACGGTAAGAGCCGTAGATCCTTGCGACCACGACATTTTACTTGGACAGGACTTTACCACCCCATGGGACGTTGATGTAAGATACGGCAGACGGATGTGGAGGACTAACGAGGGCCCGTGGAAGCAATCTTGGGACGACGAGGAAATCGAAGCGACCCCAGCGTACGCCGAATGCGCCGGAATTACCGAGGCAGACGACGAGCAGCGGAAAGCCATAGAAGACCTAGTGACCAAGATATTACCTCCGCCATCGGAAAATTTAGGAACGACCACACTGACCGAACATCACATAGATGTACTCTCCGCAGCCGCCATCAAACATCGGCCAAGGAGAATGTCACCCAAACTTCTGCAAGTAGTACACGAAGAGATAGAGAAGATGTTTAGGAGTGGAGTAATAGAGCGATCGGCAAGTGAATGGAGTAGCGCCCCGGTAATCATCAAGAAGCCAGACGGGAGCTATAGATTTTGTATAGATTATCGCGACCTCAACAAAGTGACCCGGAAGGATGCATATCCTATCAGGAGCATGGATTCCATATTGGACAAATTGCGTAAAGCCAAATATTTTACCAAAATTGACCTCAAGCAAGCCTATTTTCAAGTACCGATGGAGCAAAGCAGCAAGAAATTTACAGCATTTGCAGTGCCGGGGTCAGGGCTTTGGCAATTTGTAAAAATGTCCTTCGGATTAACGAATGCGCCCATGACCTTCCAACGCCTGATCGATGCTTTGTTTGGCGTCCAGTATGAACCATATGTGTTTGGATACTTGGACGACATCATTATAGCGACCGAGACCTTTGAGGAACATCTCCAATGGTTGGAGCTGGTTCTCAAGAAGCTGGTCGAAGCCGGATTGGTAGTAAATCGGAAAAAGTGCGAACTCTGCTGCTCGAGAGTGACGTACTTAGGCTTCTTGCTTGATAAAGATGGATTGCGACCAGACCCAGAAAAGGTATCGCCAGTGACAGAATATCCAGCGCCGAAGACCGTTAAGCAGCTGAGACGATTTCTGGGTATGGTAGGATGGTACTCGCGATTCATTGAGAACGACTCAGAGATGAAAATTCCGTTAGTGAAGTTACTAAGAAAGGGGCAAGAATGGAAATGGGATAGCGACCAACAAGAGGCCTTTGAAGGTCTAAAGAAGGCGCTAACGGTAGCTCCGGTCCTGGCAAGACCAGATTTTGGCAAAACCTTCACGGTCCAGAGTGATGCAAGCGGAGTGGCGATTGGGGCGGTTTTGACACAGGAAGGGGATGATGGAGAGCACCCCATCGTATATGTGAGTAGAGTACTCACGGCGGCTGAACGAAATTATACCACGTCCGAAAGAGAATGCTTGGCGTTATTATGGGCCATTAAGAAGCTGCGACCATACCTTGAAGGGTACGAATTCAAGGCCATCACCGACCATAGCGCCCTCCAATGGCTTCGTAATCTGAAGGACCCTATTGGACGACTAGCCCGTTGGGCACTTGAAATGCAGCAGTGGGACTTCGAAGTAATCCATCGGAAGGGCACTCTGCTGAAAGTGCTTGATGCGTTATCCAGGATGTATGAAGATGGAGGGGAAATAGCTGGATTTGAAGAGATACAGGACGAGCGATACGTAACTAGGATGGAAGAAGTACAAAGACACCCACACCGATTCCCAGACTGGCGAATTGAAGATGGCATGTTGTACAAATTTCGTAGCGACCCCCTATTAGACCCAGTGACATCTCGATAAGAAGGATAGAGACTGGTCGTCCCAGTAGAGTACCGTGAGAGAGTGATGACGGAGAGCCACTCCATCACCTCCGCGGGACACCTGGGACTTGAGAAGACCTATGACCGAGTGGCCCGCGAGTACTACTGGCAAGGCATGTACTATGACGTGCGTCACTTCGTCCAGGCTTGTCTCGAATGCCAGAAGCACAAGTCCTCTCAGACGGGACCCCTAGGGCTACTAGGAAAAAGAATTGTAGAGCGACCATGGGCCGTAGTGACAGCAGATCTTATGGAATTTCCACCAAGTAAGAGCCAATTCAAATACTTGGTGGTATTCCAAGATCTCTTCACGCGGTGGATCGAGCTGAAGCCGCTGAGGAAGGCGGATGGCAAGTCGGTGGCTCGCGCCCTAGAGGAGCTCATCTTGTTTCGGTGGGAGACGCCGAACTACGTACTCACAGATAACGGGAAAGAGTTCATCAATAAGCACCTGACCGCCACGCTCAAGGAGTATGGAGTGACCGATGTGACCACGCCACCGTACCATCCGCAAGCCAATCCAGTGGAGAGAAGCAATCGAACCCTAAAGACCATGATAGCGACCTTCGTAAAACAAGACCATCGGAATTGGGATGCCCATCTTCATGAGTTTAGGCATGCAGTCAACACTGCCATGCAAGCGACCACCAAGGTATCACCAGCTTTCTTGAATTATGGACGACACCCAAGGCCGGTGAAGAGCTTACGAAGAGAAGTAGAGCCAAAGCGACCAATTATTAGTAGCGACCCTGAAGATTGGTTAGAGAGAGTAAGAAGACTGGATGCCCTACGCGACCTAGTAATCAGGCATATCGATTCGGCAAAGGAGCGACAAGCCAAATACTACAATCGTGGCAGGAAGGAGGCGACATTCCAGGTAGGAGACTTAGTAATGAGGGCAAAGTACCACTTGTCAAACAAAGACAAGCGTTTTTCGGCTAAGTTAGCGGGCCGGTTTGACGGCCCGTTTGCCATCAAAGAAGTTAAGTCTCCGCTGGTATACGTGTTAAATATGGGTGAGGATAAAAGAATACCCGAGGTGCACGTGAGCGAATTGAAAAGATATATTCCCCCAAGGGGGAGAGCCCCGTAGTAGCGACCTCCTCTTTACAAGCGACCTCGAAGTTGTTATATTTTTTTTTGTCGTTATGTTCACAGATTAAAGAAGAGAACCATCGACCAGAATGTTCAGAGCTAGGGGAGTGCGCAGAGGCCGAACGAGCCGAGGAGATCATCACCCTTATACCGAGTTTGAATACCCCGTTAGCTGCCGTATCCCGAATGACGATCGGGTACAGCAAGT
Source organism: Gastracanthus pulcherrimus (assembly GCA_949152435.1). Lineage (NCBI taxonomy): Eukaryota > Metazoa > Arthropoda > Insecta > Hymenoptera > Pteromalidae > Gastracanthus > Gastracanthus pulcherrimus. Next base: position 64,058,437 of record OX424576.1, read on the forward strand.
GGGAGCTATGGCGACCCTTCGTAGCCCTCCACCTACGATTGGAGATAGCCCCATGACCGCCCCGAATGGGAAACCGCGGTGCAGCAGGAGTGGGAGCAGCAGGAGACTAATCGGGCCTTCAACGCTCTGATGGCGACGACCCAAACCCAGGAGTTCCCACGGGAATTGCCCCCATCCTATCCTGCTGGAGTGGAACCCATGGGCCCCGCGGACATCGAGGTTGGAACCCACACTCCATCGGGACACGACGATACCCCGCAACCCGGAGAGGACTGGAGGGTCCAGGAAGCTGGGAAAGGAATGGCGGTCCACGGGTTCGCCCCTCACTCCGAGCCACGGTGTATGTCGTTCGTAGCGACCCGGATCAGCGACCCCACCGGAGCAGAACCATCAAGACACCAGATGGCGTCGATCGCCCCGAGCGACCCGAGACGAGTCACCTGGGCGGATGAGCAGGAGGAAGAGAAAGCCATCCGGGAGCGGATGAGGAACCGCCGACTCCAACCCGCCCCTCAGCAAGTGGAAGTTGAACACCCTCCTCCACCCGTGAGGAGTTTGGCAGCGTGCTTGATGGCTGCTCGGGCTACGGGAGCGATATCTCGTCGTCTGGCCCAAGAGGTGGAGCAAACGGAGGGGCCGCCTCCAGAAGAACATCATGGTGTCACCATTAGCCAACGGGAGATTCCAGAAGGGGAGGAATCGAGGGAACCTTGTCCGGAACCCGACATACCCCCGACGCACCCGACTCCTCCATCAATTCCCCTGGAAACAGGGCCGTCAAGGACCCCATTGGCCTGGGACCTGGACGAGGAATTGACCGTGAGTGGAGAGGTTGCCGGGTTGAGGGAAGTCCCCTACCCTCCCCCTATCTCAGCTCGGAGGCATCGGTATAACCCGCGGCGGCAGCTCCAATTAGACGATTACGAGTCGCCGGTGGCGGAGAGGCTGGCAGCCATGCGCGCGCAGTCACCACCCCCGGGACCGGCGCTTCTCAGCAGTCGGCGGCAGGTGTCCGTCGAGCCGGTGGAGACCCGCCGGGTGAAGCTCACGGGCATTATGTTTAGCCACGTACTAATCCCCATACCCTCTGACCCGACGCTTGACCCTCCTGAGGGGGCTTGCAACAATTGTTGGCAGAAGGGGCATATATCATCGAGATGTCCGAGGCCCCGCCAAAATACTTGGTGTTGAAACTGCGGCAGGCGGGGCGTAAAAGTGACGAGCTGCCCCAGATGCAGTGAGCCTCACCGGGACTGGGTCCGGTGGAAGTATGAGGGGGGATCGGCCCCGCTGGGCATGAACCTACGAGACGAACCTCGCGATCCTCCGCCGGGGACGGGTACGGCGTCGTCGACAGCCGGGGAACCGGCTCCGGCGCGGGGGGTCTCGCAACCGTCTACGTTGCCCTCAGCGACGGTATTCCCGCCGGAGCGGAGTCATAGGAACCCAGAGAGACCGACGCCAGCCCCGCGTCATGTACTGCACCCACCACCAGACCCACCAAGCGACCCCTCTAGGGCTGCCGCCCCGCAAGAAGATATCATGGGGAGGATCCAGCGGCTGGCGGAGAGCCTTTCGGACCTTCCGCCACACGATCGAGCTGCCCTGCTACGCGCCACCTTGGAGGCCCATCGCCTCGAGAAGAGCCATCGAAGCGACCCATAGAAGGAGGGCAACCTGACGATCTAGCGACCACCATGATAATAGCGACCCATCCGAGACCCTACGCATCGGCGACCAAAAAGGGCATAACCTGAGAACCACTAGCGACCGAAACCTGGAGTGACGGAGGCATACCCATGCCCAGTAAGTTGTTAAAAGTCTTGTTATTTATTTATTTATTTGGAATTTTTTTTATTTTTATAATTTCCCCTATGGTCGCGCGATCTATGAGCGCCATTGCTCTGTGGTCGGATTGGGAGTAGTAAGGTGGAGGTATTAATAAAATTTGTTTGTTTTCAGCCTGATTAGTTATAAGTATAGATATATATATATTGTTTTTTTGCAAAGCTCTGGTGCCGAGGGTTGTTCGGGAATCGCGTTGATGGGATACAATGGCCCAACTAGAGTCTCGTTGATTATTGGAATAACCAGTCCACTCCTGGCGGTGTGTCCCGTTTAGGGGGGGAGAGTTTGTGACGTGTATTTCACGTCCCAATAATATTAAATACGGGCAGTCAATCGCGACCCAGTCACCAGAGCCGAGCATTTCTCACATTTAATTAGTATTGTTATTAATGGGGGTATTGTTATTATTTGTTGAGGGAATGAGGATAAGGAGTCGCGAGCGAGGAAGGCCGCAAACCGGCACACACACGCACACACCCATACCAGCGGCACCAGCTGATCGCCGCAGCGACGACTGCTCGGAGCGAGCAACGGCGACGAGTCTACACACACAGGCACAGCACCAACATCACTGCATACCGTACGCGCGACTCTCTCTCTCTCGCTTGCTCTTTCTTCCTCGCCTCTCGAGGATGATGAGCCGCTGCCCGCGCACACACCTACACACACGCGCGCGCGGCCGCCCTCTCTCCCGATGCACGCAGACGCGGGAGGAGAGAGGATTCACAGCGGCAGCGGCGGCTTCCTCGAAGCACACCATCTCGGCTGTAGCCACGAGAGAGAGAGAGAGAGAGAGAGAGAGATATACCGACTCGGCTGTCGGCAGAGGGGAGAGCTAGCAGCCGCCGCGCCGCGAGCCGCATGAAGCTGCCGGCCTCTCCTAGCGTAGGCCGACGCGCGCACGTCGCCGCTGCCAACTGTGTTGGTCCGGCAGCGATAAAACCGAAAGCGCCCGAAATAGATATACACGCCGGGTTGCCAGCGCGTGCATATCTAGCAATTCATAATTGCCCGCGCTGCTTAAACAGGGCGGCATTCGCGAAGCGAGCCAATGAGGAGTAGCGACTCAAATCACCGCTGACTTGGCCTTGATTTTGCATCTAGGGAAAATCAAGGCCAATCACCGTAAAGGAAAGGGCAGAAGCAACAAGAGTTTGAGCTGAAGTTGCGCGAGAAGAAAAGCCAAAATTTTGGAAGAGATTTCCGCCCTCTCCGATTTTGGGCATTGACTGCCCGGCCTTCAAGGGAGATAGTTGAGAAAATTTCTAACTGCCGTCCGAGAAGTAAGACCGCGTGGGGAGACCTTCGGAGTAGAAAATCCCGGCGAGCGATAGATTGGAGAATTTAACCGGCGACCCGTGACCTGCGAGGACTAACATCGCGGACGCGCCCGACTAATCACGGTGAGTGGACTGTAATTGCCGAGCTTCCCTCGGCACTTACAAGCGAATTATATCATTGTTGTACATCGCCGCCATGTGCTCGGGGCACATAGAAAATTAAAGCCGGGGTGGTGTGACACCGGCATATAAGATCAGTGCGGGTCGGACCGGTAGCAAATTTAAGCAGTGGTGTGGGTAAATTTCCGCGACTCGGGAAGACGGGAGACGTGGTGAGTTTGATCGTCGCGAGGGACGCGTGATACGGCTAGCGTAGCCATTTTTGTGTATAGCGACAACGTAGATTTAAGCGATATTGTAACTTGCGATCAGTAGTGTTACCCGACGAGGAGAAATAAAGTTATATATATTTAAAGTGAAATTTGTTGGTAATCATTATAAAGATATATAAATTCCTGATTTTTCCTCTTCACGGAACTTCCTCTGGGAGGGGGGGCTCGTGCCGAGTTAGCCGCGCTTTACCTGGCGCCCATTAATTGAGAAAATTTGGTAAAGTGTCGAGACAAGGGTAAGCATTACAAATGTAGTGGTTTCTGATTCCAATGCAAGAAAACCATGTTACATATTTCACGGTGGTAAATTCTGTATATTACTTTCTCAAAGAGGAAGCCTTGTGATAGTAAACATTTTCTTTTGTGTTTTTATAAACATATAAACATGTTTTATGCCTTGGGGAGTCCTAATACACTAGTCTTAAAAAATGCCTGTATGTATGTGTGTGTGTGTGTGTGTGTGAGTGTGTGTGTGCGTGTGCATGTGAGATCGTGTATGTGTGCGTACGTGTGCGTGTGCCTGCGTGTGTGTGTGCGTGTGTGTGTGTATGTGTATGTGTGTGTGTTAGTATGTGGCATATCACCATTCGTACAATTTCCTGTATAACATTCCCAAACTTTGCACAAATGTAGGAATGGTTTTTGGTAAGCGATTGTTTTTGCAATAAAATCTTTAATTGTAGGACCAGAAACGATTTTATATGAGTCATTTTTCAGATGTTATACTGCATGATAACTGAGAAAAAAAAATAAAATCTAAAAAAATGAATTTTTTTAACAAGGATAACTTGAAATAACTTGAATACTTTATATAATGCCTTGAAAATTTCAGAGAATATTTGCTAAATGTTTTTGAGCAGCTTTGGTTCATAATCTTCTGAGATATTAGAGATTATTCATTTGTAGCTATTAAGTATTATTATATATGAAATCTAATATTCTACACTTCTAGCAGACTTTATGCATTATATTTGGCGAAAAAATCCAAGAACTACAAAGATAACACAGCCTCACAAAAAAAAATTGTAAGTCCCAAAAACTTGACCACGGTATTTATATGTTTTTGGGATCGCTGAATCCGAATCCAGGGTTAGTTTAACCCCATCAGATCTTTCTCAAGGTCAGTTGAAGGTCAAATTATCGAAATACATGAAAAATACACTAAAACCATGGTATCTTGGGGTTTTTGGGGTCGCTGAATCCGAATCCGGGGTCAGTTTAACCCCATCAGAACTTTCTCAAGGTCAGTTGAAGGTTAAATTACCGAAATACATGAAAAATACACGAAAACCATGGTATATTGGGGTTTTTGGGGTCGCTGAATCCGAATCCGGGGTCAGATTAAACAATCAGATCTTTCTCAAGGTCAGTTGAAGGTCAAATTATCGAAATACATGAAAAATACACTAAAACCATAGTATCTTGGGTTTTTTTGGGGCGCTGTATCTGAATCCGGGCTTATTACAACCCTATCAGGTCATGGTCAAGATCAGTTCAAGGTCAAATCAGAAAGATTCATAAAAAGTAGAGTCAAACCATGACATTTAGGGGTTTTTGGGGTCGCTGAATCCGAATCCGGGGTCAGTATAGTCCTATAAGGTTATATTTATGGTCAGTTCAAGGTTAGTTCAAGGTCATGGAGGTAAAGAGAGTGAAAAAATTAGTTATAAACTGAAACAATGCAAAAGGTAATGTAAACCATAAAGCAAAGAACAATGTATATGCAAGTACAATCGTATCCTTTAAAACTATATCATAGTTTGCTGCTCCTTCATTTACTTTAAATTTTTTAGAAGTATATGCAATTCAATAAAATACCCGTAAAAATATTAAGCCCATTACTCTTTTTTATGGTAACGAACTATTTTATTGTCAAATGATCTACGAAGTGGATTACGCTTCCGCTTCTCCGATGTTGATGGTAGATCTCTTTTTAACGACCAACAGTCATCTGCTAACATATTTACGTCCCATCTTCCTTGGTAACTGCGCTCCATTTCCTTGATATCTTGGTGAAATCTCTCTCCCTGCTCTTCGCTGTAATCACCTAGGTTTTCTGGAAATTCATCAACATGCGAATACAAAAAGTGTAATTTTAGATTCATTAGGCAGCCTTGATTTTTGTAACTATTTACTAAATTTAAAACTATTTGTTGGTAATTTGGGCTCTTATGATTTCCAAGAAAGTTTTTAATTACGTCCTTGAAACATAACCATGCTTCTCTCTCTGTATGATTCATTTTCGTAACAAAAATTTCATCATTTATCATCTTACGAATCTGAGGGCCATCGAAAATTCCTTCATTTACTTTAGCATCACTTAATTTGGGAAACTGATTTCGCAGATACTTAGAGCAGCTACCATCTTTGTCTAAAGATTTTACCCATTGTTTCATAAGTCCCAATTTAATGTGCAGAGGTGGTATAAGAATTTTTGATGGATCAACAAGTGGCTTATCTTTTATATTCTTAGAACCCGGTTCGAACTTTTGTCTAAGGGGCCAGACACTCTTTATGTAATGATTCTTTCTATCCCTACTATCCCATTCACATAAATAGCAAGGATATTTTGTGAATCCCGATTGTTGCCCCAGAAGTATTGTTATGATTTTAAGATTCCCACATATTTGCCATTTATGATCATTGTATTTTATTCGGTCTAGTATTACTTTCATGTTACAGTACTCTTCATTCAGTATTACCGAATATCCTATGGGAATGGCTGCATAAACATTTGTATTGTGTAACAGAACGGCTTTTAAACTTCTCGTTGACGAATCCATGAACAATCTCCACTCGATAGGGTTGTAACATCCATGTTTAAAGCAATTCATCAACCCAACTATATATTTGCAGTAAACTAAGGAAAATTCTTCATCTTTAGCGAAATAATCACGATATTTCTTATCTCTGTCTCGGTAGTAAGAAACTTTAGTTTTTCCAGCTTCATTAGTATTTTCTTTTAGCCATGATGCCAAGTACTCCGCCCCATCCTTTGGTAGGCCCAAATCGCGTATGAGATCATTCACTTTTTCCTGTGTAAGTGGACCTTTCTCCTTCTTCCGCAATAATATCTCCTTCCTCCATTTCTTCTTCTAAGATTTCATCTTCATCATGTCTTTCTAAATTTTCCTCAAGATCCATACTTCCACTTGCGTACATACCCAGTGGATCTTCTCTTTTATCAATTGACGATTCATATATAGCTTTCGTGACACTTTCAACGTTAACGTAATTAATTTGCAACTTGTTTTTACTATTAACTCCATGCAAATTCGTATTACAAAAATAACAGTCTTCTTTTCTTAAAGGTTCCTTCCATATCGTAGGCACTTTCATTTTTACTTCAGTTTTACCATTTTTGTCTTTCTGTAGCATTTTCCTACATATTGCGCATATGATTTTAGGAACCCAATCAAATTCATCAATTTTCATGTCTAAATCAAACATGTTCTTGTACTGCTCTTTAATATTTTGATTGATTTTTCTTCTATTTTTTGGGGTCTCATACTTGCTACAAATGTAACAAAAACTATCCCGTTTTGCTATAAGGCATTCTTGGTCTCCAGACCTCAAGTGATAAATTCTTGTAGTATTATACTCTTCGAAAGCCAAGTTTCCCACTAACAAAGAGCTGTGGTCGCTTGATGACGACGACTGCGGGCCCGCTTGCTCACCCTGACCAGCCGCCGATACTGGAGTTCCGAATCCCTGCATCGTAATTTTTTGTTGTTTGTCTGCCATGACGACTCTAAAGCCTTCACCCAGGGGTTTAGCCGACCGAAAAGAAAGAATCGGTCGTTGCCCACCGTCACCACGTGGAGGTACCCTGGGGCAAACAAACAAACAGCATATTCATATCCGTTCGTATCAAGTAGGAAATACGAGTGATACAAGGGAGATGAAGATTACTGTAACATGACTTTGGAAACCTTTTGGGAAAAAAGACCTTAACACAAACCCAAGATAGTCAACATTAATCGTCTTGGGACTTACACCGAGAGAGAAACCCGATAATGAAGACAGCTCTGCTCACGGTTCTTTTCAGCTGTGGTTTTAAACATGGATGTTACAACCCTAACGAGTGGAGATTGTTCAATCAATCAAAATATTAAAGAGCAGTACAAGAACATGTTTGATTTAGACATGAAAATTGATGAATTTGATTGGGTTCCTAAAATCATATGCGCAATATGTAGGAAAATGCTACAGAAAGGCAAAAATGGTAAAACTGAAGTAAAAATGAAAGTGCCTACGATATGGAAGGAACCTTTAAGAAAAGAAGACTGTTATTTTTGTAATACGAATTTGCATTGACTTCATAGTAAAAACAAGTCGCAAATTAATTACGCTCTAAGTATCTGCGAAATCAGTTTCCCAAATTAAGTGATGCTAAAGTAAATGAAGGAATTTTCGATGGCCCTCAGATTCGTAAGATGATAAATGATGAAATTTTTGTTACGAAAATGAATCATACAGAGAGAGAAGCATGGTTATGTTTCAAGGACGTAATTAAAAACTTTCTTGGAAATCATAAGGGCCCAAATTACCAACAAATAGTTTTAAATTTAGTAAATAGTTACAAAAATCAAGGCTGCCTAATGAATCTAAAATTACACTTTTTGTATTCGCCAAGATATCAAGGAAATGGAGCGCAGTTACCAAGGAAGATGGGACGTAAATATGTTAGCAGATGACTGTTGGTCGTTAAAAAGAGATCTACCATCAACATCGGAGAAGCGGAAGCGTAATCCACTTCGTAGATCATTTGACAATAAAATAGTTCGTTACCATAAAAAAGAGTAATGGGCTTAATATTTTTACGGGTATTTTATTGAATTGCATATACTTCTAAAAAATTTAAAGTAAATGAAGGAGCAGCAAACTATGATATAGTTTTAAAGGATACGATTGTACTTGCATATACATTGTTCTTTGCTTTATGGTTTACATTACCTTTTGCATTGTTTCAGTTTATAACTAATTTTTTCACTCTCTTTACGTCCATGACCTTGAACTAACCTTGAACTGACCATAAATATAACCTTATGGGACTATACTGACCCTGGATTCGGATTTCGGACCCCGGATTTCATATGTATGATCTGCAGTTTAAAAAATTTCGTTAAATTTATGGTCTAAATTGTGGCACGTCAAATGACATTATTAAATAATGTCTTTCAGTGATGTTAATATTTTCAATAAGTGGGTTATTGGGTAAATCAATTTTAATATTTTAATATTTTAATTTATATCTATATTTATTTGGATTTAGTTGCAAATGTTGTTTATGTAGTTTTTCAAATCATAAATATGTAATTTCAATTAAGGTGTTTCCTTTTTCAAATAAACATACATGAAGTTTTAAATAGAAACAAAAGTATAATTTTAAAGTTTAAATTAACAATTTATTAATAAAGTTTAAAATGTGTAATGTTTACCGAATTTATAAATATAAAAAATTCAATTTTGTTCTAATTATGAATACCAAATGTTTCCCTTTTAGTCGGATATACGTAAAATCATTTTATTCTAATTTTTGTTCAGTTGTAATCTTAAAATATATCGCTTTTCCGTTTAAATAGTAATAATGACATTTTATCCTTATTGTAAATTATTATGTCTATGAGTAAGTGGTAGCATGGGCATGCGAATTGTAAGTTTGGGTTATTACGATTCATTGAATCTATAATAAATTAGGTGTTATTGTTATCGAACTTACTATGTTTAAGATAAAATTATTAGTTTAAATTTCACACTAAAATCATTTTTAAAAATACGAAATAATAAATTATATCCAATGTTGCAAAGTTTCAATAAAATTAAAAAGTTAAATAATATATCATAATAAAAATAAAACATTCTTCCTGAAAGTAATTATAAAGGAATAATTCCCTATTTTAAGATATAACTATTACCTAAAGATGAAAGAGTTTTCAATAAGACAGCGACGCACGCAAGTTAGGCTAAGATGGCAGCTAATTCCTCCTTGATAAAAATTATCTGAAGTAAAACATACGCAGTCAACTAAGTTACTTTTAAGAAAAAAAGTGTTTACTGAATCGTTCATTGAAGTTTATTCGTTATTTTCTCATATCCTAAATGGTTATGCGTATATTTACATACCTCATTTTCACGCCATGTTTGTCTAAAGGCAATTGTGTTGTTTTCAGGGATAAGTTTATGATAATATTTCCTGATGAAAAAAGGTTAAATCGATTACCAATTTTAAATGAAATTTAAGTTAAGAAGTCTAGGGGTGAGTGGTAGCATGGCTGTGTGAATTGTAAGATTAAAATATTAGGTTGAATGAAATTCTAACAATATATGTAAAAATACCCACAATATCTACAGATTCTTCGAAGCTCCCTTCTATTTAAAGGCATTTACGAAGCGTTATTTCATGTTATTATATTACAAATCCATTTCCAATACGGGTACGTATATTTTCATATTTCTCGAATAGATTATCTGATTTTGTAAAACTATTCGTCCTGTAATGCTTAATTTTAAAAATAACTATTGATTTTCTAAGAACATATTTGATTTTTGATATATTAATCGAATTTGAAATTTAATAAGGTAGGACTAAGCGCCAGGTGTACAACAAATCTACCGAAAAAAGCCTGTCATTCCCTGTAGACGATGTCTAGGTATCAGGGTAACTCTCAGATCGACGGGACATCATCCACAAGGTGAAGCACCAGGTATACAACAAATCTACCAAAAAAAAAGCCTGTTTCTCCCTGTAGACGATGTCTAGATGTCGGGGTAACTCTCAGATCGACGGGACATCATCCACAAGGTGAAGCACCAGGTATACAACAAATCTACCAAAAAATGCCTGTCACTTCCTGTAGACGATGTCCAGGTGTCAGGGTAACCCTCAGGTCGACGGGATATCATCCACAAGGTGAAGCACCAGGTATACAACAAATCTACCAAAAAGAAACTGTCATGATGCGTCATGACTTACGTAAACAAGCTATATTATAACCTGTTTAATTATACCGTTATTCACTGCAACATAACTGTATTTATAAACAATTTGTATAACGACATAAATTCCAGGAACTCAAAAATTCCGACAATTTCTATGAATTTCTTCGAAAAATCCGGAAGCCACCCTGCCTTGAGATTTGCATTAAAATTATAAAAAATCGGTGCATAAAAAAAAAATTTAAAACAATAGAAATGTTCCTTGATTTAAAAGGGTAATAATTGGTAAAATAATTGCACATCAAATTGGGGGTATTTGGATAAGTTGGGGTGGAAGTTACAGTATGGGCAAAAATTTCATGAAAATTAATACTATGTAGATAACCATTTTTTGAGTAAAATCATTAAATTGAAAACATTAATTTTGTTGTCACTGCATTTTTATTGTTGACAATTCAATTGGATTAGTGTAGTAAAATGATTAAACTGAAAACGTTAATTTTTTTCTCAATGAATTTTTATTGTTGACAGTTTAGCCGAACTAGTACCTAGTTATTTCTAGATAATTATTTAAGTCAAACTTGGCCTTTAATCGTGCGCCATTACACTCCAAGTCAACCAAACCTGCTGCCTGACTTAAATCTGTCAATAATTGCATCTGCTCCAGCCCAGATTTTCACCTGACTTCAATTTCTATTTGGGAAGTTGCAAATATTTTGCTATTGTGCGTATTATGGACAAATGACCTGGGTAGCCTTGACATATTAAAGAGGTAAGTATAATGATAAAAAACGGGCCCATAAGCTATAAAGAATTTTATCTCTTACGATAGTCTTTGTTCATTAAAAATTTATAAAATATAAATGGATATTTTATTTATTAAATTAATGGAGGATTCCAGTATAAATTATTTTATCATTAGATATAGTAAACATTTTTGACCATGTATAATTCCTTCTATATTACTATTATAGTATTTCGTTTATTACATCTGTTTCTATTGCAGGTGAGATAGTTTGTTCATGTGAAGTCTTTCAGATACTGGTTTGACTTGATTGTCTAACGATGGCACTTTATTTAACTGTTCGTTGATTCTTCAATGTGTCATGTTAAGCAGGTAACAATAAAGTTTATTAAGTGTATACCTAATGCACGCTAGCTGTTGAAAATTTCTGCTGCAATATGTTTCAATTTTTATTACTCAATAAATTTTATGAAATGAACTTATTTGTTAGTTTTATTGATAATTAAAAAAATTCAGATGCGTTCTACTTGAAGTTTTCAACATGAAGGTATAAAAACTTACCCAATTTTTCTTCCCATATATTATATGTGCTTAAACACCTTTTGGGTTTATTCTTTTTATATTTTAAAAATAAAGTAAATACATATTTACGATACGTATTTGTTTTATATAAAAAAATTTTAATTATTTTTTTATGAAAACCTAATAATATATTGTCCAAAATATTAGAAAAAAGGGTGGTCATTCTTTTAAGAATACTAATATTGATGTTTTTGTTTACAGGTTTCGGAAGGCTATCAAATCATTCAAACTATTAGAGTTTTATGCATATATAGTAAACTTGCTATTAGCTAGTGCAGAAACTATACATCCGATGTAGTTATTGTGATGCTGCCAACTTGTGCAGTGTTGCTGTGTTGTTTTAAAAGTACGTAAATTTTCTTTTATATTCTTCAGTATATTGTCTATTATATGTCTTTGTATTATAGGCCACAGGCGTGATGACTTGTCCCTGCGAAGAATAATCAAATACTGAGTAATGTTTTTAACCAATGAATGTTCTTTTTTCGAAAGTTCAACCGCCAACTCATGTATGTCGAATATGTAAAACTTCTTCTGTAATTAAAGGTAATTGTTATAGTATATACAAAAAGGTGTATTTAATTTAATTTTATTTCACGTATACAATTTTTACATTTATCGATTAGAGCAACGGAACCCCCCGGGAATTATGCATATACATATTAACAGTGCTATCACGATAAAATGCGTTGTTGCGTATGAGAAGGTCATCGCTGTACTCTGCACTGAGCTGAATCTATCGTCCAGCGACCTATACTCAGACAGGGTCTTCGCTTTCTGCAAGATTTCGCCGAAGCTCGTTCCAGATTTTAAAGATTTGTTGAAGTTGAAAAAACCCATGAATTGGTTTCGTGCAAGCGCATCCAATATGTATCATTGAGCTGCGTGATCTTTATATTGCAATTCGCAATGTTTAATGACTTGTCATCTACCAAGAATCTGATCTCGCACGGGGCGCTTCTTTTAATTTCCCTAATGGGCTCTGTATTTTTACACAAGTGCAGATTGTCAAGCATCTTGCATTTACTGAAATTTTCTGCCGAAATTGGCATATACGCTTTTTTATCTGAGCTTATCGCAAAATAGTGCGACTCAGGCCAGATATAAGCAAATGTGTTGGTGTTATTTAAGGAGTATTGCCTAATCGGAATTGCAGATGCCTTATACAAGACGAAGTCCTGCAATTCTAGTAAAGCTATAGATAAGTAGTATACCAATTGAAAGTTTGAAAAAAGTATCGAGAGATCTGTAACTCTCACAATTTTCAAGATGGAATTTTTTATTAAGCTCGGTGACATGAAACGCGGATGTACAATGCCTTTGGATGCAAACAAGACTACGTCCGTAATGATTTATGTTTCTAGTTTGTGTTGCAAAATGCCTTCATTTAGCATTTCTACGGCAAAGTTCATCATAATGACTTACCTATTATAGTCTTGAGAAGTAGAGATATTTTTCATTAAAATTACTAGATTCGACATCTTACTATCCGTAATGTTGAATCGCGCACTTGTTAATTCCGTTAGACTGGCCAGCAATTTGGCCGTTTGTCTGGTGTCGTTTGAGACACTGTTATTAAATTTTTTAATCAGATTTCCGAATTCTAGTCGAGCGTGCCGAATAAAAAGCGGCTAATCTTACGATCCCGCTGTTCCTTTACGTTCCGATACTAAATCTATAATTCTTCCTGTTTGTTTTAACGCGTCTAGTATTTGGTCAAATGCGTCATTTAAAATTTCTTTGTATCTACATCAGTTTAAAATGCTCGCGCACTGTTCCGATACCTCCGTCTATATCTTGGTTAGTTTTTCCCTCGTTAGGAAATACGGCGCCAAGTCTACCTTCTGTATTATCTTCTAGTCTGTACTGAATGTAGCCAGCGGGGTTATCTTTTCGAAAATTAATCCCGGATTATCCGTTAGCCTTTCGATAAAGGGTGATGACTCTGCTTGACCCTGTCTCGAAAGTCTGCAACAGAATATCGAGAAGAAAAGAGCGGTCAATGATATGGTTAAATAGGTTATAATCTAAAATCGCCCTAATGCTTAAAATGATTTTAATATTAATTAATGTTACCGCCAGTGTAAATCAGGCTTAACGCCAAGTTTAAATGCGAGCGCACGATAACGCGATGCAAAGCCAAGTACGCGGCGTGACGTCACCCCCTGCGAACTCGGCGTTGTTCGCAGCAGCGCGGACTCGCATCCTACGGCAGAGGTATGCGGGATGTACGCGACGCTGTTATCACTCGTAATAGGATGCCTAGGCTAGCCGACTTGGCGCCGGCCATATAATACGTCGTATAGAGGACTTATTATACTCGAGAGTTATACGTTTTAATTTCTCCTACGTTAAGGGTTTTAGCACGCATAGGAGGCGGAAAAGTCTGGTTCACCTAAGCGTATTCGTTCTAGGGCACGCATGATTCATATTTTCTTCTTTTTTTAGGACAGCCGGTCGGCGCACGGGATACCGAGCCAAGAGCCGTACTTTGGTTAACTAACATGTTTTTATTACTACGTGCGGATGAACATCGCATCATCCGGTATATGCGATTTGGGATTGGCGTGCATTAGGGTGGTGGAAAATCATAATGCGCGCCTGCTAAGTAGCTGAGAGAGTTGCTTAGCTCTTATACAGTGCGGCGGAGCGGGGCCCGAGCTGCTAAGGTTGCAGGCCGGTCCTTATCGCTATCGGAAACAAAAAATTACTTTTACGTAGTAAGCATTATTATATTTTCTTCGTCACGTTCCGATTGATGTCATGCTAACTTCATGATTAATTGATTAACTTAACTTGTTTTCTGAAACTCAGTTACAGCGTTCTTGTTCTTGACAATTTTGACTTGTTTACGTATAATTGAGCTTGCTGAGCCAAATGACTAAATTCCATTTGTATTCTTTTTGCGTAAAATCTGTACTGTTTTTAAAACTCTGATTAATTATAATTGATTTTATTTTGTGGCGAAAATTGTAAATTGTTTTGCTTGTAGAGATTAAATTTCACTTACTTTTTTTGCGTAAAGTCTATACTGTTTTAAAATTCTGATTGGTCATAATTAATTTGTTTTTATATCGAAAATTATTAAATTTTTGCCTGTGTAGGGGCGGAATGAGTTACAATGAATATTTTCTAACATTGTATCTTGTACTTGACAATTTTAACTTATTTAAGTAAAATTGAATTTGCTGGGCCAAATGATTAATTTACACTTACTTTCTTATGCGTACCATTTATACTGTTTTGAAATTCGGATTGAAGATAATTAATTTTCTTCTATATCGAAAATTAATAAACTGTTTGCCTGGAGTTCAGGCAGAGAAAGAAAGATCACCCTCCATGGGTGGACGCCGAGCTGATGCATCTATATAAACAGCGTGACGCCGTTCGGCAGCGCTATAAGTGGACTGGAGAAAATTGGTTATGGCAGGAATTTGAGACTCTCGCTGCTCAAGCGGAACAGCGTACAATGGAAGCGCGAGAGGCTTTTATTCAGAGTAGAACGACTGATGTTCTACATAATAATAAAAATATCTGGAACGAACTACGTTGCCTTGGGTTGCTGTCAAAAACTAAAGAAGAACTGCATGATTTCAAGCCAGACGAGTTAAACAATCATTTTGCAGGGGAATCCATCTCCCAGACTAAGCGTGATGCGGATTTGGACGACATTTTATCAAAGGCCAGTGATGATGGCTTCACTTCTCGTGAAGTCATTTTTTACGACGTCGTTCTGGCGGTTGCTCATTTCTTATCACAGGCAAAGGGGCAGGATGGAATAACCCAAAACATCATAGCAATGTTCCTTCCAGTAATAGGCCAACATTTGGCTGATATCTTTAATACCTCCCTATCTACTGGAGTCTTTCCTGAGACTTGGAAGAGAATTAATCTGGTGCCACTTAAGAAGACGGCGATTCCATCTGCCGTCTTAGACTTTCGTCCAATTGCCTTCCTTAGCTTTCTCTCCAAGGTTCTCGAGAAGATAGTCGACGAACAGATGTCAGAGTTCATTTCATCAAAAAATATCCTTGATCCATATCAAACTGATTTTCGACAACATCATAGTACGCAAACAGTAACAAACTACTGAGTCTGTCAGAGGATATCCGAGCTGGTATTAACAACTCGAAACAGCTCCTTACCATACTCCTGATGTTTTATTTCAGCAAAGCGTTCGACACAATTTCGCCATCTAAATTACTAAGTAAGCTGATCAGAATGGGGTTTTCTAGGTCCGTAGTCCTGTGGATCAAGACATATACAGATCGTAACCAGCGATTGGTTACTAAATCAAGTGGGGAATTTGATTGGCTCACAACCAATCTTGGCGTGTCACAGGTCTCGGTTCTAGGACCTCTTCTGAGCTTTTATATCAATGATTTCCGTGATATATTGGAAAGTGTTGAACATTTGCTTTATGCTGATGATTTACAAACCTTTATGCAGGTCATCAGGGAGAGCCTTGGTGTGGGCATAGATCGCCTGTCAGCTGTAGCGCAAGCAGTATCGGCATGGGCTTCTCAGAACGCCCTTCGCCTAAATGTCGGGAAGACAAAAGCTATAATTTTCGGATCAAATTACAATATCAATAAGCTGCAAGAACTGCACCTTCCAGGGATTGAGCTTCAGGATAACGTTTTCACTCCCTTTGCCGATACTGTCACCAACCTCGGTGTTGTAATGGATTCGAAATTAGCGTGGAAACCGCAAGTGGATGCAGTTAGCCGAAAGGTTAATAGAGCCCTGTATGGGCTTAGATCTTTTATATCTTGCTATCTTGCACCACTGAGGCGTTACGTAAGCAGTTTACAGGCTCTTTCGTTGTTTCCCACTTGGATTATTGCTCTCTTGTGTACCTTGACGTATCAGGTGAGCTACAAGCCCGGCTTCAAAGGTTACAAAATTCAGAGCCCAAGATGCTCGCCTCTGGAAATCACTCCCCCCAAACATTAGACATGTTCCGTCCTTAAGAAAGTTTAAAGAGGCAATTCGCAGGCACATCTGTTTAACCGTTGATGAAGAAAATGCGACCTGGATTAAAATCTGACTGTTAAATCGTCTAATATTTAGCTTAGCTATAAGTTCTAAATGTGACGCGATAGAGGAGATCATGATATAAAACTGTACAATATTATTTTAATCTATGACGAACTCTTGTAAAGAAGCTGTAATATGTATATATGTATTGTTAATGCAAATATTATAGTGACATGATTATATATATTTTTGTCATGTGCAAATAAATCTCTATCTATCTATCTATCTATCTATGTTTTCTCTATAGTGAAATGGGTGCTCACTGACTGATTTCAAACGAGTAAAAGGGGGCAGTTCTTGACCGTCGGGGAGAGCCCAGGGTCGTTTTTCACGCGGAGGCCTAGCGTTTCTTACCAGTTTTTTATGAAGAGCATTAGTGTGCTCGCATGCCCTAATTTGCCTGTCCCGCACGCTCGTCACCTCTGCTTGCGCCGTAGCATTGCTGTGCCTGCTGTCGAGCCATCTCCCGATCGTCAATCCGCGTACGGCTCCTCAGCTGTCTTATCGCTTGCGTTCTGCGTAGAGCGACTACTTGGCTTACCGGCACTGCTTGCCTTTTTTTCTTTTCGTGTCACTGGTCCCTCCCGAGTCAAGACCCTGTGCTCCGTCTTTATTTAAGACGGACTCACTGTATGTATAGGAAGTATAATGCCTGCCAAAAAACGGAAGTGAATATAGCTTTCTGACGTATTTACAATCACGTGGTAGAAATCTATACCCCCGTTTCCAATTCATGATGTACGCATATATTTTGCTGGAACTCTTGCGCAAAAATATATGCGCAATTTACGTTTCAGTATTTTGCCTTGGACGATAGGATTTCCTTCACCTCAACACTGTCGCCACACGTCGGGAAAGCCGGAGAATTTAACAAACGCTTGCGCAGCTCTATGGTCGTCATATTCAGCTTCAGCAGCTTAATAAGCGAAAAGAATAAGCAGTTTCCCGGCAGATGTGCGGGGATATCTGTGTCATGCACCAAGACTGCGTGCGGATTTGCACACCACTCTCTTGCTTCATACACAAGAAGATCCCCTTTGTACGACGACACCGAGGATTTCAAATCCTCTGTTATTGTCTCTACCCGGTCAGCATTGCGGGGTACAGAATCAAAGTGATCTGTAACCCCTTGAGCATATGGGCCTTCACTAGGAAAAACATATTTATCCTGGCTATCCCCCTTAGTTAGATCAATCAAGGACCCATTGAGATTACCAACGCCCCTTGCGCACCTATTGCGAGGGTACCGACATCCGAAACATGCTTCGATAAATCAAACATCGATACATTAATCGGCTCCTCACAACTTTTTCAAGGGCCACTGACTGTCAATCCGACACGGCCGGCGGCGGCCTCCTCCTCTTGCCGAGTCGCTCAGCACGCGGTGTTTCGGGTTTTTCCCGCCAGAATCCCTGCGCACAATGTTATTGAAATCCGGGGCAGTGCCAGGTTCGGCCTCTGCTTCACACAGATTAATCTGTATAGCATTCCTGACCAAAACTTCACGCTCGATAATATCCACTATTAAACGAGTGCGCAGTTTAGCTGCTAGATCCGGTAGTGCCGATTTCTTAGGAAATGTAGACTCAGTACTACCATGCTGTACTTACATACACGGGAAGATAATCTCTCCCAACTTGGGAGTCATTTTACTCGCCGCTGGTTGGATTGGCGGCGGCGCCTCATGTGCATTTGCGTGCAGCTCCGGCAAGACGTCGCCTGCTGGCTCGTGTGACGTTAGGCTTGCTTCCGCATGCACTGGCGGCGGAGTCTTGGCTGCCCGCTTCTGCAGCTGGGTCGATGCACTGCCCGTTATCTAATGCATAGTAACGCTCGTCATAGAGCGTGCTGGCGTCAACACTTGGGCTGCTTGCGGTCTGTGCTCCGTAATGACTTCCAGCGGGGCTAAGTTTTGAGTCTGCACCTCCTCGTCCTCCGACGTGTATTCAAATTCCGGGGGCGGTTTATTCAAGGTATGTTGCTTGAGTGGCATTGCAGTTTTGCCTTGCTGCTTGCGTAACTCGGCTAACTCATCAGCTGGCGTGCTAGTTATTTTCAAGCCTTTTCTCAATCCTTTTTCTTGGCGTAAATGATCCAATTTCTTATTTGTTTGTGCTCTGTTGACAATGAGGTCATCGAGACCGTCGGCAGGTTTCACACCGTATAGCTGATGACGACTACATTTTTTCCCGGCGGCTCGCTTCCTCTTCTTTTTATTAAGTAGCCAAGGGTCATTTATAATATCCTCCCGGAATGATTCTTCAGAGTCCGATATTAAAACCGTCCGCTTCTATTCTTTACCGTCTTCTTCCTTATAAGCGAACTCTGTCGGTGTGTTTCTCTGTCTGTTTGTAATTTATATGCCTCAATCGACTCCTGCAGAATCTGTTGAATGCGAGATTTCTCTTAATTACTCAATTGAAACTTGCCATTGCCAATTTTGTTTAATTATACATTCGACAACACGCACGCGAGATACGCGTCGACTTCATAGTCAAGGAAATAATTGCTATTGTCATTTGTAATTTGCGTAAGCCACCGTATGCTCACTCGCGCATCATCCTCGTAAACATCATATTTTGCTTGATATAAGAAAAAGTCATCGATTGCGTTGCGCACAGCTAAGAACTCACCTTTAGAGTACAGAGGGTCCTCGACAGGATGCCTCTTCATGCGTGCATGCTCCATTTCGGAGTTTTCGGAGTCCGTTTGGGATATTTTGATCTTTTTATCCCGATCGATGCCTTTCTTTGTGGTTGCTCGAGTAATAAATACTCTGGCCGGGAGTTGATCCAGCTCAGCATCGCTGTCGTCTTTCTCTTGCTCGTCTGCAAGCTCGTAAATCTGCGCTCTGGGCCTCTCCGGGTTCTCTTCGCCCTCTGGAATGACCGGATTGCGTGAGAGCGCGTCTGCGTTTACGTTTATCGGAACTTCCCTATGGACAGCGCCGCCTTTAATCTGTTGAATCTGAAGTCAGGTTGTTGGATGGATGGAAATGTTTTAAAGTAATCAGACACTACTGTGAATTTTCTACCATATGGATAGTGCCTAAATTGCTCTTTTCTAAATACGATCGCAAGCAGGTCCTTATCATACGTAATGTAACGGAGCTCATTTCCTTTGAGCGGCCTGAACAAATATGCGCATGCGGCATCTGAGCCGATGGTCCCCTATGATAATACTACTCCGAGGGTAAACTCCGAACTATCACACGTGAGAATAAACGGCTCAGATAGGTTAGGAGCAGCTAAAACTGGCTCACTATAAAGTATCTTCTTCATTTTCTCAAAAGCCATACGCTGTTCGTCACTCCACTCGAACTTGACTGCTTTGCGAAGTAGCTTGGATAATGGCAGTGCAATATCTGTAAACTTGGGTATGAATTTCGTGTAGTAGCCTACAAACCCGAGCCATTGCTTCACTTTCCTGGCGTTGGTTGGCTCTGGGTACTTTTCCACAGCCTCGAGTTTCTTGGGGTCCGTGAGAATTTTGCCTCCCCCCACTATGTGCCCGAGGATAGACGCCTCGCGTTTCAGAAACTGATACTTCTTGGGCTCTATAGTGAGGTTCGCATTCATAAGCTTTTTTGCTATTCGTCTGAATCGCACGCCGTACTCCTCAAGATTTTTCGCAAAAATCATAAAGTCGTCGAGATATATCTTAACTTTCTCGCCCTGCAGCCCGGCCATGGCCATCGACCTGCATTCAGCGAAAGTATTCGTCGCTTCTTTTAACCCCATGCTCATGCGGTCAAATTCCCAGTGCTGGACTAAGTTTTTCCCACAGGAGCTGAAAATGTCGTCAAAGGCGCCGATGCAGGGTTCATGGGAATTTGGCGGAAACTCTGTTTTAAATCTACCACCGTAATAATGTTGGCGCGAGCCAGTCGCCCAATTACGTCGCTCATAACGGGGAGCGGCTAGCAACTGCCAACAGTAATCTCATTTAATGCCCTGAAATCGGTGACTAATCGCCACCTTTTATTGCCGTCTGCATTCAGTTTTTTTTGGAAAATCCAGAGATTACTGCAATATGGCGACATAGAGGGTTTTATAATACCCTGTTTTGCAATCTTCTGTACCTCTATTGCAATTTGCTCCTTGAGAGCCTGCGGATACCTAAAGCGCTTGGCTCGCAGATGCTTACCAGTCGTCAAGTTTATCTCGTGGCATTCTCCGGAGGTAACTCCCTTAATCGCAAGCACTTCACTTCTGTCAAACCGCTTACTCGCGCGTATACAACTTTCCTTAACCCCCGATACATCCGCTCCCGTGTCTACATGAAAATTAGCTGTTTTACTAACTAAATCATCGCCATTCAAAACTACAATTGGCGGCCCGATCCCGCAATTTTAATACTAACTACTCGAGGAGGCACCTGCTCGCCTAGATTCAGCGAGCCGGATTGCCCGACGCCTGTGGACTGCGCCGAGCAACTTACAAGTTTAAAGGCCCATTACGTGTCTGTTCTGACTGCGTCTGAGAGGCGTTGTCCTGCCTCGCGTCGCGATTTCTATTGAAATAATTACCATAGTTACCCCGCTGATCGTAGTTCTGATTTCCCTGATTATTGCGGGAATCGTTATCATTATCGTAATTATTATTATTATGACCTTGATAGTTGCCAATATTATTGTTGTTACTGCGACCCTTAAAATTGCACTTGTTGTTTTTATGAGAGCGATAATTATTATTCTGTCTATTATTAAAATTGTTTTGATCGCCCTCCTCCGGTCTGATTCGTCCTGTTTTTAAGTCGACCTCTAATTCAAAACAGTATCTACGTATGTGGCCCCTCTTGCGCTCGCCTGCATATAACTTTGCTCCTGCCGAGGAGGGGAATTCATGAGCGGCTGGCTCCGTGCGCTCTGCGACGCTGCAAAATTTATCTGCGCGTGAGACAAGGGAAGTTGCGCTTCTAAATACCCGCACGCGAGGCGAGTGCTCTGCTTACATTAAAAATTTACAGCAACTCTGTACACCTCGTAGAGGTCGCATGGGTGCTCGCTACGCATCTGATAATGTAATGGGTGAGTCAATCCGAACATAAAATTTTGGTCCGCGTCTGAGTTGGCCCCCCTCTTACGAGATTCCCTATCGCTATTGTGAATATCTGGGGCTGAATCACAAATAGTCAAAAGCTGATTTAAAAGTTTCTGCGCCAGCATAATCGCACGTCTTCTCGCCCGGCAGCTGATCCATAAGTTTTAGTTGAAAGGAAATGTCGTCCGTCAAAGCTACATTACTATACTGTAATACAAAATCCGCGAGCATTTTCACAACCGAGCCATAGCTCATTATCCTCGTCGCGTAGCCGTCGGCTGCCCTGCCTGTCAATTTACTCGCGAGCGATAATAAGATAATTTTTTCCTGCTGTGAGCCAAACATTTCATTGACCTCGCCCACCGCAATGTAAAATAAATTTTGCTTATCGGGATTTCCGTCAAATTGAGGGATTAGGCTTAGCGCTTTCGAAAAAGTATTTGATCTGTTACTGCCTAACACACTCGAATTTGGGGCTACAATTTGCGTGTCCGGCACCGAGAAGTTAGGAGATGCGAGCGCGTGCATATCGGGTTTCTGTACTTCAACATTAACTACGGGAGAGCTCTGTGGCGTGTATATTTGACGCGTGACCCTACCGTCCCAGGTTATGTGTGGCGTGTTCGATTGTGATTCATGTGGGGTTTGGGATGCTCTCATTAATCTATCTAGCGATGCTCGTGCTGAGGTGACCGGAGTTTGCGTGGCCGTAGTCGCGTTTTTTATTCTACCTAGATCTGCGTCGAGACTGGGTGCTTCGGCGGCCTGCTGCTGAGCTATACCGCGATCAAATTGGTATTGCCTGTCTGTTTCTAAGAAGTCAATGAAGGGCGTCCATTCGGCTTGCGTCGATCGCGATGAGGTTAGCTGGGGGGATCGTGTCAAGGTGTCTATACTTACTGTAGGGAAATTATTAGGCACATAATTTGTTTTCGGGGCCGGGTTAAGAGAAAATGCCTGTGCTTTTTCTGCTTCGTACTTACCGTTTGAAATTTCTGTAGGGGCCGTTGGTACGTTGGGGGAACTGAGTAGAGTATTGGCAGTATTAGCGGCGTTTTCCACGCGCGCATCGTGGCCGCCGACAGCCTTGTCTGTATCTCGCGTCACGTACGATTCTATATCTGCCGGTGCGCTATGCCATTGCGACGGCTGTTTTCTAAAATGGCGCGCTCATCTGGGGTTAGATGCACAAAGACCTTTTGTAATAGAGGGTCAGATACCTCTAACAAGCTTTTATCGCCGTGCAATCTCGAGTTGCTTGCGTGAAGTTGACGCTTGCTTTTGTCCCTGCTTAAACTCAATAAATTTCTCAACGACATTTTGGTATAAAGGCTAACATTTAAAATTTATAACCGGCGATATATCAATTGATGTAATAAAAACAAGAATTTAGCATCAACAACAAAAAAGAATGATTTGATGCTTCCGATTAATAGAAAATGATTACCACAAAGCAATTAAACTTTTAGCCTTTACTTATGAAAATTTCAAATAATTGAGATGCACAATAGGTTATCTGCCGCACCGATAATATTGTGTGTATGCAAGTTTCCGGGTTCGATTTACCCCTCAGAGGACAAAAATTTATTATTAAACAACGACTTGCAGGAGAAGAGTTCCAAAAATGACGACGAAAGTACACGCAGCCATCTTCTTCTTGTAGCTCGAAAAGTACGGCTACCAGTCCTTGAACTTCCTCCCTGTCGAAAATCGAATGTTCTCAGCGTGCCCCTCGCTTCCTGTCTCAGCGTCTCAGCAAAGTGGGCCTCTCGTTCTTTCGCGAGATTGGCCAAAGGGGAATGGTGTGTCTACAATAGGAGATTCGGTATCTGTAGGTGGGGAGTAGGGTAGGGGTGTTTATTTTTTTATTTCGGTTGCGAGAAGTAGACCGTAGCATCCGGCATAACTACGAGCACTGGTTGATTAGCAGAGCCGTAAACCCCCAATGATATGGTCGCTGGGGTTGGTACGGGCGCCGGTATAGGGGGTAACGTCGAGGTTTGGGCTGTCATCGATCCCGATACGGCTTGAGCGGGAGGAGTAGCCGGCGATGTGCGTGGTTGGTCAGATGACCTCCGATAGCCCGACGGTGGTCCTGTGCACCGCGGGCAAGTGTGCACGTCGACATTTGGTTGGCCACATCGGAAGCAGAACTTATGGTCTCTCTGACTTTTACAATTCGTATATCGATGGCCTTCTTTCTTACAGTTCCAGCAGGACCCTTGCGAAGAGACAGAGACTGTATCATCAGATCGGTACGGAGCTGGAGGCTGGAGATTTAAGTCCATCAAGCTGGGGATGGTCTTTCCCCCGACGAACGAGGTCGGTGCGAGTGGTATCGGGCTATTCCTCACGAAATCAATCGGGCCCATCGCATTTATAGGGTGTACCGACTCTATACCGACTAGTTCTCTGAAGCTTCGCCCTCTATCAATTATCACTTCCCTTTCCGACTTCGTCTGAGTAGTAGCCGTCTTGGTGAAGGTAATTGAGTCCCCCGTTGTAATGCGTACTTGTCCCCAATTCGGGTCGTTCGCCACATTAATGATGGGATTAGTTTTTGATTTTTGTGGTTTTGCAGGTCTATTGTAGGAGGGGTGGTTGGATGGGGATCGGACGGTAGGCGGGTGGTTCTTTGTTGGATGGGGGGCGGGGGCGGGGGGGTCGGTAGGTGTTCGACCAGGACTGGTTCTTGGGTGGTCCTTTCCTCCCGTCGTGCGGCGCGAATCGCTGGCGTAGTCGCCACATGCGGGGCCTTGAACTCCGTCAAGGTGTTGCACGGGACGAAGGGGCATGCAGCCCGACATTCCCGGTCCTTATACGATCCCTTCAGTATCGCACCCTTTGAACGATCGATTGGATCAATCGGTTTCTTGGGTCAATACATCTCCGAGAAGGGGTAGTATAGTAGTTTCGGTTCATCCTCCGTCTGTACAGTATACCAGTCACCGCGGGCGGGGATGCCCCCCCCCCCCCTCCCCGGAATGAAACCGCGACCCGGCGGTTGGGGTGAGATCTGCGAGCTCGAGTTTTCGAGGCCGGCCGCGGCCCTGCCGGACAGGCGGCTCCAAAGGTGGCTGGCTCCTCTTCCAATCTCTGGACGGTCAAGCACCACTGCTGGTTAGGCCAGCATTCCTGGTTGCGACACATGTCTCATGGCTCGACGTTCGGCGGCGGTGATTGTAGCGCGGACGCCTATTTTCTCCTCCGGTATTGTCCCCGGGCTGCCGATGACCTGGCATCTTGCATCCTCGACCCTTTCCCATTCCTTGCATTATGGCCATTCGTGTTGTTACCTGTTGAAGGAATAGGTTCTTTAGAGGGGACAGAGTAATGTTTCAGGTCTGAAATATGCACTTTCGATTTTTTTTAACTATTTATGCCCTGCAGCTGATACACGACAGGCGACAATACTTTTACTACTTTTAACGGACCCATGAACTTTGGGGCTAGTTTCGCCGCAAAGTTGTCTGCTGCCGAGGACAATACGTGGTTTCGACGGAGTATGAGGTCTCCCGTGTTAAAAGTGATGTTTCTACGATTTTTATTATAATACCAAGCTTGTCTTTCGCTTGCCTTATCCAAGTGTTTGCGAACTATGTCGCGTATTGCTGCAAGGCGTTTTACTCTCTCTGCCCATGTACCGAATTTGGAGGACTAGGAGTTTCAATATTTTCGAGGATTTGTTTAAGGGTTTTAGGTTGCCGCGGATTCTTACCAAAGTACAGGAGTGCTGGAGTCAACAACGCATAGACTGAAGTATTTAATGCGAATATGAATTCATTTAAATGGATGTCCTAGTTACGATGATCTTGTTTTACGAAGGTAAAGATCATCTGTTTAATTGTACGACTACTATGCTCGACAGGATTTGCTTGAGTATGGTATGGGGCTATCGTCGTTTGGAAAATACCCAGTTCATCCAACTTTGACGTCATCAGTTTGTTCGAAAATTCCGTTCCATTATCGGTTACAAGGTATTTAGGACATCCCCAACGAAATACTATCAGTTCCTCGAAAGCTTTTACTATGCACTTATCGTTAGCTTTCCTAAGAGGTCTGATTTCGATGTATTTCGTGAAATACTACGACATAACGACATTGCCCTTTACTAGTTGGCAATGGGCCCATGACGTCAGTTGCTACGACTTCCCAAGGTCCTTCTATTTTCCTTTGGGTCATAAGTCCCATTGGTGCCTGTTGTGCGACTTTACACATCTGGCAGTCAGGGCACTTTTTTATATAACGAATAGCATCCCTTTTCATTCTCGGCCAGAAATACGATTGGAGCAGTCGATGATAAGTTTTATCGACTCCCAAATGACCTGATTGGGGGGTGTTACGACATTCGAACATAGCTCTCTCTCTCTCTGTCGAGTTCTGGAACTACGAGTTTCCAACTGGCTAAGTCGGCTACGATTGGGTCAATAAGGGGGTTGGGGCGATGCTAGTATAGGCAATTATTTACAATTTCTCAATCTGGATATTTTTCTGGATTATTATTCACCATTTTATGCGATTGGTATACCAGTTATCCACGACTAGCAGTCCCGTTGCTGCTAAGCATCAAACCTCATTAAACGAACGAGATAGCGCATCAGGTACTTTATGGAGTGCTCCCTTACGATGTATGATTTTCATATTGTAACCTTGAAGAGCTGTGGCCCATCTGGCTAACCTGCCTGCTGGGTTTTTTAAATTCTGAAGCCAAGTGAGGCTACTGTGGTCGGTAATGACGGTCAATTTTTCGCCTAGGAGATATCCTCGAAATTTGTCTACTGCCCATATTGTAGCCAGACATTCTTATTCTGTCATTGTGTAGTTACATTCCGATTTTGCTAAAGTCTTACTGGCATAGGCGATGGGGCTCTTCTCCCTGAATTATTTGGGTTCACTGCCCCTAAAGCGTAGCTGCTGCTGTTTGTAGGCAGAATGGTACGGTGGAATCTGGTCGGGCTAAGACTGGAGCTTCGGTCAGAAGTATCAACAGTTTTTCGAAGGCTTATTGTTGATCTTCTCATCACGTCCAAGGGACATTTTTCTTCAACAGTTCGGTAAGGGGGATTTTTATTTCAGCAAGATTTTTAATAAAGCGAGCATACCATGCTACCATACCGAGGAATCGGCGAAGTTGCTTTAGGTTGCGAGGTGGGGCATAGTTTAAAATAGGGTCAATCTTGTCCGGATCTGTTTGGAGTCCTTCCCTGTTGACGACATAACCCAGGTATTTAACTTCCGAGCAGCAGACCTCTGACTTTCCTTGGTTGATTTCTAAATTAACATCTCGCAGTTTTTTCAACACTTTTTCCAGCCAATGGAAAACTTGTGGGGTAAGGGGTAAGCGTTTTTGTAACGCCATTTAGTGCTCGGTAGTAGATACAAAACCTTATTTTACCATACGATTTCGGTACAATTACTAAACAACTACTCCAAGTGCTTTCTGAGGGTTCGATAATGCCTTCTGCTGGGAAACAATCAACTTCAGCGTGGGCAGCGGCTAAAAGTTTTGGGGAGGTCCTACGAATACGTCGTTTTATCGGACTACAACCTTCTACTATTATTTCATGAGGTTTTATCTTATCTACTCCAGGGGTTGCGTCTGGTGGTGTAATGGTGAGATCGAATACGACTTTATCTAGTCTTTGTTGTTATTCTCCCGATAAGTCGGAGGTCCCTCCGATTGCTGTCGTTGCCGTGATTGCCCCCGGATCCTGATTTTTCGGATTAAATTTTCTCACTACTCCTTTGTCCGTATGACCAGTTCGATGTTCGTGGTCTATTGTGATTTTCAGCAGTGACAATAGATCCATGCCCAGTATGATGTCGTAGGTCATTGTTTTTGATACTCTGATGTCCGTGGGTATCCTATCTTCGAGGTGGAATGTAATTCTTGTGATACCTTCGATTTTTTCTAATTCGCAATTTGGCATCATCATATATCCGGTCTGGGGTATTATTTCGGTCCCTATCTGTTTTACTGCTTCTACCACTATGAAGGAAGCTACTGCTCCATTATCTCCGAGTACAGGGAAGACTTTTCCTGCTATTTCGATATTAAGGTACATACGATTATCATAGCTTCCGACTGAACCAATAGACATAGCTTTGTTCTTTCCATAACCTGAGTTGACTAGACTTGAAGCTTTCGATGCTGTTTTTGGCGTGAGTATTTGGACCTGCCCGAGTTTATAGGTTAACCTGACCCTTACTGTTTCCCTCCTTGATCGTTTCCCGCATTTGGTCTACATCTCGAGTACGTACGTATCGTTACGTCACGAATACCACATTTATCAGATGTTCCCTGTCTTTTTGAGACAGTCTGCTACCCAATGACCTGTGTCTTTACAAACCCAACATGGGTATACTTTGCTAGTTGTTGGATTTTCCTTATTTAATTTTTGGGGTTGGGTGGGCTTGTTATTGGCGGTAGGTTTCGTGTAAGAAAAACAAAATGGCTGCCTGCGAGACTACCTCACGGCGCACATGCAAAAATGGCCAGCTACAAGCCGTCGCAACGTTGTCGAGCGTCTCGCCGCGGCCGCGTATATATTACTCACGAAAATACCGACTATATCTTACAGGTGCCACTTTATGTTTAAGTTCCCCTGCACTGTCGTATTATACGAATTTTTAATCTCGAATTGATTTTAATGAAATTTCAATTTAATTTTGTAATTAAATGTTTTTTTTAACTTTAATTTTGTAATTCGATGTTAATTTTAACTTTAATTTTAATTTAATTCAAATTTCACCGGAATTTTTGTCGGTCCCACGTTGCTGCGTCATTTTTATGACAATACTTTTAGCTATATTAGCCGAGATTATTGTGCCGCACATGTAGGCTTTAACATTATATTTGTACGAGGTTTTAAATAAATTACGACACAGGAATTCAGGATAAAAGTATGAACACTTGAGGTTTATTCGATTTATATACAAGGTGTTGAGTGCCAGCTGCGCGAATTCGCAGCACGATTTTACAAGTGTTCTATCGTCACATAGAATTATTTGTAAGTCTAAACTAACTACGGTGAGCACGGCGATAGAATGGGAAACGGTATATAATCGAGAGGGGAAGAAGTTAATGCTCAAGGACGCGAATTCTACCATATAGACGGTGTTGAAATACAGGTGTATAGACGGCGGGAGACGCGATGCTCGACACGCACGCGACGCTAAGTTTTCAATATATATATATATATATATATATACTTTTGCAAGCACAATGATACTCTGTACAACTTACTCTTCTCCAAATCCGGTGTTGCCTCCTTCGAAAATACAAGTTGGTTGGCACACACGAGGAGAGCGACGACAATGTCGAGATATGGAAAGCGGTTACAGGTTCGCCAATTGGAGCAAGCTAATTCGAACGTTTTAGCACGGAGCAGGTAGAAAAACACGAGTGTCTACGAGCGCGGCTTAGTACGAAGTTAACGAGGCTGTCGCTTTGTCCCCGCGGCGCTACATTCAGATTTCGCTAGTGCTGACCGAGCCAGGTTGAGGGTGTAGCGCATGCGCCTGGTGAGGGAGAAAGAGAAGTGAGAAGGAGGAAAGGGGAGTGTCTGCTTGCGGTGACATCACGCTACATGGCACGCAGTCGGCGGCTTGCAGACGGTGTTGGAGAGGACGAGGACGGGCGAGTGGTCAGGTCGAGGAAGTATACGAGGGATACAGCAGGAGATGTATCTGGGCAACTGTGCCGACAAAGGAGCACGAAGACGAGAGCTGCAAGGCCCAGGATTGCGTACTTGCAGCAGGAGCAGTGAACACTGTTAACCTAGAAAAGGGTATATTTATTTGCAGCTTGCTACGCTGCATTCTTTAACTGTTACTGCTATCAGGTGAGATTAGTGTGTTGTATACCACTGTAATCTACTCTTGCTAATGCTAGGTTGCTTCTAGGTGACTGACGAGTGCTTCGGAGACTGCTGCTGTTGCTGTTATGGAGGAGCGAGCCATGAGCTGAGCTACGTTACTGTATATGAGAGACCACACTGCCTCTACAAACCCTCCAAACCAGGTAAGAGAGTTCCAGTTTGATGTTCGTATCTGCTGTAGGCTAACTCAGCCTTATATTTTCTAGGGCGTATGCTACAGGCCTCCGGAGTATCCAAAGAGAAGCAGCCGCTCCGCCCAAGGTGGACCCCTTTTTGCCTTTAAATACATAAAACCAGGTGGGTATTATTCTAATACCATATTGCTTATTTTCTTAAATACTAATCCCCTCTTATGTACTCTTAGGTTGGTTTAAGAGGAAGGGAACCAGGAGAGGAGACACCAGGACGTGCTCAGCGCACCCCATCCGAGACCAGCTAGCTCTAGCCTATGCGAGGCTCTATGGGATGGCAGGTGTGCGTCATCTTCAGCTGTTTCAGGGTGTTGGAAAGCTCGCTTGCTCTGTTTCGTCGAGGAGAATAGTGTGTGTGTGTGTGTGTGTGTGTGTATAGTGAGTGTAGTGAGATAGTAGTGTGCCATTAGGTAGTGTATAGGCCAGGTCTGTCGAGCATCGGACTTGCACTGAGCAGCTCGTTCGACAGACTGGAAGTTTGTGTAACATACACAAAATGTGGTGTTACAATATATCATTTACTTTTGTTTTTATATTTACTTTATATAAAGTATATTATGGAGATTTTTGAGACATACTAATACATTAATAAAAATTCAATAACTTAAATCTTGAGAAACTGATTTTGACAATTAAAATTACTAATTTATTGCTGATAGTATTTAGATACAAATTCTATTCCAGTAGTTGATAAAACGAAATACAAATGGAATATATAAAAACTTGAATGTCGTAAAAGTATTATTAGACAAAACCTAAATTTGAAACGTTCAAGAACAATATGATGTACAAAGTAACTATATAACATTAATTAGATAAAATATTTATATTCACAAATAAAATTTAATAACATAAATATAACAACAAGCGAGCTTATACATTGAGTATGGAAAAATTAACGCTCGTTCACAACCCAACACATTTTTATTTTTAAACTTATGATTTTGTTGGATACTCTTAAAAATCGTTAGACGATTCGCAAGACCTCAGCCGTTCCAATTTTAAGAGAATACTTGATCAGTGAAGAACAATGAGCATATGTTTATAATACTCTTGACTACATTTCTCATTATCATACGTTACATTCTATAAACAAATGCTCATTGTTCTTCACTGATTAAGTACTTTTTAAAAATTAAAACGATGAAGGTCTTGAAAATTGTCAATGGATTGTAAAGAGTATCAAACAAAAATTATAAGTTTAAAAATAAAAGTTTGTTGGGATGTACAAGCGCCTCAATTTTTCCATACTGCAGGTAGATGCTCATTTATTGTTATTCTTTGGTTATCATATTCTTTTCAGAAATCGGAAAAGGTTATCTAATAATTGCTGTATATTTATTTAACTCGTAATACTTGATTATAATAAAATAATTTTCTTCTGTATTTCCCTGGTTTTACGGAATTTCGACAGTCATTTCAGAAATGATACATAAAAAGAGTATATAAAAACTTAAATGTTTCAAAATTTTCTACACAATATCTAAATTTGAAACTTTCATGTTTTAAAAATACATATTATAGTATACATTAGACATGCTCGAAAATGAATTTTTTCATATTTTGAAATGCCTGACCCTTCAAATGTCTTTTCTATCACAGAAATCTCCTCCAGAAACCCTGGTGCTGGAGGATTTCATCGTTGGGATCTGCCGAACACATAAAGTTTGATAAAAATCACATAAAATTTCCATTTTCTCACGTTTCTTTTATGCAGGTTGACACACCTTCATTTTTCACATTTCTTTTGTAAATTATATGTACTTAGATATATTTAAAGATATTTTGTAACCATCCGACCTGCAAAGAAGGAATAAGGCGTTTATGAAAAGTATCTGGCGTTTAAAGTATTTTTCAATAGAATTGAGAAATACAGTAGATAAAATGCTGGCTAATAACAGATAATTTTATGCATCGGGAAAACGTCATACTTTCAATGATTAGCAACTCTTCATCTAATATTAGAAGGCAAGGCTTTTAAAAAATTCAAGAATCCAAGAAATATAAAGGAAATAGTATCAGATAATTTTCTCTACCAACTATAAATTTTGTGGCACACAGTTATACTGATCTCGTAGATTGGCAAACTATTCTTGTCACAGAACCATCAATGACCATGAATCTAAGTGAAGTTGATATTTATACATTTGTGACGGCCAAGAATCCGCCACGAATCGATTTTCCAAAATCTTCTTTCCATACGCATGCGGTTGAGATATTTGACAAAGTTGTAACAGATGCTTCTCAATCAGTAGTTCGGCATAATAACAGAAAAGGCTATATTATATTATACTATATTAGAATCATAATGTCATAATTCGAAAGTACGAAAGATTTCAAAGCTAAGAAGTATGTAAAAGTAACATCTTTGACTATTCTTCTTACTTATTATGACGCAATTCATATATTTAGCAGGGTGGTTGGACAAGAGATGGTTGAAAGTCGGTGTGCAGCTACCTTCCCGTGTTGAGTTCTGTTTTTTTTTTATTTGATTATGTAATAAGCGACGAGCTGCACAATGATTTAGTTAACATCAATGATAAAATCATCCTTTTTATTGCAATTCTTCATAATTGTTTAGCAAATTTTATATTTTTTTCAGGACCTACAAATAAAATACCCTTAAAGTACGTTACCACAAAATATTTTGTGTTACAAAATATCTTTAAATATATCTCAATACATACAGTTTACAAAAAAAAAGTGAAAAGTGAAGGTGTACTAACCTACATAAAAGAAACGTAAGAAAATTGAATTTTTTGCATTTTACGTAATTTTTATCGAACTTTACATGTTCAGAGGAACCCAAAGATGAAATTCTCCATCACCAGGGTTCTGGGAGGTTATTTCTGTGATAGAAAAGGCACATTTGAAGAGTTAGGCGTTTCAAAACACGAAAATATTGCTTTTTCGACCCAGCCTAGTATACACAGCTTGACGACTATTAAATTGACTATATTCGTCTACAACCTCGGAAACTATAGGTAAATCGTATACGTAAATTCAGCTTCCATTTGAATATTTGTATTTGATTTGATCATACGAATGGGTAACTTTCATGATTCATTTTGTATCTTATGAAGCTGAATCTGTCGTGTTCGAAAGCTATCATAAGTTCGTTTTGACTTTTACGTATACTATTTATTTACGTATAGTTTCTGAAGATTTAGACAAAATATTTAATACTCGTTAAGCTATATAGAATGCATTTTTAAAGCATGAATGTTTAAAATTTAGGTATTGCGCAGAATACATTAAAACATTTTAGTTTTTAAATGCTCCATTTGTGAATCATTTCTAAAATCAGTATGATAGTATATTATGTACCTAAATTATTAAATCCAATTGACAAAATCTCTCAAAAGTTTCATGGATCATGAAGTATAAAATAATTTAAGCAAGTGACGCTACCGATGGCTCATCTAAGTTTCGAATCGAGGTTTCTGTTTAAGTATTATATAAAAATTATAGTACATAAAAGTTATCCATTTGTATGAATCAGTTAGTCTCAATGAATTTAGTGGATCTCAAAATTCTATTATGGTGTCTGCCCAATTTACAATTTTCAAAAAATCAATTTTTTTATTACACTTTTTGAAAGTATACATATCTAAAAGTATCTTACTAAAATTTTATAATGATCTGAGCAGTCTAACTGTATTTTTGTGCGACATTTACTTTACTACCTGAGCGCGTTTATTTGTTCCGCTCCGAGGTGTACCGCCTACCTGGCTTTGTACACTTGAGCAGCTGCTATCGTTTATAAATCTAGTATCCCTGCTTAAATTTATTTATTTATGATCCCTTATTCTTCAAATTGAATCTTTACTATAGAGATATTATACACAGAGATGCTCGTGATTGTTACAATGGATAAAAAGTCCTCGCAACTAAAATCTTCATGGAGACGTCCAGGTTCGAATCCCAAAAAACGAAAATTTCAAGGAGTGCTTCCACATACCTATTTCCACATGCTAGTGCGTCTGCAGAGAAACTAAAAAAATCGAAAGATACAAGTTTCGATGTACACGTCGATCCAACGGCAGGATGCAGTATTACTCAGTTTTTTCTGGTCTTTTCTACGTTACAACAGTTTGTGAAGTGAATATCGGTTGCAAATACGTAGTGTAAAAAACGCCAAAGTGTAATTATTAGCGTTATATCAGATTTGGCTTGGGGCCTGTTAATAATGACTTTTGTATGATAAGCGAGGAGAGAGCGAGAGAAATATAGAGAAAACAATAGCTAACCAGATCGTACTTGACGGCCTCCGGGCTATGCGATACCGCCAAGTTGTTGATTGAGAACGAAGAATGGCCCACAATGGGACGTTTTGAAATTTTCGTCCCAAAATTGTATAATTTATAATAGGAGTCTCCTAAAGGGATAAATATTTTTGAAATTTATAGCTGAAGTCTTGTAGATTATAGGAATATTGAAGTCGGACCACCAAAAATCGTTATAATCTAAAAAAAATGTTTGAGTATTGGTACATTTGCTTTTTTTGCTTCTATTCGTGACACCAATAACGAAAGTCGTGATCTTTTAACTAAAATTACATTATTTTGTAGATTTTGATATGCCGAATCTAAAACCGCCGCGTAAATTACGCTAAAACTTATAGTTTTTAAGAAAAATGCAGTTAAAGTTTATAAATCAGCTATTATTTGTGTATTTCGAATTTTTCAGTATACTTTATCAAGTAAAATTATTTTTTAACATAATTTTTTTTTTATTAAACATTATATACAACCTAAAAAGTTTACTGCAAAAAGTAGTAACCTTTACGATTTATTCATATGACGAAATTATATTTCTTGCTAAATGAAGAATATTTAAATAATCAAACAAACATTTTACGGTTTTCGTTGAATAATTAGATTAAAGCCCAATATCTATTTTGGGCCCTATAAGGCTAAATTAATTTTTTTCTTAACAATTTTTAAATGAATTATTAATATAAAGAAATTTACGGTAATAATATAAATGTTATATTGAAAATTAAAATTTATCTGATTAGAGAAAAATTCTAATACAATTTTAGTAACGCTTAAAGTATTAAATTGAAGATATTTTGCGTCACACAATATTCCTATGTCCTATATAGTTTATTACTGTACTATAGAATATATTATTACATACAAAATTATGAAAATTTCTGGTCTATTAAAATTATTAAATTTCTTCTTTTGCCAATTTTACATCTTCATCCTGATTGTGGACACTATTAGCCATATCATTAGCATCACTCTCCAAATCACTTTCAGTACTCACAACGATATTTTAGAATTATTAAACAGAATATGATGCAAACTGTAGTAAATTTTCTTTTCTGGCCGATACGCTGTCAGCCTTTTGCTACAAAAGTTTTATCACAGCAAGGCATGGTATGCATTGAAGAACCCGTGGTTCGTTTTCCAGTAATTATCGCTGTGTTAGTGACAATATGACGCCAGCTTCTAGAGATCCACTTTCTCGACATCTAGATTGTAAAAACTTTCACGAAAAAAATGTGTAGGCGTTTATGTGACCGACAGGGAGGTAGTTCTTAAAAAAATTCTGGGAGGAAAATTTCTGCAAGGCAGAAGTTTTTGTAAATTAAGGGAGGAGAATTTTTTAACCAATCGCAGAATTTCTTGAAAAAGTGAAAGAAAGGGTAAGCTCTTCTGTGGATATAAATACTAGGGCGCAAACTAGGGTCAGTCAGTAAATTTTCAAATTTCAAAAAATAATTCAACTTGAAATTCGAAAGAAAAATTCGAGATGGCATCAAATAGCAAGACCAATTTGCAAATGATGCAGGAACGTATCCGGTGGCTCATCTCTAACGGGCCCACATTACTTTTGATGCTTGATCATGTGTCATGGGCAATGGATGCGATTCAATCCTGTAAGTTGAATTTTATAGAATTTTATTAAAAATAATTAAAATAATATTTATGTTAAATGTTCATTTATATTTTTCAGTACCACCCTACCCCCTGTTGCTGCTATGCAACAGTTGTACGAAGGATAAGACCTCAAGGGAACACACCGGTTGCTCGCTCGCCGAGATCGAGGCCGAGGTCGAGATCTAGTTCGAGTTCCAGCTCGAGTTCCAGCTCTAGCTCGAGCTCACGTTCAAGGGCCAGCTTAAAGGCGGCGAAAGAAAAGAGTATTCACTTCTATTAATATATAATAAAATAATTATTTTATTATATATTAATTTTAATTTAATAAGTTTTTTCTTAATATTATGTAAAATATTTTTTCAAATTGTTTTCTCTTATTCACCTTGACATTTCCTTCATGTTCCTTCATTTTTCTTATAAGGTAAATGTAAGCAAACTTCAAAGCACTGTAAATCTGTGTAAATACAACAAATGTTCATTTTTTCTTTTCTTTTTTTTAATGAAAGACGGCTGATAAATATTTCATGAAAACCCCTTTAAAAAGTTAAATAGAATAGTCTAAGAAAAATTGTATTTTTGCACATTGATATTGTATATTGTCTTTCTGATGAACAATACTTTATACTAACTAATGCTTTAACAATCATATTTTATGGCTAGATTTATAAAAAATTTCTTTTTCACGGTCTTGTAAAATATCCGCAGTAACACCCAGATGTTCCATACGTTTGCTACAGATTTTTATCTATTATATTTCAATTTTAATTTGATATTCTGTGAAAGAAAAATATCGTACAATCATTTTTCTTTTAATTTTTTTTTATTCAATCATCAAGCTTCTCTTATTTTTTACAGAATATTAATCAAAATTTATTTCCAATATAAGCATGAGCATGTATCCAGTAACCATGCTCGTATTGAGATAACGTTATGTACAGCGCATATAGGTTTTCTTCTAATGCAGAGGATGTGATTAAAACATACGTAATGCTTATCACTCGATATCGTTTCTAGTGCTGGACATCCAAAGTCTTCAACGTTTGAAATTGATCTGTAAATAAAAAAAAAACGTAAGAAATACGAGCATAGAAAAGTAAATGGAAAAGTATTAAAAAGTATGAAAAAGTATGAAAAGGTATGAAATGTATGAAAAAAGTATGAAAGTTGAGTCATATTATATATCACTTACACATTTGGTATAAGATTTCTTAGCCATTGTACTTTCTGCTCTCCCTTAATGTATAATTTCTCAATCCCTTGCGAGCAGATTTCGAGAATTCGTTAATGACGATGATAAGGAATATCTCCAGCTGATAATTCCATGATGATACTTTTCCACCCAGTGAGTCATACATTTTTCTTCTGCAGCCAGTTCTTCCAATGTTATCGGAGGTTTAAAGAGGTATGCAGTCGGTGAAGCAGTTTCTATAAATTGAGAAAACTTACTTCTTTGAAAATGAAAGAATCCTGTGTTATTCTTTGGAATCTTTGAATGTTACCAATATAAACATTCTCTACTTGAAATTGCAGTATGGCATTTCTGAACATTAAATAGTTCAGTAAGAAGTGAACTCGGAGAATGAATAAGAAAATTCTCTCATCCTGATTTTATAACAAGAAACTCCGCCTCATGCTCTTTTAGGATTGGACGTTCAAAAAAGAAAGTATATTCTTGATTGGAGGGACCAAAAGTCGCTTTTTGGTTCGTTCAAACGGAAGAAAATTCATCCATCCCTTAGAAATTTTCCCTTCTCTTCCGAAAAAGAACTATTTTGGTTGGTTCAAATGAGAGAAAATTCATCCCTTCCTTAGAAAATCTCCCTCCTCTTCATTGTATCCTTGGTCAGATGTTTGAATTTTCTATCTCTACTTACGTCGACATTGCCTACAAAAAAGGAAGCAGTTTATTCGACAAACACACTTCGTCTATCACGGTCAACGAGTTTTAGTCTTGACTATCGTGCACATTTGTAAAGTGCTATTCTAGTGCTATTACAGGGAAAAAAAAGCAAATATGACATCCATCGATATTTTTGAACGTCTTGTTCAGGTTCTTCGTGATACTTTAATTAATGATAAAAGAATTAAATGAAAAAATTGCAAAATCTAAACTTACAAGAGGAGAGAAACAAAAATGTCAAACTTGCATGACTCATCTTTCGTATGTGCAAGTTGAATTTGAACAACATCTTCAACGAGGAGTTAATCTGCAATCTGAGAAAATAGAAGCTAGTGTAGAGTGGCGAGATGTTCAGTCGGTTTTCCAAAATCGAATTAAGACTGGCGTAGTTGCAGATATAAAACACATGGATATTCTGAGTTTCTCAAGTGATGCACAAAAGCTCTTCAAAGTTAAGGCCCAAGCATGCTTAGAAGAATACAGTGCTGTGAAAATAAATTCAGATTTTATCTCGGAATTTTCTATGCAGAAAAATGGAGAGGAAACGACAGATATTAACTATTTCGCGAGTGAAAGTGCTACAGTATACATGTCAACAAATTTAGAGGAATGGTTTAAAGACTATATCAAAGAGCCCATTCTTACACAACTAGAAGAGTTTCAGGAAAAGGATTCCGGCTGGACATTGAAGAGTATTAAATGTTTGTGTATAAATATGAAAAAATATTCTCCATTCAAGGGCAGTTCTTTCATTCCTCTACCAAATTTTATAGAAAACAAAAAAGCATGTGTTAATGTTCATAACAATGACAATCAGGGTTTCGAGTATGCTAATCTTCCAGCATTGTATCCCAGCAAAAATAATACCAACAGAGTTAATCAATATCGTTTACATGAGAACAAGTTGATCTTTAGTGATATACAGTTCCCAGTAAAACTGAAAGATATTTCAAAATTCGAAAAATTGAATAATATTTCAGTAAATATATTCATGCTCAGAAAGTATGGTTCAAAGTTTAAAGTATCGCCTTATCACGTTACGTCAGAAAAGAAGGCACAACAAGTAAATCAACCAGAAGAGGAAGATCAATATCTAAATCTACCAGAAGAGGAAGATCAACACGTAAATCTACCAAAAAATAATGATCAACCAGAAAAGAAGGGTGGACATGTAAATCTACTCATCCTTCAAGATTATCAAGATCCTTCAAGATCCTTCAAAAAGCATGTCTCGTCTTCTGAGTTTTCAACTGTCTAAAACTAATAAAAAATCATACCACTGTGAAAAGTGTTTACAAGCTTTCTATAATGAAAAAAGATTGGAAATTTATGAAAATCATTGTAAAGATATGAATAATTGTCGAATCAATCTGCCAGACGCAAAGAATAACATTCTCAAATTCGAAGATTATAAAAAGAGAGAAAAAGTTCCTTTCGTTATTTATGCTGATTTTGAATGTTTATTGAAGCCTACTGACAATCAGAATACTTTTCAACGTGAAGCATACAGCATAGGTTACTACACGAAATGCAGCTTTGATGACAGATTATCTGTCTATAAATCTTACAGACAAAAATTTGGAGATCAAGAGACACCTGTATAATGGTTTGTTCGAGAACTAAAATCAATAAGTGAGAAGACAGATCATCGCTACAAGAATCCTAAACCAATGAAACTCACAGCTCTAGAAGAAATATCTTTCCAGAGGTCAACCATTTGTCATATATGTCGAAAATCAATCCGTGCTGAAGAACTTGCAGTGCGAGATCATTGTCATTTCACAGGACGGTATGTTAACAGTTTAGTTATATTTAAAATTAATTTTTGGTGATTCCCAAAAAAAAAGTAATTTTTTTCTCTTCAGTTTTAGAGGTGCAGCTCACAATTCACGTAATTTGAATTATAAGAACTCAAGATTCATTCCCGTTGTTTTTCTTAACCTCAATTATGATACTCACTTCATTTTGAAAGAGATCGCTACTTCTACATTGATGAAAGGACGAGTTAGTCTAATACCTCATAATAAGGAGAAATATATTTCGTTCACGAAATACATAGATGACTGCGACATCAGTTTAGATTCATAGATTCTTGGCGTTTTCTACCATCATCATTGGAAAAACTCGCATCATATCTACAAAACGTGCCGATAGCGGTGAACGGAAAGGTATATTTCCATATGATTATGTAGACCCATTTGATAAGCTATCGTCTACAAAATTGCCAGAAAAGAATGAGCTTTATAATAAACTAACAGATATTCATATTAATGAAGAAGACTAAGAGCATGCTGTTCGAGTCTCGGATAAGTTCAGATTAAAAACATTGTGAGAGTGTTCAGAACTTTACTTAAAAACAGATGTTCTGCTATTGGCTGACGTTTTCGAAAGTTTTCGAGAGACATCTCTTAAAGCTTATGATTTATGTCCTGCTCACTTTTACACGACACCAGGGTTGACATTATCAGTAGCTCTTAAATTGACAAAGGTAAAATTAGAGCTTCTTACAGATATTGACATGCTAATGTTTATTGAAGCAGGCATTCAGGGAGGAATAAGCCAGTGTTGTAATCGATATGCTAAGGCAAACAATCCATACATGGGTTCTTCATACGATGAGAAACAGGAAACGAAGACTCTCTTATATTTTATATTAATAATCTTTATGGGCGGGTAATGGTAAAGCATTTACCGATTGGAAAATTTAAATGGATTGACTTTGAGGCGAATCCAAGCTTGTAGTATCCTTAGGAAATGTATGATGAACATCGAGACCTCTCTTTTTGCGCAGAGTACCGTGCACCATCTGGCTCAAAGCAGAACAAACTGATCACTACTCTGAACGATAAGAAAAGGTATGTGATTCACTATCGAACACTTAAACAGGCGCTGGATAATGTACTTTGTTGTTTGTTGTGGGTAAATACTCAGCATGGGGTACTTGGGAATAGTATTTATAGCTTTTGGTTTACAGTTTTAAAGTTTTAATGTACAATGGACTTCGTATGAAAAAGATACATAGAATTCTGAGTTTCGAGCAGAAGGCCTGGCTCAAACTTTATGTCGAATTAAATACTGAGAAGAGAAAGCAAGCGAAGAATGAGTTTGAAAAACTCTTCTATAAATTATTAATCAACGCTGTCTATGGTAAGTGTATCGAGAAGAGCGGTCTCGTGTTGATGTACGATTAGTAAATAAATTCACTGGCACATATGGGGCAGAAGCACGCGTAGCCCAACCACATTTTCACAGCTGTGCAATCTTTGATGAAAATTTAGTTGCTGTTCAGCTAAACAGAACTAGTATCACAATCAAGAAACCGATATACGTTGGTCTTTGTATCCTTGATTTGTCCAAGACATTAGTTTATGATTTCCATTACTCGTATATGAAACAGCGAGTAGGAGAAAAATGTAAACTTCTTTATACAGATACTGATAGTTTGATATATGAAGTTGAGGACATATGTATAAAATAATGATAGAAGATATTCACAGGTCTGATACTTTTGATTATGATGAAAATAATCAGTTTAACATTCCACGTGTCAATAAAAAAGTTCCAGGATTAATGAAAGACGAATGATGTGGCAAGATCATGATGGAATTTATAGGTTTACGAAGCAAAATGTACAGTATTTTAGTTGATGGAGGAGAGTCAGTGAAAAAAGCCAAAGGTGTAAAATGCAGCGTAGTAAAGAAAACAATAACTTTCGAGGATTATAGAAGATGTCTTCAGGATCTTATTATTGTAAAACGTGATCAATGCAACATTCGTTCAAAATTGCACATAGTGCATACTGAAAGACAGAATAAAATTGCTTTAGTCCTCATGATGATAAGAGATTCTTATTGCCTCAAAGTACAGATACTTTACTGTGGGGTCATTTCCGAATCATGGATGAGCAGATGGCGCAAGCTGCAGTTCGAATAGCGGAGGATACTGAAAAACAAGAAGTAGTGGTAGGGATGGAAGTCGAGATGGGGTATGAAGTATCGAATGAAAGTGGGGCAACGCGAGTGGGAATGGATGTTGAAGAAGATGAAAGAGAGGGGGAAATACGAGGTGGGAGTGGAGCAGCCAATGGAAATGATGTAAGCCGTGACGAGATGACACTTTATGATAATGAAGGTGAACAAATCAGTATTTAATATGATGTGTTAGAGGAGTTTAAGCATGACTGGGATCCGTCAATGGAGGGGATACGCTCTGAGGGAGGAGAGAGAAGGGATATATTACAAGAGACAATGAAAGGAGCAGAAATTGTGGTGGGAAATGGGCTATATCACCAGACAGACCACGACGATGAACACATTCGAGCAATCTAAGAGTTCGAGAATTATCATCCTTGAGGGAAGAAACAAGTCTCAACTAAATTTCTAAGTAAGTTCACAGTTAATTCTCACCAATTTTTTTTTCTCTAACAAATATTTTCTCTATTAAAAGTTCTTATTTTTTACTTTTTCCAGAATGGATCTACCCGCACTTAATAAGATTGCTGAACGCGACTTCTTGCCAAGGAAGAAAGTAACAGACTTGTAAAAAGTTCATCAGTGCATGGTGGCAGCACGTAAGGAGGTAAAGACGAGATTCGGTACGATGGTCGTAGCCGAACTCGACGGAAGTTTTCAAATCTTTTTACCAGAGAAGATTTCATCAGCCATCCTAAGAGATCGAGAGTTTTTTGACAGACTCTCCAATACTGCAAATAAAATTAATTTATTTATGACATATCAGGATTGATCTTCCTTTAAGTTTGAATTAAATACGCAGCTTGCTTTGTTTATAATATCTATTTATTCAGATTAAAACTTGTACATAATAATACATAAATAAATACAATATCATAATATGATTGCTTTCTTATTTATTAGTACCTACATTATTGCGTTTACATTAATATTTTTGGTTAAATCTTGGTTAAATCAAATAATTTCTTTTTTATCTATCCAACTATTATGCTCATTACTAAAGCCTAACTATTTAACATATGCACGGTTTCTGATTTTCTTTAAAACTTTTTCTACTAGATAAATTTCTAGATACATAGTTTTCTGAATTTCCGTTTCATAAAAGCCGCCAGAGATGGGTTTATCATAATAATCTTTGACATGATAAGTTACCGGATTGGTTTTAACAACTCGTGATATTGTAAAAATTTCAGTAGACCAGTTTGGTGTATAACCTTTTTCAAAAACATGTTTAGTCTTACTTATCCATACTTTATCTCCTACTTTAAATTTTGTTTTTTTCACAGGTTACTTTCCATTTGGAATATGCTTATTGACCTCTCTTTTATTTGCGTACGTAGCATTTTTAGGCTCAATTCCTATTGTCCGATGTTTTCTTGAATTCTAAGCTTTCACCAACTCAGGCAGGATATCCCACCATTTATAGTTCCTTTTCACCATTTATAGTCCTGCTTCTCACAAACCACGTCATCAAAAATCAGAATTGAATTTGGTCAGGCTTCATCTGGAGATACTACAGATTCATGCTCACTAAAATGTAGATATAATACACCTTCTATCGGTTTCAAAACTTTTTCGAGAAATTGATACTTTAGCTGGTTCAAGGATTTAGAGTATACATACAAATTGTCAAATCTAAGACCATTGGAATGTGTAATTAGAGCCAATAAACTATTCGTAGTAGTTCTCCATGATGCTTCCTTGTCTTCTGTTTTCCGAAATCAAAGTTTGTGACGGGGAGTTTGACGTTCTGCTCGCTAAAATCCATGTTCACGTGACGAAGTCTAGTTTGACATTGAACTATGGAAATATAAACGCATGATTTATATTTTGATCTTTAGTTGTAAAACAACACTCGAAGAGAGATGATCATATATAAATCTCGGAAACAACCAAAAGGTTATGGATTGCTTGATAAAGTGATCCGTAACTTACCTATTGAAATGCATCTTCCTAGATATCAATACTGTGGTCTCGGAACTAAATTGAAAAAACGATTGAAAAGAAGTGATCCTAGAATTAATCCACTTAATCAGGCATGCAAAGAACATGACATAGCTTACTCTGATAAAAATGGAGATCGTAAAGCAGCTGACATAAAGCTCGCTGATAAAGGTTGACAACGTGTCAAAGCCAAGGATTCTAGTCTTGCTGAAAAAGCATATGCTTTTGTTGTTACGAATGTTATGCAATTAAAAGGAAAATCTGGAATGGGTCTGAAATTAAGTAAGCTAGTGACGGCTGCTAAGAAATAAATGTCACCAAGTAAATGTTCCCGCAAGATTACTCAATCCGCCTTAAAATGTGCACGTTAAGCTGTTAAGAAAGTTGGTGGCAAGAGAAAAGTTATCATTTCACGTGTTCTTCCAATTCCATAAAAAGTTGGTGGAGTTCTTCCGTTTCACATACCGTTGTTCGCAGGACTAAGTGCGATCGGTGCTCTGGCAGGAGTAGCTGCAGGAATAGCTAAAGCAGTATATGATGCTGAAGCTGCACAGAAAAACCATGAAGAAAGTAAAAAACATAATAAGGCAATGTAAGCTATTGCTTTAGGCGAAGGTCTCTATCTTAAACCATATAAAACAGGGATGGGATTATTTATGAAACCACATATCGGTCATGGTCAAGTCAATAAAAAAAAAACTTCGATTTAATTTTGCCAAATCGTCCACTGACTGACTATGATCTTTTAATATATGCTCGTATGTTGCAAATTCCACATTTCAGAGGTGGTTTTATGAGAAATAATCTGCCTTCCAATGGTCCATAGAGTAATGAATCTGCTATTGTTAAGTTGGATGACATGAAAAGTAAAGACACTCACTGGGTGTGTTATCGAAAACATAGTTCCCAAGAAATTTATTTTGACAGTTTTGGTGATCTCAAACCTCCCATAGAGCTCATGTTATATTTCAACGTGAAAGAAGTGAAATATAACTATAAAAGATATCAAAATATTGACTCATTCATTTGTGGTCATCTTTGTCTTCAATTCATACCCGGAAGACTATACAAGAGAAGATTGCAGACGAATGGGAATCATTCTCTTCCAATCAGTCATGGAAGATAGTTTCACTTTGAGTCTTTCAGGAAAATCTTCTGTTCTAGAAGCACAATATTTTCCTTCCATTGAACTATCAC
The DNA here is from genome assembly GCA_949152435.1 of Gastracanthus pulcherrimus. NCBI lineage: Eukaryota > Metazoa > Arthropoda > Insecta > Hymenoptera > Pteromalidae > Gastracanthus > Gastracanthus pulcherrimus. The sequence goes on from OX424576.1 coordinate 64,103,279, forward strand.
AGCATAAAAAATCTGTTGTCTGGGAATGAACTTTTGACATTCAACTCGATTCCCAATGTGGACTATTCGAATCATAAACTGCATTTGAATGGAAATATTATCACTATCCCTACTGAAAGTTACGATATTTATGCTACTGATAAATTTTTACAAGAAACTTTGAAATCTAAAAGAATTGAATTTTCTTTGAGAGCTAACAATAATACTCTCAGAAGTGAAATTAATTGCTGTCATCCGTTAGATCTCACTCCTCACAATTCAGTAGGTCGTCTTCTTGGGTTCACTCCTCGCATTCTCAAGGAAAAAATTCATCACAGTTCTGATTTACCCGTGAAAATATTGAAAATCAACGCACTCAGAGTGGAGTGCAATATTACCGCAGAGTTCCACCAGGATATAAAATCTTGGAAGTTCCATATCATGTCATATACCTACCACACAGTATCAAGTGCATACATCGTCTTCAAATTCAAATCGTAGATCAAGATGGAAATTTAGTGAATTTCCGTGGAGAAGAAATTACTTTTAGACTCCACATAAAATCTGTATAATGAGTATCGTTTACAATTCTAGAGTGCATATAAGTCAACCAACATATCAATCAATCATCAGTCGGCCGAAGAAACTCAAACCGTTAACACGGGAGAGCATTCAATTCCTGAGAAGCTTAGGTCTAAAAGTTCGTGGAGAAAATTCACGTGTATAATTCTCTGCTGCTTCCAGAAAAATGGACGAAATTCTAAGCATTCAATCAGGTGTCGTATTCGATGAGTCTATTGCTCATTACGAGGTTCACGCATATTAACCATACTCGACACTAAGCTTTGATAATAGTGATGAAAGTCGTATTTCTATCCAACATCAAGATCTATGTATTTTACCATTGCGCAGTTCTATCCATGTATGTGGAAAACTGCAAAACCAGATGGAACAGCACTAACTAAAACTAAATTCGTGGACAATGGCATTTGCCATCTGTTTGATGAAATTCGTTACGAAATTAATGCTGCGGAGATAGATAAAAGTAAAAATGTTGGTTTAAGCAGTCTCATGAAAGGTTGGACATCATTCAATCCGAATCAGACTCTCATGTTAGAAAATGCAGGCTGGCTTGACGTTAGAGAAGAAAGCGAAACTTTGGTAGGTGCACACGGCAACTTTGACGTTTCCATTCCTCTGAGTATGACTTGCGCTTTGCAGAAGATTATAAAAAAATTATAGTTAATGTGAAACATGAACTCATTCTCACAAGATCACGAAATGACTTGAGTGCAATAATTCAGGAAGGTACTGAAGCAAATAGTATAACTTCATATGAAGACTGCCAGGTAAAAATAACGAAGATAGAGTGGTTAATGCCATATGTTATTGCATCTGATAAACAAAAGATCCAGCTGCTGAATTTAATTGGCAAAGATAATTATATCTCTATGTGTTATCGATCTTTGGAGTTTTTTGAATATCCATTACTTCCAATCACGAATAAACATGTCTGGACAGTGAAAACTTCAAATCAATTAGAAAAACCTCGTTTTGTGATTCTCGGACTACACACCAAGAAAAAAAATTTGAAAACTGAAAATGCCAGTCGATTTGACTATTGTGAGATTAGTAATGTGAGACTTTTCTTGAATTCTCAATATTATCCATATAACAATATGAATCTCGACATATCTAAGAATCAGTTCGCTGTTCTCTATGATATGTATACCAATTTTCAAATCACCTACTATGGAAGAGATCCACAGCCACTGCTGACAAAGTCAGAATTTATCAACCTTGAACCACTCATAGTTATTGACTGTTCACGGCAAAACAAATCTATAAAGAGAGCTCCTGCCGATGTCCGTCTAGAGTTTGAGTCTAAAAAAGACTTTCCAGCTAATACTTCAGCTTATTGCATAATCTTACACGATCGCATCGTTCAGTACAATCCCATCAGTGGGGATATCAAGAAGCTTGTCTAAACAGCATATTATCTAACACACTTTCGTTTCAACACTCATTCCAAGATGGAGTCTACAGTAGACATGATTGGTTTCAAACAAATGGGAGATGATTATGTTTTAAAAGAAATAGCTATCATTCTTCTCAATGAAAGTGGTGATCCTATCGTTCGTCTATTCAAGAAACCCTTTTCATGGAAAAGACTCTCTGATAAATTGCAAAGGGAAAACATTTGGCTGGAACATCTTTATCATGGATTAGCCTGGAACACGGATGGGCTTGACTACTCACAAATTGGATCATTACTCCGTGGCTCTTAACACGATGCTATCAAAAATTTTATCATGGCCGAATTTAAACAGAAATGGCTGCAACCATTCAATTTTTCTGCAGTTCATAACATTTAGCAATACGGCTATCCGTCAAAAACCTATATAGTCAAATGCGTTACAGTATGTATAAACCATAATCCCATCTACAAGACAGCTTGCGCACTTTACACCGTCAAGCTCATAAAATTATTCTATCACTGCTGTAAACATTTGCAAAGAAAATAAAGAAAAAAATAAAAGTAGAAAACGCTATAGGCATTCTGGTTCACGTGAGAGAAAGGGAAGCTCTCCCACTCTCTCCATTTCGGATTCTGGATCATTTAGGATGATTTAGAATCCGAACGGGTTCTGGCTTACTTGAGGAAGGGAAGGGGTGATCCAGAACCCGCATGAGTCAGTATGCCTATAGCCTATCTACTCATGACCGGTACCTATTTCAGAATACCGGGTGTCAAACCAGTTAGTAGGGTTCTTAAAATGGTTTAGTCAAATAGGTTTACTCAAAGAACTTTTTAAAATTAGGAAATTAAGTTTGGAGAAAAGCACGATTATTCAAACAGCTAAAAGTTATGTTTGGCATGTTATTGAATATAAATTGTTCTAAATAACAGGATATAACTTTATTAAAACTTCGAATTTTTACATCTAGCAGGGCTCAAAATGTTCTTAAAATTATAAACATTTGAAAAAATCATATAAAATTTTTAATTTTTTCTTCAGAATCACTGAACGACCACCTTAAAACCCGTTAAGGGCCAAAATGGCATAAACGATGCGACGGTCTTTGACGCCGTTTAACTCATGCTATGATCGAGTAAAAAAATTGAGAGAGACATATTTTTGAAGCTAGAGACCTGCTCTTTCGAATGGTGACCGCGGAATAGATCTAAATTATTTTTTTCTATGTAAAAATTCAGTTTAAAAAATAAAAACACGATTTTCTCGACCTTTTTTTTTTCTTCAAATCGAGTTTTAGAAGGTTTCCCGGTCTATTAACAAGCTGGAACCCATTCAAATGGTGGAGTAAATGTCTGAACTTTAAAAATATGTTGGGAGGAAGTTAATTTTTCACTTTGGTGTTTACAAAATGGCGGCTGATTCACAGAATTTTTATCAATGCATTCACGATTTTTTTTAGAGGAAAATATGAGTGAACCGAGGAAATTGCTAAGAATAAAAAGTTCTTAGAATCACTCAAAGAATACGTCAAAATGTTTTCGAAACCTTTTGAGCAACTTTTTGATTTTGCATATTGCAAAATTTTTGCAAAATCAAAAAAGTTGCTCAAAACTCTCCGGAAAAATTTGTGCGTATTCTTTGACTGATGACTGATTCTGAGAACTTTTTATTCTTGGTAATTTTTGTCTAGAGCCCATTGCTTCCAAAAAAAAAATTATCAAATATTGAATTTGTATCCGTTGTGAAAATTCATCCTGCGCAGCTTTATTTCTCTCATGCCGGCGTTGCCTCTCGATATTTTGCAACTTTTTCCTATATCAACTCAATTCGATCAATCGAATATACTGTGGTGCTGTCGAAGATATAGAGAATTCCCAAATTTCATCATTATCAATATAAATCTGCAAATTTATACGAAGCAGAACATAAGTACTCGAGCAGTACAATTGATTGCAAGCTGTTTTTACAACTGCTGAACGTTGACATAATACCGGATTTTTCTATTTGACTTAAAAATGAGTAAACGGAAAGCAATAAAAAATTCAAACGAAAATTATCCTGAATCGTCTGATGATGAGGAATCTGATGAAGGTGAAGAAAATCTTTTTATACCTAATGGGAATGATTCTGGCTCTGATGGGGATAGCTCATCAGATGATGAAAATACCGATCCAGGAATTCCCGTACAGAATGTTTTATACAGGTCTGTTTGTAACATTTACGCAGAAAAACAGAAAAAATTGGAACCAGATCATATATTTTCATGGAGTGACGGAGAACAAATTTATTCTGCAGATTTAGAGGATCAACTGTTTTTGAGTGCAGCAAAACGAAGAGAAATTGCCAGAATGTCAAGTAAACGGCTTACAAATATCTGTAGGAGAATTGAATACTTTTGTAGGTATACTTTTATTATCATCTATCAACATTCGACATAATCAATATGAGTACTGGGAAACTGACTCTCTTGTGAATTGCCCAGATATTCCATCAGCAATGTCATGCAACAAATTCAAAGAAATAAAATCTAAATTGAAATATTCCAAACCTACTGATCAAAACAACATTGATAAGGCATGGAAAGTGCGAGAAATCTTACAGTTATTCAGAAAAAATATCCAGCAATTTGGTTTTTTCTCGACTGCACTTTCAGTTGATGAAATGATGGTTAGATTTTTTGGTCCAACATGCCTGAGACAGTATTTGCCCTCAAAACCTGATCGTTACGGGATGAAATTGTAGGCTCTATGTGGAGCTAACGGATTTATTTTCAATGTAGATATTTACTGTGGTAAAAACGATTCAAGCATTGGAATAAACTTATCCTCCGGTCCGCTTGGCTCCAGGGTTGTATTGCAAATGGTCAATCCACTTTTATGTAGCCTCCCAATAAGAAAATTATCAGAGTATCACTTATATTTTGATAATTATTTTACCAGCCCAGATTTAGTTATCCACTTGAATAAATTTGGTTTGAAATCGACGGGAACTGTTCGTAGAGATAGAGTGAAAGAAAAGCATGTCTTTCAAAAGAAAGCTCCACGAGGAACATACAAAGTGAGTCATGAACGAAATAATGGGATGAACTTTGTAAGTGTGATTATTTTCTAGTTTTTTTATGAAATTTATGATCACGTTTCTGTGTACAGAAATGCTTATCCGGCGTGTAATTGCGAGTAACACTGTATGCAGTAATATTTTTGGCAATCAATACAAAATCTTGTAGTTCTTTCACTACAACCCTGATTATTACATGTTCTTCTCATCTAACCATCATTTCATCAACTGAAAGTGCAGTCGAGAAAAAACCAAATTGCTGGATATTTTTTATGAATAACTGTAAGATTTCTCGCACTTTCCATGCCTTATCAATGTTGTTTTGATCAGTAGGTTTGGAATATTTCAATTTAGATTTTATTTCTTTGAATTTGTTGCATGACATTGCTGATGGAATATCTGGGCAATTCACAAGAGAGTCAGTTTCCCAGTACTCATATTGATTATGTCGAATGTTGATAGATGATAATAAAAGTATACCTACAAAAGTATTCAATTCTCCTACAGATATTTGTAAGCCGTTTACTTGACTAGCTTCAAAAATATAATTTTTGATCTCGCTAGAAAAAAAGAGTTCAAATAATTCCACGTCTGACATTCTGGCAATTTCTCTTCGTTTTGCTGCACTCAAAAACAGTTGATCCTCTAAATCTGCAGAATAAATTTGTTCTCCGTCACTCCATGAAAATATATGATCTGGTTCCAATTTTTTCTGTTTTTCTGCGTAATTGTTACAAACAGACCTGTATGAAACATTCTGTACGGGAATTCCTGGATCGGTATTTTCATCATCTGATGAGCTATCCCCATCAGAGCCAGAATCATTCCCATTAGGTATAAAAAGATTTTCTTCACCTTCATCAGATTCCTCATCATCAGACGATTCAGGATAATTTTCGTTTGAATTTTTTATTGCTTTCAGTTTACTCATTTTTAAGTCAAATGGAAAAATCCGGTATTATGTCAACGTTCAGCAGTTGTAAAAACAGCTTGCAATCAATTGTACTGCTCGAGTACTTATGTTCTGCTTCGTATAAATTTGCAGATTTATATTGATAATGATGAAATTTGGGAATTCTCTATATCTTCGACAGCACCACAGTATATTCGATTGATCGAATTGAGTTGATATAGGAAAAAGTTGCAAAATATCGAGAGGCAACGCCGGCATGAGAGAAATAAAGCTGCGCAGGATGAATTTTCACAACGGATACAAATTCAATATTTGATAATTTTTTTTTTGGAAGCAATGGGCTCTAGACAAAAATTACCAAGAATAAAAAGTTCTCAGAATCAGTCATCAGTCAAAGAATACGCACAAATTTTTCCGGAGAGTTTTGAGCAACTTTTTTGATTTTGCAAAAATTTTGCAATATGCAAAATCAAAAAGTTGCTCAAAAGGTTTCGAAAACATTTTGACGTATTCTTTGAGTGATTCTAAGAACTTTTTATTCTTAGCAATTTCCTCGGTTCACTCATATTTTCCGCTAAAAAAATCGTGAATGCATTGATAAAAATTCTGTGAATCAGCCGCCATTTTGTAAACACCAAAGTGAAAAATTAACTTCCTCCCAACATATTTTTAAAGTTCAGACATTTACTCCACCATTTGAACGGGTTTCAGCTTGTTAACAGACCGGGAAACCTTCTAAAACTCGATTTGAAGAAAAAAAAAGGTCGAGAAAATCGTGTTTTTATTTTTTAAACTGAATTTTTACATAGAAAAAAATAATTTAGATCTATTCCGCGGTCACCATTCGAAAGAGCAGGTCTCTAACTTCAAAAATATGTCTCTCTCAATTTTTTTACTCGTTCATAGCATGAGTTAAACGGCGTCAAAGACCGTCGCATCGTTTATGCCATTTTGGCCCTTAACGGGTTAAAGTCTTTAACGCACTACCAGATGGAAGATTTTTATTTTACTTTACGTATCTCTGGTAGAAAATTATTCCATTTTATCGGGCTTTCCGGCTTATTCAGCTGGATGTCCCGATTATAAGCAACGAATATCGTCAAAAGTAGATAATTTTCTACCTAGGAAGATTATAATTCTTATATTTCAAACTTATTCATATAAAAATATTTGTGAATTCTTAAAAGCAGGTAAGGAATTTTATTGTATCAAAACAAATGTGTATCAATGAAAGTTTGCAAAGATTATTTTATATAGTAACTGAATCACGGGTAATGATAATATTTAGAGTAACAATAATGTAATGATATATTAAGGGAAGAAGCTACAGAAAAAAAAACAAAGTTTGTAAAGCATTGAAAAATATTTTGTTTTCTCTTTTTTGTTATCTAATAATACGTAAAAAACATATTTGCACTAATTAAAATCCGCCTAAATGATTTTTCAAATTTCAGATCAGTCAGAAATCCAAATATATATGTATGATTCTATATGAAGGAGAATATGGTATTAAGTGGTATTTAGCAACTTATTACTTTAAAATAAGTAGATACAGGTTTTTGGTCACAAGATCGATTTTACTTTTATTTTCTTATACTATTTATTAACCTATTTTCCTAATAATGAAAGAGGTTCCAAAGAAAAATTTTATTCAGTTTCAACTTTTTTTAATATTTTCGTTTTCATCAGTGGTGGAAAAAAGAATTATCCCATTGAATATATATATATATATGTATGCTTTTAAGTAAAACTTGAAAATCTATGTTCCAATATTATTTTATTTTTGTTTCTAAAAAAATTCTATAGCTAAATTAAGTTTTTAATTTTTTATTTTCTAAAAAATCATGCATTTTATTAGAATTATTGCCGAGCCAATATTTGTATTTACACTTTTATCAATATGTGTCAACATAGATTTATAAAAAATATATTTAAAAAGCAGATTGCCATACATTTAAAACATAAATATAAAATCTGGTGCGCAAAACGCCACTGGAATTTATGTAAATAAATAATTGAGATAAATGACTTTGAAGTAAAATTGGAGTAATAATTAAATAAAACTAAAGTCGTGATTATTTATGATTAATTTTTTGTTTAATGGGATAATTCTTTTTGCCACCACTGATAAAAACGAAAATATTAAAAAAAGTTTAAACTGAATAAATTTTTTCTTTGAAACCTCTTTCATTATTAGGAAAATAGGTTAAGAAATAGTATAAGAAAATAAAAGTAAAATCGATTTTGTGACCAAAAACCTGTATCTTCTTCTTTTAAAGTAAGAAGTTGATAAATACCACTTAATACCATAGTCTCCTTCATATCCACGTATCAATTATGATAAAATAATATTTTATACAATTAATTTAAACATGCAACTGAATTGAATTGAATTTGCACTATAATGAATAAAAATTACAAAATATTTTTTGTATATTTAAGCATAGTTTAATGGCTGTACTAATTAATATACTTATAAAATTAATATAAAATTAATGTTACTTACAAGTGAAAGTCTTTTATAAAAGTTCATAACTTTTATAAATTTCGGCCCAATTTTTGTAATACTAATATAAACTGAATTAATACTAATATAAACTAAATTCACTACAAATAAAATTTTGCATGTAAAAATTAATCTAATAAAATATAAAGTTACGTGTTACTCCAATACATATAAAGCTTTTGATGGAAAAAAACATTATTAAAGTTGAACTTCACTAAACCTGTTTAATTTGATACACAAATTTATAATTTAAGAAAAGTTCTGTGATGTTTTTTTATATTAATTTAATTAAGAATAAGATGTTAATTCTACAATATTATACTACCAAAATGCTATATTTTGTAAAGGTTCTAGAAAATTAAACCGAACTTTAACAATACATCATAATTTTAATTATTTAGAAAATATAGTACAATCTTGTCTTAAAGTTTCTCAAATAACTTAATTGAACGAAAGGAAAAAATAGGTTAAGCTTATAATACAGAATAAAACATCACTTACCTTATATAATCTGTTCTTAAATGAATACAAGTGCAAACTATACTTCGTATTCTTATTATTAGTAACTATAAGCTATTAATAATAATTAGTCAGAACTAATTCATAAACAAACTGAATGACTTAAATTTGCTGCTAAAATATATAAAAACTTTCAATTGTATCCAACTGTTTTTTATTACAAACACATATGTAATTTGATCAGGATTGATAATACATTTAATTGTACTAACTATAATAACTAATATATCTACATTAATGGTAGATAATAATAATTAGATTTACCAAACAAACTTGGAAGAGTGTTTATTTATTTAAAATATTAGTTGCTATAATATTGTTGTGTGTTATATTTATAATGCCGTGCATATATTATATATTTTGTTATAGATATTGTTTTTTACGCTCAAATGTTATTGACTTGCACATAAGTGGAATAAAACAAATAAAAATTGTACAATATTGCAGGATTGTTAATTTAAAATACACAATATTACTTTAATCAGGAATCTTACCTTTAATGTATTTTTACGCAGAGAATTTTCTGACAACGACATATGTATATACTAATTAGTACAACCATTAAACTATGTATGGGTATAAGCATTTTATATTTATTTTTACACACACACATATATATATATATATATATATATATATATATATATATATATATATATATATATATATATATATATATATATATATATATATATATATATATATATGTGTGTGTGTGTGTGTGTGTGTGTAAAATATGTTCCCATACATAGCCTAATGGATGTACTAATTAATATACTTATAAAATTAATGTTACTTTACAAGTAAATGTCTTTTATAAAAGTTCATAACTTTTATAAATTTCGGCTCCATTTTTTAATACTAATATAAACTGAATTAATGCTAATATAAACTAAATTCACTAAAATTAAAATTTTGCATTTAAAAATTAATCCAATAAAATATAAAGTTACGTGTTACTCCAATACATAAAAAGCTTTTGATGGAAGAAAACATTATTATGGTTGAACTTCACTAAACCTATTTAATTCGATACAAAAATGTATAGTTTAAGAGAAGTTCTGTGATGTTCTTTAATATTAATATAATTAAGAATTAACTCAAAAAATTTTTTTCTCTAACCAATTTTAACACGTGTATAGGGTTCTTATAAGTGTATGTGAATTTTTTCAGATTTTTTTGACCAAGTTTGTTCGAATTACAGTGGGTCCAAGATGGTAATTTTAGCATGTTCTGCATTTTTTAGCTGTTTTGAATAGCTTAATAGGAGTGCATTTTATACAAAAATTAAATCTGTACTTTCAGTATTTTCTTAAAAGAATATTTCAATGTCATATGACCCTTCTTTACTTGGATTTAGTCCATTTCAAAAGTCGAAAGTTGAAAAAAGGTACCTATACAAGTCAAAGAACGACAATCGATCTGTATTTCTCGCTAAAAATAAAAACAATAGTCTACTTATGCTAAAATATGATTAAAGTGCCTATTTGCACCATTAATAATGGATTCGATCATTAGGCTCAACACCAAAAAATTCATGGAGATGCGTTTTTTAGCACGAAAGCAACTGCATAACTCACATAATGATAATCAAGTTGTATTTCTTGTTAAAAATATAAATATCAGTCAAATTACGCTAAAATATGAATAAAATGCCTATTTAGCACCTATAGTATTGGGTTCGACTACATGGATCATTACCAAAAAAATTATTAAGGCAGCTTATATTAGTACAAAAGAAACTGATATAGTCTCAATACCGTAATAAAGCTACATTTCTTGCTAAAAATATAGATAATGGTCAAATTATCCCAAAGAATTATTAAAGCGTATACTGAAATATAACTTGATTATCATTCTGGGAGTTATGCAGGTACTTGTGTACTAAAACAGGCACCTCCATGAATTTTTTGGTAGTCGACCGAGTGATCGAACTCTTTTTTTTCAAGCTTTGACTTTTGAAATGGACTAAATCCATGTAATAAAAAGTCATATGACGTTGAAAATGTTTTTTTTTTAAATTCAGAAAATTTGCATAAAAAAGTACATATTCAATTTTTGTGTAAAACGCACTCCTATTCAGCTAAAAATCATTCAAAACAGCTCAAAAATGCAAAAAATTCTAAAATTATCGTCTTTCACCCACTGAAACTCAAACATGCTTGGTCAAAAAAATCTGAAAAAATTCACAAGACACTTGTACAAGAACCCTATATACATGTTAAAATTGGCTAAAGAGAATACAAATTTTATATATAATTTTATGTATAAAGTTTTTTGTCATCTATTTCACAGATAATCGCCCATCTAGATATATATATATTTCTCTGTTATCCACACAAATACGCGTAAACACACACATATATATATATATATATATATATATATATATATATATATATATATATATATATATATATATATATATATATATATATATATATATATATATATATATATATATATATATATATATATATATATATATATATATATATATGGGTGGTTCTCTGACAAAACGTGCGCGAAAAAAAATGGATTTTCCAAAAATATTTTTTTTATGTTCCTATAGTATGTATGAGTATCCCTAAATTTTTTCAGATTTTTTCCATCATTATTTTCCGAGTTACAGAGGGTCAAACTTGGCCATCTAAGCATTTTTTGGCCATACAAATTAATTTATAACTCCTCAGGGAAGCATTTTTCACAAAAAACGTATACATACTTTTTTTGTAAAATTTTCTGTAGTTTGCATTAAAAATACTTGCAAAGTCATATATATATATGTTATAACTATCTTATATGCCAATTAAACCTTAAAATGCTGATTCTGAGAGTTCGATCAAAGCCTCGACCACCAAAAAATTCATGGAGATACCTTTTTATAGTGCAAAAGTCCCAGTATAGGACCCAGAATGGAGGGGAGCCTGTATCTTAGTCTAAAAATTAAGATAATCATCAATTCATGCTAAAAATGATTAAAATCATAGTTAAAACTTTTTGGAAAATCCATATATATATATATCATATATATATTTATATACATATGTATATATACATATATACATATATATATATATATATATATATATATATATATATATATATATATATATATATATATATATATATATATATATATATATATATATATATATATAGATATATATATATATATATGGATTTTCCAAAAAGTTTTAACTATGATTTTAATCATTTTTAGCATGAATTGATGATTATCTTAATTTTTAGACTTATATATATATATATATATATATATATATATATATATATATATAGATGGGCGATTCTCTGTGATATCGAAGACAAAAGAAATTTTTTTTTCTATAACCAATTTTAACATTTATATAGGATTCTTATAAGTGTCTGTGAATTTTGATATATATATATATATATATATATATATATATATATATATATATTTGAAAATAATAATTTAAAATATTTTAGAATTATTAAATAAAATATGATGCAAAATGATAGGTAAGAATTAACACACATATATATATATATATATATATATATATATATATATATATATATATATGTGTGTTAATTCTTACCTATCATTTTGCATCATATTTTATTTAATAATTCTAAAATATTTTCAAATATTATTTGAAGAAGTAGTCTTTACGATGATGTGCGAATGCTGAAAGTGATTTGGAGAGTGATACTATCGATATAGAAAATAGTGTGCACAATGAGGATGAAGATGTAGAATTGGCAGAAGAAGAAATTTAATACTTTCAATAGACCAGAAATTTTCATAATTTTGTATGTAATAATATATTATATAGTACAGTAATAAACTATATAGTAAAGGTTTCGTCCGATATATGGCACGAAAGTTCTTCGATTTATTACTGTAAGCATTACTAAAATTGTATTAGGATTGTTCTCTCATTAGACAAATTTTAATTTTCGGTATAACATTTATATTATTACCGGAAATTTCTTTATAATAATAATTTATTTAAAAATTGAAAATAAAAAATTGAATTAAACTGTATAGGGTTGAAAAGAGATATTGGGTCTAATTGTTCAACGAAAACCGTAAAATGTTTGTTTGATCGTTTAAATATTCTTCATTTAGCAAGAAATATAATTTCGGCATATGAATAAATCGTGAAGGTTACTACTTTTCAGTAAAGTTTTAAGGTTGTATATAATATTGAATAAAAAAGAATAAATTTATCTTAAAAAATAATTTTATAGAGACGACTGAAAAATCCGAAATACACAAATAATAGCTGATTTATCAACTTTAACTCCGTTTCTCTTACAAGCCATAAATTTTAGCGTAATTTACTAATGTCAAAATCTCTACAAATTAATGTGTTTTTAGTTGAGAGAACACGATTTTCCTTCTCGGTGTTATGAATAAAAGCAAAAAAATGCAAAAGTACGAACACTCAAACATTTTCTTTGAGGTCATAACGATTTTTTGTGCTCCGACTTCAATGTTTTTATAACCTTCAGAGAGATTCATTCCTCTAGGTGATTTCTATCAAAAGTTCTGCGGTTTTAGAACGAAAATTTCAAAATGTCCCATAAACCCATAATCCGCCGGGCGCATATGAGGCAATACTCATCAGCGCAGGAGTGCGCCCCCAACAGCTGCGACGGGCTTCATCCCGAAGACTACAGAGTAAGAGTGCTCGCGCTGTGGACATCCGGGGGTGTACCGCAGCAGCCGATACCCTAACGTGCGCGAGCACGACGCCAAGCGCAACTGTAACCACTCCAGTAGATGGACTTCGGTTGTTTTGTTTTTTGTTACCTTTTGTATTTTTATGATAACAGGAGCCAGCCTCTAGAGGTAAATAAACATTCAAAACGCCCCAAATATATACACTTCTTCTCTTTCATTTAGTTTAGTTGGGCACCCGACTTAACGAACTCGCGTACTGACTCGGTTAATGGCAGAGCCAAAATCGGGATGATATTTCGACTCTGGGAGGGGGGTTTAACGAGCGCACGTCATAATGAAACCACCCGCGTGACAAGCCGATGACCGGCGATTCCGCCCAAGCGGAAGCTAAGACATACAGATGACGAGACCGGATACGTCCGGCAGGCAGAATTTTCAGAGCGACTGATGTGCGAGCCTCGTCGTCTACATTGAGGTTTTTTACGTTTTGTGATATCGATCGAGCGAAATCTTCGATATGTGGCTGCGTTTGTGTGTTGTGCGCGCATAGTCAAGGAGCGTGTGCGAGAGAAGTAACGTCCGTTACGTCTCTACGTAACGTACGGGAGAAAGGACGAGTAGCATTTGTCCACTTCACCTACAGCGAGACCGCGACTTCATCGCTATACAGTCCAGCGGTCACAAATGTGGTTCGTGGCACTTTAATGTGGCCACCTACACCAAAGTTATTCTTATGTATTTTGACCTGCTGTATCCAAAAAACTTGGGTGATATGTCGGAATGTGGTTACATTAATTGTTATTAATAATTTACGGTATCGCACTATCGACTCAAGCACGCGAAGACGGCAAATCAGCGTTCGCGCGCTGTAAAACGCGCGGTCCACGGGGTACCCCAAAAGCCGACACCATCCAAACCTTAAAGCACAACAAACGTATTCACAAAATGCAATATTTAACGAACAATCTGAGCCCTGCAAATTAAAAATCGTTTGATTGTATCGAAGTAATAAGCGATTAAAATATGCAAAAATCGCGATTTATCAAACTTCAAATGCGATTATCACAAAAACTAAGCGGTTTCTGAAAAAATTTACGTCAAAACACCCAAGTTTTTTGGATACAGCAGGTCATAATGCATAAGAATAACTTAGGTGTAGATAGCCTCATGAAAGTGCTATGAACCATTATTGTGGCTGCTTGATTAATTATGCGCACATCGCGCCCGCGATCCGAGAGAGAGAGGGGAGAGAGAGAGAGAGAGAGAGAGTGTGAGGGAGAGAGGGGGGAGAGAGAGAAAGAGAGAGAGAGAGAGGGGGGGGGGGGGGAGAGAGGGAGAGAGAAAGAGAGAGAGGGAGATATTTATTTTTCGTTTGCACAAAAAATGCATGGGGTAAAAATCACATAATTAAAACCTATTACATTTGTTCGTTTTATAAACAAATTAAGCGCATCAGTTCGTCAAGTGCTTATTGTTTTGAACAAACCAATCGTACACAGTCATCATACCTATTACGTCGAGTTTTATAAAATAGTATAATTTAACACAGGTATATTTACAAAACTTACGTACAGAATAATTTAAAACATCACAGAAATTTCATCATCATTATAAACTCTTTTACAATATATCACGTCAGTTTTAAAATATTTACAATGTGTATGAAAACTCATATAAACCGCAACAGTCATTCAACCATAGATACTTTATAAACTACACTCATTGATATTACAAAAATACCTAATTATAAAAATAAATTAAGACATCGAAGAATCTTAGTCGCGATTTGTAAAAGATTGTAATGTGCGTATCTTTTTCCAGTTTCAGTGCGCATGTGGAGAATGGTGAGATCTTTTATTTCACCCCTTACAGGACGATTCGATTTGTTCTTATTAAAAAGCGGTTGTAAATAAATCGGTTCTTTAATGTTTATGATTTTGAACATTAATGTCGCCATAGAGACCGCATTTCTGGTGTCAATTTTGGTCTACTCTAACTGCACACTGTAGGGGGTAATGTGCTCATCCAAGTAAGAGAGAGAGAGAATGAGATAAATAGAGAGAGAGAGAGAGAGAGAGAGAGAGAGAGAGAGAGAGAGAGAGAGAGAGAGAGTGTGAGTATTCATCAATGACGAAATTCTTACAATTGCATGTATATATATATATACTTAAAATAATTAAAATATCAGTCAGTTTATACATTCGTTATCTTACATTTAACATTCATTATTGTGTTTCTTATACTTATTTATTTATTTATTTATTTATTTATTCCAGAGTTACATATAACATTTGCTAAATTCGATACAGAGTAGAACTTATTTACACAATAATACACTATAACGCAGCAAATCCTGCAGAGGGAATTGGTATTCCCTGTTCCCAGGTCCGGATTAACAACAAAAATAAAAAATGCTGGTTAGTTTTACTCTATTCATTACAGCAAAAACCTCCAGCCATACTAAACCGTACAATGCAAGTACCATTCATTCATAAGGATAGAATGTATCCCATTTATTTATATAAAAAATAACATTATTCGCTGTAACAGTTCGTCAATTTATAAAATCTAAATATAATGAACTAATCATAGTCAAATGGTACATCAATCACAGTCAGTTAAAAGATTCAGTCACAGGGGATGCAGCAATTTCGACCCCAATATCGACCTCTATGATGTTATGATGACTGGGAAAGGGCGCCAGCTGATTGCTGCTGCTCAGTACAACGTCATTGTTATCTATCAGGATCAAATCAATCCACGTGTGAGAATCTGTGAGATGATGAGTCGCACCACAATCAACTATTTGAAGGTTAAGATCAACAGCCAACCGCCTGACTAATCTTGCATCGGCTGATATTCCGAGTAGTTCGCATTCAGATCTCCCAATATAATTTTATGACTAAAATCTTGCGTATGAGTAGTAAGTTTGTCTGTTATGTCAGAGCCTAGTAGAAACGGTACGTGTGGTGGTCTATATATCAAAGAAACAAAGACGGGAGGAAGGCTGCCCTGCTGAACACTGCACATTATGTATTCAGGTATAAATGGCCTGCCCCCTTGCGTAGTTGGAGAACTGCATATTAAATTGGCCTTAAATGAGTTATGACTGTACAGGACTAGCCCGCCTCCGAGTTTGTTGCGATCTAGTCTTATAAGTGAGTAGTCGTCAATCTGAATGTGATCACTCCCAACAGCAGGGTCAAGGTGCGACTCAGAATCTTCAAAGAGATGGTAGATAGGACTAGCTGAAAGATGTTGTTTAATCATCAAATCTGCTCTCAGTCCCCTACAGCGAACCCTCCCAGCAGTGTCTGTGGATAGTCAATTTTTTACGATAGTCTCCCTTTGAACTGTTGTCGGATTAACAGCCTTGTCAATTTCATTTACATTTTTAACATTTTTTGTTGTCTGTTCGATAGTTGGTACAGGTTGAATAGTAGCATATGATGCTACTATTGCTTGGAGATCTGTCGCTAACGAAAATTCATGGGAGACGTCGCCATCACGCCTCTTCACTAGGAAACGGCCCCGTCTATGCCAAACGTATTTAAAATTAAGTCTTATCGCAAAGGCCTTGAAACTTCTATATTTAATGAATGAGTCCTTTGTTAAAAGTTCATCAATAAATATTTTCCCATTAATAATCCCATCCCTTGTGTCCTGGTCAAGTGTCGTAGTCTCGACGTCTCTATCATGAAAACTTGTAATAAGTTTTTTTGCTCGCATAATTTTGTCACCTAACACATTGCTGGACAGGGTAACAACCCACGGTGACCGTCTGCGTTCGCTGTTTACATTTGCTGATGCCGCAGATATCGGCTCCTCTGATCGAAGCAGACGTGCGCTTAGTATTTCAGATTTCTGTTTTGATGGGAGGACACGGCACAGTATTGCATGTGCCACGTCTACAGGCTTGGAGACATTACCGTCAAATATGTTAGAAATTATTAACTCCGTGTTAGTGCTTTTAATGTTGTTACTGTGCATTGCCCTTCCACCAACCGTTTTCACCCGTGTGCTTCGTGCAGGTGATGCTGCAGCACCATCATTGTCAATATTATTATTATTAATGTAAGGTTATTATTTTATTGAATATTCTCTACGTTATTCTCAATTCTATTAATAGCAGTTTCATATTTAGTGTTAATGATTTTTTTTGCTATTATTTTTTCGATATTTTTTATTATTACTATATTATCACTTTCAATTATATTAATCTTTCCGGTTATAGTTTTAAGTTCTTTTTCAAATGTATTTGTTGTTAAATTTCCAATTATGGTTTGCGTCTCTAGGTTATTCTGCTCTAAATTCTCTATTTTGTCTAACAGCATATTGTAGTCCACCTCTATCTTATTCAACAAATTATAAGTTGTAACTTTACTTTCATGTAATAATTTATTTATAATTTTTAAATCATCAATTTCTTGACAAAGCACTTGATTTTCTTTTTTTATCTCCTCCTGCTCAGAGTGTTGTTTTGACAGCTTTTTCTCAACTTTTTGCAGTTTGGATGCAATTGAGAGCGCCAAAGTGTGTACTGCTGGTAACGAATTTAGCCTATTAATAATTGCTTCCAATCTACCTTCAAGAGAGGTGCAATGTCTAGCAAGTGCATTGTCAATATTTTTTTATGTAGAATTGGCGTACTCCACCAGGCAGGAGACTGTTCTCCCCTTTTTAAAGGTAGTACTGTAGTAAGTAGAAATGACTGCGATGTGTCGTTTGCATGGATTGTTTCCGCGCTCTTTGCCATGACGTCGCTCGGGGATTCCCCGCTGTGCTCAGCTTCCATGTTAGAAGTAGGCGGGCTCAGTGACGTCACGCGAGACTGTGCGGCCACTCGGAGCTGGCTGCTGGTGGGGGCGGGACGTAACCCTGGCAACGGAGAGAGTGTGGAGTTGGTGGGCGCGGCCTTGCTCGCCTGATTGGCTCGCGCAGCTGTTGCTGGCTTTTTATTGGCCGGAGTGGACGCAGCTATCTCTTTCTCTTTCCCACTCGTGTTAATGGTATTCGTCGTGCGCGTGGCTGCCGACTCGAACAACGACCTCTTTGCTTCTATGCATGCCTGGCACGCTACAGTTTTAGTTGGAAGCTGTTGCGCACCTCGCTGCACGTCGATAAGTACTGCAAGATGCTCGCACGCCGGATGACAGGTGATGCTACATATGCAGCACTTACGTAGGGAATTGCTGGTCCTAGGGACCTCCCCGCAGATGGCGCAGCTGTCGACCATGATGATGGTGGTGACGAAGATGAGTCGTTCTGCGAGGGAAAGGTAACGCTGTTGTGGCTAGGATTCAGCAGGTGTCGCCTCGGTAGCCACGTAGTAGGAGTCCAAGTCGACAGGTCCTGATAGAGGTGGCACCTCTAGGTCGAGTTTGCCTCGTGCTCGGCTCCCGCCACTCCGCCGTTTTCACCTCACTTAATCTCAAAATTGGCAGGGTGTTGTTGACACTAAGATGTTAGAAGTCATGCAGATTGACCAGTGGAAGCTGTGCTTTATCGTTACAGCGAAGACTTGCGTGCACTATTATGCAAATACTCCAGCAGACCGAGTCACAGACACCAGGAGGCGGCAGAGTGGAGCGTAAATGCAGGAGCCAAAACACTAGCAGGTGCATCTAGCAGGACAGCAGACGATGAGAGAGAGAGAGAGAGAGAGAAAATACCGGTTTGCGGAGAGAGAACAGTGGCCTAGTATCCAGCACAGGAGTGCACCTGAATCCCGATAGCGGTTCACTACGAGTAAGTCCAGGGCTGAGCCCCTATTATTCTGTATCACCGTCGGCGCAGTGGCGTGAAACGTCCAGTCGGCACGCACGCGGCGCAGGGGAATCGCGCCCCTGATTTTATGTAATATCATACACCATATAATATACGTTTTGATATAATCTCTTCGCGTACTCAGCTGCATGTCCAAGAGTCAAGAGTCTTTTCCTTCATGCTTACCACCACTAACGTGAATTTTCAGATGGCTGACCTGTCGAACACCAAAGTAGACAGGAAGTCTGCATTAACAGGTGAGAGGGGTGTATACTATAGGCACTCGAGTGAGTCGTGCCCGGGCACGAGCAGGGGCTTCCGGCCGCAACATGTTTCGAGCTCCCAGAGAAGTTGCTCGGGACTCTGTATATCCTGCTAGAGCGTACGATTGGGGAAAATATTATCAGGAGAAATAATACATTCCTCCCCCTCTCTGACATGTTTATTATAAGTCAGTTAAATTAAAAAAACAATGTTATTCAAATTTATTGTTATTATATTTATTTTATATAAAATAGAATGTGGAGATTTTCCCTTATACAAATTGTAATTTAAATTTTACTGAATACATTAATAGAATTTCGAGACATATTAATACATTCATAACTATTTAATAACTTATATTTTGAGAAACTGATTTCGCTAAATAAACTTGCTAATTTAGATACAGATACTCTCACAATGATTGACATCATAAAACAAATCGAATATATCCAGATTTGAATGTCTTAAAGGTATTATTAAACAACTAGTAAATTTAAAACATTAATGTTTTAAAAATGTATCCCTTAACTTGAAAAATATTCAATATTTTCTCATTTATTTTGATTATATAACTGAATAACTTTTATGATTGATACTGTTCCTCATACTTAAACAACAATCTCCATTCGAAATGTACACAAGCCACCGGTAGCTTTTTTTTCGTAATAATCCATGAAACTTTGGAGAAATTGATTTTGTCAATTGGATTTACTAATTTCGATACAAATACGTATTTTGTTTAAAACTTCAGAAACCATATATAAATAGTATACATGAAAGTCCAATCCCCCTTATAATAGTTTTTAAACACTCGACATATTCAGCTTCCGTTTGATCATTTGTATTTGATTTGACCATACGAAAGAATAACTGTTATTATCGATTGTGCATATTATGAAGCTGACTCTGTCGAGTAATCAAAAGCTATTATAAGTTATTTGTACATTTACGCATACTGTTTACTTATAGTTTCTGAAGTTTCAGACAAAATACTTAATACTCACCAAGCTATAGTATGCATTATTAAAATATGAATGTATCAAAACTTAGGTACTGTGCAGAATAATATAAAACATTCAATTTTTTACACGTTTCATTTATGTCATTTTAAGTTATTTATATCATAATTAGAAAAATGATGATTCTTTATGTTCTTCATACCATTCTTCAAAGTCGTCGTCATCTAATGTTTTCTTTTTTAGGATACAAGAGTGACAGTATACACTTTTCACGGTGAGGTCAACTACTTTGCCACAGTAGTACGCAATGGGAGTTGTTACATCATGCAATGAAGTAAATCCACGTTTTTTCCAGGATCCATCGCCGGACACTTTCAAAAGAGTTTTGGTTCTCCCATTTTCTACATTCTTTTCTCGCTTCTCTTTGACAGATTTCTTACTGACAATTTTGAACATGGATTCCGATACTGAGTGAAGATGCTGCACTATCTTATCGTACGTTGATTTCGACAAACCTTGACGCAGATCCATGAGACCACAAAACATATTGATGCCTTCTCGTGCAATACCAAGAAGACTCATAACGAACACTATCCGTCTATTTATTTTGCAACCGGAATTTATCAACGGTCCTGAATTGATTTCTCGTCGACTGCACATACACGATAGAACAATTTTAAAACCTAAGCCTCGATGTCCACTCTCTGCAAATGTTACGTTTTATTTGCACGATCTATAGATTACAATATCAGTAATCGAATGAAAAACTGTTAAATATAATAAACTGTTCTATAATAAAGAAGTGAATTCACAATTATATCTTCGGTGCTTGCAGTTGGCAATTTTCTCGCACTACTGCTTGTATCCAACTCTTCATCGTCTGATCGAATTGTGAATCGAATACCGTTAAATTTACGTTTACGCGGCTTCGAAGCATGTTCAAAGGATTTATAACCTTTCGGATAACTTGCCGTGATATTCTTACGACGTATACTCGCCAAGAATCAGAACAAAACTAACCGTTGATGCTACAATCAGCAAAGTAGAAACACGTACTCAGAGAGGTATTATACACATTTATATTTCAATAAACCGTATTGTGGCTGAACACGACACTATTACAAACTCTAAATATTGTTTTGAAAGACCGTTGAACCTTTTCAGGTATGAAATTTGGAGTAGAAGATCGAGGGGCGGAGCGCGCGCACGAGTCTGGTCGAGCGCTCGTATACCTGCTCGACGCCCTCTGTTTTCGGCTCTGTATCTTCGGAAATATTTAGAATTCGGCTCTGTAACTTTGTATACATATTCTTGAATACCTTAGGTATCGATTTAAACAATAAAAGAAATGATACCATTCCTTTTGAACTTTTTACTATTTCTTCGGTCTATTCTTTACTCAGCTTATAAAGACCTTTATATTCCGAGTTATTTGACGTTACATTTTCATTCAGAACTTTTTTGATTTCTTATATCTCGAGATCGGCGCGATTATTGTTCAGTCAAAAAGGCAATGTTATCGAGTTAGTTGCGTTCCCGCGCTTTTGATAAGTCACAGCTTTGTTTTAGGGCAGTTAATATAGAAGTCGCGCGCAACAATTGCCGAACTCGCATCCGACTGTAGAATTATCTCGGTCTAGATGGGAGAGAGAGATTAGTATAGCGGCAGGTGAGCTCATGCATGTTTGTCTGGTTCATTCCATCACAGCCTCGCGCAGGGTTCAGATATTCTCTTGTTTGCAAGAACGTACAGTTTCGTATATATTATACTCACGTCATAACTCGGCATCGTAATTTCTCACGATCGCGTTCTTCTGGCTCGGGATCTTGCGATAGATTGTACGTGACGATAGTCGGTGAATTCATCGCGTGTTAGTATATTTGTTAGTCTCGCGCGTCCAGTGCATGGTCGCCGAGCGGATTTATATACATACATCACCAGAGCGCATGTCTCGCGATTACTTTACGACACACCGTCGCAGGCTACCTCAAGCAGGTCCAGCTCTTTCATATTTGACAGCTCAATGCTCTACGTTGTCGTGCAATGCGACTCGAAGAGAATCAAACCACCAAGTGAATTTTCTCTGATATAACCATACACACATTCATACACGACGCGCACCTTCGCTATTTTCTTTGTGAATTAATTATATTACTTTTCCATTTTACACAATTATTCCCGCAGCTTATAATATACTTCTCTTTTCGGGGGGTATTTTGCCACAAGGTATTTCCTCTCTGAGCCTAATAAATTCTTCTATTGTGACTCAAAAAAACGACAAAAAGTGACTAATTATTTCATTAAAGCTTCTCCTTCCCTTTGTACTTAAAACATCGGGATTTTTCCATGCTGGAAAGCTGTCGATAAAAAAAACAGTTATTTTTTGCCAACCGGAACTCATTTTTCTCGTTCTTCGATGAATATTCGTAATTAAAAAGAAATTTTGAGATCCCACATAGCACCTAATATTACAGGAATGTCGTAGAAATATTTTAACGTTGCTGTGACATTGGGGATAAGTTCATATAGTGTAGCAACATCTCCGTGATATTCCGATATGATTTTTAAGATAACAGTATTGCAACAATTTTTCTATAATAGTACATTACGATATATCACATTGTAATTTTGCAGTGATATTTTTGTAAGGGGCCGTCCATAAATTACGTTAGGCCTTTTTTCCAGATTATCGACCTCACCCGCCCCTATGTAAGAAATCGTAAGATTTCGTACCTCCCCCCCCTGCCCCTCTAATATCTCGTAATATTTTGTCATCAAAAGTTCAATTTTTAAAAACTCACGTAAAAGCATACCTTATTCCTAGGTATATAAAGTACCATTTTACCAGAGAAAATGTAACAAATATTTCTTACAATCCCAGACGTCGAGTGTGTAAATTTTCATAAAAAATTTATTGATATAGTCCAGCTGTCGTAAACTATAGCATCTTTCTATGAGCGAACACTGGCAATAGTCATTACCAAAATCTTAAAGAAATTCAGATCCTAAGACACTGTTTTAGTGCTATATACAATTGTAATGTTTATTAGCAATAAAAATTATAATGCGTGGCTCGAGCTGCTGTGGGCACGCGGCTCTGAACCACGGTATACTATAATTTGACAAATAATGATAAAAGTAATAATTAATTTTAGATGGGCATTGGCCATCAAACCACAAAACATCGACCACCAAAAGGTCATAATTATTTTACTTGAGCGCCAAGCACTATATTTGTATTAGTTACAATTTAAAAAAAAAGTCGACGAGCAGTTCCCCTCGTCATAACATTTGAATTTAATGTTCACAAGGTTGAAATGTACGAGGGTAGTTCAATAAGTCTTTAGAATAAAGTATAAAAACAATTTTTTTTGGGTAAATTTTTTTTTATTTTTCAACATAATCTCCTTGGAGCTCTATACACTTGGTCAATCGCTTTTTAAGTTTTTTTAATCCTTCAGAAAAGTGCGTTTTCGGAAGTTCCTCAAAATAAACACTTACAGAGGCAATGACGTCTTCGTTGTCCGTAAATCTCTGTCCACCGAGCCATTTTTTCAAGTTTGGAAATAAGAAAAAGTCACTGGGGGCTAAATCTGGTGAATACGGTGGGTGTTCGACCAATTCGAATTTTAGTTCTTCAATTTTAGCCATTGAAACGAAGCATGTGTGAACTCGGGCGTTGTCGTGATGAAAGAGAATTTTTTTTCTCGCCAAATGTGGTCGTTTTTTTTTAATTTCTTCTTTCAGCTGCTCTAATAATGATGCATAATACTCACCAGTAATTGTTTTACCCTTTTCCAAGTAGTCAATAAGTATAATTCCACGTGCATCCCAAAAACTGTAGCCATAACCTTACCAGCTGACTTTACGGTCTTTGCCTTCTTTGGAGCTGGTTCGCCTGTGGAAATCCACTGTTTGGATTGTTCTTTTGTCTCAGGAGTGTAGTGGTGTATCCATGTTTCATCCACAGTCACAAATCGACGAAAAAATTCCTCAGGATTCCGACTTATGCGCGCCAAAAGAGCCTCAGAGGCGACCACTCTATTGCGTTTATTCTCAGCTGAGAGCAAACGCGGCACCCATCTTGCCGATAGCTTTTTCATGCCTAATTTTTCATGTAGAATTGAAACAACTGCATCTATAGATATCCTTGTGGCCTCAGCTAACTCACGCACTTTTAATCTTCTATCCTTCAACACCATATCGTGGATTTTATTGATGATTTCGGGAGTAGTTGCTTCTACGGGCCTTCCTGAACGTGGTTCGTCACTTATTGATGTACGACCACGCTTAAATTCATTTACCCAGTTATAAACCGTTGCTAAGGCAGGGGCAGATGTGCCATGAACAGAGTCCAATTCATTTTTTATCTCATATGGAGTTAAACCCTTTAAATGAAAATGTTTAATTACCGCTCTGAACTCGTTTTTTTCCATTTTTCTTAACAAGCAATTTTTTTTTTTTCAATTGGTTATAAAGACACGTAAACTCAGAAGATGTGGACTGTGACTGCACCATATATCTAGTCGGGAGTGGTGCTGACTGAAAACAGATGATTTGGAGCGATTCGCGCGCCATCTGTTGGTCATTCTAAAGACTTATTGAACTACCCTCGTAGTAAATTCTTTATTTTAAAATTACGATACGGCTAACTTAAAGTCTTTAACATGGACAGTCGTGGGATTAAGACGACTGATTTTTAACTATTCAATAGAATAGAACGAGCAGTTTATTCAGACGTATACAGAGGACAAAGGATAAATTCTCATCATGCAACACAAATAAAATTAAGCATATATGAAAACTATGTATTGGTTTAAAATAAAATTCGTGCCTTTTATTTAGCAGAGAAATACGCGATGGTTATGGCGTATTTCTTACAAGACGCAAAATATTGAATGGTGATAAAATTAAGATTTCTTGTTATAAAGTCGGTGCTGATTTTATTGAATATAAATATTGTGACAGAAACTTATAAATTCTAAAATGGCGTTAAATTTTAACTATGTGTTTTCAATGACAAAAATAGAAAAAAAACAAAGTTCCTCGAGGTTACTAACTCCACCTTGAGTTCGGCTAATTTTACCCTATATATATATATATATATACATTCAATAATACTTGAATTTAGTTAATAAAAAATAAGAAAATAAAATAATTAACGTTAAATACGCCCGGGGCATGAAAGCAACCCGTTGCGTACCTACTGGTCAACAAACGGCATCAAAACGTGGTTCCTTAGCTGAAGTGTTCGCTGATGGCATGGCGGCTGAAGCGAGTAGCGCAGGTACACGTGTATTTTCGGCGAGAATTGATATAACTCAATATTAATCTACTTAAACAAATTATGTAACAAAAATAACTGTAACAAAGAATGAAAAATACGACTCAATAAAAAAAGAAAAGAAATAAAGTTCAGAAGGAACTTCGCGGCGCGGAAGGCGACGGCGCTTTAGCAGATCCGGAGATGATGTTTGTTCCAAAGCTGGGAGAGAAGATATCGGCGTGGTGGTCGGCTACCAGCTAGAAGGCCGCGGTCTTTGACACACCTTCCACGTCACTGCCTCTGTTTGGTTCGTTTCCGTCGTCGTCACGCTGTCTGATTCGTGAGTTGAGTCTCACGTGAGGTTGAAATTTTTTTGGCTCTCGTCGCTCTCCGCTCTTCTTCTTCCCGAAGTCGCAGATTGATGTAAAAGACGAATTGCGTAAGGCAGTGGAATTTTCCATCCTCGTGGGGGAGAGGCTAAGGGACACTGTACATAGTAGTGTCTATAGTACGTTCCTTGACAATAGTTAAGTTGGCTCTTTGTTAATCGTCGTAAGCCATCAGAAAGAATACTTTATTTTTAATTTATGGAGCGACTTGCCTTACTAGGCAGATACTTAGAAATAAAGAAGACAGAATAATGAGACAGTAAGTTTCGTTTATCGAATATTTACTTGACTTGTAGGCAGTATTAGCGGCTGACGGTGATTCTCGTGGCGATGAAGTTATATGGCGAGCTGCGAGGTCTTGTGGACGTTTCAGGCGTGCCTTGGCTCGTTGCCTTCGAGAGGCAGCGGGGTACCGTTCTTCTTGGGCCGTTGTTGTAGTTGAATGGCGCCGCCTCATTTCCGCCGTAAGAAAATTGATTCTTCTTAAACAATAAATTAAAATCTATGCAGTATTTATACTAAACGCTATACTTAGTTTATAACGTGAATAACGCAGAGAAGTTTAAACACCTTCTCACCGCGTTACAAAATTTAACGGTGTACTGCGTTTAAATGAGTGACTATAGTATTTGTACGTTGTCGGTCTTCAAGATTATGGTAGTGACGATATCCAGTGTCAAAACAAAATGAAAAAAACTAAATAAATTGACATCCGCTTACAGTAAAAAATTGCTACTTTACGTCAACTAGACGGTATCAGTGAAGTTATCATAAAAAGTTACACACCTAACTTCTGTGTCTGTAATAAATATGAGGGTCTTTATCGCTGGTGAAACGGTACATTATATGCGTCAGAAAAGGGTAAATGTTTTATATGAGTATAAATTTGTATTAAAATTTTCTTCATCAGCATTAAAAACATCAATCATTATTTCGGATTTAAGGTGTATCGTATGTATGTGACCCCTTAATACGATATACGTTGTAGTTTTTAAGAAATTAAAAAATAAGAAAATATAATAAACCATTGTTTACAATTATAATTAATTATATTTTTAAGTAAATAATTAATTATATTTTATATCTATAAGTAAAAAGATTTTTACATTATAATTAATCATATATTTATGGATAAAAATGTAAAAGTCGACCATTCTCAGGCATGGATTTTGAGTAATAAAAAGTATACCAAATTAATAAATATGTATTTTTCTACAATACGATTGATCATATAGATGCAGAAAATCTACTTTGCCTCTTGGATCTTTCAATAACTATTTTTAAACTATTACAAGATTTTTCAAGAATTATGATAAGTCAAGTTAATTACGCTCAAATTATTCACTCATAATTATTAATAAATCATTTTCTCGTTCTTTTCGTTTTTTTTTCTTTTATTAAATCTCTTTTTTGTGCATTTTAAAAGAAATAAGAGTGATCTAGCTTGATCTTTACTCAAGATATTAGTACCTGAAAAGTACGAGTATTTAGAGTTTAATATTATGGTTGTTTACTGCTCTTCTATGCGCAGCGATAATGTGTCGATAAGGCTACTGTACCGGTGCGAGCGTACAGTACAGTATATTTGATCAAACATCGGGACACACATGATAAGCTGACAATAAAATTTTTACAATAATTTCTTCCTTACTTGCAATTTAAACTTAAATGAAACTCTCTTCTGAAGTTACTTTTTAAAATTTCTTTATATTTGTTTAGTTATAGCATCAGACACATCTGACATAAAATAAGGTCAGAACACAGGTCAAAATGCAGTTATAATTTGATTTTACTTAAAAAATGTAGAATGAAACCTTTTTAAGTCATCAATAAATTAAAAGGAATGCACAAATTAACAAATATTACCTGCGTTGATAATTATTGATATTATATTATATCTAGACTTTGTGTAGTATGGTCGAAATGAAGTGAACACGCATATTTCAATAGATCTTATTTATTACTCACACTCGGCCTTTATCGAGCTGGTTAATTACAGTGATCGGACTTTATAATATATTATGGAACGGACGGACGAAGACGCATGTTGCTAGCTCGAACGGGCAAACAGTACTGGTACGCCGCCGCACAGCGACGGCGCGCAGATCGTCAGAGACGTGGAAGTGAGGACATGCAAGTCCCCTTACAATATATACATTTCTATATATATGGACGATTCTCTGTGTAAGCTATTTGCTATTTAGAAGCAATCCAACTTATTTTGATTAGATTTCTGGCTACACATTCTAGGACATAATGCTCTCTGACTTCGGACATGTGTCTAATCTTATTAGTACAGCTGACGTGTGCGCTAGCCTCAGCAGCTTTATTATAGCACCAAAGAGTCATGGGTAAAATTGATTCTTTTAAAATCAAACTTAGTGAACTCTGTAGAGATACCGTCTCTTGACAAGCTTCGCTCATTGCGACGTACTCCGCTTGACAAGTTGACAGAGCTACGAAGGACTGTTCATGCATTTTCCACGCAACTGTATCTCCATACAGTTTAGTCACAAATCCATTCCTTGTAATTAAGTCTTTACAGTCAGCAAAACTTCCATCTGAATAACCTTGTAAATCATCGAGCTTTCCTTTAAACTTAAGACCCAGACTTCTAGTGTGCTTTAAATATTGACAGACTCGTTTCACCATTTTCCATTCTTCATCTGTAGGATTAATCTGGTGTCTACTCAATACATTTACAGAATATGATATGTTAGGTCGAACAGTATTAGCAAAATATAAAAGAGAACCTATTATTTCTCTATATGGACCATTTGTTTTAGTTAGTGTACTTTCGAACTGATTTTCATTTTCTGCTCTTTCTCGCCTTTCCCGGTTTACTATCTGATTTGTCACCATACGTATTCTCTGAGGATGCATCTCATTATACCCAAAACGTTTTAATAATCTGTCGATGTAACCTGTGAACGTAAGTGTAATCGTGTAATTTTTGTATGTCTGTTTATTTCAATGCCAAGAAAGCTTTTAGGCTCTCCCATGTCAGACATTTCAAATTCCAACTAAAGTTTTAACTTACTTTTATCCAACTTGTTTATATTATTACTAGCCATCAGTATATTATCCACGTATAACAATAATACTAAAAACTTGTCGTCTCCTTTCCAAGTAAAGAGACAAGGCGCAGAATAGTGAGATTTTAATTCAAGCTTGATTAAATTAAACGCCACTTCTGTAAATTTTTCATACCATCTTTTCGAACTTAAATCTGTAACCTTTAGGGTGGGTTGTAGGGCTAATCTGACCCATCGTATCGGCATGAACAATTTGTAAAGGTTCAATTGCTTTTTGTCTGGTCGACCTAAAATGTAGTTTGTTAAATTTAGATACAATACAAACTTCGCAATCTAATACAGACTCGTCAAAGTTGACATCTTTTAAATCTTTCAAATTTAGAAATTTTTTTTGGAATTCTTTCACATATTTTAATGAAGCATGTCCCAATCTAACATGCCACAGCATTATTTGTATGAAATAGATAGTTAATTTTACTAATATCAGATTCACAATCTGAATTTTTACAATTAGTTAGCTGAATTATTTATTTTTCTATCTCTTAATGAGTCTTCAAAATTTGAATAGCAAGAGCAGGGCTAATGCTATTCGATTTTATATTTAAGTCTTTATCATTATCAGTTTGCATGGATTCATGAAGCTTATCACTATCATTTATTTTATTAATTCCCATATCAGTTTCAAACTTATTTTGTTCACTATCTATTTGCCTATTCTCAGTGTCTATTTTATTTTCAAGCTTATTGGACGTTACATTTCTTGTCGTGCAATCACGTCGCCTTGTAGTAACATATGCTACTACGTCATTTGTTTTAAAACTGTCATTTTCATTTTTATTCAAGTTGTTTGTTTCTAACTCTACTGTCCAGTAAGGTTGTATAAAAATTCCAGAAACAAAAGTTTCTTTCGATACAGGATCAAAAATGTCAATACGCTTGTTATCTAGATAAATACCTAATCCCCTGTCGACAAATTTTCTTAAGGACAACAAATTTGCCGACAATGATTCTTCGTATATTACATTACTCAAACTTAATAATATGTCGTCATTAGTGTTACCGGAAATATTACCTACTTCCTCCGATTTTAATATCGCTGAAGCATTATCATTTGCACATTTAATATCAAGCTTCTTAGTTTTGGCAAAAGTTTTAAAAATCAATTTCGAATTTGTCATGTGCTCTGTAGCACCCAAGTCTGACAGAAATCTAATCAGTTGTTTACCATCATTGTTTTCTATGTGATCAAGCTTATTGTCCGCATATAAGCCTACATATTCACCACTTTTCGAGATATTGGCAGAAACATTGAACATTTTGCTTGATCTACCTCTTCCTCGTGATCGCATTTGACTTCGGCCTCTATCAAGGCTTTTTAGGTTCATTACATTCTGGTGCGGTATAACTCTTACGTTTCGTACCGCAATTAAAGTCACCTCGTTTGCTACCCCGATAAGAGTTTGAGGGATCATACTTTCTTTGATTTTCGTTCTCATGAAGAATTCTTTCCAGATGAGCATCCGTGTATCGATAATCCGCTCGGATATGTCCATCGTATTTTTTGCACCTAAAGCACATCTCGCCTGATCTTGTGCACTCGTCCATGTAGTGACCTTTGTTGCCACATTTGTGGCATAAAACTCCAGGGTTAGACACATAATATGCCTTAGGTCTAGCTGTCTCGTCTCTCTGTCCAGCTAACCTTCTTGCGTCCTCTCGGGCTGATCCCTGTTGGGCAATATAATCATTAAGTTGATTTATTGTTAACAGTTTATTTGTGGTATTCTTATTTATAAACTGTGCATCTCTGACACGAGGGAGATTTATAATAATTTCCTCGAAAAACGCATCCCTTATTTCTACTTCGGACAATTTAGGTGTATCTGGCAATTTATTATACGCTCGAACTATGTTATCGAACTTGTCCCAAAAGGTAGAAGCTTTTTCTTGATTAGGATTATATTTGATGTTATGCAATTTCTTTCTTAATCCAGCAGTTGTCCAGCTAGCTTTATTTTCTTTCAAATGTTTGATTTCATTTAACAATTCTACCGGATCAGGAATATGTGTAACTTTCGAATGATATGACATATCAATTGGGTCTATGAGTATATCTCGAACTCTAACCTTATTCTTTTCCAACTTTATATTATTGAATTCTCAAGCCGGTTCAACAAATGGATCTATTACATATAATAAATCACAAATAGTCAATTCCGAAACCAAGTAGTCCATGAATGAATCTATGTCTATTTACTTCGATCTGAATGTTATCTTGTACATTAAATCTTTCTTATTTACATTAATCTTATTTAATTCTCCCTGGACTACTTGTGTTATATAATCTTTATTCATATTTTCGGACACTTTATCTTGATTTAAAATATTATTATTGTACATTCTCGTTACCGTTTCTACTTGTCGTGCTTCAGCTAAATTTTCGTCGTTGGATCTGTCTTCAGTGCGTTTCTGCTCTATCCAGACTCCAACCTTTTCCTCTATCCAGCTGATTCTATTATTAATTGTATGCTTGTGCTCGACAAACATCTGAGTCTTGTCGTCCTTGTAATCATTTGATGATTTTCCTGTTAACACTTTTCTTCAACTGAACATGTTCTTTCTCCATCTTATCCAGCTTATTCATAACTTTTGAAAGTTCAATAGAATTATTAGTGTCTGCAAGATTCAATTCATTTTCATTATTCTCGTCTTTATTTTTACAGTCACACTTAAATGTCCTCAATTTTTTACGGTTCTTAATCAGATCTAAATCCAATTTTACTTTGTTATCTGTTCCAATAACTGGGGTGCGTTTATTGTTACCTTGTAATTTCAAGATTAAATCATTTATTAAGCTGTCTTTATCGTACATCTCAATCGCACTACTTTTGTCATCAGCAAGCTTATCGACCGGCCTACCGTCAGGTTTGATCTCAGAATCCCCATCGAGCTTTGAGGGCTGAATCTCCTTCCGTTGGCTTGAGGGAGACTCTAACACCGAAGCCACCTCTTCGAGTAGCATCCATAAGATTTCTCTCTTCGCAGACTGTAGCATTTCCTCTTTAATGCTTAAGTTATCTATAATCAATTTTACAAATGAATATTTCTTCTTTCAACGAACGACAATTAAAATAAATTTATTCATAGTTGATTTTATAAATTAATAACTAGTCTCTTAACGAACAACAATTAAAAGAATAAATCTTAATCACAGAGTGCAATATTTTATAAAAGCAAATATTCAATTAACGAACAACAATTAAAAGAATAAAGCTAATTGCCTGATTTTACTTATAGGAATCTGTCATTTAACAGTACATGCATTGTAGCAGCAACAACATTCACCGCTCTACATGCACTGGCCAACATTTTAATTTAGATCTGATTTGCGTGCTTTTATTTTTAAATATGTACATATTTGTTTAGATAATTTTATTTTTAGATAACAAATAAATTCAGACTTTTACCTATCTCATATTTGGACGCATTGGACGTTAAAATAAAAATGTTTCCTGCTTCATCCATTTCTGGATACATCTTTTCGTCTGGATGTCCGTCAGATATACTCAGATATTGATACTGGAGCAGCAGCAATAATTTAAGATTCCTCTCATCTATCAAAATCGAATATGACAGTTAGCTTCTTTTAATGTAATTTATTTTTCATCAAGCTATTTATTACAATTTTTTTTAATTTTAATTTGATCAAATTATAAATTTTATAAATTTAGATTTTAAATTTTCGAGCCAGCTATTATTCAATTAAAGTCAATAATTTTCATTGAATACATATTGCGATGCAACATAATTAAAAAACTCGCATTCGCGTATTAAAATCAAGCTATCGCGATCTCATTCTATTTGCAGGGTTTGCAGAATCATACAGTTGCAGTCGAACAAACAACCACAGCCCTTAGACAGCAGGTCCCTGTCTGTGCAGATCACGAATGACTAGGAGGAATTAGTGATAGAGCGAAGGCGGGCAGAGGACTGAGGGCGGGTTTCCTAAATACGACGTTGCTCAACAAACATATGAATATGTTTAGACAGTTCCTTGTTACTGCTCATCCCTTTTGTCATCTCTTTGGCGTGGCTGAGTCGCGCCTCGGGTCAGTCGTTGATCATGAATGCATTCAGATCGAGGGATATTCGGTGCAAACATGCTATCATCGTCATATGATGCGGATTTTGTAAGAGAATTGGCTTGTGAATTAAACCTAAAACCAGTTGAACAAGACTCGACGCACCACGTCAGAGAATCGCATACATGGATCAATGTTATCCTCATAGATGACAATGATGTAGTGCTTAATGCAAACAACATAATGGCGACCTTTCCAAGCAAGCATAATATCATTGATGTTGAATTGGACTTCCAGTCCACAGAGCGCCCCCCCCCCCCCTCCTGTTGTAAATAGTTTCATGTACAGGGATTTTACGTCTATATGGCAGGAGGAGCTTTTATCCCTTCTTGACTCCTGTGATTGGTCGCACATTAGTTCAGATAACGGTATAGATATCAAGCTAGAACACCTTAGCCAAAACATTATGAAGGTAATTGATGAGCTAGCGCCAGTAAAAGAATTTAGACCTAAGAAGAAAGGTTTTCCCCCGTGGGCTGACGCTGATCTTCGAATTCTCTTCAACCAACGTGATGCTGTGCGTCGACTCTATAAGCATACTCGGGATAATGGGCTATGGCAGGAGTTCCAGTCTCTCGCTGCAGAAGCGGAACATCGCTTACAAGTAGCGCGAGAGACATTCATACATAATAGGAATTTGGATGCTTCGGATAACAATAAAAATGTTTGGCAAAAACTCCGAAGCCTGGGGCTCCTGACAAAAGCTCGTGATAAACTGCACGGCTTTTCACCGAAAGAACTTAACAACCACTTCGCCGGGGTTTGAACCTCTTAAGATTGGGACGATATCTTGTCGGAAGCTAGCGACAATGGCTTCACATTTCGTGAAGTTACTTTTCCTGACGTGGTCCTAGCAGTTGCCCGTTTCTCGTCACAGGCTCGGGAGGAAGATGGTATATCCCAAAGCGTCATTGCAAAGTATCTTCTGGTTATAGGTCAGCACTTAGAAACACTGTTTAACTCCTATCTGTCTAGCGGTGTTTTTTCCGGAGTCTGGAAGAAATCTCACCTTGTGCCTTTAAATAAGACGGCAATTCCATCTGCCGTCTCGGACTTTCGTCCCA
This sequence comes from Gastracanthus pulcherrimus, assembly GCA_949152435.1. Lineage (NCBI taxonomy): Eukaryota > Metazoa > Arthropoda > Insecta > Hymenoptera > Pteromalidae > Gastracanthus > Gastracanthus pulcherrimus. Next base: position 64,137,793 of record OX424576.1, read on the forward strand.
TTGCCTTGCTGAGTTTTCTTTCGAAGGTCCTGGAAAAGATAGTACACGACCAGATTTCTGAATTCATAAAATCAAAGAGTATTCTCGATACTCGCCAAACTGGTTTTAAAAAACACCATCGCACGCCAACAGCACTACTGAGTCTCTCTGAGGATATTCGGGCAGGTATTAATGATAAAAAACAGTTATTTACCATTCTTCTACTATTTGACTTTAGTAAAGCATGTGATAAAATTTCTCCAGCTAAACTCCTTCGTAAACTGATCAGAATGGGGTTCTCCAGATCCGTAGTTCTATGGACCAAGTCTTACATTACAGGTCGTAACCACAAAGTGGTCACCAAGTTAAATGATGAGTTAGAGTGGCTTACTACCAATTTTGGCATTCTTCAGGGCTCGGTTCTGGGGCCTCTTCTGTTCAGTTCATATATTAATGATCTCATAGATATTTTTACAGCTTTAAAAGCCTTGCGGGTGCTTTGTCAGATGACGTCGAGCATTTTCTTTATGCTGACAACCTGCAAGTATACACGCAAGTTACCAGAGAGAATCTTTGTGAGGGAATGAAGCGCTTGTGAGCAGTGGTGCGGGTAGTATCGACCTGGGCATCTGAGAACGCCCTGTGCCTCAATGACGGGAAAACTAAAGCTATCATTTTTGTTTCGGATTACAATATTAATAAACTGCAGGGTTTGCACCTGTCAGGCCACGAGGTACAGGCCAATGTCTTCATTCCCTTTGTTGATACTGTAACTATCCTCGGTGTTGTCATGGATTCTAAACTCACGTGGAAACCGCAGGTGGATGCGATTAGCCGAAAGGTTAATAAAGCTCTTTATGGGCTCAAGTCATTTAGATCCTGCACCACTGAGGCATTACGCAAACAGCTTGCAAGCCCTCTAGTTATTTCTCACTTAAATTATTGCTCTCTTGTGTACCTTGATTTGTCCGGTGAACTTTAGTCACGCTTACAGCGTTTGCAAAACTCCTGCGTACGATACATTTGTGGTGTTAAAAGGGATGAGCATATTAGCCCCTATAGGAGAAAACTGGGCTGGTTGAATGCGGAGAAAAGGCGGGCGTATTTTGCAGCAGTGCTAGTTTATAAAGCATATGTTATGAAGCAACCGCCGTACCTTGAGGCTCTATTTAAGAAAAATCAGTCCAGAACCTCTAGTAGGGATCCTAGCGAGTTGTCGGTTCCAGGATCACGGATAGGCGTGGGCCTGAAGTTCTTCAGTACTCAGGGAGCTAATCTATGGAACTCATTGTCATTTAGTATTAGATGTTTCCTCTCTCTTAGCTCGTTTAAGTCGGCGTTGAACAGACATCTACATAAAACCCTAATATTAAACTGTGATAATAATAATAATAACTTGTTTTTATGTTTTTGCGTTAGAAGTGTAATGTCTTTTTTCTTTTTCATACTAATTGACGCGATAGAATATGATATGTACAATCTACGGTGCAATTTTTGTGACAACTACCAAAGGTATAAGCTTTAAGTAGGCATTTTATAAGACTGTCTTTAAGACTGTATGTATTAATTAATGTAGAACTATAAGTGAAATGTATTTTTTGGGAAAATAAAATCTATTCTATTCTATTATTCTATTTTATTGTGGCGATACATGAGCGCCAGGAGCATGAACGCGGCGGCAGTCAAGCAATGATCGTAACAATAATTTTTCCGTCGCGCCTATCGCTATGGTGCGCTATACAACGCCGCGATGCAACCCGGCGGCGCGCGGGCCGTCCAACGGGGAGAGCGTTTTTCCGATCTGCCTGCTCGCGCACCACTGCGCCGAGGCGCAGCTATCATGCAAACGCGCCCAAGCATATGCGCACGCGAGCTTCGAGTACGCTCTCTTCTTTTCTCTCTCGGTCTTTCCCCTTCTCCGGGAGAGTAACGTGACGTACACCCGTATCAACGGTTTTCTTCCTCCCACGCTCTCCCACGTCTAAACCCCGCCATCTTGATGGCGTGAAGCGTCCGCCGCGCGCATGCTTCATGCGTCTGCACGGCTCAACTTGTCGCACAATCGCGCGCGAATTCTCGGAACTTCGAGATGCATGCTTTAGTTCAGGCAAACGTTTAGCGATTCGATTTTTTCCGAATCCAATGTAAAGAAAACTTTTCTCTAACCCTCACGATCGCGCATTATTATAATATCTTAATTTTAAGACTTACCCCTTCACTTGGAAATCTCAAAGGCGTTTCTGTTCGAGCTACCAGACATTATTCAAGCTTTTCCAACTGAAGAATCGAACTGCGTAAATCAAGCGAAATCGAGCGAAGAATACGGCCTCGAACTCCTCAGTGCAATAAAAATTAAAATTAAAAAAATTAAAATTAAAAATATTATAGTCATATCCCTGGAAGTTTACAGAATGATATTTCTCAATGCATCTTACATTAACAATTCTGAAATATTTGTATAATATTACGTTGTTACACATCACACTGAAATATTTGCAAAATATTCTGTAATATTATTATGTGACGTATTACTTTAAGATATTACAGCTATATTTTTGCAAGATTACAGAATGACATTCCTGGATGCATTTCAAACTAATACTGTGGAAATATGTCTACTATATTATATGGCAATATATCAGTCATCATTTGTGTAAGGATAACATTTTAATTTTATCGTTTTATTTTGCCAGAAATCTTGACTATAACCGTAAAAATGTTTTAATAATCTAGTTAGTCAAGATTTATGTAAAAACAAATCGACGGAAACCGATTAGTGTAATTGTGCATTATTTGAAGTCTTCAGTTACTATATAAAGACGGTTCAAACATTATGATAATGTGTGTCATCACGAAGCTGCTGCGTATAAACGATTATTGACAGACATTTATTATATGTATATTAATAATACTAATAATAATGGTACTAGCGTAACGACGAAATAAAAATAATAAAAATTGAAAATGAAATTATATATACTTTCGATAAAATAATGATAATAATATTCTTAGAATGTCACTGTAATATTACACAGTATTTCCATTATTATTGTGAAATGATAATATTATTCCTGTAATATCACTGCATTATTTTCCGTTCTCGCCGCAACAACTAGAAACCTATAGTATCACTGCGATATTACTGCTACATGTCGCAGGAATATTTAATATTTCGTGTAGTACTTGTAAGATATGGCTGCAATATGGATTGTTATGTGGGATTTATCGACCCGTTTTTTTTTTATAATGAGTTTTCTATTTTATGATATTCTGAAATCGATGGGGTAAATTATTTCGGTATTTTTCTTTTTTTTTATTGCTTATATCTCGAGAATCTCGCTGTCTTTTCTTTCGATTTGTGTATCTTACAATATCATTAATGTTTGTTTTTATTAAAGAATTGCGATTTTGAATTTTCTAAATGTGTAAAAATTGGAAAGTATTATTTTTGTCATTCTATTTATTTGATATGTCTAAAAGATGCATATATCATCTAAATATATTGTACAATTTGAAACACTTTTCCTCTTAAAAATTCTTCTATGCAGATGGAAGAGATGAAATCTTCATCATCACTCTACTAGAGAGAATGAGATAGGAACAAAATCATAAGAGAAAAATGTGTTCTGTGAGACCGATACTGTCGAATTAACTAAAATCTAAATAATTAATATGAGCAATAAATTCATCAATTATATTGAATGTAGAATGGCATTGGGTCTGAATTTGCCAATCAATTTGTATGTTTTTCCTCTATGCCGCTAGATCGGAACCCATATTTGGTTCCTGCTAATAAGTTTTAAGAATTAATGTCCATATATACCCTTTCAAAAATGTATCATATTGTGTCGAAAATAGTGCTACCTACATGTCTTCCTCACGAGCCCTGTATGCAGTACGAGGCGAAACATGTTTAATTTTACATTCGTTTTAAGAAAACTTTTTTTCGAAAATTAAATATATTTTATACTATGAAACACTTTCCCTCTTATTGATTTCATTTGCCGTCTCAAATTTATCCTATGGAGTTGGGACAGATGAAATATTCATCACCTCTCCACTAGACAGAATGAGATAGGTACAAAATCATAACAGAAATATGTGCTGATAGACACCGATAAAGTCAAATTAATTGAAATCTAAATAATTAATACAAGCGAAAAATGCATCCAATTTATCTAATATAGAATGGCATTGGATCTGAATTTGTCAATCAATTTGTATGTTTTTCCTCTTTACCGCTAGAATGGAACTAAAGCTCATGTAATTTACTTTCGACTAGTATATCTTACAGTTACTTTAAAGTTGGTTTTGTTAAAGAAATGCGATTTTGAATTTCGTAAAATTTTAAAATTTGGAGAAAAAATTTATTGTAAAATTATACATTAAATAAGTAAGAATAAGGCGTTCTTTATAAAGAAGTCGTTATTTTGTCAATATTTATATAGTTAACAATTACTTTAAATGATTTTAGTGAACGAAACACAATTTAAAATTTTGAATGTGCATTTTGTATGATCACAATTTGTTGCCACCGCAATTTTTGAACGCATTTGTATTTTTTATTGAAATTTTGTAGGTTTACCAGAAATACATTAGTATAGAACAGATTATGTGTTTGATCCAACAGTGCACCATTTTAATCTAGCTTAACACCGTAGTCTAGAACATTATCTATAACATTTTCCATTATTTCTAAAATTACTTTTATCAATGTAAATATTCAATAAATAATTGTGTATTAAATGTCTTTGACAAAGCATTGTGCTAAAGCAGTTAGCAGCGGTTTCTAAAGGATGGGAGCTGAAAAATATTTTGTTTTGTTTATCGATATGTTTGGTTTTTCTAGCGGTTTTTGAATATTTGAGTTTTAGTTTTTCTATTTTTTGGTATGTTTGAAATAATATTACAAATTTAGTTTTGATGCATCATAAATTGCATAAAAATACTTATCTTCTCCGACCGAAATTTTAAAAAAGCTATTTCCCTTTTTCTCTTATACATGGAAATGTCGTATTTTGTTTAAACACTTATATCTGCGAAATATAAGATGGAAAATTGTTGAAGTCATTTAAGGTGACCAGGAATAAGGAAAAAAATATTCTGTAAAATTTTAAAGTCTTTATCCTTTCCTTTTTCTAGAAAAAAAATCATTTTGTGAGAAAGTTGATTTTTGGATTCACGATAACTTGAGTAAAACGACACCATTCCTTCCGAAAATTGTCAGAAAGTTAGCTTTCTACTATCTGTTGGGTTTATTCTTAGCCTAAATTATAACGACATTTATATTCTGAGTTATTTATTTATTTATTTAAAATCCTGATAGATTTATAGAATATATGCATATCTATAAAAACTTTGCAGAGGTAAACTTGTTACCTGTTGGCCGATCCGGTAGCAATGAAAAAATATAAAATAAAATATAAAATATAACAATATACTTAAACATCGCTAAAAGCGAAACGCTGTGCTTTTCGTATAACGCACTCGCCAGATTTCCAAGAATAAACTCAACCATATATTTTATTAAATTTCAAAAACTGATAACTTTGTTTGCTTTTCGATTTTTTTTTCTTTTTAAATTCCTTTGGTCGAACCCCAAAACAGGGTGTAAGACATATTAAGATTTTTTCAATCCGTCTAGAGAAGTTTTAACAAGTGATACAATGGTAGAAAAGGTCATGTACATACGGAGAGATACTTGGATTTTTCAGTCCATTTGGATTACTTTTACAATGTGATATATTGAGAAAGACGGCCACTTCTCGCAATTTCAAAATTTGTTGTATTTTATCTGTTGTCAGTGTTCAAATTTTAATTCGGTCAAATTTAATTCTTATGATTTAAGGCTAAAAAGGTTCGAGGGAATATAAGAACAAACTTGTAGAAAATTTTTCAGACCAGTTGGGTCGATTCTACGGTGTGATATGCTGGGAGAACCGGACACTTCTGTCGTTATCGATTTTTCTCGTACTTTATCTGATGTCAGTATTTTAATTTTCATTTGGTCAAATTAAATCCATACTGTATAAGGTAAAAAAAGGTCGACAAAATATAAAAACGATCTTGTAGAAATTTGTTGAGACCGTTTGTATTCATTTTACAGTCTGTTATGCTGGGAGAAACGACCATTTTTGTCGTTATCGAATTTTCTCGTATTTTATCTAATGCTAGTGTTTTAATTTTAATGTGGTCGAATTAAACTCTTACGATGTAAGACACAAAATAGGTCGAGGGAATATAAAAGCGAACTTGTAGAAATTCTTTCATACCATTTCGATTAATGTTACGGTATGGTATACTGGGATAAACGGCCTTTTTCTCGTTATCGAATTTTTTCACATTTTATATATATTTCAACGTTCAAATTTTCATTTTGTCAAATAATCCATGCTGTATAAGGCTAAAAAAGGATCCAAGGAATATAAAAACGAGCTTGTAGAAACTTTTTCAGATCGTTTGGATTAATTTTACGATTTGATATGCTGAAAGAAACCACTATTTCTGCCGTTATCGAAATTTTTCGTATTTTATCTAATGTCAATGTTCGAATTTTCATTTGGTCAAATTAAACTCTTTTGATATGAGGCACAAAAAGAGTCGAGAAATTATAAAATCGAACTTGTTGAAATTTGCTTAGACCGTTTGGATTAATATTACGTAATGATATGCTAGGAGAATCGGCCATTTCTGTCTTTATCGAATTTTTTCGCATTTTATCTAATGTTAATGTTTGAATTTTAATATGGTCATATTAAACTGTCACGATATAATGCTCAAAAAAGGTCGAAGGAATATAAAAACGATCTTGTAGAAACTTGTGGAGACCATTTGGATTAATTTTACGGTCTGATATGTCAGGAAAAACGGCCATATTTGTCATTATCGAATTTTCTCGTATTTTATCTAATGTCAGTGTTTTTATTTGGGTTTGGTCAAATTAAACCCTTACTGTATAAGGCTTAAGAAAGGTCAGGGGAATATAAAAACGAACATGTAGAAAATTTTCCAGACCATTTGGATTAATGTTACGGAATGATATGTGTTCCTGATGCATGCGATAGGTCGGGTCAGAGCGCAGAAGATTTCCGCAGGTAGGCGCCCGACCTCGACGACTGTCGTCGCGTAGGTCGCGTGCACGGTGCGATTGGAAAAAATCAATCGCGTTGGGGCCGTATTTTCCTTTCCACTGGTCGCATACGACCGAAAAAAGGAGAGGCTACGGGGCAAGAAAAGTCGCAGAAGTTTTTTCCTTGCGGACGGTTGGCTACTGGGTGTCATTACATGGAAGGATGTGTACGGGGTGACATCAAGTAGGTTTCGATGCGAGTATTAATTATTGCTTGATGACCACGCAATGCATACAACAGTTTTTAACTAAACATAGTATTTTAAGAGCTATATTTGATGTAAATATTGAGATAATATTTTGATTTCGTAAAATCTAATTCTGTAAAAACCAAATTATTGATGTATATTTAGGTAACGGTTAAGATAACTATTTAAATTTTATGCGCGCCTTTTTCAATAAGCGGACATGGTGCAGCGACCAACATTTATAAGCGGTTTCTAGCCGTAACTTATAAGATAAGAAACAGATGCTCTCGTTGTGATACGTGCAATAAATGCATCAACAGGGGAATAAAAATGCGACATATATTAGAACGGGCTGAGAGTTATTAAACTTTTACAGGTGAACCGATTGGGTTTTTGAGAAATAAAACAGTACAAAAAAAAAGAATAAAAAAAGATTGATTTGCACGGGGAGAAGTATTGTAGGCAAAACATAATCTTCGTGTATAAACGTTCTAGAGATGTTTGCTTAGTGTGCGATATATTCTATAGCTGGGAACAAAGTTGAATTTAGGATATATGTCGGGATATTAAAAAATTTCGTGAATTTTCGAATTATTATAAACTATTTGTTAGAAGTGTATAATAGGCTTTTGAGGTGTTATACACAAATGTTCGATAAATAGTTACATGCATAGTAGGCTTTAGAGATGCCATGCAAAAGTAGAAATAAAAACATTTGCAAGCACGCACAGGGATGAGCTGTGGGAGTAGGATCACTAGGAAACCCAAGTGTCTTCCTATAAGCGAAATGACCGCTATTCGAATATGCATAGGGGTGAGCTGGTGGAATCGCTAGAAAATGCGGCTATAACTGGGGATGCCAAAGTTTTGTACCAATGACGCTCTGAAGGTATGAAGCTCTTGCAATGCGTGGAAATTGGCAGTGCAATTCCACGGCTGTAGTGTCACTACATTGGAGAGATTCGCGATCATCCTAAGACTATCATGGAACCTCGAATTGGAGTTCGCTCTGCACTGAAGTTCATCGAATGCATAAGGCCAAGAGTCTGAACAGAGAAGAGCGTCATTGTTGTACATAAATTTAGTAACTCGCTATAGTTTATTGTATATTTCTTGATTGAGACTGGCATTGCCGGCTGTCCTCCGCGGTTTAGCTTTTGCTTATGCGAATTGACAATGCGACTCGTGGCTACAGGTCATAAGGCGAAACCGATGGAGACGTCGCGTGGATACGAATATGTATATAATTACTTTGCAATAGTCTAATTATATTCGTATGTGAAATGAATGTTATAATTTACAAATGCAAGTTAGAGAAATGTGCATATTGCTTTTGAAATAGTAATGACAGTTAACCAGTTATACATTCGAGAAAAAAACGGATATGAGTTGTGTCCACAATAAATGAATAATCAAAAGGTAGCGGTTACAGAATTGAAGGAGTATTGAATAGATTAGGGCTTGCATCGAGATTTGGGAGTATATATGGAGTTGTTTAACCGAGGGGGAGGGCGAGTTTATAGGTCACAAATAGAAGCGCAAATGTTAAATTAAATGTAAAGTAAGTGAATTTATTGTTGTCGAAGAAAATAATAAAAAAGTTATAAAATATGAACACTGAAATAATAATTGATTAATTCAGTAAAAGGGCGTCCAATGACATTTCCCCTAACCGAATTTTGAACGGTTTCCTCGGACGTCTAGTGCAAATTCCAGGGATTATATGTTTTTGTAACCGGTCAAATACACAGTAAATATGAAGTCAGTGTAGTTTAGAAAGCGTAGTTGATTGTTGCAATATTACTAATAATAAATCAGCGATGTGCAGATTTTACGTTATGAAAAGTGTATCTAGTTGTTCTTACCGTTATGATGCTAAATATTTGCAGTCATTATGGAATGTGGAAGGCATTAAGTTTAGTTGGTAATTAGGTTCAATGTACAGATGTTATAGATATCCAGTCGATTTAATGTATTGGATTATATTCGCATTCTGTCGAAGTATTTTTGGTGATAGCACGTAACTCGAATTAGGGTATAAAATAAAAAATATTTTATAGGAGAGGAAGAATGGTTACAGATAGAATCCATTAGTAATAAGAAAATATAACTGTATAATAAATTCCTATTCAAAAGGTCTCTAAAACATTCTGTATAATTCAAACGCGATGCCGTTCTCGAAATTCTTATGTATGTTTTCGACGGTCGTCGGCGGGGACTTTCAGCGGCGCGAATAGCGGCTCATTCTAGCTTGAAAAAGAATGACGCAGAGTTTAGATGCACTCTGGCCTTTGTACCGATCGGTAGTTGCAAAGCGAGTTACAGTAATAAGGCTAATATGTATTTAATAAATAATCGAATTTATCATAAATTGTGTATAAATTATTATTAACGAAATCCTTAGTAAAATTATGTCTCGAACACACAGTGTCTTGTCAAATTATTCGAAAAACAAATTTTTTATCTAACCCACAAGGCATTCGCCCACTACAGGAATTTTTAGGTAAATAGGGAGTATATGGCATATTGATAGAGCCTAAAAAAGAACTTCTAGATATTTTTTCAGACTGTTTGGATGAATTTTACGTTCCGATATGCTTGGAGAAACGAGCATTTTTGTCGTTATCGAATTTTCTCGTATTTTATCTAATGTTAGTGGTTGAATTTTAATGCGGTATTATAAATACCTCGCGCACCACTTTTTAGATGCTTTTTGGTAGGAAGTTTGAAGGTGGCCATCAGCCCTTCTAGCGTATTAGGATCCTAAATATTGACCTCGAAATGGCCACGGAAGTTCGCACATGGTACCCTCGAGTGAGCGTTCATCTTGACTGGAGGCGACCGAAAATCTAAGATCAGCGAGAGACGAGGAGACCTGGAGCCTCAGCAGCGCCCTCGAATAATCCGTAGTCCCCTCATAAAAATTTGTATTTTTGTTAAAAAATATAAATTCCTGTGAACTCCCGTTTTTTCGTACAAACTAATCATATCACTTTTAATTTATACACATTTAATATATTCAGTGTCTTTTCACTCATTTAATAATATATTCAGTGTCTTTTCACTCATTTAATAATTATACTATATTCAGCATATTTTCACTTAATAAATAATTATCAATAATTCACTTGTTGTTACTCGCTATCGATGTGATTCTATTTACCTAAAATTACAAAACTATAAATCTCTCGATAACTCTATATAAAAAAATATAAAATATAAAAATTTTTAACCATGATTTCCAAAATTAAATAAAAGAAAAATTTATTATTATTTTGATGACCATTGTCTCTGCGCAGTTTTTTTATGCCACCAATCTAATAAAATAAAAAAGAAATTATTCAAACAGTTAATAACGGGATCCATTTTCATGAATCCCCGGAAATAAATTTATATTTTACAAGAAAATTAAAATTTATTTACGAACTCCCTATATCGGATAGTACCGCGCACTGTTGCTGTCAACGTACGAATTTTAAAGTTTCCCCGAACGCACACTTTCTTCTTCACGATCAACTTACCATCGACGATGCTTCTACTTCTCCTTCTTTCGCTGCCACCGTTTGTGAGTCTTTATTTGCTCATATCTGTCCACCGGCTTTCGGATTATCGGTGGTGCAGTAATAGTATCGAATCCTGGGGTAGCCGGCCATTCAGCCATTTTGTGCGGTTACCACGATCGATTAAATTCCTTTATTTGTTCTTTAAGTAATCTTCTGCATAACTCTTGTACGTATGTTCATCATATATATGGTTCTCTACGATTACTCTCCTCCTTTTTGCCTCATTTTCATCTCTCTCTCTTTGATCGCCTTCCTCTTTAACAGATAACTTTTTGTAAAATCCGAAAATGTATTATTATTCTCATCCGCAAGTTCATGTATATCCGTATCTGTGGACGATGAACTCATGTTTTTTTCTTCTTTTTAATGTAAAAGTGCACTCCTTTTCGTCTCTCCTCAAATCGGTAGCGAGTCTTCTCAACGCACAATTTTCCCTCTTCTTCCGCTTGAAGGTCTTGTTCGGCTGGATAACCTTTTCACCTCCTCCTGATACTTTCTCCCACCCGGCAGTTGCCTGCACAGCAACATTTACTAGCTCTCCTGTCTGGCATGCTACACCAGGCACCCTCTCCTTCTCTACTCCACTAAACTGCTCCGGGTTGACGGCTCGTAGCACGAGATATCCCTTATGGAATTTTTGTTTCCTAATGTCCGCCCCCACTAAGTTCTCCACCTCCTTCGCCAACATTGAGAACTCATCTTCCTGCTCCTCTTCTAACCCTTTAATGATGTCGAACTCCTCCACAAAGAGGTTGATACAATCATCGATGCACTCAATTATAAAAATTGCCTAACTTTCTCGTATGATACTTGCAGACTGGCACCCTTCTCCTAAAATTTTCTTTTCTTAGTATAGCATTATCCTGCTCAATTTTAATTGGCCCTCCGTTTTCGCAATCAAAAACAGGCCTACAAGTCAGGTAAATGCCCTCGGTCCGCCGAGTATCAATTTTGGTGCTAGGATCCAGTATGCTTTTCCGGTTCAGCTGCAGTCCTCGCTGTTTCCAGCTAAAGATTGTGTTGATGCTCTTTCTCTCTCTATTGTATAAATTTTCGACATATGGTTTTATTTTGTTTTCTCGAGGTTTATGCCTTTTATATCCGACTTTATTTTTCCGATCAGCTTGTCTTTAATTACAAGTGCTCGCTAATAATTGTTTCCCGCTTGTTTATTGCTTAATTATTTTCATATTATTTATAATTATTATTTTTATATTTATATAGTTTGTTGCATTCATTTACAGATACCGCTTAACACTATATATATATAAATAATTATGCAATTCTTTACCGCTTAACACATATATATATATATATATATATATATATATATATATATATATATATATATATATATATATATATATATATATATATGTATTGTAACAGGTGGGACAATTGTTAATAACAATTGTCCGTGGCTAATACCGTGGCGACGCGTGCTGGCGTCCACTATTGCTCCTACCTGGAGTAAGCCAGCGGCGCAACGCCGCTGAGCTTCTACCTTGCTGCCGCTGCTCTGGCCGTCCTGCTACAAAGTTCACTGAACCCCGGTGGATTCAGCTCCGTGCGGAGTCCCTCGACGTACGGGTTTTCGCGATCTGCAAGGAGCGCGAAAGCGCGGAAAGCTAATTGTCGCAACGCGCCAATGTAACGGCTTTTCGTGTTTGCCTAACTCGGTCGTGGAGCAGGCGGGTCGTGGGGAAAATTGACTTACTCGAGTTTAACTTTTAATAACAAAATAGACTATATTCAACAATAAATAAATTAACAATAATAGATTAACAAATAGTAATAACGAGTTTAACAATAATGGAATAACAAATAGTGACGACAAATTTAACAATAATTGATTAACAATCGCGCAGACCAAGCGACGGTGCGTGCCCAGCTCATTCGCCGCTGGACGTGTTGCCCTCACGATGGGTCATACGCGCGCCTGGTGTCACGGCACCTCGATGTACTCTAGGGCGCGGCTTCCACGGTGAGCAGCCCTGTACACCGCTCGCGGTTTGTATAATATCTAAACGCGTGGACTAGCCTTTACCTTATTTAGATGTGCCTCGAGGACGATCACTCTATCTCTGTCTCTCTCTCTATCTCTCTATCAGGCATTGACAACAACAAAAAACTATTGACTATTTTGTTAATGTTTGATTTTAGCAAAGCATTCGACACCATCTCACACACTAAACTGCTGCGTAAGCTGATGCGCATGGGATTCTCCAGGAGTGTTCTCCTGTGGCTTAAGTCATATATCATGGGGAGACGACAGAAAGTCGTCACAATCACAAACGGGGATTCAGGTTGGCTAACCACCAATCTTGGCGTTCCACAGGGCTCAGTCCTGGGACCCCTGCTTTTCAGCCTGTACATAAACGACTTACAAGACGCACTCGACTTAGATGGTGTCGAACACATACTTTACGCTGACGACTTGCAAACCTACACACAAGTGACCCTGAAAGGTCTTCGTGATGGTATCGGTCGCATGTCGGCTGTAGCACAAGCAGTGTCGAACTGGGCAACGTCAGCTGGCCTGCGCCTCAATGTCGGCAAGACAAAGGCGATCATTTTTGGATCTGATCACAACATCAAACAGGTTCAGAGCCTCGACTTGCAAGGCATTGAGATACAGACCGGCGTACACGTTCCCTTTGTCGATACAGTCACCAACCTCGGCGTGGTGATGGACGGAGGGTTGACATGGAAGCCGCAACTGAATGCGGTCAGTAGAAAGGTAAATAGGGCTCTGTATAGCTTAAAACTTTTCCGTTCAAGCACCACAGAGATACTGAGGAAGCAGCTGGCATGTGCACTGGTACTACCTCACTTAGATTATTGCTCAGTGGTTCTTCTTGATGTGTCAGGGGAGCTCCAGACACGACTACAACGTCTGCAGAATGCATGTGTGAGATACATATGTGGTGTTAGGCGGGATGAGCATATCACCGCCTACAGGAAAAAACTGGACTGGTTAGATTTGAAGGTGAGGAGGGAGTATTTTATGGGGCTGCTGCTTTACAAAGCGGTTGTCATGCGGCAGCCACCGTATCTTACTGCCCTCTTTGAAAAAAACCAGGCCAGGACTTCAAGTAGGGGTGGTATGAAAGAGCTCTCGGTTCCGGGGTCGCGCACCGATAAGGGCCTTTTTTCATTCAGAGTTCAAGGTGCGCACCTCTGGAATTCGCTCCCGAGCAGTGTGAGGTGCCTGCCATCTTTTTGTAAATTTAAAACGGCATTAAACAGGCACCTTAAGCAATTACATGGTGAGGAGTACGTTCAGAATAAAAGATGAGTCGAGTATTTATTTAGGCTATTTATTTATTTAAATTATTTATTTATTTAATTTATTTATTTATTAAACTTATTTATTTAATTTATTTATTTATTAAAACTTATTTATTTAATTTATTTATTTATTAAAACTTATTTATTTATTTATTTAACTTATTTATTTATTTAAATTTATTTATTTATTTATTTAATTTAATTATTTATCTTGTCTATTTATGTATTCGACGTATTTATTTATTAATTTATTTATTTATTTATTAAATATTTTTAGTGTTAATTAAGTGTGAATGTATTTATTAGCGTGATTGTTAAAGTGTTATGAATGAGTGTGTTTTAAGTTTGGACGTGATAGTGTACGCAAAGAGTTAGCAAAGTATATGTATGTATTCTTATTTATATGTTATCTTTATTGTATTTATATTTATTCTATGTATTATTATTTTTTTTGACGAAGCGTTTTATGTGATATTTGACTGTGTTCATTGCATTTAGATTTTATAAACTGACGAACTGATAAAGTGAATTATTATTTTAACAAGAAATATGCAATAAGAGAAAGTAAGATAACAATTATATTAAACCGACTGTTATTTTTTAATTATAAATACAACTACATGTACATGAAATTGTAAGATTTTGTCTTCTGATGAATAAAAAGTATATCTATCTATCTATCTATCTATCTCCCTCGCGGCCGACGCTACACGTCCGCTCGTCTCGCCCTTCTTCGCTTCGGTTCTCCTTCTCCTCCACTCTACTCTGGCTGCTCGTGGGATGCGCCTCCACACTCACAGCACAATGGGGAGATATCTGCGTACGCACTCCACTCCGAATGCGGCGTCGCAGCAACAGGTCGCTCCGCGTGCACTCGTTTCTACGCGGGAAAATGTCGGCGAGACTGAAACGGCGTTGACGCGCGCGGATCGAACTCCGAATCGATAGTGATGCGCTCGAGGCGTCAGCGCGGCCAGCGCCGCACCCCCAATCGCGTTCTCTTTGGGTAACTACCCTGCTGCGCGCGCGCGTCGCCTATAGTGCTGACCTACGCCGGTACAGGGCCCTCATTTCGTTACAGTATATATATATATATATATATATATATATATATATATATATATATATATATATATATATATATATATATTTATATATATATATATGCTTACCCAGGGAAAGAATTCAAATGAAAGGTAAAAAGCGAAACAAAAACTTCAATGAGAGAAAAAGAATTTTTTTTTTTTAATTCAACATTGGACATGAGGTCCATTATATATTTATATATAAATATATATATATATATATATATATATTTGTTGCATTCATTTACAGATACCTCTTAACACTATATATATATAGTGTTAAGAGGTATCTGTAAATGAATGCAACAAACTATATAAATATAAAAATAATAATTATAAATAATATGAAAATAATTAAGCTATATATATATATATATATATATATATATATAGTGTTAAGCCGTAAATAATTGCTTAATTATTTATATTATTACCTATTATTCCTTCTTTTTTCTCTTTTAATTTACATAGCTATCCCAATACTTTATGTGACTTTTGATTTATTATGTTTTCTATACATTATCAACAGAACGCTTATATTTAATTAAGTTGCTCGCGTAAAATTGACTGCGTTCCGTAATAGCCTTCTCATTTATTAAAAAATAGGTAGCTTCTCCTATTTTTCGCTATACTCGATACGGGCCCTTGTATATTGCAAAAAACTTTGGAATTTCCTTTTGTTTTGTGTCAGATATATTGTAGGCTTTCAGTAGGACCTCATGTCCAATGTTGAATTCAACAAAAAAAATTCTTTTTCTCTCATTGAAGTTTTTGTTTCGCTTTTTACCTTTCATTTGAATTCTTTCCCTGGGTAAGCATATTTTTTCTTCATGGGACGTATCTGTAGAGCTAATATCCGTTCTTAGCCAGGTTTTCCATGTCCGAGTAGGTTTCATGTTGCAATGAAATTGCAAAGGTGTCATTTCAACAGTTTCATGAAAGGTTTCGTTAATAATATTTTGTATGATTTTAACATACGGTGCCCATCTAGTGTGTTTATCTTCAACGAACGTTCTAAAAAACCGCCCTAGTTCGCGATTTACCTGCTCCACGATGTTACTTTGTGGGTGACGAATTGATGAGTAAGTCAAACCAATCTTTTCCTCCTCTAGTTTCTGTTATCATTATTTCGAAGTAAATTATGTACCGTGGTCGCATATTTTTTTTTGGCTTGCCAAAATGCGGAATGTAGTGATTGAAAATTTTTCTTATCACTGTTTCCTTATTTACCCTTTCTATTGCATACAATACGACTAATTTACTAAATACATCGATTGTCGCAAAAATATACTTTACCCCTCCTGTAGAAGTCGGCAGCGGCTCATAAAAATCTACAGATAGTAATTCGCCTGGTCTTTCTGGTGCAATTGTTTGTTTTTCGTCAAAACTTGGGCGTGTTGACATTTTATTTCACTCACACAGGTCACAAATAGATAGTAAGTAAGCCGATTTATGTTTTAAATTTTTAACATAAAAGTCTTCTTCTATCATTTTCTGTACTTTCCTGCTTCCAATATGCCTACATATTTCATGTAATTCAATTATAAATTGGGTCACATATTTTTCTGGCATAAGTAACACATATTGATTTATGTAATTTCTTTTGTAAATTAAGCCATCTTTCTCTACAAATGCAGGGGTATTCCCACTAATTGCGAGAATATTTGTAGTAATCACAACTACCTTTTCTCTAATTTTCAAAATATTTTCATCGTTTTCTTGAAATTTTTGAAAATTTTTAAACATAGTTGTGAGTTCTTTATTGAATTTCTGCTGTTTAACTGCAGATATCATAATTTCTCCTGGCTTACAACTCGCTGTTGGCATATATTCTGGATGTCTTGATAATAAATCAAGCACGACATTCTCTTTACCTTTTATATTTTCGATTTTTATGTCGAAATCTTGAAAAGCGAGTATCCACCTTCGTTTTCTTGCACTTGTAAATCGACATTTATATAAGTACGTTAGTGCCTGATGATCCGTTTTCACATGTATTTCCGCTGACCACAAGTAAGTATCCATAGTTAGACTCCATATTATCGCCAATAATTCTTTCTCCGTGGCAATATAAGCAATCTCATTATGCTTAAGCGTTCAGCTTATAAACGTAATTACTATTTCTTCTCCTCGATCGTTTAGTTGCGAAAGTGTTCCAGTAATAGCGAAGTCACCTGAATCTGTAAGTAAATTATAAGGTTTTCTAGGGTCGGGGTGATATAAAGTAATATTTTTTATAAACTAGTCTTTTATATTTTTAAAAGCTTGTTTTTCTCTGACCCCCACTCCCATTTTTCATTTTTCCTGAGCAACTTCGACAGCGATGTAGTTGTTTCCGAAAAATTATTTGCAAATTTTGCATAAAAATTCATTATGTTAGAAAACGCGCGAACGCGGGCACTTTCTTTCTCTCTCTCTCTCTCTGTCTCTCTCTCTCTCTCTCTTTCTCTCTCTCTCTCTCTCTCACGGACTTGAAGGCGATCGCGAGCGCGAACGACGGCGTATTGAGACTCTCTCGATCCGCCAGCGTCAGTACGTCGCAGGATCCAGAAGAGAGCGCACGCCTAGAGCACGTTTATAGTATACATTTATCCGTCCTATAATAAAGCCTTGGTATATTCAATCTGCAATCTCGTGCGTATTTATTTACAGGCCACCTCAAACCTGCTTTCCATCAGGTTATGGGCTTTTAAGATAGGACGCTTCCACGGCGCAACAAGTTAGAAGATTGCAGTGTTTCAGAGCAACGACGCTCGCGTTTTTCTCATGTGACTGGGGAGTTTGTTGTCCCGAACGTTTACGAGTACAGTGGAGTGAAAAGAGCAGATGAACTCAAAGGGCTGTGCAAGACACGCCCGCACCCGCTTCACCTTCCTGTACGAGGGGAGAAGACCCAAGGAGGCCAAGAAGCATCAAGAAAATATTCAGCACAAGTGACAGCACAGCTGAGTGAGTTGCATTGATGCAACAAATGTCAGTCCCAGGTTTCACAATGAGTAAGTAATTTTAAGAAAATTTATAAGTGATAAATAAAGATATCGCGATTGTTAAGAAAAGGTCAATGAGAAGTTATCGTGGAAAACGTAGAACAAAGTAAAAAATGTAATTTTGTAAAGTAAAAATCGGGAATTTGATAAATAAGTGTGGAGCGTACTGGAAAAATAAAGTAACAAAGAGGGTTAAGTGTGAAAAATTCCGTAAAATTCTGGAGGTTGCCGCGAAAAAATAAAGTTCGCTTTGTTGTATTCCGAAAATCGGCAAGTCGCGACCTGAAAAAGGGGGGCGGTGGCGCGTCGCAGGATGACGGCCGCCGGTTAAAACTGCCGGTTGATAGCAGCAAACGGTCACGTGATACACACGAGGCAGTGTTGTGGCCCCGTGCAGCGAGGCTCGCGCAGAGAGCGCAATGAAGAGAGAGAGACAGAATGCGGTAGCCAGCGTTCAGCCGGGCGAGCGGGAAAGGTTGTTTACGGAGTGTTTTTCTTTCTCTATCTCTACTGCGGCGCGAGCTGCGGCGTGCATCGAGAAACATAGTCAAGAGTTTAACCCATTTCTTCCCAAGCGGCCATTTTATAGTCGATTGGTTTTTTGCCTAAAACCGCCATTTTCAAATTTTCCAACGAAAATTTCAAAATTCTGACTTCAGAATCGGAAAAAGCGGACAATTTTACTTCCGAAAAGTGCTATTGGTTATTATTTTTTTTTTCGACAATTTTTTAGGCAAAAAACCAATCGAGTATAAAATGGACGCTTGGGAAGAAATGGGTTAAAGTTACTTAATGACAATACAATGAAAATTAAATTAGACACCTGGATTCATCAATATCTAAAACAATTAGTATATGTGTATATTTAGATAATTATTTGAATAATTAACGCAAGAAATTTTCATATATAATTCAGAATTTAGAAATTCAGAATGATAAATTTATTAATTAAAGAAAACTAATAAATTTCAAATCCTGTGTTGCAATAAAATTAACTGCAATTTAAAATTATTTAAAATCGTATTTGGTAAGGGCCCCACTAAAATACGTACCCCGTTTTAGCTCCAATTATGAGCAAGGCTTTATGACTCAGTCAAATTAATTCTTGTAGATTAATTTCAGTCATTTTAATATTCAAATAAATAAAAAGTCAACACCTAGAGTACCTAGAGTTGTGTCAGAGATAGACAATTCAAGAGCAAGAGTATTATTCTAAATAGAACAAAATATTAAGATAAAGATCAAGAAAGAAAAAGAAATTAAGAATATAAATTTTATTTATATATAATCCTTAAATTTAAAGAAAAAGAACAAAGATAGTTATGTTATAAAATAATAATATATACTAATTTATTGGTGAATCGACAGGTGCAGACAACGAGCAGTTCAGAAACATTATTCTGAGACTGTGGGAGAGTTTTGAGGCGCAAGAGTCACCCGGCAACCCCTACACAGGCGATACGATCACCCTGTTGAGAAAAGAAGACGGGTCGCTATATTTCTGGAGGTCGGAAAATCAGATCAGGAGATTTGATAATCGTCTCCGGTCAGAGGAAAAGGCGATCATTAAACGAGTGTGGCTGCCAGGGAGAAATTCTTATATTTTAACCTGGTATACGCACCTACACCTTAGTACATGACCAAGACAGAAGTTATGGGACTCATGGAGGAGCAAACTAAGATGTTTCTCAAGAGCATTGAGCTGCTTCTTAACCAGCTGGTGGTGCCGGCAAGGCTGAATCCGGTCATAGCACCCACACAAGTCCCTATAGCCCAGATGACTAAGGCTCTTGGTCTGGCTGCTGCATCACCACCCAGCGCTTCAAATCTGATCTGATTTTCAAAAGGTCACTGTTTGTCCAGAACACATCCACACCATTTAAGAGTACTGAATACCGGCGAAGGAACGTGCTAACTTACTTTGAGGAGGAGCCTGGCAATAAGGAGCCACCCTCCACCTACAATCAAGAGAGTCACAAGAATACGGCTCGACCGCCATCTGAGGACGGCGAATTGTCTCAGTACTCGTCTGATGCTGATGAGCATCAGCACCGAGACAGAGGGCTCGACAGACGAGATGACGGTCGAACTGAGAACTACACCCTGGGGTTTTTCAATGGTCGAGGATTCGGCCCTTCGTTTCAACACGATGACTGCGAGGTAATAAATCAGACTAATTATGCATGCAGAAAGTCCAATGAGAATCTTACTGCTAATTTGATCAACGAGTTAGTGGAGAGTAAAATCAAATTAATATTAAACGAAAAAGAAAAAGAAAAGGATAAATCAGTGAAAGAAAATAGTTTTTAAAATTTTTCTGAATAACTAAAGATAGAAATTTCAAACAGAGAATGTCAAGTAGCTAGAAACTACAAATAAACAGTAAATTCAAAGTTTGAAATGTTCGATGACTACCTTAGATCGGAGCTAAGAATCAAAAAGTTAGTATACACACTAGAGAACGACTCTATGTGTAATTTTGAAGCTAGCAAGATAGCTGAAGACAAATTTAAAGTAAGAGATATTACTATAAATAGAATCGATCCGGTGTATTACAATAAAATAATTAGTTTGTCAGAACCTAAAGAAATCTTAAAGAAACTCAAGGATGTCAAACGATTTGAAACAAGGACAACGAGCATATCCACGAGGAACGAACTGCTCACTATTAAATATATTCCAAGAAAAGAAACAGCCTCCGATTTCTATGATAGATTCCAAGAAAAAGTAAGGGCATTTGAAAATATTCCTGAAGCTGGAGAACTCACGGAAAAAGAAAAACGAGACTACTTTATTCAAGCAGTCTCGGCAGCCGTGCCAGGAATAATAACGGCTGATTGTGTTTACAAGGAAACGACGTCTAAAGAAATGTCTTGTTATCAAGTGAAAAATTACTTATTACAGGTTGATGCTTCAAGGATTGACAAAGAGCCAAATCCTCCAATCAAGGCTTTCCACGCACAGACCAAAAGACAAGGTCAAAAGAGGCGCATCTGCCGCGGCTGCGGCATGGAAGGACACATGCTGTCCGACTATCCCCATCGAGGAAAGAAACAGTGCTATAACTATTTAAAAGTAGGATCTCATCTTTCCAGCGAATGTAGAAAACGCAAGGCAAACGACAGCGGGTCTCGAGATGTCTTCGCTCAACCAAAAGGGTCAAAGAGAGGCAAATGGTCAGCGCAACGAGGCAGATCATCATCCGACTACCGAGGTCGCGGTACACAGACCTCTTCTTCTCAGCAAAGTTCGGGCGGGCAATCAAGAGACTCTGCGGCAAATCAAGGACCGAGAGGCGGTTGTTCTAGCAGAGGACGTGGCAGAGGCTACAGTGGTCGAGGAGGCCAAAACCGAAGTTCAGGACGTGGGAGTCTTGAGTCTGTGTCCTCGTTACAGGCCATAGCGGATAATTATGATGGTATAGTCGATGAAATCACTATAAATAATAAGAACAACGTGTTAGTTGAATTTATAGCGGACTTTGGTGCTACTGAGCACCTAAGCAACTCAAAATCTGCAATAGAATGTGCGAATAAAGATGGTTGTTTAAAAACTGCAGGTTTAGGAAAAACGACCGTAATGACTCTAAATAGAAATACTTTTGCTTCAAATAACATTTTATATTCAACAGAATTATCAAATAACTTACTTTCTTTAAGACGCTTTGTCGACAGGGGACTAGAAATCTATTTCAATAACAAAATTATAGATATTTATGATCCTAATTTCGATAAGAGTATTTTATCTGGAGAATAGAAAAAACCCTTCGGGGCTTTGAGGGTAGTAGTAGAAAAAACAGTGAGCTATAAAAATAGACAAATAATTAAAACCAAATCCGTTTTATAACACTAGAAGCAAGAAAAGCACAAGTAAACTAGAAAACTCTGAAGAGGCAGTAAATCCGAAGTAGCAAATGGTAAAGAAAAAAATTAAAATGAAAGACCGAGTTAAAACATAACTGACAATGAATTCGTGAAAACGTCGGAAAATAGAAAAACGCATGTAATCAAAAACGAATAAAACGTTGAAGTACATATAAATTTTAAGACTAAATTGAATGTAAATCTAGTAATATTAAATCTAGTAACTTCACTGAAGCCATGTTGTGGCACGTCCGACTAGGTCATCCGTCAATATCATATGTGATCGCATTAGCTAAAGATAATTCAAATATAATGAACTTAGATCTGATTTCAAAAGATGATTCGATTCGAAATTGTGAAATTTGCTTAAGGGGGGAGTCTGCTTTTGCGGCTTCAACAAATCGATTTTTTTGTCTTAAATCTATTCCTAAACTATTCAAGAATATGTCTTCAAAATTTCAGAGGCCAATTCGACATATTTCTGAAGCTAGAGCAGTTTTAGTGGCCGAGCATCGAGCAGGTGCGAATGCTCTGGCAGACCCGAGCGCGCGCGCTCTGCCCCTCGATGTATTCTATTATTCGACTATACTCGTATATACCTGAAAAGGTCCAATCGTCCTTTGAAACATTATTTGGAGTTTCTAGAAGGTCTCTGTTGAGTAGTAGTAGGGAGAACGGTATACAATATGACGGTATACTATAGCTCTTGGCATCGACTTCTACACTGCTATTTGTAGCGTCAGCTTTCAGTTCCACTTTTGATTTTGCCGAGTACACATCGAAATGTCAAGCTACCCGAAAGGTGATCGATCTAAAAGACAGAGTGCTGCGGAACCGCGAAAGTGGAAATTTCACGGCAATCGTTTTACAAGTGTTTCATCGGACGACGGAGACTTACACACGAGCCGCAGTGAGCATAAGTTAACGACAGCAAGCAGCGATGATGTCATTATTCATTCTGCGCACTGCTACCGCATTATTGAATTTATATCTGTGTTTCTCGCCATTTCGGAAATCGCAATTTGGACACGTGCAAAAGCGTATGGGTACTCGTTTACGTAATAAAAGAAAAACCGGGAAACTCGGAGGAAAGACGCGGCTAACGGAGAGTGTAATCAAGAAATTGACGATATACTACGGTCTGGCAATTCGTCGAAATATTGATTCAGTGAAAGGTATGAAGAAAGCTATTATAGCAACATTAGACCACTACTGTTCCTCGGATGAAAATCGTCGGCATGAAAATTGTCCAGAAGACGCCGAGAGTTGGTGCGAATGGCGCAAGGCTCAAGCGGCGAATAATCTTGCATCTTACAAACATCCGGCGAGATTAATCGATGAAACCGTGGAGAAGCACATTCGTCCAATTTATGAAGAGCTTTCTAATGACGATTTAATGAGGCGGTGCTTAGGCGGCCACACTAAAGATTCCAACGAATCGTTCAATTCGATTATGTGGCGCCTAAGTCCGAAACATTTGAATTCCGGCTATAAAATCGTCGAAATTGCAGCATATATGGCTGCAGGCATTTTTAACGAGGGCTACTCTGCTGTACTTTCCACCATGCAGCTCCACAATATCATCATCGGGCAACAGTGCAAAAATCTTGCTCACGCCGTCGATGCTGAGCGCATAACGCGGGAGAACCGGCGCGCATCATTTTCTAGCAAGAAGACTCGTACAGCCCGAAGATTGGACATCCTCAGCCAAAACTAGTTTTTTGAAGAAGAGAAAGGATTAATGTATGGCCCGGGGATAGCTGATTAACCTCTAATTACTGTAAGTACCCAAAAACTTATATTTTTTTGGACCGAAAACTTTAAAGCGCGCTTTCTCGAGTTATTTTTACGAGTTTTAGAAAACGGTGCTGATGATAGCAAAAAGAATATACGTCCGATCGGAAAAAATCAATGTGATCTAGCTTCAGTATTAAATTATCTTCTATTTGAACTAAAAAAGTTGGACAAAAGTATTATTTAAACTACTTTTTTTGCAACTTAAAGTGAATTTTTTTTTTTAAAAAGTGAATATTTTTTCAAACTTCGAAAAAATTTGGAATTTGACAACTTCTTCGGTATTTTTTGAGTTTATATAGAACAGAAACTTATAAAAATTAAAATAATTTTGTCTCGACAGTTTCAGACGCACGGCACGACCTCCATGACCGGTACCGATTAGAAAGTGTAGACTCCAGGCGCTCCGGCAAAATGGTCATAACTTGAAGAAATTTTAATATTTTTTAATAACAAAAATTGTTTTTTAAAGCTAAAATATAGTACATTATGTTCTCAAAATTTTGTTTACCGCAATCATTTCCTTCCCTTTCAAAAAAATCGCTGAAAAAACGCTTTTTTTCGGGACTTAAATCAGACTACCCCCTTAAAAGCAAATTGCATTAGATTACCTTTTACTAAGATTCGTATGAGAGCTACGAAGCCTTTACATACAGTTCACGGTTACACCATGGGAGCGATTAGCCCTATGTCACACCTTGAGAAATATAAATTCGTGCTTGAATTTATTGACGATGCGACTCAAGCCGCACTAGTATTTCCTATACGAAATAAGTCAGACGTTTCTCAATGTATAGACAATTTTGTTAAAAGCCTTCGTAACTTGGTTGGATCTGACGAGAAGTTTTGTTTTTTCAGGTGTATAGTTTCAATTAGCATGTCCTGATACACCATAATACAACGGTGTTACAGAGCGGTTTCATCGGACGTTAGAAAATAAAGTTAAAGTCATGATGCTCGAATCGGGTCTGCCCAATTACTATTGGGACCCAGCTGTAAAGGTAGCTGTGTATATTTACAATCGAACTCCTCATAAATCTATAGAGATGAAAACTCCCTTGAGCGAAATTTTGTCATCTAAATCAGAATTCTTAAATCAAATTAGAAGATTTGGCTGCGCAGCGTATATAAAAATATCTCGCAATATGGAAACTAAATTCTCCCCGCAAGCGATGCTAGGATTTTTGGTTGGATATCTAGATACTGGATACACCATTCTTGTACTGGAAGAAAAAAACGATAGCAAACATGTTAGATTCGACGAGAGTAAAACTTACAAAGATTTTGCAATAAAAAGTTTAGACATTGATCATACTTCCGAACTGGGCTTTTCCGAGACGCAAGAATCAGTGGAGTCTATAACTGAAAACATTCTGTTCAGCGAGAGCAAAATACCCAAATAAACTTCAGAAGTCAAAGCGATAAGAGGTAGGCCCAAGAAAAATGCTAAAGTTATGTTTCTCTTGTGCTAATCTCTCGAAGAAAATAAAATAGATTATGACAGAGAACTGAGTGATCTTAAATACCATGCACTACTATCAAAAATCCAGGGCGATCCGCAGACCTATAGAGAGGCACTAAACTCTCAAGACAGTGAGCAATGGATTGATGCTGGTTGGGCAGAACTCGATGCGCTTAAGAGCAAATATGTGTATACAGTGATTCAGAGATCAAAAATTCCTCTGAGTGACAACAGACCAAATATAATAGATTCGAGATGGGTTTTTAAGAAAAAGATAGATTAAAACGGACCAGTTAAACACAACGGTAGACTCGTAATTCGTGGACTCAAGGACAAGAACAATTATGATCTGAGAGAAACACATGCGCTGGTTTCTACAATGTCACTGATTAGGGTTTTTTCTCAATTTGTAATAAGTATAAGTATAAAATCAAGCAACTTGACGTAGAGACTGCTTTTCTTTTTGGCGAGCTGTCTGAAGATATATATGCAAATTCCAGAGGGAGTATTAGTTGATAGTGATACTAGAAAACGGTTCGTATAGAAATTGAACAAATCTTTGTATGGACTAAAGATCACTCCAAAGAAATGGAACGACAAGTTTACAAGTGTAATGAGTAGATTGGGTTTTATTACTTAAAGGTCTCGGATAGAACGATTGCAATTTTATATGTTGATGATAGTCTATTAATAGGACATAATCAAAATCTAGCAAGAACCTGAGTCTTAAGTTTAAAATCAAAGATATGGGAAGCCCAAAGGAATTTTTGAACATAAAAATTGACAGAGATACAGAAAAGCAAACGATAAAACTAAGTCAGACCAAATTTATAGATAAAATGTTACACAGATTTGGGTTTGACAAGAGCAAACCTATCAAGACACCTATGAGGCAAATCGATGTTGCTAATCATGACAGGAAAGAGAGGGAGGAAGATGAATATACTGTACAGAGGATTCCTAATAAATTACATAGGGAAGCTGCGGGATCTATCTTGTATTTAGCTGGTGCAACGAGGCCGGATATCTCATATGCAGCTAACGTGCTGAGCAGACACCAAGTTAATCCGACTGCGTATGAATGGGATATGGTAAAGCGTGTATTCCAATATTTGGTAGGAACTAAAAATTACGAACTAATTTATAAAGATACATCTATGAGCATGGTTGCATACGCAGACGCGAGTCTGTCAGACTGTAAAAATTCTCTGACAACTTGTGAATATGTAATTAAATTGTTTGGCAACGCAGTTGCGTGGTGAGCACACAAGCATCAAAGTGTCGCCTTGTCCACTTGCCAAGCTGAGTATGTATCCATGAGCGAGACTTGTCTGGAAGCAATGTCCTTACATAATTCAGTTTCAATTATACTAAATAAAAACTTGTATCCTATTGAATTGAAATGTGACAATAGGTCCGCGATATCTTGTGCTAAAGTTAACGACGGTAATAGACTTAGGCACATGGTCAAGAGACGCGAACACTACATTAAAAAATGTATAAAAAAAGGACATGTTAACGTAAACTAGATAAAATCAAAAGAGCAATTAGCAGACATTTTTACTTAGGCTCTGCAAATTCCTCTTCATAGCGAACTAGCATTTAAGATAATGAATATGAATAATTGAATAATTAATGAACCTATCTATACTCTGTCTAGATGACTCTGACGAGGAGAGGTGTGAAGGAGAGTAGGAAGAATTCGGTCTCTCTCTCTCTCTCTCTCTCTCTCTCTCTCTCTCTCTCTCTCTCTCTCACCGACTTGAAGGCGAGCGCAAACGCGAGCGACGGCGTATCGAGACTCTCTCGATCCGCCGGCGTCAGTACGTCGCAGGAGCTAGAAGAGAGTGCACGCCTAGAGCACGTTTATAGTATACATTTATCCGTTCTATAATAAAGTTTTGGTACGTTCAATCTGCAATCTCGCGCGTATTTATTTACTGGATACCTCAAACCTACTTTCGATTACATTAATCCAATAAATCCTTTTAATTGCCGTACATTTTTCGGATCCGGATAATCCTGTATCGATTTCAATTTATTACTCTGAGGTTTTATACCTTCAGTAGTTAAAATATAACCTAAGAATTCTACTTCTTGGCGTAAAAAAATTGTCTTTTTAAAGCTTAATGTAAAATTATGCTGCATTAAAAGATTTTCAATGTTCTCGAGGTGAGTAACTTCATTCTTCGATATGCACAATAAATCATCAACAAAATTTTTGGTGTTTTTTCCAGTGCCCATTATAGCCTGGTCTAGTACTGTTACTAGTACTGCCGTACTAACACTTGTACCAAATGGGCAAACTTCAAATTCATACACTTTTCCTTCATGTATAAATGCAGTAAATTTTTTCTTTTTTCTGAAAGAGTGATTTCCCAAAAACTGCTGGTCAAATTTAGACTAGTCATGACTTTAATTTCATCACAAATTTGCAGCAAATTCCTCCATATTTTCAGGAGATTCATGATCTGTAACCAATCTTTTGTTTAATTCTCGAACGTCGAGACACAAACACACCGATCCATCCTTCTTTATCACTGTTACAAATTGACTGATATATTCACTATTAGATTTTCTAATTATATCCTAATCTAGCATTTTGTGTATTTCCGCCCTCACCTTTTCTCGGTGATTTATAGGGTTCGGATAAGGTTTGACATAAGAGGGAGATTCATCTTGTACTTTAAAATCATACTCAAAAGAGTTTAAGCGCCCTTGCTTTTTATAAAAATCTTTTTTATACTTCCATATTAGGCTTCTGAGCGTATCAATTGTATTTTTATTTTTACTCGTGCAGTTTCGGAATTTCTCCTCAATTTCCTGTCAGGTTATATCATAAGGGTCATTTTCACTCTGAAAATTTTCATTCACCGAATTACTCCGTTCTTTGGTAGTATAATTATTCCTGAGTATATCTGGTAGCGGTTCGAGATGGTCTGTGTTGTCTTTCAGTACACATTCCCCCTCCACCTCGCTCCAATCATCAAAATTTTCAACATACTCATCCTCTATGGATTCTATATATCGATATTTCAGTTCATTTAGACTCAACATTCCTTTTTTATATGAAAGCGTTTCAATTATTTAATTTGTTTCTTCTATATAAATATTCTCCCTTTTTACATCAATTACAAATCCAAGCTCCTTTTCAGCATCTATACCCAAAATACAGTCCCTAGACAATCTAGGAACGACTATAAAATTAATTTTGTTTCCTTATTTTCCCACTTGTATGTCAGCGAAAATCTGGATTTTCAAACGCGTTGTTTGTAAACCAATTGCTCCTATTATTACATGCTCACTTATTGGCAAAGTTGGACATTTTTCAAGTTTATTTACATAACTTTTATAAAATTCTTCTGAAATTCAGGTAATTGGACTAAGAGCCCTGGATCTACTAGAGTTGTTACTACAATTTTCTCCATTAATATTTCAATTTCTGGGCACTCTACCTTTTGTTGCTGTTTTTCGTGCTCTTCGTCTGATTCAGACAATAATGCACCTCGAGAATCTTCAAAAATTGTATTTACATTTGATCCTTTCGGAGTTGCACCATGACTCTCCGCTTTTTAGAGTTATCCAAGGGACATGCTGCAGCTACTTGAAGTTTCCCGGAATTAGGCCACATGTTCCCACTGGATCAGTCTGAATCATTACTTTTTTATTTGCTTGATAATTCGTTTTTACTCCTCCATCAATCTGAGGGTATTTTTACTTGGCCCTTTATAGCCACCTTGGTTTCCAGCGGAGTAATCATTTCTTCGGTCATATGGCCTGTATGAATCATTATTATTATAATTATTACTATTTTGATTGCCATTGTATTTATAATTCTGGCAATTTACCCCTTGAAACCCAGTCGTCGGCCTTTCATTTCAGCTACCTGGGTTTTTCTGGGTTTCTTGAACACGATCATCTTTTCTATGTACATTTCTTTATCTTTGCACGTGAGCAGATTCATGAAAATTGATTTATCTTCTATTTTTTGAGATTTAACAGAAAATCTTATATCCAGGTCAAGATGACCAGCTAATTTTCTTATTAGTTCTCCTTCAGTGTATTTTCCTACATCTAAAGCCTGGTTCATTAGTTCCGTAGTGTATTCTAGACGCGACTTTTTTCACTACATGCATATTAGTGCCATATTTAATTTTGCGCATAATATTATCTGTGATATCTACATTCCAGAATCTGTCACGAAATTCTTTTTCAAAGTTGTCAAAACTTTCCACAGAATTCTCGACTATATCCCATCACGAAGAAGCTGATCCTTTCAATGTGTTTGATAGGGCGTATTTTAATTTAGATATGCTTATTTCCTCGGGGTATAAAAATATCGCCTCATTTCTTTTAGGTAGTTTATGGGTTTTTCGAATATTTCCCCTTTAAAAATCGGCGCAGTAATTTTTTGCCGTCTTATCGATGTATGAGAGATTGAGTTTTCTAGAGTTGATTTCTCGAGGATTCTACTCCTATTTCCAGTTTTATCCTCATTCCTCGTTCCATCTAATCTTAGGCGATCTTCCTATCTTTCTCTTCCATTTGTTCCTGCTGGAGACTCATTTCGGTCTTTTGACTTTGAACGTATTTAAACAGGGCTACTGTGTCCTTTTTTGTGTTCTACTTTTTCGATCAAGTTTAGTAATTCCTTGCGAATTTATTTGCTTAACATATTCAAGCTCTTCAAGGTTATCATAAATTTCTTGAATATCTTTGGCTGCCGCTCCCATTTCTGCGCCTATCATAGATTTCTCCATTCACTTTTAAAAGAGATACGCAGATTTTCTTCTATGCGATCATGTATTGATTTGATTTGCTCAGGTAGCGACAAAACATCCTCTGCGACTTTACCGATTGCAGCCGCTACATCGTATACATCAACTACCGCAGCTTTATTACACTGTCATTTGTTAGAGAAATCGTTTCCTTTGTTAATGTTGAGAATTCCCTCTCTACCGACTTTCTTAAATGTTTGACTGCTACTATTCTCTCTCTAGTCTGAGTGATATTATTATTGTTCACTTTTGCCAAAACTTCGTTTATTTGAGTGCGAATCTCAGCCTCGTCCCCTTCAATTCTCTCTTGCTCTTTTTCAATTTGCTTGATACGCTCCTCATTTTTTTCAACGTAAGCAAGTGACTGAATGTTTTCATGTACTGTATCTTGCCACGCTCCTCGTGTCTGATCTAACGGAAACTCATTTATTTTTATTGAAAAATTAATTTTATAATTAACACTAGTATCATTTATTTTTAATTGATTCTACTTATAGATTGCTTAAATTCAAATGTTATTATCAATTCCAATAACTATATCTTATTATAACATTATATTTCTAAAATTTAAATATCTTTTTTTTCCAACACAATTAATGTCAATATTCCATTTTTTCTTTGATACTTTTAGAAATAAGTAAAAATATATCAAGACAAAAAGTCGAAATCAACTCACGTTTTTCTCTCCTGAATTTAAAAGTTAATTTATTAAATTTTTTTTATTCCAATTTATTATAAAATCGCTCGTAAACGCCTCTCTATCATAGCCTTCTGTTTTCATTAATAATTTTCGCAAGAAATTCAACTGAATTAATATGTTTTTACAACAAGAAAAGGTATCACTGCCAAACAAAATTCCCCGACGCAATACTGAAGCTAGCCTCCCCTACCGATTCTTATCACTCTCTCTCTGGCATTCGCGCTCTCGTAAAAGGCTCTCCACACACACAATCTCTCTCTCTCTCTCTCTCTCGCGATACTTGCAGATCCTCGCTCCTGCTTCGCGGCTGGCTGGCGGGCGCAGTGACTGGTGAAAGTCCTTGACGGTGTGATTGATCGATTGATCGAAATATTTTTCCACGAGGCACATGGAAACCAGCTATTAAGCTACTGGATTTAGTCGCGAACAGGAGGTACGTGTGCGATCTGTAAGCTATTTTCACTGTCGGCTGCTAGGCCTGTTTACAATGGACACATTGAGCTGCGCCAGCTGTCAAAAGGCTGTGCGCAATACCAACGCGCTAATTAAGTGCTCCACGTGCACACGCAAATGCCACTCTGCATGTATGAAGTCAGTGCAGAAAACGCGTAGTAGCACTGCTCTCAAGTGTACCTATTGTATAAACATCAGCAACAGAGCCAATACCAGCATCAAGCAGCCGACAAAAACACACACTAGCATAGACGAGAGAGAGAAGAATATAAGCAAGACGGGCGACAACAACAAGCCCGTCGTCAAGTCTGCCGAGCAGTTGCAGGCATGCGTACCGGCGAAGCCGCCGAAACAGCCGTACGCTGCGAATAATTTTTCGCCTCAGCTGCGGCCTCCCGCTTCCCTACCTCAGTCTCTCTCCAGCACTAACACCAGCACGGAGGAGAGGCTCAGCGCTCCTCTAGTCAGCCAGCAGGAGGGGAAGGGGGACAATATGCTCGACACGGAGAACAGCAGCAGCACGCGTGTGCCATTGATGGCCTCTACCCCGTCCAGCACAGGTGCATGGCGGGTTGCTGTCGAGCAGGGGCACCGATTCTCCGGCAGCCCAAGCATCACGATGAGCTCTAATATTGGCAATGACAGCAAGGCAACAATAAGTGGAGTGGAGTCCCCATCTACTCAGCGGGATGCTGTGCAGAATACCAGGAGCAATACGTCTACCACCAGCATGCGGACAGTGAACGCGTCTCAGTCCCAAGAGGTATTGCATACATCAAGCACGGCATCTAACATCACTAACGCTGCAAATATTTCTATTTTAAAACAACTTGACGAATCTGTATTGAGGCAAGGTATAACGATTTCTCTCATAACTGAGTTTGCTAATAGCACGTCGAAAAATGTTTACAGTGCTCTGAACATACATAATGCTTCGCTTGAGTCTAGGTTGGATGCTATTACTGATCGACTAAAGCCTTTATCAGCAATGCAGAATTTGGTCGGTACTATAGAATCCAGGGTAGATAAAATCGAATCGCGATTATCTGAGCAAAACTCCCAGCTGATGAAGTTTTTGCAGAAAAATGAAGAACACTGTAAGCATTTAGTAGACATAAATAATGAAAACTTATTGTTAAAAAGAAAATTAATTGCATTAGAAGAAAAGTTAGCAGGTAGACTCGAAGAACACTGCAATAAGGTTACGAACGAACTTTTTAATATTAATAATAAAATAACAGACACCAGTGAAACTATGCTAAATGAGATTAACACCATAAATATTGGCACACTCATAAATAATGAAATAAATCGTTCTAGCTTAAGTTACGATAATATTGACGGGCACAATGACGAATGCGAGAATTCTGCGAATATTGACGAGGTATCAAATGACCGTAATATTGATAATATTGTTACTATAAATCGTAGCATGACCTCTCCGACAGAGGCAACTATTGTTACCGGAGCTAAGCCGAAAAAAGCAACTTGTCCGGTGCGTAGTAGGCGGGTCCCCTTAACAAATGGTAAGATATCCACTACAAGTAAAAATGATAAATTAATAATATCGAGTATTTTTGAGGGAGATGAGAATAATCATAAAGAAATTGCGTATGCTATTTTAGCAAAGGTACTCCCAACCTTAAAAATAGAGGATATCTTAGGCACCCGCCTGCTCCGATCGGACAACTTGCGGTCTGCTGCACCGCCAGCAGACAAACGTGAGCGACGAAGGTCACCGTGGGTTGTTACCCTCTCTCGAGCCGACTTAGTGGATAAAATCATGCGTGCTAAGCGTACCATTACTAGCTTTCACACGAGGGATATTGACGTCACGCATCTCGACCAGGAGACTAAAGATCAACTTTTAACAGGTAAAATATTTATAAATAAGATGTTAGACAGTACCATCTTTTTAACCTATAGAACTCTAATAATACAAGCCAAAACTCTTGGTTTTCAGTATATCTGGCACAGGGGAGGTCGTTTCCTTGTCAAGATGCGGGACGGTGGTATCTCTCATGTTTTCACAAATGCTGCTGAACTTCAAGCAATTAGCTTATTATATTCTAACAAACCAGAACTACCGGATAAGCAACGTGATTGTAATAAAACCATGTTGGAGAAGAATATCTATCCATCAACATCAACATCGGAAAATCGACAAAACAATTCTAATACTGACGAGGCATGACTAGCTAAACACGGCGAGAGAGGGGGTCATCGTGGGGGACTGAGAGTAGGATTTATCAATGTTACCTCACGTAGAGGTCACATTGATATAATCCGTCAACACCTTTTGACTGGTTCCTCCTACCACCTCTTTGGGGTGGCTGAGACGCACCGCCCACCTGAGGTCGGGGACGATCGCGTTCAGATCGAAGGCTACTCAATAATTAGATTAGATAGGAATGAATTTGGGGGTGGGCTAATACTATATGTGCAAAATACGTTTAAAGCCAGTATATTATGCAAATCCAAAACAACACAATCAGGCTGTCCAGGCATTCCTGAATACATTATGTGTAGTATTCAATCACGTGACCATCCCCCACTTTTTGTAGCACTTATATATAGGCCGCCGCACATTCCTTTTTTAGAAAACTCCGATCTCATAGATAAGCTAGCTCTACATACACAGGATTTTAATCATAAAATTATAATGGGTGATCTAAACGCGAATCTCCTTAAAACATCAGAAGATGCTAAATATGTTAGGCGACTAGCAGCTGACCTCAATTTAAAAATAATAGACCATGGTGCGACTCGTCACCTCGAAAATTCTCACACGTGGATTGACGTAATGATGACAGATGACAATGACATAGTACTTAACTCAAGCAACCAAGCGGCACCATTCACGAGTAATCACAATTTAATTGACGTTGAAATTGTATATGGTACTAACTTAGTACCGAAACCGGGAATTTTTAAGTATAGGGACTTTAAATCTATCGAACAGGATGACCTACTGTCTTACCTAGCAAATTGTGATTGGTCGCCGTTTGATTGCACTGACGATAAAGACGTTGACGGACTGCTGGAGTGCGTCAGCATCAACGTGCTGGAGGCTATTGACACGTTAGCTCCTGAAAAGCAATTCATGCCGAAAAACAAGGCAAATCCTCCATGGGTTGATGCTGAGCTGGCCCTCTTGCTCAAGAAACGAGACGCTGTACGGAGACGTTACGTACGGACCAAGGACGAAACCCTTAGACAGGAGTACCACGCCCTTGCCACAAGGGTGGAACAATGTTTCAAGTCTCAACGAGAAGCTTACATACAAAATAGAATATCCGACGCCCTTCATAACAAAAGGGATGTATGGAAAGAACTGAAGGGCCTGGGACTCCTGCCAAAAACGCAACACGAGCTTCATGGTTTCACGCCGGACGAGCTAAATACTCACTTTGCGGGTGAATCGATTTCCCAATCTGAGAGTGGCGTAGATTTGGGCGACATCTTGGACTCAGCCAGTGATGAAGGCTTTATATTTGAACCTGTGACAATGTTAGATGTAGTCCTGGCAAATGCCCATTTCACGTCACAAGCAAGAGGTGAGGACGGTATTCCCCAAAGTGTGATAGTCAAGGCTCTACCTTTCATTGGCAATCACATATTACGCATTTTTAACTCCTCCTTGTCTACGGGGGTTTTCCCATCACCTTGGAAGGGGGCTCATCTAGTGCCGCTTAAG